>OY720632.1:32116470-32592203 GCA_963169105.1 Ceriagrion tenellum
TTCCTTCGACGCGGTCGGTACGTGAATGCATGCCTCATGGTAATCTCACATACACCCTCCTCCCTAAAAAATATTTTTTCACCTGATGCGCACCTCAACCTCCTCCGGAGATGTACGATATCTAACGGCAACTGGCCTGAAAACATTCCTTCCGTTCGATTGCACTCGCAAAATACGTACTCTCCTAAAAATTTCCAAGATACGACCAGCATCCCGTTTTTTCCCGCGTTATCGATTCTTTTTCAAACGGCCGCGCGCTGCTCCCGGGGTCCGCTCCGTGCAGAGCGGAATTTCGAAGGCGCCCGGGTCACCTGGGCGCGCCTCCGTCGGCGGTCGACTAGCAGCATTTATATACATGAGATAGAGAAGCCTCTCCAAGTTATGCCAGGCTACGTTATGTATATAGAATATATATGCCGGTGAATGCACACCTGTGCATAACAACACATGCCAGGGATTCATGTTGCCAACAATAAAAAAAACATCGCAATGCCGTCACTGGATGACACGCCAATGGACCAAGTGATGGAACGAAGACGGTTCCAGGTTCCTGATGATAAAAAAATATTCGCGATCTCGTCCCTGGAAGAATCGCCAATGGACAAGGGGAGGGAGATTTAAATACACTTAAGTGCCAATCTAGAAGATTTCCCTGGGGTAAAATAAGCCATCCCGGTTTTTTCACCCATAGTTCTCCGAAAAAATAGAGTAAATATAAACCCATGGGAAAGTATACCTTAAAAACCATTTTTATCAACATTCGGCCGGATATCAAAAAATTATGTCCACATTAGCTTTGCCCAACTAAAAACCTCAATACATCCAGAATGTCAACGGCTTTGCAACAGATCACAACATTCCGTGGAGTTTCGTGAATTACCAAGCAATGGTAGAATAATTGCTCATATTTATGGCACAGTTAAACCTAGTAACGGCCCACACTTCACCCGAAATTACGCATTGGAATTCAACTTTAAACCCATTTCAATGTTTAGGTCGAAGTAGGCGTGGTCTTCCCGACCCCAAACCCCAATATGATCATTCCACACTTGGAGATTCAGCCGCACCGCTCCCCAAGTGTTATTTCAGCTTCCTCGGATGGACCCAAACTCTTTGAACAAAAGAGAAACGGCTCCCGAACGCACGTGTGGGCGTTCAACGTATGTGGTGGTTTTGAGGTGGGCCCTGGCTCGTGTGGAAGGGTAGAGCGGAATTCCGAGCGTGGTGTAATTGCCGCAGATGGAGCGCGGAGACGATGCACTTGATGAGCTTCGCACACTTCCGCTCGAGGGTGGGAGGATAGCGGGGGCGCACGGGTACTAACTTCGTGAAGCAATACGGGGAGGGAGGTGGGGAAGACGGGACTTAGTGTGCAAAAAATACAGACATGAACAGCGTCTTCATTAAGGGCGAAATCAGGTCAATTATACCCCTTTCTCAGAGTCGACTCAAAAATAACCCCACATATAATATTATGGCCCTAGAAAGGAGAAAAATTCAACCTTGCGAGACTCAAACCCGAGACTCCAAAATTATCAGGCGAGGACTTTACCCTGCCGCCACCGAGGCCGATTAAGATGAAAAGTCCATCCACAACGATAATCAAACCGCGGACCTTTTCTTTGCCGGGCCAACGCGCAGCCCACTACTCCCCTACTCCCTAGCAGATGAAACGTCACTTCCGATGGACGTAATGCAATAAGTATGATTCCTCTCAACAAGGCATCGTCTGAAGTAACGATCGAAATTCCTTTCGAAAATCTCCACAAACGCTGGGATTCGATAGTTGATTGCCTATTCGGGGAGTAGTCTAAATGAAAAAGTAATTGTAGACAAAAGTAATTGTAGAAAGTAGATGTAATTTACGTAGCTAAGGTCCGGTGTACAGGTTGGTAAGGGTAATGCAAATAGGGAATGGAGGAAGAGTAGAGAGAGACCTGGCGTGGGGGTTATCTTTCTCTACTTTTAAGGTGGTTGGAGCGATTTTTGTGATGCACACATTTGAGCGAAACTCTGCATACGCTTTCACATAAGTGATATCTACAGATAATAGTGAAAACAATTACATCAGATATATTTATTTTTTTCGGCAATTCAATACTATTTGAAAATGTAGCCTAAGGGAAAATTAACTATATTTCGCCATAATTCATTGGAATATTTACACATTTCCTCCTTAACCAAAAATAATACATTCTCTATTTTTAAATGATTGCTTAACACATACCAAGGGGTCACGCCCAATCCAGTAATAGAAAAAGCGTACTCCAGTACTAATTAAACTAAATTTCGAATACCACGCCGAAAACTGTGGTCATAACATGCTTAACTTAAAAGAAAATGAAATTCTTATCCTTTTAGCACTTCCACTGTAGTTTGCATAGTGCGTCTACACTCATAAACAGATTTAAATGTACTGTGGTTCTAGTATTTTTTCCGACATTCTTAAAAATTGTAGAGTCAATGAACCACGATTACCACTTCAGCCACTTCAACGCAAGGCTCCAAGGGGTGAGCGGTTCAACAACCCATTCGACGGACTAATGACTCTTACTTCAAGGGCTCTTTCAAATTCACCCTGGGAGGGCCCGTGATCCAATTGCAACCGGGATGTGAACCCGGGCATCATGGACGCGAAGCAGGCACTATAAAAAAACAACCACTACACCAACTCGATCCAAGCCACGGAGTAGGATACCCTACTCCGTGATCCAAGCATAGCGCGCGTCGCGGTCGCGCACTTATTCCAAAGTTTCAACGCCGAAAGATTCCGCTCCTCGTTCATTTATTTTTTTTTCTCCACCCCGCCCACCACGAGAGGAGCTCGCGTCGCGGTCCAGGTGGAGGCATAGTGGTCCAGGCAGGTATGACGCCACTCCATACCGTTCGTTCGCTCTCCTCTCTCTCGCATCGAGTGACCCAGGGAGAGATTCGGCGCTCAAGAGCTGGAGAGAGGGGGAGAGGACATGACGCGCTTCTCTTCTAAAATTAATCCCAGCGTCGACCGCGAAAATTTCAGCCGTTTCTCATTCGATGCGATGACGGGATGCAACACAAAAGCGTCGGGAGAACGGGACGGATGAGGGAGACCGTTCTTTTTGCTCTTTTCGCCCGCGATGCAGTCACGTCCTCCAAACAAACCGAGGGCTCTCGACTCGATATCAAGTTTCTGAGCTCTGCGGAGATACGTACATTCGAAACGAGATTCCTATCGTAAAAAATTAAATGAAGACGCGACCCTAAAAACACGCGGACACGTACTCGAGTAGCTTATTAAAACCTAACCCACGACTCACCTTTTTCAATACACCAAACCAGCTTGAGTAAAATTATGATTACTTCTATGTTACAGCGAATTTGCTCTTCCATACATAAGCTGCTATCACTCGCGAGAGTGAGCACGACGGCTCATTTGATTATTACGAACGCTATTCTCCCCGTGCTCACTGAGATTGAGTTGTAACACCATTTTAACCTAGGAGTTTTATATTAACTTAAATTTTCCGTTCAATCATTAAAACACTTAATATTAATTAAGATTTTCAGGCGTAAATTTACGAGTGGTATGACGACAGAGAGGAATTCCAAATCTCAATCCGGTCTCAATAAAGCCGACTAATATTTTCTGTATGATTTATCCATTTCACAACTTGGAATTAAAAGACGTAAGAGATAAACCAAGCAGTCGCACATTTTTATAAAAGATTTGGAAATTTCCTGACAATGTATGCATGCATTTAATATCATTGTTTTTCAATAATTCTATTTTTTTAATGTATGCATGCCCTCATTCAGTTCATGGGGTGAAACTCATGTGCTTGAAATTACGATCGGTATTACGAGTGCTTTCTCTGACTCCCCTGCGAAAATTTCTTCTTTCAGTTTAATATTAATTTTCTTCTGAATCAAACGTTTTCTATAACTGTGGTAACAGTTGTCCTAAAGTTGTTTTAATAAATACATATATTTTATTATCTGTATCACAATGCCCACTGCTGGGAATGATTGTATCATTACGTAAAATTTGCATCCAGAATGTTTGCCAGCTGTTTCTGGGAAAAAGATAGCTTCGGTACAAAAAATTACATGCGCGACAAACACGAAGATCGTTTTTCCAAAGCTTAACACACCTTTGATGGCATGTTGAATCCAGCGTCAGCAAATGCCTCATAACTAGAGAACTACATTTTTTTTTCATTTCCGATAGAGCGAAGTTTTGGATGATTTCCGACGTTTTTACGCGAATGACGCGAGCATCGGTGCTTAGTAAAATAATTTTTTTGTCAATGTACACCATATGATAGCGCTGCTCGGTATATGCATCAATTGTAAGATAAATGGTCGGATGGCAGTGACATGAGCCACAAACTAAAGCGCTAGCTTTAGAATTCTACTTCATCGGACCAAATATTCGTCTGAGGCCCACATTGCTAAAATATCCAATTAGTCACACATCCAGCTGCTTCGGCCGTAAAATGTTATCTCTGCAAACGTACCTGGAAGATGCTAACATAACAAAATCACATTATGAAACGATTTAAGTATGACAGTTTACGTTATATTTCCTTCTGTGGTAACTAATTATATATTTCACAACACAATTAAGATTCGCTTTTAAAGGTGCCCTTCAATGTTCAGGACCAGTTATCAACTACACGATCACTGGATGGGAATCGCATAAATTTAATGAACAGCCAGAAAGATTTTACAAAACTTTTACGTCTTTATTCATACCGGATGCCACTAACTGTTACGCCTCGCGTTCAGCCATAATTATTAAGCCTCATAAAGTCTATATTCGAAATGTGCTTAATAACAAGGTCCTCCGTGCTTTTTCCTTGAAATATCCTCAGTGCCTACGCGACAATGCCCTCAAATTTCAGTAACGACGACCACCCCTTGGACCTGTAGGCGCGCGACGCCCACAGCCAATTGGCTTCTGGGTCAGACTCGCAATTCGAGAAAGCAGACCGCAGCCTCTTCTCCTCAGTGTCCCTAATCTACAAATGAGTCCTCCCCGACTGATAGGAAAACGAAAAAGATAAAACACTATTAGAAATATAGAGTGAATAGGGGTGGATGTAAGGAGACGGGGTATCACGGTTCTTAGGGGTCATGAACCTCGGATGAATGAATACAGAGGTGAGGAGAGGGGAGACATC
Source organism: Ceriagrion tenellum (assembly GCA_963169105.1). NCBI lineage: Eukaryota > Metazoa > Arthropoda > Insecta > Odonata > Coenagrionidae > Ceriagrion > Ceriagrion tenellum. The sequence goes on from OY720632.1 coordinate 32,121,633, forward strand.
CAAAATACCCGAGTTCGAGCCTACAAAAATGTTCCCATAGGAAAAAAGTAATTCAAATCTTATGGGAAAAAATAACTGAGATACTATAAACGGAAGAAAGATAAGTTTTCAAATAACATTTATCCTCGAATTCAACTTTGTGGCTGGAGATCCGATTGGTTAGAATAGTGCTAGAGGGGTACAAACCAACATATGATAAAGCGTAAACCCCAATTTTACAGAATGATTTCAGAAAAATTAAGAATGACAAATGAATCGATTTTCACTAAAGGAGCTTTACATCCAGGAGTATTTTTCTGCATATAGCTATTGTTTCCGGTGGACTGCCCAATAAATCCTTGTTGATGATTTTTGTTCTTCATAATAAATTCAAAAATCATAAATTATATCATAAATAATTTCCAATCAGTTCCTTTATTTCAGGGTTTAGAATTACGGTGAATTATCTTGACGAAACTGCAATTAAATCTATCGCACATGGGCAATATAACAGAGATAGAGGACTCGACTTGTTGCATGTTACGCAATTCTACGGAATAAAGAAACACTTGATCATTAAGTGTTAGTTAGTTAAGACTAGTTAAGAATAAAATCCAGTGAGCTCACTTCAGGCAGCTGGAAATGCAAACTTATCGAGTGCGGTTGCATGAAGAAGGCGACCAAGACTGGATACGTCAGCATCACGTCCTTGACGGATGATTCAGACGATTTTAGTTTTTGAAAGTATCCTCCGCCAGACTATGACGTAAAATGACGTCATTTTGCTTCCTCTGACCAAACCCAGGGACGTTCAGTCACTCGTCCTACGAAGTCTACCTGAAATATGAATGACATGTTCCCGCTAAGTCATCCGCAGACGGTATTTCACTACTTAAAAGGATGTTGGCGTCATGTAGTGGCGCCTTCCGACTTCCGAGGTTTGGCGCTCTCGGATTTCAGCGAGATCGTTTATTTCCGCGGGTGGTGCGACGAAGTTATTTTGGCGCCACGAAAGGAGCTAATCATCTTATGACCTAACATAGCTTAAGACGTACATTTAGCAATTATCTCAAAGGAACGAAAGCGACTTGAAGATTTTCAGAACGCGGGATGTTGATTCACACATTTCCTATCAACTTGCACAAGCGCAATCATCTTACGCCATTATCAAGACCTTACAGCCTCCTTAATCAGGACTCAAACCTGGGTTTGATTCTCAGGCGAGGCGGGGAGGACATATCCTCTGAGGAATTTTCACTTACATGAATGACAGGGCGACTCAATCTTCACACTTACAGATAATAACCGCACCTAGTTCGCGGTAACCTAAGAATTTGTAGATACAAAAACATTTCCTCCATTCTCACGTAATAACTGAAATACGAATAGGGATTCGACCTTCGAAAAATTAAGCGTAAAGCCATTGAACATTAGTAATTAACTACTTCTTAAAAAGTCCGATTCAACCACGTTCATTTCCCCGTAAACACATGCTCAATAATTTTTAAAAGAGTGCATAAATGGGCAAGTATTATCTGCGCTACTAAAAGATAATTCTCTCTCGCAAACTATCTCACTCAATATCCAGAAACCGAACGTATAATTTGGTCAACAAATTAACCACAATGTCAGAAAAAAACATAAATATTTCGTCACTCCACGGCATGAACGGTGGAATTTGATCATAGCAGTTTTAATTTTAACACTGTTGCACTCGGGTAACCAAAATAGTTGACTCATCAGCCTTGCGAACAAAGGAACACGAAACCGCACCGTGACACCATGCCGTTTTCTTTAACTTATTGCCCAGGTGTATTCTACCACACGTGCGTCATAGATGAATCACACCGGAAAATTCTAGAGACTTAAGAGCTTTCGCGCGAAAACGTTGCTGGCAAGATATTCGCAGGCGCAATATCTCCCACACAAACGCGACGATTACTCACTCGAGTTCCTTTCCAAGCCAAAGCACAGTGGACTGAGACTCGCGTATCACCTGGGTCCAAATATTTACTTATAAATAGGGATTAAACAGTTTACCGGGCAAATATTAATCGATGGTTTAATATTTATGATCGGATGTCAAACTGAACGTGTCCATGGTATCTTCGTATTTTGAAAGGATATACGATGAGGACAAATCGCGCAGTCCCCATACCTCCGCGGTGCAAACCGACGCTCCAACTTAGTGTCTACGGCCTTCACCGCGAGCATTTCCACGAAAAATACGTTTTATCTTTGTATAAAAGATTACACTGATGATTTATAAAATTCCAGACCAGTGACCAAAATTGGTCTCAACCAAAGAGGATTACCGCTAAGAAATTTTGCTTCCTTACATCCGGGCACATCACCAAATCACGGTCAATGACATTAAGGAGACTCAAGACTTGAGCTCACCTTTTCCATTAGGTGAATCTTCTCCATTAGTTAAGTAAATTCAAAGAGGGAGAGATACAACAACAAACAAAATCCATTGTAAGCCTTTCAATATTTCAATTCTTAGCTTTACGCCACATTTAATAAGTTGATTAGCCGTTTCCGCGAGCAATCTTTGCGACCAAGCTCTGTATTTTAACGAAAATCTTCAAACGAAACAATGGAGAAATTCAAGAAAGTGTGTTCCAAAAATTGAATATCCAGTATCCTAAATTGGCGGAGATTGAGGATACACGCTTTATGAAAAGCTTCGCGGAAATTTGCAATAATAAGACAATTTTACGAGAGGCAACACATTTCGCAGTTTTATGCAGCCTCCGTCCAAGTATTCAAACGTGGATAAGTATGAAAATGACGCGAAGGAAAAACAACGCTTTAACTCACGACGTATAAAACAGACGCTTACGCTCATCTTGTACGTGAAATGAGAGCGCAATAAGTGGTTCGGTTGTTTGAACAAGCAGATACGTAGCTCATCGTGCAGTAGGGTGAAAACCGTGGAAACTAAGAAGACTACGGCAGGGAATTAGGACAGGGGCTACTTCCTATCCACGCCTTTTTCCGAAAAGCTCTACTCTTTATACAATAATACTTTCAACTCCTCTCTATCAGAGGAAACACTTGAGTTACGATACCCCTCGGTTACGAAGGCCTGAGAGGTTCTACTGAATATAAAGCGCAAAGAACAGTGACTACTGACAAATATATCATCTTGGACGCACGTCAGTCATTTGGATTGCTCATACGAATTTCCTGGAGTTACTAAAAGTCAAAATATTCTCGATTAACCCTTTAATCATACTACATTAGAATTTTACTTAATCGAAATAAAGGGGGCGAAACCATTTCGTTTCACCTGTTTTCTCGGATAGACCATCGTTGATATTCAAAGGTAAATTCGGAATAAATACGAACTATTACTTTTTTACTCTTTTGACGTTACTCTATTATGTCGTCAAAATCAATAAATGTACATCACAAACTAAAAATTTCTTGAAATAACGGAAAATTTTCCCCCGCACTTTTTATCCGCAACGGGCAGCCTTATCTCTCCATCTCCTCTTGTGGTGCTTGCCGGGAGTTTCGGTTAAACCGCGGGTTTCCGTTTTGCGGGGTTCCGTTGAAAGGGGTTCTACTGAATGTAAAACGCTAAGAACTGTGACTACTGGGAAATACTTTTTCTGGAGTAGTTGGGAGCTGATGGCGATAAGAGCCACAAAACATCACAAAAAATTGAGTGGCTGAAGGAAAACGGTGTCCACCGACGAGTAAGAAGGAAATCCATTCGATGAGAGAGGGAGTGCAGCAGATTTAAGAGATAAAGGCGCGCAAGGGGCACCGCAGGGGACACTCCAAGGATCAAAGTCTCGAGCCGTGAGCGCACGCCAACCCTCTCACTCGACGCACACCTCACGCGCGTGCCAAAGAGCAGCTCTTTCAAAGAGGAAAAAAAACATCGATCCGACGAGGAGTCAAACACGCGTGAGGATCGACGTGAGGGAGAGGAAAAACAAGCGAGGAGCGCTGAGAAAAAAAGGGGGTGTGGTGCGCGGCGCAGACCCCGACAGCCTGCTTTGCGTTGGATAACGTGGGAGTGCGTATGAATATCCTTGGCATCAGATCAATGCCTCACGGCCAAAATTTTGGTCAAGAATAAATTTCACCAATTTTAGTGAATTTTTCAAAATATTTTGCACTCAGAATCACACGTGGAACGTTTTCGCCGAATAATTGAGAAAATTATACGCGATTGAATAATCTACCACCAGATTTCGCTTAAATGCGCGCTCACTCGTTCCAGCAAGGAAGGGGAATCCTCACGCATAAAATTCAATCACGTAAGAAGCGGAAGCAGGATTTCCATTGCCTTCTTAATGTACTTAAATAGAAGTCTCTCAATATAAAATATATCTCCAGAAAATCTGTAACAGTATTCCAGGGACTTAACATCGGATTAATTCTTGAGCGGACACAAACCTTTCAATTGGAGGTAGGATCTCATCTCTCATCAACCCTTTTATATTATTATATAAATTATTTATTTTTTAACAGGATTATCTTATTAATTTCCATCTAAACAGCAAAATGTTTTACAAAATTCTGCTCTAACGACCCTTTCCATAAGACAGAGCGAACAGAGCCACTTTGAAGTTACTTTTTTCTCTGCTATTTCTTGAAATCCTACTCGCTCAAAATGTTAAAGAAAGATAGAGGACCACACTGTATTATCAAGTGAATAAGTATGACTACGGTTTATAAATAAATCCTCAGACTTCTCTAGACGTATGATCACAAAATGAAAAAAACATCCCCCAACGATTCATGTGTATCAAAAAAATGATAAGCACTATAAACATTTCACAGAGATCAATAAAAAAACAAATCTTACTTACATGCTCAAAGCTACCTCTAGTTCTTTAGGCTAGTGATACTTAAGATTGGTTCGTTCATTAATCTCGATGCATGGGTCCAGGATGATTCGAGTAAATCTGCACCGAACGAAATAGGAAAGATTAAATTCTTCCATTCTGAGGACCAAGAAATCGATAGGTCAGAATTTTTTTAAAATATCGTATCCTTTCAATTTTGATACCACACGGTCCTCAAGCCGGTTTGATTAGGAGACCTGATTAATGTCAAATATTTCACCGGATAGATTAACTTTTCTGCCAAAATTTTCGACCGTGGAACATCCGCTTTATTTTTTTTGTTTTCCAACTCGACATGCTAGAGAGTGGTCGGGGTCGCTGCCGTCACTGTTATCACAATATTGGAAGTGAATGGTCGAGCGGGCTCCGAGGCTTGGACTCGTCCCAGCCTCGAACTGACCCTCGGAACACGCTTCCTCGAGTGCCCACGATTTTCGCTCCGAGGCGGCGGCTAGCGCCCGGTCCCTCGAGCCCCCCCGGACCTCCTCCCCCGGGCAACGCCCCCCCCCCCCCCCTTTCCAACACCCCCGTCCTCTCGAGCCGTTGGAGCGTGAGGAGAGTAGTGAGAGTACGAAAGGGGGGCGGGGCGGGATGGGGGGAACTACGGACGGGGGAGGGGGGAGAGGTGGGGGGGGGGAAGCAAGTGGTTGGAGGAGGAGGCGGCGGCGACTGTCAGGGATTGGGTGTGGCTCTCGGGCTCCAACAAACCCCTTCCCCACCCCCCAGACCCTCACCCCATCCCAAATTCCCCCTTCCTCTCACTCCCTTTCCCCTCTTCCCTCACCCCCAACCCCCTTGTCGCTTTAACCCTCGTGGAACGTTGGGAGCACAAGCGGCGGGCAGGAGCAGCAGTTTGAGAAAATCGTTAACAACGCGCTTGAACCCCTTTCCCTCCCTCCCGTCCCGCCCTCCTCCTTCCAATGTCTCACCGAAAAGGCACGCACACGGACTCACGGAGAGACAAACACAAACGCGCACGCACGCACACGCTCTCGCGCACATATACGGGACCGCGAAAGAAACGCTCCGAAATGGGACGATTGAGAGTGCGTCGCAGACGGCAGACTACTTGACTCATGTTTGTGTTCCTTGTGGAGGGAAGGTGGGTGCCCAAGCCGAGTTACCACCTCACCCGGGTCCTTCCAACAAGACACCATTAATTTTTATTTATCCTTCCCGCATCCACGAGTTAAGTATATGCAAATTATTATTATCTCAAGCGATAGTTTATTTATTTGAGTTTATTTATTTGGCTATTTGCCTCTTGCGTAATAGTATATTTATTTACCTTTTATATATTTGAAAATAAACAACATACAGCATGATGCCATTTTTAGTGATACAAATAATAAACAAAAATGGACATTTACGCAAAAACATTTACGAGAAGAAGGTCTACAAATGATACCCCAACGTGGGGACAAAGTAAAAATTATTTCGTTTGGAAATTATATATGGCTAGATTAGAGAAGATGTTGGAAGATAAGGTGAGACTAAGGGAATTTAAAACAGAGGAGACGTGGAAAATAAGGGAGCGCTACGCGTAAATCTGTAAATTTATCCCAACACTGCGTGAACGTAGGGACTGTTACCCGATGGTAAGTGACACAATGTAATCCTTACTGAACTCTACGGACATTCAGTTCGTTTGCGATGAAATTCAAAAATTTTCAAAGCCAATAAATTGTACACACTCGACGGTAGTAATTAACAAGCATAAAGTATAATCGCCTCGTAGCACCGAACGGACTCCTGAATTAACTCTTCAGGAGTTAGCAACCCTACAACGAAAAGGTGTTCCTGGCTGTGCACCAAGGGGGACGCGAGGCTGGTGTTCATCAATGAGGAGAAAGAGAACCCAGGTTACAGGCGTAGCGTACAGTAAACCTACAATAGCGTTGATTTTTTTATGCTAAAAATTTTTTATTTGATTATAAAAAAACCGCCCTTAGCACAATCAAAATAATTCATACGACACTCCCAATAAATGATTCGTGCAATCGAATAAATGTTTTTCTCTACCCAATTCACCCGCCACTCATCACACGGATCTCTAGAATCATCAATTAAAGGAAGTGCTGGAACGGTGGAAAATATCGAGGAAGTGGGAACATGGTGGGTAGCCCAAAGGGAAAACCTTTAAATTCGTCCACGAACGCACATTACGCTGAGGGAGAGACAATCAAGCTCGGACACAGCAATTACTACCAAGGGCTTTTGGAATTCCCCAGACGTGCAAGGAATGCCTGCCACTCTGAAGTGACAATGAGTCGCAATTGGGGATAACACAGGCGCCCATCACCCTCCCCTTCCCCTAATTGTAGAAACCAACCCCGCGCCACCCCCTCAACCTTTCTTCCAATTACACTGTCGCATGGCAAGGTCAACCACAGCGCGGAGGGGGGAGCGACGGCTAGGGTAAACTCACGCTCTCGGAATATTTAAGGAAAAGAGAAACAACTCGACTCGGTAACAGAGCCCCTTAATTAGAGGAGACAACCGCGATTACCATGAACATGGATTATCCATGGACAAATACGTGAAAACGGAAAGGGTGATTACTTCGATAGTAAGGGTGATTCTATCTTACACACGGGAATAGAAGAATTCAGTCAATTAGTAAAAAATTTGTGTAAGAAATCTAGAAAAACATTAAACACTTAGCCCATCACATGCAAAAAAATTAGTTTCTGAAATTCTGAATCTGGGCAATATCAAAGATACCGCTTCGACGGAAGAGTATCGCAACCCAAACCAGTGCGGCTCGGCAGCAATACGTATGGTCAATGAGGTATGAGGAAATATGCGACGCCATATCCTAACTTCCCAGCAACCCGAATGGCACGCGGCGTTGAAGGCTGGATTATGAATGATTCTTTCCAACAGACGAGAAGAATTTCTTCGAAAATAATAAACACAATCATGTATTTCTTTTAATAATAACGCTATCTCAAAAAGGATGTCACCTTTATATACGTCGTACGCTTTATTTCAACTTCAAACAAGTACATTACATTAGTACATTAGGATGTCTGTTATGTCTTCATACACTTGTAACGCTCACGAAATAAAACGGCTATTACAAAAAACATCGACAGCCACCATTGTTTCGCCATTGCCCCCAAATCCTGTTAGTCCTTTCTTACTCTTAATGGAACTAAAACAATGCATCAGATTCATTGACCGTCAATTGTCCGTGACCGTCCAATTCACTCAGCTACCACGAAAAGGCCCGAGTAAATACTACACCTTCAAACCCAGAAGTGGAATTGAATGAATAACGAAATTAAAATTCGAGAAGTAATCAAAGAAAATGTAAAAAAGGTGCTGAAAATAAACCATGCCCATAACAAATGATACTCAATGGAACACAGAGTCATAAACAAAGTGTGACGATTATAAAACAAATTGCACCATACTAATCAATGGCCGTAATGACACTAAGCAGTTAACTGATGCAAGTTAACAGGCACACCTGAAAACTTTACCTTTAGGAATTGATTACGAGAATCTAAACAAATCTTCGGGTAAAAACAAAAGTTCGTGACGACGAAAACATTGGCCATTTTCAGCAATCAGGCACATTGAACGCTTAAAGAAAAAAGAATCCGGCAAAACCCCAGACATTCATGGGACACCTACGAGAGAGGGAAAAGGCATTTTAAGAATCCAGAAAAAACTATGAAAAGAAAACGATCACAGAGAAAATTAGGTAAGCATCCTCAACCAACTGCCTTTGAACGCCTACAATAACATCATTAGCGCGCCTAGCGAGTCTCCTGGAACACCTAATGAGCGGCATAATCTCTTCAAAGAAAGGAGCTCCAAAACATCAATACACAAACCTCCGGGCCAAAATTAAATGCTGCCTTGATTATTAAAGTAGAGCCCTAAAGGAACTCACGTAAAGACAATGAACATCAGCACAAGAGCAAACTCCAACGGGAGTCTCATCGCCCTCCCATCGGAAATTACCACAGGCACACTTCCCTCTAGAGAAGCTATCTCGAACAATATTCCTAATATTACACAAAAATCTCATTGCCACGAAAGTTTTGCTTTAAATTCACAAGAGGTAATCACCGTACGTAGTTCTCATCCTGATCTAATGAGAGACATATTTTGCCATGTTCCACACGTGTTTCGAACAAACAATCATGAAACTCCCAGGATTACTAAAACTTACGTATACGATCACCTACCAAGTACAATTCGTTAAAATCGCTCTTAATCCGATGACTTATGATGGATTTTATCGATAAAGAAATTGTAAAATAACCATTGAGGATTATCAACCATAAAAGAGCCTAAATTTTTAGACAAGACCACGGAGGTTGATTAATGCAATTTCAACAAGCGATAAACTTTTGTTCACCATTTTAACAACTAAAAATGCTTTCGTATTTCATGATTCACGTCATTGCGATGGTATATGAATAGAGAGGTAGCGAAAGGGGTGCAGTTTGATTGACTGGGGAAAAGGGGTTGGAGTTCACTGGATGTATGAGGGAGTGGGGGTGGTGGCGAGGGGGGAGAGGGGAGATGGGGGAGATGCGACGGGATTCGTAGCGGTGCAAGGGATGACCGAAGGGACAAGTACGGTAGACACAGGCCTGGAGATCCCAAAGGCGACAAGGGGAGGGGGAACAATGGCTCTTCAATTTCAATTGCACCGACCCCCATCTCAATTCTTTTGTCAAGGGCGTCCCGCTCGCGTCTTTTCATCGCCGCCACCGACCAATTACACCCTTCCCCCCTCTCCTCCCCTCATTAAACGCCCTCTTCATCTCCGCATTGTTCCAAACGGGGTCCGCTCCACGGTCTCCCTCCAAATCCACGACCTCTTTTCACCAAACCCTTTTCCTTTGAACGCACTCGCTTCTCATCGCCACCACCACCACCACCAACAACAACACCCTCGGCTCCTTACCAACAATTACCCAAACACTACACCCCAATTGCCCCTTTTCCTCACCCTATACCCCTCCATCTAACTCATCGCCACACTTCCCTTACATTGTCATCTACCAGCCAAAAATTGCTTGAAAACTCATGGGTCGCTAAAAAATGACTACTTACAACAAAAAACACTCAGATTAAAGCAAGTGAGCATGAGAATTAGATTTTTTAAACACATTCCACAATTGCACAGAATTGTCATCAGGTCCTGAAGATTAATAGCCACAAACCCGTGGTCGTAAACAAATAAAGTCAGGGAGACTTGCGCTGCCAAGCTGTAAATTCACCTTACGTACGATGAAAGATTTTCATAAAGTTAATCGAGACACTGTAAACAACATTTTAGCAAGTTTCATTATTTTGTAATTATAACCACCAGCTGGACTCAGCTTATATTTGAATCGTACCGGATACAATTTGAGTTAATGGTACACAAATAAATATCAAACGTTGACCAGATCATCACCATGTACCTCTGTTTTCCAATCTACCCAGCAAAAACTATGAAAATAAAAAATAAAAACTACAATACGAAAAAAATCTGAGTCCACAATTAACAGTATTAATAATCTGTTTCTACTTAATATTAGAAATGCGTACGTAGACCATTTTGTCCGCTAACTTTGTCCACCTTAAACAATATTTCCACATGTTTTTGAGAGCCTTAGGCCACGCTCCACGTTAGATATCAAGATAAGATTCAGTGAATTCCCGTGAACGTATACAAATCATGTTTCTCCCATAAAAGAAAGATATGCGTCTAGTACGCTCAATACCAACCCGGAATCACTGGCATATAATATGGCCAGGAAAGGTGTTTTTCAAACGGAAACATAACCTCGTATATTCAGATTTGCAGATACTTTGGATTCTTACCCAAAATTAACGTCAGGAATAAAATGGCACTTTACGAGTGACACCACATGCAATTAGATTTTTTACTCACCTGAATATGCGTAAAAATACAATTTTAGGCCAAGTTTGAATTTCCCTCTCGATGCCCGGTTAAATATTCTCTCTATATGAAAAGGGAAGTTATTACGCTCTTCCAATGATATTGCCAACACACCGTCAGCCTGATACAATACCTATTCAAAACCCGAAAATATTTAGTGACACATACTTAAAAAATAGCCACTTGCGAGTAACACTAGCCAGACGTAAGACCGAGCCTAATCCAATCTTGGGTCACAAGTCGGGAGAGAAAGTTTTATCAACCCGCAAGTTCCTCTCAACAGCTGGATTTCCTGTGACGGAGCACCATATATGTCCCAAGACGACTCAACCCAAGAGATTATTCATCAAAGCTAAAACGGATTTCCTCAACGCCTATTGCAAAAATCAAGATCCCGTCCAACATCACTGATGCGAACATCTAATGTTTCGTCCCATATTTTTCGCGCCGATATCACAAAGCACATTCCGCAGCACTGACATTAATTAGTAAGACATGTCATCATCGACCTCAATTTATAATCTTTGGGTCAAGATGAAATAGAGACAAAGAAAATGAGGCCTTCTTTGATGGTAGGAGGGAGGCGACACAATGCCAAAAAACGTCAGTAAAATATAAAATGCGCGGAAATGTAACGGAGTGCGCGGAGTGTTTCTTTTTTCCTCTTTTGAAGATGGACAATAAGAGATCACACAAAGTTAGTGTAAACACTATTTCAAATGAAATATGAAATGTATTGTCGTATGAAATACCGCGTATTGGGCGAAACCACCGACAAAATTCTACTCCCATCGATGGAGTGAGTGTTTTGGTGTGTCGCTCCGTTACTGCTGTTGTCATAGATAGTGCGATGGTAGCCGGACTTTTTGTATCAATCAGTCCGGCAGGGTATCTCTTCTTTTTAAGTCACTTGTATCAGTTCTAGAGATTAGTACGGCGCATAGTGATCCTCGAAGCCATGCCGAAGCTCGTCCAAAAGGAATTTTTCACGAAATCAGAGACACGTAAGCTAAGGGATGGATTTGCCGCGAGCGCCCCGGGCGGTGGCCTTGGGACAAAGGATGCCACGCCCCCACCCCCCATCCTCGCCGCCCCTTCCGGCCACCACACGTACGCGAGTACACACAAACACACCGGATGTACGCAACATACTCTCTCTCGCCAGCTCTCCGGCCAGGGTCAAGGTCATACCTCTCCCCTCCAGCCCCACACCGCACTTCAATTTCTCTCCCCCCTCTCACCTCTCACCATCCCACGCCCGCGAAGCCCTCCCCTCATCGGTAAACTTCAAACTGTTGCACACACACACTACAAAGCGCCTTCTCCACCCGCGAATACAAATAAACAATGGCCAGTGGATCGGTCGATCGAAGAGTTTAATCGGTCGGGTGACTTATCGATTTCGACTCACGGCAGAAGGTGATTTGGAACAGTCGCACGGCCACATCGGACCAAAATTGGGCGTCCCGCGCCCCCTTCACTTTCCCCCCTGTCACTACGCTACTATTACGCGACTCCCTCCGTCTTGATATATCCGAAAGGCGCGCCCGCGCGAGTCACTTGTTTTGAGGTCCTAGCCACAGACCCAGCAGACGATCCCTCGACGCGAACAGCACATCGAGCACTGATTTTGAGTATTACCAAGCGACAAATAACTTCATGTTAATTTCAATAAACTTTAACCTAAAAAAATCACATCATTCTAATGATACCTAAACTAACCGCTATCCGCAATACGTTTCGATGTCCTTGAAAACAGAAGCCCTTTTATATGAGAGATGCTACAGTCTTTAACTTCTGAGAGGCACTATTTAAAAATATTGTTCTGACGTACATATGCCGCCACGAATTAAACTGATTGCAGCATAAATTTTTTTATGAATTGTTACAAAATAAATAAGTAACCAAAGGCAACACTTTTTATAAAATCGAGATAAAAGGTTTAACTGAGAAACCGTTTTTAGGATGCGACCTGAAAAAATACGCAGAAGCAACAATTATGTATATTAAGTTAATTTTTGACAAGTTCAGTAGATCAAAATGTAGTGTTTGCGTCATTCATTTTACCACATCAGGTTTCTATAGCTAAACTTTGAATGGAAGTTCAAATATTTTCATAAGAAAAAATTTATTGTAACTAAGGATTTTTTGCCCATAATTTGCCACCTAATCGATCAAAGCATCGTATACGATGACTTATAACAGCTTTTTCAGTCAGAATGGCAACAGAAACAAAAGTGATCTAGACACCAAAAATATAGAATTCCAGAACGCATCCGATCTCGCATACTCAGGATTAATGATCTTCAGCAGAATCCTTTCATAAGAGTGCATTTCAAAGAAGGAACATGGATAGCAGCAAGACACTCGTGTACTATCGGGAAATAAAGCTTCCCAACAACTGGAACGCCATCAATATCGCTCAGAAGGAGGATTGGTTACCTTTTGGAAGGCTTAGATCGATAAGGGATATTCAGCCACAAGAAGACTTAATCGCCCGAGCCGGAGACGGATTACCAGCCGATTGCCCACACCGAGTGCTATGCGCGGTGGGCTACCAAACGGAAATACATCGGGTAACTTTACATGGGATCGAAACAATCCACTAACCTCTTCCGTTCTCTCCTTACTTCGGTGCATAATTTACTGATTTCATCTCTCGGCAGAAGGTGATTTGGAACAGCCGCAGGGCTACTTTGGACCGAAATTAAAGTAAAATTAGAACACCACTGCGTAATTTCGGGAAGTTACTGAATTCCTGTCTACACACCTACCGGTAATGATAAAAATTTACTCCTCGTAAAATGAAAACAATCAGATTTTGGAAACATTCCCACGCTAATTTCTCAATTTCTTTGACTTTCCGTGGATTTCCGACGCCTATTTTCACTTTCCATGAGTTTTCCAGGTATACGAGGTTTTTCCAGGCCTGTAGCAACCCAATACAATTCCTCATCCTTCTTACAACTGTTTAGATTTTGTCATACAATTTGAACAATATCTCTTTCAAGACTAGAATCAAATCTCGCTGAAAGTGACTTAAGGTTACCAGCGATAAAAATGGAGGGAGAACAAAGTTGGGCGATTCGTTCACATTTGATAATGCTTCACTGCAAGCGGTGTTGAAAATGGTGCACCGGACGATACACCATTTAGGGCGAAAGTATGAGATCAATCAACCTTAAAGGGATTGGGTGGAGAATAGGAACAGAAATTCTAGATTAAAAGAGATACGAATGTAAATAACGATGGGTTAACAAGCTATATTAAAGAGACACGACAATCTATTTACACCAGAGATAAGCAAAATTTCAACTGAGACAGTTTTCTCAGCAAACACTTCAATCTACTCTCATTGATGCAACTTCGGTAGCGTGGCGTCCTCAGGGGTGGAGCGCAATGATCACCAATTTGCAATCTATGAGGATGACAATGGACACCGATTTTTCAATCCTCACTACGAAGAATTTTTGTGCTACAATCAGGAAATGGTCGAAATTCATCGAATTAAGTCCATCACATTCCTGAACTCAACACTCCTTGAAAATTAACCACACAATAATTTATACAAGTACCAGCGACGTTAAAAGCTCTACAAACACAGACCTGTTTGTCCTCAGTTTTGTTCACATAATTGTAAAAGTATTTCAGAACAAAACAACAATATTGGCCAGAAGATATTTTAACCCACCCATTAAAAAATTCATCCGAATCTAAATTAATCTTAATAAAAAATCTAAAATTAAAATGGAAGGCGTGGTGCCTCACATGTATTGAAAGATAAGAAATTAAAGACAGCATAAAAAAAAACAAAAATAGCCCACGCAAAATAAAATTACCGGACGTAATTAGATGAGCATTGCGGCCTTCACAGAATTAAGATAATCCACTACACCAGCTCAACATTTTCCTATTCATACACATGAATACGGACCAGCAAGAGTGAGTTAGCCAATGATCCATCGATGTCCGAGCCTCTGACAGGTCACGATTCACTATATGGGACTAGGCATGGGGTCACCTTCGTTCCCACTGTAAGTAGATATTTTTATGGACCACCTGGAGAAGAAGCTTCTTAATTAGAATTTAAATCTTTTATCCTTTGTATAATATTGGCACAGATAAGCGGACTACATCTTAAGTTGTCGGGCAGGCAGCCACCGGCCAGCATCCAAGTTTTAGCCGTTTTAAATTCCTTACACCAACGAATAAATTATACTATGGAGGCCGTGGAATTTTACATTTATTACACTTAAGTATCTCTACAACCAACCATAAGCATGATTCTTCAATATACCGTAAACCCACCCACATTGACCACGTCATACTATCGGACTCGTGCCACCCGTGGTCCCATAAAACCGCAGCTTTAAACAGTATGATTCATCGGAGATTGAACATTCATATTTTCAAGGGCAATCTTGACCAAGAATTAACTGTCATTAGATAGATATATAAATCTAACGGTTATGAAGAAAACCTATTTAATAAACTGTTAAATAAGAACGTGATAGGATGGCTTTAACACAAATTTCACTATTACAACCACCAAATGATAAAAACAATAAAAGGGCAACGCCATCATGCTTAGGAAAAATTTCCTACCCAATAGCCAAATCGTTTCCCAGTAACCGGGTTAGTTTTCACACACCAATGACTTTAGGAAAGGATTTTAAGAATGTCACGGACTCATTTGACCTAATGATAAAATCAGGTGAGTTCGAGATTAAATGTGACTCTTGTGGCGATGTGAATGTGGGGAAAATTTGTAGGAATTTCTCAACTCGTGTGTCGGAACACACACAGGTGTTAGGAGAACAGAAACCCAATATCCAACTTTACTAAGCACCTAATGGAGGAAGCTCACATCTCCCATTTTAATGTAGAAATAGTCCCTACACAGGATAAAATACGCCGTTCAGATGTGTCTGAACAAGGGGAAATAAGAAAAAAAGTAGAGAACAAAATTGTTAAATTGAAATGTGTTTGACCGTCACTCTCTTATTTTGAAGATCATTGCAATTTAACCCGAAGTTGTCATTCCCAAACCCACCATCTTCCTTCCACCCACCCCTCCCTCTGCCACCTTCCTTTCCTCTTTCCTTATAATGACGCACTCCGGTTTAATGAATGAACAAAGACTCTTATTCGTAATCTCGATTTTAACTCCTTTACCTTCCTCTTTTCCTTCCCTTCTTTTTCCACTTAGAGATTGGAATATATGTCAATATTGAAATAATCGTCAAAATATCCTGAATTTCTTTTGCACCTTATGATGACGCCGAGACAGACAAAACACGGGTTGTACAAAGTTGTTCTAGAGCGGAAAGTACGAAATCATTTATCTGTCATTTGTCTGACACGTCGTCTCACAAATAAATATGATTTCAAATGCTCAAGGCCCACGTCAAATATTTAGTTCGTGAGTTTAGATAAACCTCACGATGTATCCTAAATTCAGCATCAGTAAAAATTATCTTGTCCACAAGATCACAAGAACAATTTTATTTCCCGATCTGAGGGACGGGACAAAATATATTACCAAAGCAACAGCGACGGAAGGAGAGAGGCGCCCCCCTTACGAAAGGAACTGCACAGGACCGTCCATCATTATCATATTAGTCCACCACGGAGGGAGGCATCTGTGACTTAAGGGTCAAATGGGAGTTCACGGACGAAGAGGACAGTTGGAAGACAAAGCGACAGCAAACGACCAATCCCAATCGAGAAATCGGAGCACGGGGTTCGAGTGTTTCTATTCTGATACGAAAATAATTCCACGATAAATTACTAGGGAACAACCGAACAGAAATCATAAAGCACCCAGTCAACGGATCATAAGTATTGCGAATGACAAAAACAATTTATACAAACGTCCTTTACATATTCTGACTGATAGATTCTGTCGATTTAAGAAAAACGCATGCGCCCCTAATCATACTCTTTCATCGGCAACAAATTATGAAACTGCTGTTTCAGCTAATTTGATTACAACGTTCTTTTAGCATGCTCAGAATATTTCTTTCTATCGCTTCTGCGATTTAACTTTCCTTTCCACACCGAAATACAATAACCTTTTCCACACCGAAAACATCAGCATTCGCTGGGTATTACCATTAGAGAATCGAAACTTTTAACGCGACGTAGGTGTCTATGGACCACGATACTACGTAGTCAGTCGATTGGTTCATTACAAATAAACCATTCTTGACAAAATTCCTAAGTAAAATGATTGCATTCATTACATGGACAGAGCGAACATATTTTTCACAAGTTGTAACGTACGCTTCAAACAGCGGTTTTCATTTTATTTTCTTAATTTTATATTTTTTATCCATATAACTGAAATAACATTTGAACAACATTTTATCCATGAAACTTAAATGAAAAAACGAATGACGCTGCAAGTCTTGATGGTCTATCAATCACAGTCTAATGCCATGAATAAAAGAATTTCATCAATTTTTGTGGCAAGAAAAATCTCCATTTCATTCACTTTATTGGTGATTCTCGGAGGACACACGGTAATAGAGAATTCCAAACTCTTCAGAACTTTTGCCTTCCGTTCTGCTTTCGCCATTACACAAAAGTCGCTTACAGGAGTAAAGTTAAAGCGTATACAAAAACGATCAAGAAAGGCAAAAAATCTGATCGAGACAAACAGAGTCGATAAAACGGCTATGGATTGATCAAAACATCGGGAAAAAGAAATCTAGCGGGATGGGCCGACGACTCTGATGTAGCAGCAGCATGGGGAAGGTCAACACTGAAATTTAAATACGAAAAAAGTCACAAAAAGATGTTACAAAAATATTTCAGTGCAGATCCGTTCATCTCCATTTCAATCCCCAGGGACTTCATTATTTTCCCAAGTATCGCAACGTGCTGGAGTCTAAGACCCCGTGATTGCAGAGGCAATATTTTGAGGACGGTTGGATAACAGGAGAGCGAACTTTCACTATCACACATAATTCTAACTAGAAACTCAAATGAGCCACTCGGTGGCCATTGTAGCAAATTTAAGCACAGAAGTTTTAACGTTATTTACCCATAAACTGATGACAACTGCGAATTTACGTGTTTACGAGTAGACTTAAATAAGGAAAAAAGACAGCATCGCCAAAGTCAATCAGTAGGCAGAGTAAATGAAGACAATAGAGAGAGAAACAATTTTAAGATAAACACCTTTTTTTTAGCATTCAGAACCACAACTAGCCCTACAGAAATTTTACATTGTACGCATACATTTACACAAACTGTAGCAGCACGTACACGTAGCACCCATTAGATCTGCTCCATACTTCATCCAACTTGGGCAAAAATAATAAAACAATCACAAAAACTAATATTCATATATTCATTGCCTCTCGAAAATAACTCATTGAAAAATATTCCACTACCATTGGAGGATACCGCAGAACACATAATAAAAATATTCCATCTCACACCATATAGGTATTTATTTCTGGTAAGATAGCCATCACTAATTGGCAAAGAAGGTGCAAAAAAAATTCAAAACACAAGGTTGCTCGAGGTGATTGTGGAAGCATCGCCCCAATTGACAGAAAGGCAAATCCTAAATGCTCCGTTATCACTAAATCAATGAAATGAAGGTAGCACTTACATAAGAGGAAAATCCAACCCTGAACGACATGAACAATTACCATTAGTTTTTCGCGTGGTCCGCGGAACGAAATACGCAGAGCAAAATAATCAACATTTGAGGACGATTATTGGCAAAAATATTGCACCGTTAAAATAAGAGATTGAGAACGTTGAGTAGAGTATCACAATCAGGTATAATAAAACGGTTACGTGTAAAGAACATAAAAAGGTAAAACGCAGAATTGACGAATAATGCGAGGAAAAAAGTTCACACGGACATCAAAGGCCCAAAAAATGCACCACAGGTTTCGCACTGAAAGAAGGCAGAATAAAAAAAAGAAGATGTGGAAAAATAAGGCAGACAAGGGGGGGGAGAGGAACCTGAAGTGAACCAATTCGCCGGGTTGAAAAAATAAAGAAAAAGCTCTGCCAACGACCAAGAGGGATGCGAAACGCATATCCGTCAAACCTCCGGTGACGAACGATCCATTATGAAACGTGCATCGGTGCCGGAGGGCGAAGAGTTGGCCGAAAACTCATTGATCGTGAAGAGGGGTCCCCCGCAGGCGACTGGAGCAAAAGGGGGTGGGGGAGGTGGGGGCGAGAGACGAGACCCCGTCCTACCAGCCGCCCCCTAACTATGCGCCAGGCGCCTCGGGGGCAAAGATAGGGAAAGGGGGGGCCGGGAGACCGTCGGCGGAGGAAGTGGGGCGGCGCCGGGGGGCCGGGGAGGAGGCTCAGGGGGGCGAGCGGGGGAAGGAGAAGTAGTGAGAGGGAAAACTTCCTCTTCTTCTTCCCGTTGAGAGATACCCGAATGGAATCAATACCTGAACACATCATCCACCTCTCTCACTCCTCCTCTCCAGCCTCCTCGCGTCTTCACTGGAGGACTCTCTTCACACACGAGACAACCCTCCCCTCCTCTTCTGCAGTCAAAACAACAACCCGACTAATTGACGACGATTCCCCCGGCACACCTTTAAGACCCGCACCGCCAGAGCATCGACTTGTCGACAGCGACTGACCTGACGCGGAATGAAAACGGAGAAAAAAAGAAAAATCCCCTTCCGCCTGATCCGAGAACTCGCTAACGCACACGCCTTGAAGCGGAAAAAGAAACCCAATCTCTCGGATGTGCGTGGGAGGAGTTTTCCCGGAACCTTCCACGGCGGCCGCTGCTGCAGAAGAGATATCACTAATCCCTACCACCTCCTCTCACCCCAAAACACACACAAACACTCATACAAAATCACACAACCAACTACCGCATTTCCGCAGTCGAAATTAACCTCCGAACCGGAATACGCGTTCCCGACGAATTACTGAGGGAAATTAAACGTAAGCAGGATATTGATGAGGGCACGCCAATATGATCTTAAAATTATTTGATTGATATTATTATTATTATACTTTAATTTATAATTTGATTTTTCACAAATCTTTTTTTTTTCTTTCTTCACAATTCTTTTTTGATTTTTCACAATGCACTAGACATGAATATTCCTAACCGCTATTTATGTTACTTTTCCAGCTTAAAGGCGAAACAATTCCGCATTTTTGATACCCAGATAAACCTAAGTCTTACATGCTACAACGAAATGAAAGTACCAAACGCGCAAATCTCATAAGTTTTGAGCACCAAAGAACTTAGGGCACTTTCAAAATCTTCAACATACTTTGCAAAATACATCCAGACATATTTCGAATGCATAATTAATAATTTTCATTCAAGTTATAAAAATGTGCCCTACTTTAAACTCCCGCAGATCAACAGCATAATTACCCTCTAAAAGATCAACCTCACCTACGGATTAGCTCTATATGAAGAGAAAGAAAGATTGTTTTCTCCCAAAAAAAAACACTATCGACAATAGCATTTTGCTATGTATTCTCGACGTATAAATACGCGTAACTGAAAATATAATAAGAGCGCAGCAAGTACAAACGCACCCCATAATAAAAATGAGGAGATTTCAACTGAAATTAACCATTAAAAATGAGCAAACATCCCCCTGAGAACATCCATTTCCTTATATATATTTAGGTATTCACAAACATACCAAACTACATTATTTTAAGCATTATTAGATAATATGCAGAGTACGATTATTTGTCGAAACTCTCGCGTTGACCGCTTAGATACAATCAAGATTACTTGATGGCAGCAATAGAAAAGATATAAGGGACAATTTTAAAGGCTGATGTTCATTCAGTGGGTTTTCTACCACTTTATTTGGAGGTTTTTGGTCAGTCCATGTCGTTACTTTCCAATTTCTGGCTGATCTTGACACTTTCCTGCACGTTGCGGGCTGGTCCTCAGATATCTCAGGTGTTTATCATTTCCCCTCAGGCTCTTTTTACTCCGTACACAGTGAGCGCAATAAATTATACTTGACATGAAATTTGAATGACATTACACGACAAGGGGATTAAACGGACGGATATGTTAAGTCCTTAATAAAGAAGGAGAAAGGGGCTTGAACGCCATCGGGACGCTGAAACATATAGATAGTAAAATTTGCGACTGTTTCTCTTTGAAATTGTCCTCATTCCCCTCTCCATAATACCGCTCCGAAATGATCCACATTACAAAAGAAGTAGATGAGATTCTGAGGCTTCGCCAATATGAAGAAAATGCGCCATCGCGCAAAACCGATCAGATGTGGGCTAGAAATTGGCTTTTGCGAACATAAAGCCGTTTGGAGATAAGAATGTCGATCTTTTTGCCTGGAGGTACAGCTTTAAATTCGAGACAACAAGTTTTAATTTGAGCTTGGGGTTCCCTTTAAAGCATTGAAAATGATTTCCAGGGGTTGACGAAGGATAAAAGTAACAGATAGAGATGACTTAAGAGAGAGCCATTAATTTTTTACACTCACTCGATTATCGACCATGAGTACTAGTTCACGACTAGGTGGCTAAAAGTCTAAATAACTTCAAAAGGATAAGTAACAATGTCTAAAATTTATTTATTTTACAGCCAATACATAATTTTCCAAAGAAAACGATCATTTCCCAAGTTTTAACACTTCCAGCAACAGGTTCATGTGGTTACTTTAGGAATATACGACAAAAATGAGAAAAATGCTCACTAATGGGTTCCCGCGCACATGCAGGGGACAAGGAATGGGCAAATGTTGAAATTCTTCCTTTAACCTCAGGGCGTCAGACAACCATGAGACAGCAGGAGATGGCCCTAATTTGATCAGCAAGTAGGCGGAATCCAAATCTACGTTGGGTGACAAGAGGATGTTAGCATGTCTTGGATAAATTCTCTGCAACACATGCTGCTAAATGATATAAATCTTTCCAAGAGGTAAGGTAATCCTATACAAGAGGATAGCCGCGTTAGGAACAACTTTACTGAAAAAGTGACTTGTTATTTAATTGAAAACAGAATACTCACATTTTCATGAGAATATTCATTCATTCCCTACACTGCGAGCAACCTACTGAAAGTGGTGGTACGTAGCAAAGAAACAGTCTTACACGTGATAGATTTATCACAAGGATCTCCTTGACTATAAAATCACCCCACAGAAGAGCGATGACAACAATTTCGAACACTTACTAGCAAGCAGAAAACTTTACCCCAATCCGTCTGCTCTATGATTTATTCTATTCATTGAATACTACTCTAGCGAGCCGAAGAGATACGAGGCATTTAGAGGGTCTAAACCAAAAGAAAGAAATACATTAAGGCTTACCTACCCCTCCACCATGAAGTTCTTGATGATACCAAATTACAAATCTATAGCTGCCTGTGCCAGCTCCTGACTACATCAATTATGTCGGCCGTACCACAGGGGTAAAGTCGACGCATTCAAAATCTCGAATGCGAGTTCGAGTCCCGCCGTCGTGGAAATCTCATCTCTCACTCGTGTTCGCGAGTTTCTGTTGTAGTTGATGTATTTCACTCGATTTAAATTGGTCAATTGTATTGTATTCGAGCTTGTAGAAATAAGTCAGTAAAAAAACAAACTTTTATAAGTAGAATCCATTTCCCCAAAGCATGCAATGCCAGACCACGGAGAAATAAAATAGCAACCTCTTTTTACCCCGGTAACCCCTCCAGATGTAGTCAATGTCACATTATATTGTGTGAGGGAGTGTGTTCAGGCCCTTAATATGCTGCTCCCGAACTGGGTCAGGAATCAAACACTAGATTTAATAGGTTACCAAGCCTAATACCCAGATTGATCGTTAGGGTGGATCGCGATAAAATACCACCTGTCCATGGCTATCCGCCGCATCGCCGTCGCCCTTCCACGCCATCCGTCACCTTTCCCATCCATCTTGGAGGCACTCGTTGGATTATGATCCCCCTTCGCACTATCCCCCGGGTCAAGCCTCCCGCACGAGGAAGGCCAACGATTTTCCGTCATTTGCAAGGAGCGCCAGAGGAGAGAGAGGGAGAGAAAAGTAGGGGAAAGGTTACGGGGGTCAAAAGATGAATCGCTTCGGGGAAAATTCTGAAGGCAGGCGCGCTGGGAGGAATTCGCGCCGAGAAGGGAATTAATTCCTGTCCCTCAAGCTGACGCTTGCATATTTTAACCGTCGCGAAATTATCTAAAATAATATTTAAAAAGCAGGGTGGTAAGATAAAGTCTAAGATCGCGACAGCTCCTTTAACCGAAAAAGAAGATGCTACCTGCAATGTCCACAGCGAAAAGTTCTTAGGTAGATCTTTTGATCGAGTAAGCTGAAAATTATCGAAATATAAAATAGAAAGGCAACTGGCCTAGGTGGCAGATATGTGAACCTTCTGCCGGTCAATACAGAGATCTTGGGTTCGAATCCTAAATTAGATGAGGACACAAAAGCATCGATCAGCTGAGTCAAAAATAATCAGCCGTGTATTAGGGTGTGAAGGCACACCCTGGAAGTGACATCGAGGGAATAATTCAAACAGTGCTTCATGATTCATGGATTCTGCTCATTTACTCTCTGCATACAGGACGTCGTAGAGGATAGCAGCAAAAGTCATCATTACATGAAATCCACGCGATTGATTATGCACCTTCACTGACACTTGCGCAACTTCTCTCCTTTGAAAGTTGAACGACGCATTCGTGTTGCATCCTTTCTCTCGTTGTGAGCTAACGACGCTCGTCGTAACCAGAAAGCCTACGCATACGAGAGGTAGTGCGCTCGCTCCATTTGCAAGCATAAACCGTTTGCCTTATTTAGTATTCCGAGACTAAGAGCGCATTGAAGTCGAAGGAAGGGGGTCAATGCCGGCGACTAGTTACTTTCAACGCCTCCGAAATGAAAGTTAATACACGCAAGTGCAACACATACACCAACAGTAATTTTCACAACGGACAAAGAAATGTCCAGATTGAGCTCATCAGCGGGTGGTGAAGGATTCGATGAATAAAGAACCAGAGAAATTGGGGAAAAAAATTCGCATTTGAAGAAACAGAAAACTGACTGAAAAAATTAAACATGATATGTGTTTTTGAATGATGCTTTTTGAATGTTAAAAAAGAGTAAAATTAGTGAATTTAAGCATAAAAGTCGCCGTGCGCGAGGGAAGACCTCCATAGGACGCAAGAAATCGCACGGACCATCGCGGTTACTTGGAATTTCAAATGAAACACAACGCACACGTTTCTTTAGGGGTGTTTACACGATGCATACACCCGCGCGAGTAGATGCATGGACACATTCACCATAAAAATTGCATCGTGTAAACACAAAAATGCGCAAATGCATGAACGCGTGGTCATATAGCAGACTCCGTTCTAATTTGGAGCATATGTTCACGCATCTGTCCAGCCACGTACTTATGCGGGCACATGGATTTTGTAAACACCACTTCAGAGGATAGAACATGCCATCACTCATACACAAGACAGCGACTCGCCAAGCGGTTTTGTAATGTTTAGGAAAAATATCTTTATAATTATCCACAAGACATAAGTAAAATCGGATACGCTACCAATCGAGGAAAGGTTGTAGTTTGACGGGAATCCCAATGAGGAAAGAGGTACAAATTGACACACAACTCAATACGTAATCCACGAATATTGCATATATGTGGGAAAGCTAGAGGAGCGAAAAACAACTTTAAAACTCCATAGCATGAGAACGATTTCCTGCGGAAATTTTTCTTTCTTCAAACTGTAGCGCCAATGCGGCCATCTATCACTTACATTTCATATCAGCTGTCGAATTCACAAAAGTAGCATTCATATATGAAGTCACAGACACCTTGACAACTTCCCCTCCAACGGAACGTAATTTCATCATAATTTCAATTTAGCAACACGTTACACTTTAAAAACAGCAAATCAACCGTCCAAGCAAAATATTGGTAAATTTGGCCACAGACGTAATACACAATAGGCAATAGTCGCTTTAGACGTACAATAAAAGTTGAAACCGAAGGTAACATCCATTTAAAAGGGTACACCACCGCAACCGTCAACGCACATTTCAACGATGGCACGAAACGAAAAAACACATGAATCTCTTAAAATATAAAATATCCCCTGACTGACTTGGTGGTACACAAAAAATACTCAATTCGCAGCAGAGAACTGTACAATGTCAATGGTGTCTGAGCATTGAATCACTCTGCCAGCTAGCAAGGCACCCAACAATGTCCTCTCAATCCCAGAATGCAAAATGGTGCCGCGGTCGTCGTCAAGCTTCCACAAGTGGACCTCCAAACTTAAAAAAGGGAAGTCGCGTAATGGCAACAGATTCAACCTTATGCCATGTGACGAAAGGCAGGGGACTCAACTGCTGTCGCCGAAAGAGGCAGGGGGGAATGCGAGCAGTGAAATCCCTGCACGTATTCAGGTCCTAGGAACGCATTCCGCAGCATCCCTACACTGTGAAAGGCCTTCCAAACTTAAAAAGGGTCGGAAAAGAAGACCAGATGTTTTGTCGACGGCTGCCGATCCCACAGCAGGCCATCCCTCCCTGCTCCCCTCCCGCCATTCCCCCACTGCCATCCCCCGTCCCCACCCAACCCACGAACGCTGGCTGAGGAGCCCGTCCCTCCCACCGCCCCACACGGGGGGGGGACACGCCAGCCCTCCTTCCAACACGCTGTCGTCGACTCCCGGAGCCCACGCTCGGTTCGAAAACCGCTCTCTTGGGAGCCCACGCAGGCACGGCCAAGGCTTCCTCCGCCCCAGAACGCGCGCGCGATTGTCAAAGGCGAGAAAGAGGGGACCCCAAGAATGGGAAACATTCATGCGCGCACAACCCACGAGGAGACCATAGCCCCAGTTCACCCACAGTCACTCCCGGAATTGAGGCGCTTTTAAGTCTTTACAAGCTACGTTTAGGGCTTGAAGCACAAAGCACACGGGTGAACGGCCAGAACGGAGCCATTTTCGAGGCCTAGAGCGTGTTGCAAGGCATGATAGCCTCTGATGCAGCCTCTGCGAAGCATTTAAACACTTCGTTCGACTGGGCCAAGGCTGCAGGAGGGGGCGGCGCGGCATGGGTTATCTAAGGCATGTCTACGGCTACTCGGCCATATTGACAGAAATCAATTTCTCCTTCTCAAACACTGGAAAGGGTACATTGGCCCATTACACTAACCAATTAGACAGAAGGAAAACGGCCAATGATGAAAATGATACGCAAGTGATAAGTAGAAAAATAACGGAAAGAGGAAGAAGGATGACGACGGAAAGAAAAGGAAAACGTGGGTCGAATGTGGCACAAATACCGCGTAAAAATTAAAATGTAATTCAAACAATTGTCCAAGTCCGCTATTGTCTAAGAATTAAAAATATTGTGCAATGAAAAACCGGATAGATCAACATAGAGAGGAAAGCGCTTCGCAGGCACCCTCATGAATATTATTCTTCCTTACATAAATTTGGGTGGACGACAATTAGATGAGAGAATCGGAAAAAGTCTCGAATACTGACTTCAAATACCAACGTTCTCATTCTCTCATATTTCGGTCCTTAAGGTAGTGCGAGCGAAATAGTTCCCTAATCATAATAGAGACCATATTCGATATATAAGTTTTAATTTCACCAACTGTGAGACAAACGAATTAAATATTGAATTATTAATGGGGCCATAAAATAGTTCGACATGAATTGAAATTGTAAGTAATCCAATGAAAATATCGAAATTAGTCTTTAACTTGACTCATTTTCACCGGTACGTTTGAAACTTCATCAAAACGGAAGGTTTATTGTGATCCCGAAGAACTTACAGCGGTGACAGTATGATTAATTTTCAAAAATATTTGAGAAAACACGTAACCTACACACTGTTGATTTTTTTACGAGATCTAAGTGTAGGAAATGCCTCATGTTTAATACAAGGTCTCCCTGGAGTGCATACACGTACCATTTCACGCATTTCAAGGCTGGTATTTTCTAGAAAATATCTCGCAAAGTAATGTGGTAAGGGGTTGAATTTTTGGTGCCGATGGAAGGAGAATGTATTTTTCTTTAAAATGAGACCAAATTCATTGATTTCTAGGTAAAATGATATTTCGCTCAAACTACCTTCAACTCAATATTTGCCAATATTGCCCTCCGAACAACGCTGAAGAGGTGGACTCAATTAGAAACGTAACACTAACATTGTTTTTTCGGGCAGCGGGGCATGGATGGATCTACAACCACACAGCGCTCGGCAAGCCACCAGGAGGACGCCTGGCAGGGGTTGTTTGGCAACGGGCCATAATTAGAAAATCGGTTAGCGAAAACATTGTGAAGAAATAGGATTATTAAGGTCGCAAATTTGCGTATCGCTCAATTTCAATTGAGATCGTGGCTAGTAAGAGGTAAAGATTTAATTCGTGAACACCTCTACAACCTTCAGACCTATATAACGCCGAATATTTAAACCAACGACACTTCAGCTTAACAATATAGCTGGAATGATACTGAAACTTGTCAACGGATAACAGAGGTGCCAAGGAAACCCAGTAGCCATGAAAACTTATCTTAGAACGAATTGGTCCGTTAAAAAATCTTCTTTCGTCCAGATATCGTGTAGAGCTAATCGTTCCCTTGGTAAGTCGTTAAAAGGCGTAATACTTCGGTTTAACTTGCTTAATCGACTACGGTTTTGTCGCGCCTCTTGCCGGTCAGTTGTAGGCGGGGGCAAGAACACTCGGACGTTCCAAGAATTCCAATAATCCCCAAGAATTCGAGCCGAAACCAACGATGCCTACCTTAGGTGATCAAGCTTAATACTCAAGTCTCCGTTGCCCTCCTTAAGTCGGCTTTGGGTCTGAACGACTTAATGACTTCAATCATGCAGCTAAAGTTCGGTGAATAACTTTGAGTCCCAATTTGCTGAGTGACAGCTCATGCTCTCGCAAGAGAGTTTTCAACAAAACGTACCGGTCTTCATCCGCATTGTAAACAGAAAAGGTGGAGAAGAAGACTTTTACCTATTGCTCCTTAAGTCTATCCTTTGATGAAAGTGCACTAAGGGGC
Source organism: Ceriagrion tenellum (assembly GCA_963169105.1). Classification (NCBI taxonomy): domain Eukaryota; kingdom Metazoa; phylum Arthropoda; class Insecta; order Odonata; family Coenagrionidae; genus Ceriagrion; species Ceriagrion tenellum. The sequence goes on from OY720632.1 coordinate 32,149,433, forward strand.
ACACGAGACCGATAGATTAAGGGCAGCCCCTTAAATTGAATAAATTGAATGCCATTGTTTCACTAAAAACATAAAGAAAATTCGCTCCCTCACTCGACCGCAGAGCCCTGCAAACCCAACGGTCAGCGCATTCTGCCAACAGCTGATGCAGCCAAATATAAATTTTCTCGAACACGAAACCACTTGGCGAGGATTCCGCGACGTCTCATGGTATATTCAAAGAGAAACACCGGTTAACTTCAAAGGAAATATCTTCAGAACGAAATATTAGTAATTTCCCCATGAATCGAAGTGAAACAATTCCTATAATTAAAACGTTACGAGGAGGCAGAAATCTGGAAGCCACCTTTGACGTATCCGTTTGCGCGTCATGTATATTCTTAATCTTCTAATGATACTGTTCGAATACTGTCCACTCATTTGCAACCAGTCTTCATGCACACTTTTTTCCTTTCAATACCACTACGAATTACTAAACAAAAACTTAAAATTGGTGAAAACGGCGACTGCAACTTGGCAGACATCTAGACAATTAGAACCAACAGGCATGCCAATTGCTCACATCTCGTTGGATAAATAATGCCGAAAATTAATCTAAGATTAATTGATAAATACTTCAATTAACCTGTGGTTTCGAAATATACTACCATTGACAAGGAACTCCGTTATAAATTCACAAGTAATCAAACATAAAATCACTCTCAAATCACCCTTAGTTAGCAAAGCAATGAGAACATACGGTCTTTCATATCGTCAACTCGGGTATAAAACATCACGGGGCAAATAGACTTTCTACAAACCATTTACTGTAAAACACAGATTAAAATATTAAGCGAGAGCCATAATACCCACAACACGCATAGAACACGACCTAGGGAGAAGAGGGAGTATAACTCATGCAATTTCCTCGGACGATTTATTCACGAGAGCATCCACTACGACCACACACACAACTACTAACGAAGAGACTTGGCTAAAAATAATCGGAACCAAGGACTTTGAAAACAGGGTGATGATATTCAAGCCCACTCCAAATCACTAACGCTCGGAGAACAACAGGAAACAGGTGAACGTAAGATACGAGACAAAAGGCCACAAAGCAGAGAAACAAGGAGAGTTTTGTATTTGTAATTCGAGAGATATTTTTGCGTTAAATCAGGCAACCGTTTTGGACTAGTTTACGGACATCAGCTGGAAAAAATCATGAGATAAATGCATAGTCGAGTAGATGCGCCCATATGAGTACCTATTACCGCCTTACGGAGATGCGCTTGCCTCTCCTTCAACCACTTATGCAAGACAGGTAGGTCTTATCACTGTACGCGTAGTTATTTTACCCTTGACGTACAAATGTAATCGTACAATTAACACGCTTACCATAACAAGACTTTTCTAGCTTCATCAAACATACCAAATCCAGAGGCCACATCCCATATTTCATCAAAACAGCTAAACGTTCTCAATTCCACGGAAGCAGTTTCTCACGATCCGGATGGCATTCCTCTTTTTACTGGTCGATGCTTGAATGAAAGTCCCCCGGGATGGGCCTCCGGCACTCGCATCGAGCTCTACGTGAGTTCACGTGAAAGACAAAAGAAGGATTTCCATCGTCACAAATCCCCCCAATCGGTTCCACTGACTAGATATACCAAAGCGACACCGCTCGTATTGACGAATAGGCTTTCTCCTACCAAGAACTGACGTAAAGACAGGAGGAAATTTTTTACACAACAATGTATTACCGGATGTTCTCGTTACTTAATTCTTATTTCGGTATCGTAGGAATTCAACTCAACAATCACGCAAGTCTGAACAGAAACATTTCATTTCCCCACGGCTCGTTGTCTGTGTTAAGTACAGAAGCTGGCGGAGTCCGTGATATAACCATATCTGCAAACTTCTTAAGGCTTCCTGTCCTTTGAATGATTATTCAGGTTTATTATATAGTTTAAATGACGCTCTCCTCATGTGAGCCGATAATTACCGAACCATCCGAGTTTAAAGGTGAAGCGGTAATCGTGGGTTATTGAGGGCAAATTTTAATAATGTTACGAGTCTAAAAAGAATTCTTGGGCAATTTAACTCACGTGCATCTGTTTAAACACTGAGACACAGAAGTTACTTAGAAATAACCATGCAGGCAGTAATGGAAATTTAAAAAATAATTCATTTTTAATTTAATTCCCATATGAAATTAAGTCATGACTCGACTTTTCGGCGATGTATTCGAGATTCAGCCGAAATGACGAAGAAATGTGCCGTTTATAATACTGGCCACTCGTAACATCTAGATATTTGCTGCCAACAGAATACGAATAAGAAAAGTGCAATGTTGTGTTAAAATTATGATCTGTACATTCATATTCGATTTACATATTACAAAATGCACGTCATAAGACTAAATGTAAAATAGAATTGAATGACCAAAAGACCAAGTCGGTATGACGCATTTTTTTTAACTTTTACTTACAAATGTCACAAATGAAGGTAGGTATGCAAATTTTCACGCAAAACCGTCTGAAAGCATAAATTCTTCAATCCTCACCAGGAAAACTATAGATTCATATAGGACGAAAATTAATGGAGAATAAAAGAGGATAATCGGGGACATTTGGATTGCATTTACGTGGTGTAATTCGAATAACGAAGCTATACTGACGTAACTCATCCGACATTTTGGTATACTCAAGCAAAATTTACAAGAAACACACGGCTGTTAGTAATCGCCAGCCACGGTATACGACAAGTTTAACCAGTCGATTTATGCGATTCGTAGAACGCGCGAGAGAAAGTGAGGATTCCAGAAAGCCACGTTATCATCGGTTCCAAATCCTCCCTACTTACATAACGATCTGGAAGGAGAGACCCCATTGCAAATTATCTAAAAATCTAAGATGTTCTCATCTACCCTTTGATTTCCATCCCCTGACCCCAAAATATGTTTTATTTTTTTTAAATGTGGGACATCGTGAAGAAATAACAGGATCCCAACAAGTTCGAGGATTGAGCGAATCCTCTAAAGATAACGAGGAATAGAGATTTGAACACAGCACCACGAAACAATGACTCTCGTGAGTTACCGTGACATCTTCCGAGACATGGCCGGATCCGCGTGTGAGCTTGCGTACGTGTTTAATCGCGGATCAAATGCCATTCCCCTCTGCATCCTCCCTTGCAACTCGTGAGCCGCTATCAACCCCCCCCACTCTCCCCACCCACTCTCTCCCTCGAAAATTCAATCGTCTCCCCTTGAACGCAACCAAGCACTAAAGGGAAAACGAGTCCGAGTTCAGAAAATCCCACTTCCAAATGGAAAAGGCTTATTATTTCAGACAGAAACCGATAAAAGTCATAGTATTTTAGACAGAATAAATGCCAATGAAAGTTGTACGTTTTTTCAGCGATGGAAAAACAAATTTTAAAAAATATTGCAAAGAACGTTGTTGAATATAGAGAAACTTCCATATAATTTAATTTCAAGCTTGTAAATACAACATTTCCTGACAAATTTTAAGGATACCTGGACTAGCCGTGGCATTACCTTCATTAAGTCAAACGCAAGAGCACGATAGTGTTCAGAGAAAAAATCATTCACCTTGGCCAGGACACAAACCCCGCAAGCTTGTCTCCAGCACATTATTGTGGATTTTCCGTAAAAATCCGAAAGGTAAACGCCTAGGTAACTTAATGGGCTAAAGCACTAAGGGCGATTTTGAGGGATCCAGGTTTGAGTTCCAGTTAAGGTGAATAATTTCTCCTCCGAGTCATTACGCACATTTCGTAATTGCGTTGTTATTTCTGGAACTCAGGGGATTCTATAAAAAGGATGTGTTCTTTAGCACAATGCCACTGCTTAGGGAAGTTCCCACAGCAATATAAAATAACCGACACCGAAACATCCGATAAACTAGCGTCCACAGGAAAAAATAATTTTGTCGACAAACCAAACATCCGCTGTGTCAGAACACCGCTTTTGGCCAACAATTGGCGGATGCATGTTAGGACAAAAGAGAAATGAAGAACAACAATCACTAAATATTAAAAATAACAATTCTGTAGATTCCATGAACACATTTCACACAGTAGATACATAGCGACTGATTTAGGAGGTTTAGAAAGGTATAACACGAAAGTACTAATATTTACACATAAAAACGACAACATTTCAGTATCGTGGAAATACTACTTACTGCTTTCACTCCTCAAGCCAATTGAAAAACATAGAGGAAAATAATATTCTAGAATAACATTTAAAATTTTAACTAAGGCTCGAACTCCACGATGGTCTGTTTTTCGATTCAACATAAAGAGGATCGTAACAAACTTGATTTTTTCTTCGGTTAACCCATCCGACCGCAACCTTGGAGTGTTGCCGCTCATTTGAAACCGTGAAGAAATTCGGGATCGGAAAAATAAAGAACCCGGGGAGTTTTCCGCGGACGTGCTGGTGTGTGTTTATATAGGCTGGCGATGTCGTGGGGGGAGGGGATTGAAACGGATCACCCCAGCCTCTCTCTTGCCAAGAGGACGCGACCTCGACCCTCGACGAAACAAGGGAGACCAAAGGCACAACACCAGAAATCTGACTCCAGCCGCAAGCCCAACGAAACTTGTTTCAAACAAAAGTCAACATAAGACACTGGAGACACAGTGTCATGAATGATGTCATGAAAATGATAAGCAAGATGCCAACTTTCGAATACCACCATAGGAACTTCAACACACATTACATTGAGTAAGTAAATTTGAGTTCGAAATTAGACGAACAGTTCTCAAGCTGTCCAGCGCGTTTCGGTGCGTACTTGGGAGTGAAAAAAGTAGTAATAGTGGCTGATAAACGATTGAAACATCGGGGAGAATAAAAGTCAAGAAGGTATGATATAATGGATAATTGGATGACAAATGTACACAAAAATCAATAAAAATGTCGGAATCGCAGCATTAGACGGTGTATACAAAACTCAAGACGCAAGAAGAGTACCAAAGGCCGAGTTTTAATGCCGTAAATATACAGCAAAATAGTTTAAAAACAAGATATGCTAATGACCGAAGGATGACGCCTGGGCGTGAAAATCGAGACCGGCACTTCCTTGAAAGCAATGAAGAAGACAAAGTACGAAGAAACTCGAGCAGAAAGTTTCACCACTACGTTCAACACCATTGAGTAATTTATAATGTACACATACAGCCATTAACAAAATCGAAAATCGGAAATAGGCAAGAAACGGAAATCCTCTTTTCCGAGTGAATTGGCAAATGAATCAGTGAGTGTGGAAACACGCGATAGACGTAAATATCCCCAACACTCTTTTTAAAAGTATGACGAACTACAGAGCAAGCGTAGCGTCTAAGCTTCTCGGAATGAAGGCCTGGAGAGTGTGGGTGCAATGAATGCATGAGTCAGGAGCTCGCCATCTCAGGAGAGGCCAAAATCGAACATCTGTAAAAACGACGGCATGGACCGGCAGCGGTGGTCCACGCGGGGTCTGGTTTCGCATTGGCACGCACCAGGCGAGTTGCTTCCCTCGAGGCGTGGGACGCGATACTCTCCGGATAAAGCTTGGAAGAAACACCCGAGGTTCCCGAAAACACCCACGGAAAATCGATGGTCTCTTTTCGCCGGACGAGACGAGAGGTGAAATTGCAAATCTCACCTCTAGGTCCAGACCAGAACGGCAAGCGAAATATGCCACATGAAAGTTTGCGCTCACACAAAAGGAAGCGTGCGTTGAGACGAAAACACAGACACACCACAGAAACGTTCGTAACACTGAGCAGAACTCACTGCCTCAGCTCTAGGAGAAGATTAACAGTATAGACGCGTGATTTCTTTTGAAGGGGGACAACATTAATTAGAGAGGGAAAAGACAGTACGAAAGCCCCACTTAAACGATAGCTAGAGACCGGCCAGGCAATAAACAGAATTCAACGAAAAACTAAGATCTAGTTTATAAAAATTGATACGGTGCGTGAAGGGTAGAAATATACGACATTTTTCACTCGTTATTTGAAAATTGCTTCAATTGAAAATGATTACAAATCATTACAATGCGGCATATCGTGATGGTCCAGCTACTGCGCGGGCCTTCGTACCATGTGGCCGAGTGTCATTGAAAGAGCAGCGCATATGGCTGCGGGATTAACCACATGATGGAGAAGGCGGTTGACGTAGGAAGAAGAGTGGAGGGGCGGCGAGCGGCATAGAGAAGTGATGCAGTTCACCTTCCGAGAATTAAAATAGTCAATTCAGCACCAGGAAAACCAATGGCAACAACTACCCCATATGAGGAGAAGCTCTCCTCAGTGGGGTTCCCACAGCTGCACAGGACGAAGTGCCACAGGACCAAAGAACTTCCTCAGTGGGGTTCCCCCAGCTGCACAGGACGAAGTGCCACAGGACCAAAGAACTAAGTAGCTACCCAAAGATGTGCATCACAATGGGATACAATAGACTATGACAACAACGAGAAAAAGTAATTTAACAGTGAAAGAAATAGACACCTGTAGTGAAACCAATTTTCAATTTAATTAGGTCTTACTCAGCGGAAACTCCGCACATGAAAATAAACCTTCAGCAATTCATCTTTTGACCTCATATACTGGAAATTTCCCCGAAGCCGCAATATCCAGGCAAAGGGGTTTATGACATGGCCCTTTTTTTACTAGCCTCATTCGAGAAAAAAGGAAATAACGAAATTACTTATCACTGAGCGGATGCCAACCAAAAAACCGCGTGCCGGCTGCTTCAAATGCACAGGCCATTTAGCGACCGCACGCATTGTACAGTTACCTCGGCCCCGAAGATAAGTGTGATAAAAGGATTCATCAGGGGAAACGAGGAATCGAAAAGCCAAGTCCTGGAACAGAGGGGGAGGTGGAGGCAGAAGATGAAAGTTGGCCTAACGCCCCCAGCTACATAATTTACAAATTGGAGGGGGTATTAACGCGACACATCACATCCGCTGGACGGTCGACTTTGTCATGATTTCCGATCCCAGATTTTTTGTTAAAGACTTATATCATAAACTTGAAATTTTCAGAATAGAAATATTAGTCCTTTGGCAAGGGATACCTGTTCCTCAAGTATGAAAATTTTATCTAGATGCATAATTAAACCACCGGGAAAACCGCAAGATAGATTGTATTTTTTCAAAAACTATTATTAGAGGAAATGAATCACACACTGGAGGATTTTCTACGGAACTATTCCTTACCGAAGGCTAAGCTACGTTCTCTTAAGGCGGAGGAGCCCGATTAGGGAGGGTGAAGCCGAAGGGGAAGCCCCCTGACTTGGATAGAGCAGACGGGGTAGCAATGAGCGAAACTAGAGGAAACGTTAATAAGCCATCAAATCATTTCGCACTTCGTGTGAGCTACAACTCCAAAAATGAGCGGGCACATGGTAATTTAATGATTTTGGCAAAGTTTACCTTAAAAAAATAGTGGCATCAACCCGCACCAATTACAAGTCGTCGTGTAACCCTTGGCGCAACAGCTACTGTGCATATCGAAAATCTGCTTTCCATTCGAGAAGACACAAGCTGACTCGAATTCTCGCAAGTTAGCGCAACACGATGAGTGAGTCGCTTGAATGGAAAACACACAAAGAGAAAGCCAATTTCAACCGGGAATATTCATACTCCATTTGAATGAAAACAGATTTCACGCATCGCAAGGGTGCGATTACCAATTACGCTCACATTCTAGGGATTTTTATTTATTTATTTATTTATTATAACCCAAAAACAGCACAATGGCCTTTTACAAATAATACATTAATATAAAATATTAACAGAATCAACTAAAACAAGTCACACAAAAATTAATATATAAATCGCGTCGAGATAACAAAAAACTTGATAACAGCCAACGTTCCGTAATCGTAGTAAAATACGTAATGCTACATACAATACATAAAAAGTTCAATGACCCACTTAAAAATATTTTCTCGACTGAAACTTAAAAAACTATGACATAAATTTCTCCTAGGGATATATACTGTGTCTTCACAAGATGATATATACCTTAATTAATAACTTATTTCGTGATTTAAAATAGCAGCGGATTAATGTCATTTTAATATTCCTCAAATTACTATTAGAGGAAATTAAACATTAATAAAAGCACGATATGCCGGCGAAACGTTTGTCCACTAAGATACTGAAACGCGGAAGGAACCCGAACAATAACGAATTAAATCGAAACCCCCAACCCTCATAACGTGCGTAGTACGAAGGGTATTTTGGTATCGGCACGATCGTTCACGCAATGAGATCCAGAGTAGGCCGGAAAATATGCCGACATTATTTGGTATCAATGCGAGTATTTTTTGCCTCAGGAAATAGCATCTTCAGTAGTCTTCTGCCTTTATCTCTACTCCTGTCGGACTAAGGACAGTGCACTAGGCGACGACTTATGTAGAAATCTAAATCCCTATTAACAACAGAATTTCCTGCAACCACAGACGGATAACAAAGAAATAATTATGTCCCTTAGACAAAATGAATGTTTTGATTAATGCCTACGGTAGCAGCTCGACATACATTCCATGATTTTAACTCTCTTGGTGAATACAGTCAGAACTGGACGCGTAATACGGTAATAATATCCGCGAAAAGTCCACCACGCTAAATGTTCTTTATTCGAGGTAAGAATACATAGATTTAGGTATACGCCACTGTGTAATGGAATGAATAATGATTTTTAACCATTAGCACATAAAATATGATAAATGCACCGTAACAAAGATGCCAAAACGGACACGATGAGAGGAAGTGAGAGGGATTTAAAAAGTACGCTCAAGTTAAGGCAAGATGCGATTTAGTTTAAGCCCAGAGTTAGGAAAGTGCCACTTCAATGGATTTCGAATATTTGCAGGTAAGCAGCCTTTCCTCAATGCTGCCAGTCTTCCGTGGTAAAAGTTATTTATAATAGTTCCCTCGAATGCCGCACTCAGGCGCGCAACATATTTTGCGATAATTTCTTCCGCCACTGTACCTACATTATTAACGACTTAATATCAGAAACTGTAGGAGTAAAATTCCCCAAATTCCCCTTAAATGACATGCACCTCTTGTGAATTTCTCAGAGTGGTGATAACCGCGGAACTTGAAATCTAGTCATTTATCCTCTTCCTCTGAGCAAAATCTCATATCGATCCGTGTCCTACGTTTTCCAACGAGACATGTGTAACTTGCGTAATGAGTTTTTGCTCGCAATCAAGGGTCCAGCGAGCGTGGGTCACAACAAGGATCCGAGAGGGATCTATGTTAGTCCATCCGACGGCTGGCCCCACCTCGGCAACGCCCTCTAGGGGCCAATTAGACGACCACGGTGGAGGGGGAAGCGCTGAGAAAACGAGGGAGCGAGGGTCCCGGCCAGAGGCTTCATCACATCAATCCCTTCCGAACACAACTGCCACACAAGTTCTGCCACATTCGACCACATAAGGAAGCGATCGCCAAGTCGTTGATTGAAATTACTCTTTCATTCGCCGCATCCGGCGATATCACGCCCTGGAGTCTTATATCCAAGTCGCACGCGGCCGTAAGGCAGCATATTGTCATCTCAGAAATGAGGAGTAAAAGCTAACACGTGAGATCGCCGGAAACCCTAGAAAAATTCAGCTTCTTCATCATTTAAATAGATACGCGCACACTCGTTTCAGTACGTTACACGAGAACGTCGGAATAGTAACATGATATCAAGGAAAGGTCATAAATGAACGTAAGGCAATACACTTTTCCATTCACCCAATCATCTCTCCATGATTTCTATTTCAACTCACTTCTGCAACACACCCACATCTGGAAATTCCTAAATAATATCGCATTATTAATAGAGGGACATGACAGACTGAGGTCAGGTGTGGCATAGTAATTCACGACCTAATTTTAACCTTTAGCTTTATTAGTTCGAATTAGGCAACGCCGTTACAGGAACGGTTCATAGACTGAAATGAAACCCAGAACTAATTACAGTACATACAGTAGAATAAAAGAGGAGAAAATACAGGGAGCGCTTTCCGGGAGATTAGGTTCATTGGAACGCGGAAGACCGAGGGACGATTACATAGAGCATGATTTAGAAGAGCTTAAGGCAAAACAGAGCTAGCAGCGGACTGGGTAGAATAGAGGAATTCATTCAAAAAATCTTTGGATTGAATGACTATCGATAATAAATAAAAGTAGGACACATTACGAGAGAAAAACTTTGGGAAAACAATTACATACTATAGCTGCCGCAACTACTACGTATTACAGCGTGTACCTTGTGAATAATTTTAAGTCTCGGAATCCCGATATCCTTTCATAAGGCACGATTTTAAGGCCCGAAGGACTTCTCATAAAACCCAAGGCGACGAAAAGAAAGACATTGCTCCCTAAAAACTGAATGAATGAAACCCACACGCCTTTCAGCTAATTAAGAGGCGAGTTCCTTAAAAAAAACTCTCTGGTAACAACCAAACTGAGAAGTGAATCGTTCTTCCCAAAAAGGAATGACGATCAAGATGAAAATCAATGAAGTTCCTCAGTTATGCGAGAGCAGGGTCACCAACTGTCCGCACACAGGCACAAACCGACCTGCCCCTTCTCCATGGAATATCCTAGGTTATCCTCACGCCGGATTAACAACATGAAGACGAGCTATGCCTTGCCGCCTCGCACATTACGTACGCATCCACACCGCGGACGCAGGCCACAACACCGTCTTTTCCTCTGCGCTCTCTCGAGCCCCCCCCCCCCCCCACCAACCCCCCTTTTACACTTCACTCCCCCTATCCTATCCCGTCATTTCTACTTTTGGCTTCTTGACGATATCGCCAGTGTATCCCCGACCACCTCCCCTCTCCGACACTGGCGGATGGGAGGGAGTGTAATTCCTACGGAGGAGGGGAGGGGCCGAACAGGAATGGAAAGGAGAGAGAGAAGAGGGATTCGAAGGTCAAAGCCGCCGAGGAGGAAGGGGAGAGCGAGCGCCTCGTGTACTATGCGAGTGTGGGTGGGTGGCAAAGGGGGCAGAGGGATAGAGAGAAGCGTAATGACGACTCCTATCATCCCCTCCCCTTTTACCCAACCATTCTCCGCATTCCTCCCCCCTTCCTCGTCCAACCCCAATCAAGACGCTTTCCTCGCACATAATATGTTGGTAGGTTGTGAGACTATAGTGCTGGTTCCTCGTACTCAGGAGGAATATGCATAACTTCTGGGAGGAAGTCGGGGATGTGATATAAAACATTTATTTGGTTGACGGACAAGGGGTAACAAAGCCCTACTCTCGGAGCTAAGGCAAACCAAAACATCTCTATCCGGTCCAACGCCGAATGACGGCGACTGATAGCGATCGATGAGGTTTGAAACTTCTCTCAGTATTGTGTAAGATACGCACTGCTCCTCCAATATTACTCCTCACGCTAACCAATACTCATTTTGAATATGAAACCTGAATTTTCGCGGAGGTTTCCGGCAAGGTTTCTGGCAGCCTCCGGGAACTTCCCCCTAGGATGTCTCCCCTTATTTATGAGCGGGTACCAGGAGTCCTGGTCCAGGACTACGGTTAAAACTTTCTTTGAAAGGAGTATAGGGGAGTGACAACAATTTTAAGGTCATGGTGTTTAAGGTGGCAGGAGGAGGTGAAATCATAATTTGTAGTAAAAAGAAAAGTAATTTTTGAATAATAAATAAAATCTGAATAAAAGAATAGGAATTGGTAGTAAAAAGAATAAGTAATTCCAAATCGGTCACATAATCTGGGGGAATCTCATTGGTATACGGTGACAAGGTCCAAAAGACAGACTCAACGCCTGGCTTGTTTAAATTTGCTTGGTTAACATAACAGTTTTTTCAACAGGGTTTCTTCAGCCTTTTAATCGGATTATGGCTTCATTATTAAGCAAAGAATCTTAAAAATCACACACCACCAGACCGGAGATACTGGATTTTTTTACTACTGATGTCTTTGCATATACTTATCAGCCTTCTAGGAGGACAGGAATAGTTTACCATATTCCACTACTTTGTTTATACTATCTCCTCTCCAAAACCCCATGTAAATTATAATAAAACAGAATCCAATAAAACACCTATTCATTAGAATTGTAAAACGCCCAAATTTCATAGAGTATTACACAACACACATATTACGAAAGCTGATCGATGTCGGTAAGCAGGCAGAATATTCCCTCATTATTCTCATAAGTTCATACCATTTACGGTCCCTCCACCGAAGAGGTTAAGGGACCGTAAATCTTTTTTTTTCTTGACGATCTTGACGAAAAAAAATCTTTCCCTCCCAAATGGAACGCATCGCATAGAATTCTTCTTCCCAACCTCAAAATTGCTTACATCTTGTTGAACACTGTCGTGTTTGTTTGTTCTCGCTATTATTTCCTGCAAATTTTAATTTATCTTTTTGATTGAACCCAATTGCCTCAGTAGCTGTTTCTGGTGTTTATATAAATAAAAAAATAAATATGAATTCAACAGCCTATTGATGAGACGAAAATTCACTGTAGCGGCAAGAATCATGAGACATAATTTCCTTAAACATGTACTCCTCTCCGCTATTTAACTATAAGCACGATATTAATTTCTAAAGACTGTGCCTAAATCATAAAGGATGTTAAAGATCATGTTGCAATGTTGCAAGATGTTGTAATGACTCATATCGTTCAAGAGTAAACGTTAGACATCACTCATACAAAAAGTGACGCACGTTATCTTCCACGAAAACCTAAGCAAAGTTAAAGTGCCATGGAAGAATATTAAGCGGTGCTCGCCTAAAGAAAAGCGCAGTCTCCGCAAGGATGCGTCAGCAGTCGTTGAGGTAAGGAGAGGAGTAAAAATGGAGGAGGAATTGAGTTCCAATCAGTAAATAAAGATGAGGCCAATAAACAGCAACTAGAAGGGGCCATGGGAGAGGGGGAGGAATGAACAGGGGGGAGCATACTCGAATGAGAGGTTCCCCAAATAAATAAACCTAAGAGGAATATGTGTAGACAGCAATGGAGCTGGGCGGCAGAAATAAAGCGGAAGAGCGATTCGGGGCGAGGGAAAAGGAGAGACCCTTGGCCCTTTCGCCCAGGACAAAAACACCGCGACCTCGCCGTGACCCAGTTGGCCGAGAGAGCCGCCTCACCTACCCCTCCCCCCCCACTCATAACCGGTTGTCGGGCCGCAATTCGTCAAAAAAAAAAATTCACGCAAATGGACGGCGACCGAAATTGATGTACTGTCCATCCGAAGATAAAGAAACGAATTTTTTTTCCTCAGCCGTATGGACCAGAGGGGAGCGCTAATGCACTTCCCGCCGCCCACTCTCCCGAGGCGGCCCCTCCAGTCGCCGGTTTCACCTTCCGCCCTCTCCCGAGAGTAGGAGCGGCGCCCAGTCACTTCATTTGTCCCCGAAAATGAATCGGACGCGGATTCAGACCGCCAACATGGAGACGCTTCCTTCCCGGACGTAAAAACGATGTAGCAAGAGCCTCCGCAATCTCGCTGTCAACTTCCGCGTTCCGGACGTCATTCTTTCGCTAAGAAAAATCCACACTTCCAATATCTAATTACTTCGATCAAAACTCTTCGCAGAATGTAGAACTCAGTGAAACTAGAAGCGCCGACAGTAAGTAACAAAAATAATAATAAGGGCTAAGCGCCTAGCATGGACCATACCTCATTCCCTACATAAGAATCCAAAAGGATACACGTTTAATCTTCATAGCCTATTCACCCGAATGTTTTAATTACTTCTCCTGACTGATCCGGTTCGGACGTTGGCTATCATCATGGTGATACCAGACTTAATGGAGTTCGGAATAGTTCCACGATCCGCCGATACTGCTGTCAACCACCTTTCTCAGTTTGCGTAGCCAGGAAATACTATTACTATCTCAATACAATCAGTCGCAAAATCGGTCGGTCTCCTTGAAAATGGTTTCATATCATAGTACGCCATTACAAATCATTTTTCCAGAAACCCGCTGCCCAACACCAATTAGATCTTTCAACGCTCTAGAGGTAGGGTTGGTCGAATTCATAAATGTTAAGCCCCTCCTCGCGGTTAGCACAATCCTTAGTTTGAATTGGGGAAAAAGCAGAAGTTTTAACACGCTCTCTTTATAACATACTGATACTCTACAAATCTGGACTCTCCGAGCCGTTCAATCAGTTTTAAAGGCTATGCAGAGTCTTTAAAACTCTCCCTTAATGACACAAGATAAAGCAAATACAACGCACGTTAAGTCTCACATGTTAAGGAGATTTATTTCAAAATTCACAACATAGAAAAATAAGACCTCAAAAATTCATACAGCTTAATGGCCGAAGATATTTATCAAGCAACAAAAGGTAAGCACGTATAAGCAAGAAAACAACACTCCTTAGAGGCATATTCTTCGCGATTCAATCCCATGCTTAAATTCTTCGGAAACCCCGTAAAAAAAAGATCGCCACCAAAGAGCACCAACTCCGAGAGGCTGAGTAAATCTCGTGGCGAATGTAGCACTTTCCGTGGCCTCTACCTCTACTGCAAAGGCTTACCAGTCGAAATAGACGGGTGTGAGAGTAAACAACACGGGGTAAGGATAACCTTATTCCAAGCTCGCAGGATCCTAAACAAACTCTCGGCCCTCTAAAAATAATCCACGGATTGTTCCAGTACGCAGATTTCCGGCTCGCCAGTCGGGGTAGACCTGCACAAGGGAATTTATTCGTGATATGCATACCCAGATTCCAGCTTTATCTCAATTAATACTCTCGGAATTCCATCATTATCTCCATCCTTAAATAGATATGCCACCCTGGCGGCGGCCTAGCCCACTACCACAGATATGCTCACCCCTGACAAAGTCGCAATTAAACAGCAGATTTGCCAGACGCGATATCACCATCATAATGCACCCGAGGCAGGTTGAAGCAGTCATAGGGGACCATGATACCGCCGTAACAGTGAACTGAAGAGATACAGAAGAGAAACAGCAAGGAGCCCACCTCCCACTGGGCACGCAAAAATTAGATCCTTATCCTGCGCGATATCCAGTCAGCGAGAAGCCAATGACGCTGAGAATGCATAGGAAGAGAGTATCTTCATGACATCAGTCGCAGACGAATGCGAGGAAAAGACGAACAAAAGTTTCTACGGTTGAATGTGCTTGGACAACTTGTCGGCTCCAAGAATAGCTTCAAATAAAAATGAGAACAGAAAAAACAAATAGCACATGAAATTAGTCTGAAAGGAAAATTGAAAATAATCTTGATCGATGAAATTCAAACCTGGCGATAAAATCAAAACGTTCATCAACCTATCGCTCAAGTTTCGTCTACAAAATTGATCGCGCATTTCAAGGAAGCACCATACATTCAATATAATAGGACACACTCTCACAGGGTGAACAGTGACGTAAGGTGATACGTACACCTGCAATCGGTTAAGCACAACCGTAGGTTAAGACTGAAGCTCCAAATCTAGCCTTAGACAAACGGTGTGAACAGTTTCAACTAAAATAAAATTAGGTGAGAAAACTTAAATGATTTTATAAATGAATAAATAATATCGATTATTCGAACCATGTAAGGAGCTTTGGACACGTCGGTCAAGTTAAGCTTTAAATGCACAGTCAACGCCCTCTGATAATACATCAAAATTACAGATACTTCAGATCAGATTAAATACATCAAAAACCAAGGACGACAGCACCAAATTTCTCGCCAGAGAGCTTTCCTCGGAAAATCCGACCATGCAGAAAGAGAACTAAGGTAAAACGATGGAGATATTTGCATAGGCTAAAATGTGATACGAAACTTTTTTTAAACAAACAACACGAGAGAGTTTAAATATCATTCTCCCGGTAGTAAATATTTCCATGTGCAAAGATCTTGGGAGCGAAAGCAACTACGGCATGAATGGTATTCGAAGGAAACATGGCCCGCTAAATTATCTTTTTTATTTCAAAGGTGAAATACCTCGCAACAAAAATTTTTGTAAACTTTTGCACAAGTTTTACATCATGTTACAGATCCAAACTGATAATTCAAAGGCAGTCACTGCTCCGGGTGCCATCCAAATCCACCACAATTCATGGTTTAAAATTTAGAAAAAAGCTATGCATTCCTCCGAATTGACAGCTCATTCAAGACACATCTTCTATGTTGAAACGTGACACCGAACAAATTCACTATGCAAAGGAACGGCCTTTGACAGCCAGAATATCATGCAGTGAGAAGGACGAGAGAGGAGGGATATCGCAGGAACTGGTGAGTTTCGTGTCGAAGTATCCTTCAATAAGATACGAAGACGAGGGAAAAGACATGCGAATCTAATTAGTTTGATTCATATTAATGGCCTTACGAAAATTTAATTAATTCATTTCCCTCAAATGATTAACGCTTTCTCCCTTCATTAATTTGTAGTTAATTAGTTATACATCACTTAAAAGATCCAGTTGTTATCAATAAACTCTGTGGAAGTTATTAAGTTGACGGTAATTTCACTTTGTAATGTGAACTAGATGTGGTACAAAATCAGAATGCGATCCATAGAAGATATACATTGGTATTGATGACGAAGATTAATACAAATTTAGTAGGCATTAATAGTCCTTGGGAAATGAACTAAAGACATTTTCTTAATACCGAAATTACACAACAAACAAATGCAACTATGTGACATTAATATTTACAACATATTCAAGACAAATACCTTTACGTATTCAAATGTTAGGTAAAAGGTTAACACCTGATAACGTCGCCACGAAAGCGTGACAAAAAGGACAGCCCCCACGAAACGCAGCAACAAAAGGAAGAGAAAAGAATGATACAGACGTGATCAAATGCACAACTACAAAATGGGCAGAAGTAATTGACGAGAAAGAGGGCTAAAATTATTAGCGCCCGCCACATGAGGAGACAGGAAATTTCGGGGGAAAAGTCAACATACGACGTGAATGTCCACACTAAAGGTTCCCAATCGTCTTAATTTAATTAGGAAGTAATGACTTCGCCACACTTAGGTAGGGTTTAATGATGCACAGTCAAAGTTAATCGCGAAAAGACGCAGACTTTTCACTAACAGAGAGTTAAGGTTTTGTGTGGTACGTCGAACATCCGGTAAAATAACGAGAGCGTTATCAATGAGAGGAAAAATCAACTCCAGTTTTCATACGAGAAATTTAGGAAAATATTTAGCCCCATATATTAAAAAACTGGGCCTTAATATCTCGTTTAATTTGTAGACAGCCCCAAAGATTCCTAACGGCAAGAACACGTACCTCTCTACGTTAATTGGCCTAACTTTAAGACCACCCAACAGAATTAGCTGAAGGAATCCTGAGAACAGCAACGGGTAACTATACCAAAAGTGCCTTTCCACCACACGCCGGTGCAGATGTGATAAACCCACGGCAATCATACACTCCCGTTCGCATTAATGGCAGAATTACACTGAAGGAAGATTTTGTCGGCGGCAAAGATCAATTGTAGGCATATTGCCAGACGTACCAGAGCAGTAAAGAACTAGATATTAATTGTAGGCTCCTATGGTGATGTGTTCAGTTAAACTTTCATCGGGATATTAGGAAAGACAAAAATTTACGCTAACTATCAGCTGAAGAGAGAGAATATGGAGAGACGCAAACTGAAATAAAAATGCGGACAATATTCGAGAAGAGGAGGGTTGCTGTTCAGCATAATTGATTGGCAAGGAAGACAAATACGACACCTGAGCAGTGCAACGCCAAATTTCCACGCAGTATAACAGTAAAATTCGCATGTACTTTCTACGGGGCCTCTATGAAATAGAGGAGCCATTACACAAACATAGGTGGTAACAAAACACATTTTCTACCATTCCTCAACCCCAAAAAATATTACAACTGTAACAAGAGGCTGACGAAAGAGATATCGCTTTTGCTCAAAACTAGAGCATGAAGAAGGTAGCATAAGGTGTACCTGTACAAGTCGCCAATATGTGAAATGTTATTGAAAATATATGAGAAACAACTGAGCGGGACAAATACCTAGTCTTTAAGTGGCTTAATTATGTTTCTCCGCGCGCTCCGTCATGATTCTACATGAGAATATCTCCACTTGACAGTACGCGACGATACACGACTATTAATATCCCATACCGACCGAAATAACAGCAAACGAGAGATTCAAAGACATTGTATGTGTACATCATATTTTCTATTAATTAAACATATTAATAGATGAACTCCGAGGAACAACGTTAATGCCTCCACCTGATGCAATTTGGCCTACGGACACAAAATACAATGGCCTACGTATATGAATGCAAAATAAGATTGAAAAAATTTTATTTCTAAAATTCACTCCCATTTACATGGAATAGGCTCGAATTCAATAATGAACCAGGAAATTTGTAGCTTTTGCAATAGAAAGTTTGATCTTAGGATTGCAGTAAATTATTTTTACAAGGCGACACTACGCGATGAGGAAACCGTTAAAATATTTAGACGTAGGTACTGACATAGCTCAGGACCAGAGATTCTATTCGAAGCATCCCATGTCTCCTTTTGATAAAAACAGAAATAAATGCGGAAATACTACATCAATATCTCCTAAAAATGACCTAACACTATGCGGTGGAGAGATTGGCGAAGCCGAGAACTCGAGACAAAATTGACAACCACATATGTGTTTTGAATAATTTTTTGGCTCCACCAGAGTGATTTCAGGGGCTCAGAAAACGACGCGACGCTTGAAATACTGATGACGATGGAGACGTAACCAAATTAAAAAGTGGGATAGTAAAGCATCTAAAACCTGGATCGAAGAGTGCCCACATTAAGCGAGCCTCTGAGTGGATAGTAATTTTGACGATGTGAGTTCAAATGTCGCGAAGGGGTTCAGAGGCCCCACCATTGACACTTCAAAGATTTCATCCTGGGGTGAACGAACCGGGTGAGATATCTCGGCGCCTACTCAGCATCGTTTTTCTCTCTTCACCCAGAGGCGCGCAAAGGGCTACGATTTAGTGCACGACGAAGTAAGAAAACGACTGTTATACGATGCGCGCTCTTCAAGAATTGTTTTTTCCACTGTATTAAAATACCATCAACGAGACATTGTCTTCATTATCCTTCAACAAAAAGGTTTCTAATAGGCTGGGATATATTTATGATGCATCAAATGCGATACTTTCAGTTCATCATTTACTTTAAGACGAGGCCTTAATACCTTCCTCAATGAACCATTATCCCGAATGTGGCCAGTAGTGGAGCTTTAAAAAAAAATCTAACTACGCCTAACACGATAGTCGTCAAATACTCCAAATCTGTTGCAAACGGCTTTAACTATCCACTGGGGCACAGATATGCTCGATGCAATACCACCAAAGCCATTGTAATACGTGAGGAATTCCCACCTGGGAAAACAGTTGATTTGATGGCGTAAGGGTAATTCATGACAGAAATCATTTTCGTAGATTTGGAATGTCGTCTCTGTCCGCACGGTATATTTTCATGAGCGAAATCAACAATTTCGACAATTTCTCAGAGTTCCCGATTGTATCCTCTATTGTCATTCCGATTAACGGTCGTGTCGTCCCAGATTTCTCTTCTCAGCTCCGCAACCTATGGGTCTCCTCTGCCGTGACCAATATCTCCGGTCATGAAATTAAATTAAAAAACAACATGTTGCATTGGTGCTTTATAATTCCAAATTAATTGAACGGCAAAGAGAGATAAACGCTGACTGTCAAGAGCTCTAGGAAAAAAATGTTTTTCAACAAAAACAATTGTAAGTAGTCTTTCTAGAAATACTGTTTTCCGAGTTTCAACGGATATATTTATTAAAACCACTCGTGTGTCGTCTGAAAGTATGTACACCCTACACACCTCACCGGAAAATTAGTGGGAACTCATAAACCAGGAGAGCAAGAACGATTAGGAGCTGAGGACCACCTCCTGCTCCCGTCAAGGAAATGTTTTCGATAACTCGTTTATGAGACGGCCACCTTCGAATAGTGAACAGGAAGCATGTATGCCATAACGCTACCATGGACTGGTAGCAAGACTCGCGATGATCACCCGTACTTTTCCTTCATACTTTTAAAAAAATGATTGTTTACATTATTTCCATGTTGATAAAAAAATTCAGAGAACATCTTCGTCAGACTGCCTCAACAAAAAAATAATTTGGGGATCCGCCTTTCGAGAGGAAGTTGTCAGTCAGTACGCTGTGTACAGGGCAAATAATGTATGAAGTTATTAAGCATATCTGGACGGAATGAAATCGATTTTCCCACTACGTGCAGCCTAAACATTACTCTTTACGTTTGCACTAAGACATTGTGTTTGTTGCCTCATTTCAACGAAACGTTCTTAGGCTGGACCATAAGGGGATTATTTAAATTGGGAAGTAGTCATCCGTGAACCAAGAGCGTGGATTAAAATTACGGATAAAAACATTTTGCAACGATTATCCTTCAGCCGGGGACATTACCTTCGATATTTCACTGAATAGTACCCAGAGACAAATTTTACACGAAAGCCTTGCTGGGACAGCCAACCAAGATGTTCGGACTGAGAATGAATCATCTTCCAAAACGTTCGCACGGAAATCCGAAACAATCAATAATTGAAAACTGGCGATAACCAACTTTCACTGTTAACCTATATTGCACGGGGGACCAACGAACCTTCACCAATACTAAACCCCCGGATGCTTTCTCCATTTCTTCCAATTCGAAAAAGAAAGAATTTATCAACGACTAGCATTACGTTCAACCACAGCCGGTAGATATAATACAACACGGATAACAAAATCAATAAAAGCACTTCAAATATGAGTAAATGAATTTCAATAACATTTGCTCACATAAACAGATGCGGAAGGAAGGCCCGGTCGCCTAAAAGAGGTGGGCCCGTGACGTCACTACTAAAGGCGCTCATATACTAAAGAAATCCCAGAGTTAAACAGGAAACACCATAATACCGCAATACATCACGTTAAATACTTGCCTAAGATTGTGACACATATCTACATTGCATCCGAACCATTAGGCATCTACATCTACCTCTTGAAAGATAATACAAATAAGTTGTCAGCATATGACACGAATTTCGTACTCACTCTAGCGGAACAAGGGCCAATGCACTAAAACATAAATGTAGAGGGAAAAAGTCCTGAACATACAACACGGGGAAGTTCAAGGTCCAAAAAGTGTCGTACTCCCAGACATCAGCAGATGCAACCAAATTTTCATTTAGCGGGACAACTTCATAAAGATATCTACTTACCCAAAACAGGAGGTTGATTATGATCACAAGGAACTTGAGAACGGAGTAACACCCTGTCAAAGCCATTCTTGCTGAAATTGATATCCTTGCAATGGATCACCACAACACTGTCCTACAGTCCCAAGACGCTCTTCGCTCAAACAAGTAACAAATATTCAAATACCAAGCCTCCCGCAGATGGCAGCAGTGTATGGCGTGGGTCAGAGTCATCTACATGCCGCCAAAACAACTATCGAGTCGTCGTCGTACGCATTTCCGCCTTTGAGTCCGTTGGCAGACACAGGCAGATATTGTTGGGTCAAAAACACTCATGTCCCCAATCGAGAATAATTGTATAAACGCGATATTTATTCTCTAAATTTCAATTTTCGGCATTCTGTTCCCTTTGACTCCTTTGAGAGGGCTTTTTAATGCTTTTGTTATTCATCTTTGCATGTGGGCGTCATGCTAACATAACTAAAGAGAACTTTGTCGTAAATAAATTAGGATTTCTGGCTCTACCGCGATGCCCCCGTAAATCTCATTAGCAAATACAGAGACGTCAGAGAAAGTGGCTCTAAATTAGCCCCTGAGAAAGTAAAAAGAGGTAGTGCTCCACTCTTGCGAGAGACTAAAATATTCCCGCCGTACATGTAGAGAATGAAGCATACCAGTCATTCCGATAAAGGGGAGTGGTCTTTCACTCATTCTCCTGTATCACTATTTCATTTTTTCATACGCATTTTTGGAAAAATAGTATGTGCATAGTAAAATTGCCCAGAGGTTGCCGGTTCCCGTGGCTACCAGCCAACTTTCTCTTCAGACTTCCGCTAAATATTTAATAATTATATCTCCAGTTTTACCATATTTTGGACCGTTAGTGTTCTGCATTTTCGGGTTCTCCATCCGCGTTCGTTGAGTTAGGCCGACAACGGTTTCGATAGCCATCCTGCTACCGTCTCACTGTGGGCTGAAATCGAAAATAGCTGGTCAAAAATCATATCTTCCATATTTTTATAGATAGCACGACGAAATCTTCCCAACACTTATTGTTTAGGCGTCTAAACATGAATATTATGATTTATGCCAAAATAATGATCCGGGGACTATTTTTAAACAAATTAGCGGAGACTGAAAAAATACAAAAATCAACTAGGTGTACCGCTGCAGTATAGAGAGATTATTTTATTTTAATAAATGTTTTTAATTAAAAAGTAAGTCATTTCAAATATATTTTAAATTTTTACAAAAAATATTTCATATTAAATATATAAAATTATTTTTTATAAACAATATTATTGAAATAATTAAATAACACTGGGAATCAGGGTCAGCGTTTGTACTGTGGTTACATACACAAGACAAAACTTAAGAAACATTATAAATCTTGGAATATATAATATTAAAAATTAAACATAAGAAATTACTTATTACAAATGATGAAACCCGAAAAATTGATTCATTAAGGCGAAATACGATTGCGTCGAAAACGACTTTACTCCTTGTTGATTGAGGAATTCTCTTAACAAAAAACAAATTTCACATTCTAGTTAAGTTAACTGCTAGCTATGTTTCCCAGAGGTTACATTTTTTAATTTTTTTAATTAAGACCTCAAAATTGTAAAATTTGGCTTCATTTTTTGCTTTTTACAAAAAGTTGTCTCTGGCAAACATAAACAATATATTCAATATTAGATTAAAATTAATAAAACGGAAATTGGTTGAGTAATTAATAAGTTATTAGGAAAGTAAGAACTAACTGAAAACGCGCCGATCAAGAGCGGCTCTAGCAGCGAAATAGGCAAGCAGGTGAAGGCGCTCACGGAGATTCGAGGGGAGGTAATGAGTGGCCACTGGAGGGGAATGAGGGGAAGGCCCCGAGGGGTGGGGAAGGCCCCGAGGGTTGGGGAAGGGTATGAAGTTGGAGGACTTGGTAGGATTGAGCTAGAGCGGCGTGTAAGAAAGGTTCCACACTGTGGAGGAGGAACTGACGACTCGGCATCATCCGGCGTTTGACGGCACCACCTTTGACTCGGCTCCTGTTGGCATATCTACTTTCCTGTTTTGAGTTCGCATCCTCTTTGTCTTTTTCTCACGGCCTACTAGACAACTGACTTCACGGCCTCTCTCTGAACGTTTCCCATATAGTAGCATCGGCCGTTAATACGGCGGTATTGGCCACAAACGGGAGTACAACCTCAGTTGGCTCCTCCATCATAAGCAAATCTCGTGTTTCTTTCGAAGCATGCCTTTTTAGATTTTTTGAAATAAAACTTCCAGATATTATAATATAACTATAGTGCATCTGAAGTTAGGAGGAGCCTTTGGAAAAGATCCTCCATCTCAGCCAAACGGGAAAATTTTCTCGTATGGTGTGCTCAGTACCTTCTAATATCTTTATGCCGAGATTTAAAGCTTCCTCCGACAGCTGGCCACTGGGAAGCACTGCTGCCTTTGCAATGGATGCTCCATGAAATAGCACCCTGTGCTCCGTGGGAGGCATGAAATACCACGGACACAATTTCACATATAGGGGAGCGGTCTTTGAGCAGTAATCGCTGAAAGTACCGTAATTTATTTCAAGCCCAGAAGAGAGTGCTTTCAAAATTGTGGCAAACCTTGCAATAAGTTCCTCGTTAATACCTAATTTGGAAAAGAAAAAAAATATCCTTAAGTAATTACTACAGAAATTCTGAATATGAATGCCAAATTTTGGAGTTTATAAATAAAAATGTACGTATGAAGGTATGAGGTTATGAAGCATTTTTCTGAAATCTTACCCTTTCATAACTAGGATAAAGCTTGTGACCACACTTTTTGGCAATCTTGCGAAGTATTTTATACTGCAATTTTGTTCAATTGCAATCAACAATTAACGAAAGAGCTTCCTCTGGCGTCAACTCATTTTGAGGTGTAGGTATTGACCTCCATTTTTTACATTCGTTTTCCTTGGGTAGGGGTTGTTGTAATCATTTCAGCTATTATTTTGCTGCCGCGCCATTTCCTTCGGAGCGCAATATCATGGATGTGGCTGGCGATAGCTCTGCTGCTGACGCTTTCTCCCTTAAATCTGGTACTTTTCTTCTTTTAGTTCTATCACTAGACGTCTCAAAATCTTTTTTCGGCCTTCCTTTGCCACATCACTCAGAAGAACCTGAAACTAGATTGCAATAGTAATACTAAATTACCTTGGAGTAAAATTGAGCCAATGGAAATATGTTAACCAATGATTGGTACCAACCTGAGAAGGGTGTTCCAAGCAGATATTTATACATATCCGGTGGGAACGGTATATCCTTCTCTAACCAACAGCGAAATTTTGGTTTTGTTTGGACCTGTCGTTAGTCCTGTTATATTCAGCCGATTTTTTGAAGTATGAATTGACTAAAAATTGTGTTCATGACATTCATCAAAATTTCCTTCATTTCCATGTCTTCTCCTAGGTTAAATTTACCGTGAAGATATTGCAAGGCTAATTTTCTTTTTGTACACACCGAATTTCCACTTCCACTTAAAATCACGTCATGCATTTCATTTCGGGTCCCCTTTGTGGGGTCCATTTTTTTCTAATCTGGAATGTCATGAATCTGAATCACCGAAAAACATCAAAATTAGAATAGATTTCCCACAATCACTGAGATATTTGTCTTTAGAAACGTACCTTATTATCGATCCGTGGTATTCTCTAGTTCGGCCTCTACGTTGAAATTTCACGCTCTGGGGAAATTGAACTTCAGAGAACTCTTGGTTTTTGGCTTCCGTGGAACAAACACTGGGATCCTTTTGCACCCACGAGGAAAATCTGATTAATTTGCTCAGTAAAATTGTGAAAAAGTGGATTTTTTCAACCGATTGGAAACAACCTTTTGTAGAAAAAGCCATGGGAGCTACTTCGTGGAATTCGTCCGTGCACGTGTCCAAGAGAAGCGATCCTCAAAAGTGCGAAACCCCTTTTCAGGGACGACGCATTAAAGCAATAAGCGATATTTCCACTCACGAGTAACAAAGCAACGAATGCCGTCTTTACCAAAAACCAGCCGTAGAGGGATTAAAGCTCTCAAACGCTAGATAAAAATCTTCAGGCTAAGCTAGGGTTATCGGGCACAAAGGGTATTATCGCGGTCGGCCGGGTAGTGACCGTGGCCACTGCTGTACGCTGTCCTTTTTCGAAAGTTTGAGCGGCTGATGGTTAAAAGTTTCAGGAATGTGTGAAAATCAAAATATGTGAGTGCATAAGTGCTAAAAAATGGGTTTCCCAAGGATGAGAAAATATTCCCCTGCAGCCGCCCGCTTCATGACACAAGCTTCCGACTTGACGGCGCACAAGTTGAACCTTGCAAATGCTATCTTTTTAAATCGTAGTATGCTATTGGCAAAAAAATGGAACAATAAGGCTTACATACAGTGCATAATGTATACTAGTGGGGATAATACGAGTGTTGTCTCATTTTTATTGAGTAATCCTTAACTGTAACAAATTCTGACCAAATTTCCGCATCTCAGCTCCGCGCCGCGCGGTTGGACATTTACGCACCTAACTTGATCGGAGTGGTGGGGGGCGGGGGGGGATTTGGGCAGGATTTTTCTTTTGCATATTGAAGTTGACACTTTGCTTTATAATTTGGTATAAAAATTAATGTCGCTAAAGATCACCAACATAAAGTTATTTTCTACTTTATGTTAAAAATACGTTAAAAATAGCATATTTTAATTGTTTAATAAAAGGTTAGAGAAATTATCAACAAAATCAAAATTTTCACAATAGCTGATTTAAAAAATAGACTTTTTTGTTGGTATGCTTGAAAAATACGTACCTTACGTTAAAACGCAACGGTCTTTCGTCAGTTTTCACAAAAAAAGGGAAAATAATTTTTCGATCATTTTTTAAGAACTTCACAGACATCTGATAATCTAATAAAAGCACTTAGAAGAAAAATTATTTCACTATTTTAAAATATGATTATTGCATAATCAGAAAATATCATCGTTTTTTCCGAAATAAAAAGTTTAAAAAATCATTTTTGGCCAGCTTTGGCTCTTTCATTCAGTATTATTGAACTTATGCAGTTTCTATTCCTTCAGTCGTCTCAAGTTCGACCCTCATTAACACCAAATCTATTCAAATCTTACTGTCGAACGACGTTAATTTGTTTCTCTATGATGTCCCTGGCAATGTAAAAGTATAGAAAATCGAAAAATATAAAGTACATCTGGTGCAGTTAAACATGGGACATCGCCTAAAATATACCTTTCATCGACTCAATGAGATTTAAAGTGCACTGAAACCCTACATACTGAGAAGTTATTCCCCCATATCAATAGAGGCTACGCAGTTGGTATAACTACTCGCATTAAATCACAAATCCCTCTAGATGTCTTATTATGTAATTCGAAATTGGTCTCGTAGTTTGTTAGCTGTGGGTGAGTTAACTGTTACACCCTCTGAGGCATTAACAAAAGTGTACGTCTAGATATAATAACAGTATTTACTGTTGTTTCAAATTGTGGCATAGATCTGGACCTAACACTTTTAACGCTAAATACATCTAAATAAATACAAACCAAAGATCTTTTCACAAGCCCTCGTTTAACTATACTTTTTTGGGCAGTCTGGAACATTGAACATGGTAGGTATACTGCACAAGGCATCAATTATTTCCAGCTATCCTTTCTTCCCGGTTCACAAAAGGATTCATCGAAATGGACCAAATATAAATTAAATGAGTGATTGAAAACTATGAGAACTGACCGATTTTATCGGTTTACATGCATTAAAATCATTCAGTGTCTTGCAAATCATTTAATTTTGAAAAATTTTAAATGTAATCAAATTTCCCACACAGTGGGGTCTCTAGTTAAAGATATTTCTCGATATACCTGGAATCAGAGGTGTTCATCCTC
This sequence comes from Ceriagrion tenellum, assembly GCA_963169105.1. Lineage (NCBI taxonomy): Eukaryota > Metazoa > Arthropoda > Insecta > Odonata > Coenagrionidae > Ceriagrion > Ceriagrion tenellum. The sequence goes on from OY720632.1 coordinate 32,176,569, forward strand.
CACAAAAGTCCCGAAATTACGGGCGTTCCCCTCTCCCCCCCCCCCCCCGCATAAAAATTTCATAACGCACTTTTGCATTGACCCCACCCTTAGAGCCGTACCCACATATGACTGTGTACAATTTAGGATTACCTGATGTCTTCTGTCCACGCAAAAATATTTGGGAAATTAAGTTTTAACTTTTATAATTCCGAGAGGGCTTTTTGGATTTTCACGTGGTGTGCATAATCATTTAATTAATAAAGCTTTCCCCGACGACCCAAAGATGACGTAGAAATTTCATGCCTAGATTTCGCTGATGATATAGCCATACTCGCAGATAATGAAACAACAGCAGCCAAACAAATAGAGGTCCTCAAGGAATGTGCAGAGAAAGTCGGCCTACAGATCTCTTTCGAAAAGACCGAATTCTTCTGCTCAAAATTAGACATCGAAGTATTGAACACAAAATACGGCAAGATAAATCGAGTCACACATTTTAGATATCTGGGCGAGATCCTTGAACCCAGAGGAGGAGAGAAGATAGCACAGAAGACTCGATTACAGAAAATGAAGAGGGCATATGGCAAGACATACAATATCTATAACAAGAAATGCATTTCCATAAACACTAAGATCAGACACTACAACACTGTAATCAAGCCAGAGGTTGTATATGCAAGCGAAACTCTTACGCTCCATATAAAAAGAGATATGGAGAACATACTTAAGGAAGAGCGAAAAATCATGAGGAAAATTCTCGGCCCAAAATTAACAGAGGAAGGATGTATGCTGCACTCCAGGATAACTACGGAGAAGATGTCCAACCTAGAGGCGGATATCAGAACAAAAAGGCTGCAAATTTTCGGACATATCAATAGACTCCCACCGACAAGACTCATCAAAAGGCCATCACATATTTACAAGGTGTCAAATCAACAATACCATGGTAGTCTCAAGTCAGAGGTGATCTAGAAAAAGCAAAAATAGACCATAAGGAAATTGAAAACAGAATCACCTACAGAAATAAGATACACCAGCGGAACGTAATGCCATAGAACGAAGTCCCAAATAAACCAGGGACAAAAGGGACGGAAGAGAATCCACGGAGAAAGAATGAGAGAAGTGTGGAAAATAAAAAAGAAACTTAAAAATGAGTCATAATGCTTTGCGTGATCCAATAAAAAAAGGGTCCATACGCAACTAATAATAATAATATTAACACAGCTTTCCAAACCACAATTTGTCGGACAAAATTTAAAATAAAATGTTGAACTTGTTTTGAGCGTTTGAGTGAAAAAGGGTCCTATTTATTTTAGTTTTGCGACGCCATGTATAACTTTGATGCCTAATTGTTGTGACAAGCAAAACATCGATAAAAATGAAATCGGAACATAATGATAATTATCTTTCATTTTCATCTCTGCCGAGTTTCACGTTTTTACTTATGAAAAGTTTTGCGTCAAAGTTACGCATAGCGCCATTTATCCAAAGCAAATGGGATGAAGATTAAAATCATCAGAATGATCATTCCGTCCTTCAAAGGACTACCCCCAAAAATTCGATTCTTGGTTGCTCTATAACATTTACAAAAATAATTGTTTTCACTCGTGATATCGGACAAGAAGAATTCTATAAAGAGAGTGTATTTGCGAAAACCCAGGAACCAGGGGGTAAAACGAAGCACTGTTTACATAAATAAACTCCTTGATCTTTAAGGCAGGAAAGTAATTTAAAAACACAACTAAAAAGAAAAGTAATAATAATAGGTCCAAATAAATTTTGCTCAAATATATTATGCATAAATATTTCTCAATTGATGTGGAATAGATTTTCAATATGGAATCCAAAAAATTACAATAATACTTGCTAATAAAGCCATGACATTGTTTGACTTTGGCAAGGGGTGTATAAAATTTTTCAGTTGATTAAATTGACCTCAGCTGTAAGCGTGGCTGAATGAAGCGAGCCGACTGTCGCCATTATGAGGATAACTAAGTATTACTCATCTGTCCGCAAGCATTCACAGACGATTTTTTGGGGTTCTCCCTCCCATCTGACCCCTTCTCCTACTGCTTCTCAAAGTGACATTATTGTCGAAAAACGTGTTACAATGTTGTAAAAAGACGTTTTTATAATGTTTTAGTTTGGTTTATTTTCAACCAACACATTTTACTTGAAAAAGTTTGTCCCGCCAGAAGGACCACTGGGCGGGGCGAACCTAAAGTTACGACATGATGGCACGATATCTCGTCGATAAACAAAAGTCAACGAAGAGAATTACACTAAATAAACTAGTTACGTTATCGTTCACTAGTAGTTATAACGCAATTACCAGCGCATTACTTTATATCAAAATAATGACATTGTTTTCAAAAGTCAAAAACGATTGAATCAAAGGATATCTGGAGAACTTTAGGCCCTAAGTGTGTACAAAAACTAGCGATATGAAATATTGACTATTTTTCTTTAATTTTGGGAACTAAAATAAGTTCAATAATTTCAGCATTAACTTTTTAAAACTTTTCCATAATGTTCAAGAATTAACAAAAGCTTTGTCAGTTTTACGTAGAATATTTATTGGACAGTCCATTTTATATTCTACTTAACACTTACGAAGCATTTATTAATTCCTGAACGTTACTAAAATAAATGTTTGCATACAAATACATCGCCAAATTTTTTAACTTAACATTTTACAATATTTCCAAATTTTTCGTATTTCGTATTTTTTTTCAACTTCAGGATCTCTGTGCAAACTTAAGAGAAATATTGATATTTTATAAATTATTTTTTTTCGACTATAGAGGAAAAAGACAAACTCCTTTTCCGTCCCAGTACCGAAGGAAGGATTGACTGAGAGGAACGATGGACTGAAAGGAACGAGGGACCGAAACACGGAGTAGGATATCCTACTCCGTGGAACGAAAGAAACGAGGGACCGAAAGGACCAGTCGTTCCGTAGAAGTCGATCATAGAGTTATATATTCTAAGGGTCTACCGTTCGGTTCCTTTCGGCCCATTTCCTTTCAGTCCATCGTTCCTTCGGTCTTTTACGAGTCCATATATTGAACGGAAGGACCGATGACCGACTTCTTAGGGTAGACCGAAAGGAAATGTGAACCGAAAGGAACTAGTAACCGAAAGGAACGAGTGACCGAAAGTTACGAGTGACCGAAAGAAACGAAAGTACCGAAAGGAACGAGGGACTGAAAGGATCGAATGACCGAAAGGAACGAAGGACCGAAAGTTACGAGTGACCGAAAGAAACGAAAGTACCGAAAGGGACGAGGGACCGAAAGGATCGAGTGACCGAAAGGAACGAGGGACCGAAAGGAACGAAAGGACCGGTCTATCCGCAAAGTCAGTCCTTCCTTTCAATCTATGGGGGTCCGTCCTTCGGACCCGTTCGTTCGCGAACGACCCACTTCTACACGGTACACTCATTGCTCGGAATCACGGATAGGAAAGCGCTATTTGGCACTCTTTTCAATAAATCGCTCCTTTGAACAAAAAAGCTACCCACAGCTGCCATGAATATCCGATTAACTGGCTGAAAATATGGGAACAGTGTGAAACTTTTCATCGGAGCACGTCCACCAGTTGATGAAATATAAGAGAAAAAGAAATTTTAAAGCCAAATACTTAGTTCATTAAAATTTTGTCCATAATTTAAAATATTTGATGATATTAAAAAAAAGTTAACCTCGCACAGCTTTGCGTGCACACTGGGATTCCACTAATCTCGAAAGAAACGAAAGGACCGGTCGTTCCGTAGAAGTCGGTCCTCCGTCCCTCCATTCAATATATGGACCCGCAAAGGACAACGAAAGATGACAAAAGCGTAGGTGGAGATTTCAACCTCCCGTCTATATATTGGAAAACTAATAGCGTTGAACCAAGTTCAAGGAAGCGTGATATAAGCGAGGCCTTACTTAAGACACTTTCAAAACACTCTCTTACTCAAATAATTAACAAACCTATGAGAGGGAATAAAATATTAGACCCTTTAGCTGTTAGTCACCCTGCAATTATTAAATACGTCGATATCCTCGAAGGCATAAGTGATCATAAAGTAATTTTTACGACTTTGAAAAAAACAGTAGATTCCACTGTAAAATCCAAACGTAAAGTCTACTTATTTGAAAAATGCGACTACGTAAAATTCGGAGAGACGTCAAAAGCTTCATTCACGAAATTCGTAGCCACAATGAAGAACGAAAGCACCGAAGTTACATAGAGATATTTTTTGGAGATACTACATAAAGGAATCGATACAAATCATACGAAATCATACGATCCCATACAAATTCAAACGGGAGAGTAAAGAATCTCGTCGGTAAATCCACGAAATAAGGCGGGAACTCAGGAAATAAAGGCAACTACACAATCTATATAAAAATTCTATTAAGTAACAAAACAACGGAGCTTGCGGCGAGAGAAATATACGTTGCTCAACGCTCAAAAACGAAGAAACTAATGCTCTGGTATTACGCGAGAGAGCTCCAGGGCGAATCTTCGACGGTAGAATCTTTATTGGACACAAACGGCAAAGTGGTCACCAACAGTATCGACACGGCCAATTTATTAAACAACTACTTCGAAAGTGTATTCACTATGGATGGCATAATACACAATAAGGCATTCCTGACTTAAACGAGCCGATGGATGACATAACAATTCAACGTGATGGAATAATTAAACAACTGCGTTCGATTAAAAGTAACATATCCTCAGGTCCAGAAGGAAAACCTGCACGCGTGCTCAAGGAGTTAGCGCCACAGATTGCACCATTCTTAGAAATTACACTTAGCAAATCGTTATCCCGAGGCAAGGTGCCCGAAGACCGGAAAATAGGCGAAGTCACACCGATGTTTAAAAAAGGTAATAGAAGTGACCCAGGACATTACCGGCCTATATCGTTCACATCACTTATATGCAAGATCCTCGAACACATTGTCGTTACCAATATTATGACATTCCTGGATAATCGTCACTTCTTACATAGCAGTCAGCATGGCTTCCGTTAGGGCAGATACTGCGAAACACAGCTTGTACTCTTCTATAATGATATCCTAATATCAAGTGAATCGAAAAAGCAAGTCGACGCGATATTCCTTGATTTAAAATAGACATTGGACAATGTTCCGCACAAAAAACTCATAATTAAATTGCATTCACGACTGATGACCAAACACCCGCTTCCACACGCCCATGCGGCGGCTCGCAGGGCATTATGTAGATCTCTTCGGCACATCTGAACCCATTTGGCTCTTCTTTCTCGATCTCTCGGGAAGGAGAATAAACGGAACCCATTGTGTGTTCTGTTAGAGCAGTTCGGTGCACAGCATGTTCCCATGACCACAAAGCGTAATGCGTGTCACAGTTCTAAAACTACAATTTATCACTGAAAAAAACGCAGAGGCTTGAACGGAAACGATCGACCGGGATGATCCAATAATGGCGGTTTACGATGACTCTATTTGATGATTGCTGTGGCGACATGAAGTTGACTCTGGCGTGGGTCAGTTGAGTCACTAACCGCGAGATTTCCTCATCCATTCAAAAGAACATGTGAAATGGTCACGTTTATTTTATTTTCAATTGATCTTACGAAAATTTGCAATCCGTTATGTCATGAAACATTGCCAATTAATTTGTGTATAATTAAGAATTTTTATATAAAATATCTTGAGAGATCCTGAGTTATTTTCGTACGTTACATTACACATTAACTAATATGGTTCATGAAACTAAAACTATAAATTATAACGAAAATAATGAATAAAATCTTGGTCTATTATTAATTTAACATTCTCATTAAGGCACAATACAGATTAACGGAGGTGTTCTAACATTCCAAGAATTTAAAAGTGATGCTTAGCGTGTAAAAACACAACTTCTTACCAGGAAATGGAAGAATAAATACGTGGCATTACCACACTACTACCTTAAATGTCATAGGATTGACATTTACGCTATTCCTTACGATACGATATCTTCACTAAAAGTTAACAAAAGAAAATAATTTCGCCAAGAGTAGAAAGAAACATAATTTTTAATAGAATATTACCGATCAAAAATTTTCTAATCCCAGGAAACGGTAAAAGTTAAGCCATATAATGATTTTTAATGAAATATTTTGTGAATTACAGCTCACATGTTGAAAATAACACGCGATAAAAATTTCCAAAAATAAATAAAAATACAAATCATATGCATGACTCTGAAACGTTAAACTTGATTACTATAAGTGGACGCCGCTGATTTTAGGTGTTTTCATGGTAACTGCAATGCTCCTGGCGAAATATTTGCATTGCCATATTGCTTCGAGACTAAGGAGCTTCAAACTCATTCTCACAGTACAAAAAATCCTACACATCACCTCCCCTGGACCCCTACCACTCCCTCAAGACTGCAGGTTTATGCAAACAACCCCATTCAGAGGCAGTATATCTATGTCTTCCGTATGAAAAGCTCTTAAGCAACTGGTGAAAGGGATAGTACCGTGCACTACTCAGCGGTGACAAGTATTTTAGCTCTAAGGAGCTCCTGAGAAGAGGAGAAACTCCAACCCCAAAACGAGCCAGGCTAAATTGTATGGGAAGTTGCCTACACTTTAGGATACGGGTCAGCTGGTTCCGCTTTAGAAGATTAGATGTATGTTCCAATTATCCTCCTGCACTCAATTCACAACTTGTCAGACTTAAAATTTTATACCAGTTTTTATTGCATTGGTAGAGAAAATCCGACTCTGATAATTCCGATTTTTTGCGCTACGTTGATTAATCCATGACTCGCATAACAACAGATTTTTCATTTTGGCAAACAGCTCAAGGTCAAAAACTCCAAATACTGTAACATTCACAGTATTTTTTTTCTGAAACGAAATAATACTGACTTTGCGCCACCTTAAAATGTTATAAAACAATGGAAAATATCTACCAATTCATCCAAATTTTTAAAAATCTGATAAAAACAAAAATATGGTTATTCTATGCTTTATTTATCCGTGAATAGCTTCCAACATGTTACGCAGAGAACTCCCGCATTTATCTATCACCCATTTACGATTACCATTCATTTCCGATGATAAACAACTTCTAGAAGTAAAAAAAGGAGGTTGATGGTATGGACTCACGATTGTTGATAGAAAATATTTAATGACGATGTACGTGTAGGGACATGCGATACTCAAAAATGCTATACCATGACTTTAAATGCGAATTCTGACAATTTTTTTAAATATTGAAGGAGGAATATTTCTACATTCCAAAAATCTTGTGAGAATTTTCCAGCGAAAAATGGAGTTTACCGAAGCTTTCTTTCCAGGGTTTCATTCATTAAGAACTACAAATGCCAATCCGATTCCCCAATCATGGATCTTTAGATTGTCCGCCACTTCTTATTTTGGGGCGATGCCACGCACTCTACCGAATGGCTATGCACTCGTGGCTCGACAATTTCCGATTTTCATGATTTTTGGCACATAGGAAGAATACAATGAGGAATGACGACTTGCCAAATATTAGTCCTCTATAGTTATAAATGTTTATGTTATGACACTTTAAATATCAATAATCAGCGCAAGTTGGCGAGCCGCAACTCCGAATTCTATCTCCAATAAATGACGATATAGCGGTCATATTTTAAATATAATGACATTTTCGTCATTAAAAGACAATCTGTGTTTTCTATCAACGAATGGCTTCCTAGACCAATACTCTGACCTCCTAGAGGACTTAATTTTTCCTATTTCTTTGAATTTTGATCCATGTTAGGGCCTAATATCTCCTAAATAAATGATAACATGTGGTCAAACTTAATTTTTTCGAACACCAAAGACAGAGGACTGTACTTTAAGAGTATAATATTTTCTTTGTGGCATGTACCATGGCACAATGAAGCAACAAAAACGGAAAGATGAAAATGTTGCTACTTTTGGCGCTTTAAAAAAATTGGTTTGGCAACAAATTTTTTCTTTAAAAATATAATTAACAATAGCTTAAACCCTTATCCTTCATTAACAAAAATAAAATTGAAGGTTAGTTCGTCAAACACACAAATGATAGAACAAACATAATGCCCTGCTATGCGCTTTGAAAATGATGACAGGGAGTTATGCGGATGGCCTACGCATGCGCCAAATATCCAAGAGAAGCAGAAAAGTAAAACAACACAGACGATCAGCAAACTTAGTCAACGTCATTGTTAATTAAATTACTCCATGACCGTTCCCAACAATTAGATGCAAAGTAATTACCATAACTCATTCTCAAGGCAAAAGCTGGACCTCTATTCCTCGTTTTTGTTAAATAATATGTCATAACCTCCTTGTCGGGTGTGATGCTAACTCGCACCATACGGTGTGGGGAAGCAAGGACACCAATGACAGGGGAGAGGCCCTACTTGAGTATCTCATGTCCACAGACCTGCATATACTCAACAAAGGATCACGACCCACCTTCTCCAACAGAGTTAGGGAAGAAGTGATAGACATTACTCTTTGCACCAATCAGATGGTGAATGGCGTTACTGAGTGGATAGTGTCGAATGAAGTCTCTCTTTCTGACCATCGGCACATATACTTCACTCTTCTAGAAGCCACTAACAGGCCGACAACATACCGAAACCCCAGATCGACGGACTGGGGCAAGTATAGGCACACACTCCAGAAGTTACTGTCCGAAGCCCCAGGACACAAATTCAGGAACGTGAATGACATAGATGCTGCTGTGGAGTCTCTCCAGCACAGCATCATTACATCCTATGAATCCAGCTGCCCCATCAAAACCAGGAAGGAAAGTTGCAAGCTACCCTGGTGGGGAGCGGAACTAGAGAACATCCGGAAAGAGACAAGGAAGCTCTTCAACAAAGCGAAGAGAACATCTACACCCAGGGACTGGGAGAACTATAGAATGGCCCAGAGGAAATATAGAGCGACAATTAAGCGCTCGAAAAGAGAATCTTGGAAAAGGTTCTGCGAGACTGTGGAAGACGTTCCACAACTCGCAAGATTCAACAAGATCATTTCAAAGGACCCGGAAGCAGGGGTGGGGTCTCTTCTGCTTCCCTCTGGTGAATTTACGTCATCAGACAAGGAAGCACTAAAGCTAATGCTGGAGACACACTTTCCAGGCTCCTTGGAGGTCGAGATGCGTCAAAGGAGGCCTCTCAATCGTCCTGCTAGGACGGAGTGGAGACTGGCCTCCAGCATCATCAAATACAACATTACACGATGGGCAATAACGAGCTTCAGTCCATACAAATCAGCTGGCGAAGACGGAGTCTTCCCGGCACTTCTGCAAGAGGGACAGGATCTGATACTGCTACCACTGGTCAGAATCTTCCGATCATGCCTCGCATATGGGTATGTACCCAAGAAGTGGAGGACCACTAAAGTCGTCTTTATTCCTAAACCAGGAAAGACTGACTATACCAAAGCTGACTCCTTTCGTGGTATCAGCCTCATCTCCTTTATGCTGAAAACACTGGAGAAAATAATAGACAGGCATATCAGGGAGGGACCTCTGAAGGACAATCCCCTGCACCCGTACCAACATGCCTACCAAAAAGGCAAATCAGTAGAGACAGCACTCCACCACCTTATTACTAGGATAGAAGGAGTGCTAGAACATGGGATGTTTGGTCTGGGCACCTTCCTCGATGTGGAAGGAGCCTTCAACAACACATCATTTGAACAGATCTGCATTGCAGCCAGGAGACATGGAGTCAATGCACACATTGTCAACTGGATCAGACTAATGTTAGAAGAAAGAACAGTCAAGGCTGTTCTGAGAGGGAGCACGATGGAGGTGGCCGTGACTCGAGGATGTCCGCAAGGGGGAGTTCTATCCCCACTGCTGTGGAACATGGTGGTCGACGGACTTATCACGAGGCTAAACAAAACGGGTGCCTATACACAAGGGTATGCGGATGATGTAGTGATTCTCATCACAGGCAAGTACCTCAGCACCGTCTCTGGACTTATGCAGAAAGCCTTGGATAGAACGATGAGCTGGTGCCATCAAACAGGGCTGACGGTAAATCCAGGGAAAACAAAACTTGTTCTCTTTACCAACAAGAAGAAAAGAGAAGGGCTCACACTTCCTTCGATACAAGGAAGGATATTGCAACCTTCAACTACAGTAAAATATCTGGGAGTCCTTCTGGACTCCAAACTCAACTGGGGAGAACACCTTGAGGCAAAAGCCAAGAAAGCGTGTGCCTCCCTATGGACCTGTAGGAGGGTGCTAGGTAAAACATGGGGACTCCAACCAAAAGCGATCAACTGGATCTACACTGCAGTGGTGAAGCCAAGCTTTCTACACTGCTCAATAGGCTGGTGGGGGAAAACAAGACAGAGCTCCGCAAGGAATAAGCTCAACCACCTGCAACGAATGGCCTGCATGGGAATTACGGGGGCAATGAAAACCACCCCCACACTGGCTATGGAGACCCTACTGTGTCTTGCTCCACTTAACGTGGAAGTAGAGAAACAGGCTAGGGCTGCAGCATACCGTCTCAAAAGACAGGGTCAGTGGAACGACAGGGGAAACCTGTCCGGACACAGGAAAATATGGCAGGAGCTTAGAGAATCGAGCCCCATTGTTGAAATGGGATCGGACATGATGATAACTTTCTTCTATAATACACCTCCACTCTTTAAAATCCACACTCCAAAAAGGGAGTGGTGGACAAAAGGGAGAGACAAGGATCCCCACAATGGAGCCCAGGTGTGGTTCACCGATGGCTCCAAAAAGGAAGGTAGAGCAGGGGCTGGGATCTACTGCCAGCGCCCAGCTAAGAGGATCACCATCTCACTTGGAAAACACACAACAGTCTTTCAAGCGGAGGTGTTTGCCTTACTAATGTGCGCACACATTATCAAGGAGTCAGGTCTCAAGGGCAGACCAATTCACATATGCACTGATAGCCAAGCGGCCTTAAAGGCCCTAGCATCACAAATGTGCAACTCTAAACTCCTTCATGAATGCCGTGAAGTGCTCAACTCGCTACATATTCTTGGCAAAGTCGAACTCTTCTGGGTCCCCGGACATGAGGGTATCACCGGAAATGAAATTGCGGATCAACTCGCAAAAGAAGGCTCAAACCACATACCGATGGGACCAGAGCCTCACATTCCAATCGCACCTTCAGCAGGAATCATGGAGATCAAGAAGTGGGGCCTTGCCCGCCACTCTGAGATCTGGCAAAACACACAAGGGCTCAGACAAGCCAAGCTTTTTATTGGAGGACCCAAACAGGGACTGGCAAGAAGACTTCTATTGCTAAACAGAGGTCAACTACGTACGATAGTGGGTCTCCTAACTGGACACTATCATGTTATGAGGCACCTTCATCTTTTGAAGCTAGCAGACTCTGCCAGATGTAGATGGTGCCAAGAAGAGGACGAAACAACATCACACGTTCTCTGTAACTGTCCCGCCTTGATGAGGACTAGAATAAGACATCTAGGATCCCCGTTTCCTGATCCGGCTGAAATCAGGGTTACCCCCATAGAGGATATGCTGGCCTTCAGTAAGGCCATTGGACTCTACGGGTAACCAAGACATGGTGGTCAGCACAAAGGACCAATAGGTCTAGGTGCCCCAGGTCCTCCTCGGAGGAACTCCACCAACAATCTAATCTAATCTAATATGTCATAATATAAATCCAACATGGCTTTTATGGTAAAATAACAATTTTTAAGAAAAATAAAACCACCTTCTGCGGAAAACAATCCCACTTTTTAGAAGTCTCTATGTATAGAGCAAATGTAAACCGGATACAAAGCTTTTTCAAGTAGACTTTTGTGAGGTCTTTCGTGTGTTTTGCTAACACAAGTTACAGACAGGACACTCCATAGAGCTACTGATTACTTATTGTAATACTCATGGTGCCTGATTTAGTCCTGTTGACTTAGTTTCATGTAGCAATCTCCATATGCCAAAGCACCTTCATTGTAATTTTCAGCCACTGAAAATTCCAACTCTTACTTGGATGTAAAAAATACTCTATGCACTACATATTCAAGTACAATTTTGGGGTGCTTATCCTGATCTTCAGATTTCTCATGTCAAATTTTTCATAAAGTTAACCTTTAATTCAGGCAACCAAGGGGAGTTATTTAAGGAGCTCAAGAATGACGGGTGGAGAGAAGTAACCTCAAACATAAATGAGGAGAATCCAAAAAGTAATTTCCCAATTACATCCAAGAACGAGCGATGCAGTTCGCTCCCGCAAGCAGGGACTTACAAGTTCAGGTGCAGCAGCAGCACTCGCAACATGGGTGTAAGGACCTTGCTTCGGTGCAAGGTTGTTAAACCCTAAAAAGTTATAAGGGTATTAGGAGTTGTAAGCAAAGTGGCTGACATCTGGAGGAGATCATGACCTCCATGAGGACCTTGCTTTGGCATCAAGTGTCATTAGCAAAGATAATACATATTTACATCGGTAACGATCCGATCGCCATGGGACACACCACTTTGCTATGCCTCCAGTTTTTAAATATGCCATGTTATTCATTTTTTAACAGTAAAAATTTATCAGCCATGGAAAGGAGTTTTCAGCTACGCAGTTTTCAGAGAAGATGCCACTTCCACCCAAATGGCTCATCATTATCGAGAACTATTTATTGAAGATAAAGAAAATATTCACGATGACGATGGCCAAAGGCCAACTGGCTGTGAGTGGGTGCAAGGATTCCCAGCGTGGAATGGGAAATAACGAGAAGGGGGGATGGCAGAAGGTGAGGAATATTCCCTGGGGGGTATTCGCTGGGAGTTAGCTAAGGGACTTTCACATGGGATGGAGATGATTTGCAAAAATGGAACTAAGGGTCCTAAGGAGAGGGAGGTCATGGAGGTGCGAAGGGGGAACTCCTAATAACTTTTTCCGTAGGGTGGGGCACACCAATCATGTAGTGGGTGACATAATTTTGTCAGGAGAATTTCGAGCAATCTCTATACTCTGCAGACTGTACTCCTCCTTTAAGTGGCTTCCATCTGCTTCTGGAGATCAAAAATCATCTTGGCACTCCACGCTTCGCCCATTACACTACAAAGACGTGAGAAGGAAGGCAAATTACTAATAGAAGACTTAGTTGAAAGTAGTTATACAGAGTGGAATAAGAAACAATTATGCTCAGGTTCCAGAAATGGTTATGGAGGAATTGAAATTAGAAAAATAAGAACCAACGCTAAAAGGTCCATAAATCTTTTTGTATTGAGGAATGTTCAGTTTTATTTAAATTTTTTCCTTAATAAGGAGAACTTATTTTTTGGGTACCCATCTCACATTATGGAAGAGCTCCCATTAGTTAACATGCCTGGAGAGCATGATAGTCATACATTATTTGTGAGCTTATCTTCTTTAACTTTGGTTGTCCCCTCACGATCGATGATTGTTCACAAATAAACAGCAATGTGGGCAATTAACATAAGTAAAAAGCTTTCAGTCACATATGACAGACTACCCCGAGTCAGGAGAAATCAAGCCTACAAGCCTAACAGTGAGACCACTTTAACTAAATAACATCATGAAACAGAGATGCTACTTCATAGTTAACCATCATTGTTGTGGTCAAGAGGTAACATAAGAGGCAAGTTTGCCAACATATAGCTTATTTGGTAAAACACTTCATAGAATTGCCTCTGCTAATGGGACTAACTACCATTTACTCAAGACATCAGAAAAGTCTGGTCACCTTAATCATAGCTTGATTACATTATTTATAACGAAATAGAAAACAAATCATTTGAGCACAGAAAAAATAGCATTGATGAGCGACGGAAATGGGGGGAATGAAGCATGACTTTCAAAACTCCCACTGACAGTGCCTCTAACCCACAATTAAAATCACCACTGCAGACTAGGGCAATTCTGACTGTGAGCTAAGGATGGTAAGGTAGGATTTTCAATTTTTCTAGGGCACTTCCAAAATTGAAAAAAAAGTCTCCCACAATAATTCCAGAAGTGCCCTTTGTTTAAATATACACCAGGAAAAGTGAATAGACAGATTTCATCATATTCAGTACCAAACCAGGTACACACTGCCAATTTATTAAAAAATACAATAGATATCATAGTAATTTTTTAATTAAAACTTTTATTGAGTCTTTAAGGAGTTGAATATATGCTTACCTTGCACAATACTTCATTATCTGATTTATAAAAAAAAAATGAAAATGCATGTGAAAATTCAAACACCAAAACCCAATACATTTACATACTGAATTAGGGTAAAAACAGGTTTATTTAATTCAGATATGTACAAATTTTGCTAAGCAGCGGAGAGACTAAATCCTGCTGAGAAAACATCATCATGTACTACACCATATTCACACCTGAAAGCCTGAAATAATTCAAGAACTTTAACAGAAATATAACATGAATAACATTGCAAATGGCTAGTAACCATGAATGAGTATTTTAAGTGAGAAAAATTTTACAGTGGCTCAATTTAATAATACTAAAGACATCCTGAATAATGTCATCAATAGATACACAATTTCTAATAATTACACCAAATTCAGCTGATCTAAATGATTTATGATAAATCTAAATTTTTGCAGGCTTTCACAACCTATGATCTGCAAATACACGGCAGCAATATTAAAGTAATGCAAAATTATTGTCTTAGGAAGGGACTCAAAGAGGAATTCCTGACCCTTCACTGACTGAAATTTATGAACATTATCATCAAAGGAAAAAGCTCAAATTGCCACAGATTTTAGGATCACGATGAAGCAAACATGGCAGAAAAAAAACATAACAACTATTAAATATGATGAATCATTTACACAAGCAAGAAGAAAAATCTCCATTTCACATTACACACGGAGTATAAGGCAGTGGTCAATACCAATTTCCTTCCTCAAGATAATATTTCCATTTGAAAATGGAAAATTTTAGACCAGATCCTAGATCAACAGAAGGCATAATCGATATTTAACCAAGACATTGATTACAATGAATGCATTAAAATCTCATTCAAACCTCTAAACACATGAACCTGTCATTGCTTTCCTAACCATGAAAAAGAAAATTGAAATTAACATCATACTTATAGCATTTACTCAGACCATGAAATGCAAAAACCAAAACAGCAATGGTGTATTCAGTCATCAACCATCTACCTGGCAGCAGTGTCATCAGCCTTCTTAAAACTACCCTCATCGTGTGATACTGTCACACCTTCACCTTTACTCTCTTCATCTCCTGCTGCATTCTCCTCTGTCTTCTTCTTCCCCGCATCAGGAATCCACATCCCTGAGTCAACACAACGCTTCATGTGATAGCAGGCCTCCTCCTCGGGCATCTTTGCTATCACTTCCTGCAGCATAGCTATGTTCTCCGTCTCAAAGCATTTTTTCATTTCCTAAGACAAAAAAATAAGTACACCTGATGTTTCAATAGGCAGGGTAGAATAAATATCAGAAATGTGATTAGATTCACTGAGGTCATGACAAAAATGTGTCATATCAAAATGCCATGTCAAATAAGAAGCTGCTCTTCACAACCTGTCCCATAGGCCATAAAAATGAGCCCCTAATTTACTCGGAATGAATGCAGAGGTTTTTTTTCTTTTTGAAATCACTTGCAATCAAGATGAAGGGCTTAAATTTTCATTATCTATCGGATGGTAGAAAGAATGAAATATTTAATTCTTGCAATTGAGTTTTCTTTACACTTTGTTTTTCCTTAGA
Source organism: Ceriagrion tenellum (assembly GCA_963169105.1). Classification (NCBI taxonomy): domain Eukaryota; kingdom Metazoa; phylum Arthropoda; class Insecta; order Odonata; family Coenagrionidae; genus Ceriagrion; species Ceriagrion tenellum. Next base: position 32,192,258 of record OY720632.1, read on the forward strand.
ATTCTTCCCCTTAGTCCACGGTAAGTGAGAAAATTTCCGTTACACTATTTCTTCCCAGTTTAATACTTGACATTACAACCTTATAACATTTTTTTAAAGTGCATCATGGTCTCAGGCATAAAGTCGCTTGCGGCAATCCAATGTGGATCCAATGACATGTGTTTGAGACTCTGCAGTCATTATTTTTTTTCGGTCGAACATGTTTAAGAAACGACGAAAGATGCCTTACCCGAACATGTAAAATAGTAACTATAGCTTTTTTTTAATTTTAACCTATTTCCTGGATTTTCAACTGAACCTTTAGGACAAGTGTTGTAGACAACTTAGGAATTCTATGCCTAGCCCAGAAAGAGACTCGCAGACAGAAGGAGTGTCATGGGCCGAGTATTTTCTGACTTTGAAATTCGAGGATACTTTTTGGGGAAGGTATAACTCCGATCAGTTGTGGAACTTTCTTTTCATTTGCTAGAACCAACCAAAGTGAACTCTTAGGCCTATCAATTGAAAAAGTGCACAATGGAACAACTTCTTCTTCTTCAAAAGGTTCTTTTCAATGTCGGAAAAGATGCGAGTTGATCAAGAAGAAGGAGATTTTGCAGATTGCTTGATATGACTTGGGAATGGAGATTTGTTGGTTAATGTTTTAAATGCGATAGAAATTCCAGAAAATATTATCTCCAACAGTGATTTAACTGAAGAAGTTTAATTAATTAATGCAAGTGAATAAAATGTAGGTAAATGGATATGCCAGTTTAAGAAGATTACTGCTGGAAATTTCATTCTACCCTCCTTTTTAATGGGTAATCTCCGGGAAAATATGTAAGCCACACAGTAGATGAATTTTTTCTTTACAAGGTACCTTTCAATCTAGTAATACAACGATCGGTCGTATTCTGAGAACATAGTGAAGGGGTAAAATCTTTAGTCATATTTTCTGAGGGTCGCACTCAAATGAATGTATTTCTTACTATGCAATATTACATTTGTATTTCAGAAATAATCATAAGTGTGTGATTCAATTCCGAGAGGAGGAGGGGAATGGATTCCGAGAGGTGAAGGAGGGGAATAAGGGACAATGTTTGACTGAAGGGGAGTGAAACATGGAACTGGAGGGGAGTGAAACACAAAACAGGAGGCCATGCCATGAATAATTTGTTTCCCCCTTCCCCTTTCCTCCACCTCTGCGACAAAGTTGTAGGAGGTGGAGGGTGTGAGGGCTTTCTTCTTATGCACATGGACACTTTTGCAATCTACTCCCTAGATCACTCTAGTCGGACTTCTAAGGGGCCAATCAAGTATTACGCAAAACGTTTTTGGGGGATGAGGTTGGGGTCATCTTACATTCGCTTAAGAAGGGGGGCAGGTTGATACATTATACTAGAATTGAGAAAGAAGGGTGACTCAGCATTGCTTGAGAGGCAGTGGAAGGGGTTCCTCAGGGGGGAAACAAATTTGTCACAGCACGATTTGCCTCCATGGTGTCGGAAAATAGCTAGATATTTAGCGAGCAAGGGTCCATGGTTTTAACAACTGCGACCTCAAAAACGAGTAATGATGGATGTTCTTTAACCCCTCAGCGCCGTCCTGCGTACCCAGTACGCACGATTAAATCACCGTATGCCGCCGTCATGCGTACCCAGTACGCTCCCTGTACGTCTGAAGCTAATAATTTTTCTCGGTCAGAACTTGCATATTTTATTCAGTAAATTTACTGTATTTTGTGAAGAAAGGTTTTTTCTCCACAATAAAATATTCGTAGTACTTTTAAACTTTTATTTTGTTTTTAATATTGCGATTATATTTACTTCCAAACCCGTGAGTAAATGAATTTGGTCTTAAAAATTCTCGCGTTAGTTCTTTCGTACCATCTTGAACACATCTGACTAGTCTGCTTGTGAGTCGTCAAGAAGGGTCAGCTCCTTTAGCATGAGATACGATATCTTCCCCATTAGTTCTCTCCCTTCTCTCTCAGTCTGTTCCTAGTGCATCATCACCTTGAGCCCGATGAATGTTTGCTTTGTCTCGTCCGTCCGAAGCGAAGGGGCCATGTGCTTCGCTCTGCATTTCTTCGCTCTGTCTTGCATAGACAGTAATAATTGAAGATAAGAGTCCCTCTCTAAACAGTCAACATAAACTGGGACCCCTCGAAATCTTTCCTCATCCCTCGAAGGAGTTTTCAAACCAAGCGTTTCAGTCCACTGGAATCTTTCATGCAGTGTGGTGTACTTTCTTGCCGTGTGGTGTCATTTTATCCGTGTGTATGTTTTGCATTCCGTTATTTTTATAAATACGTATCTCTATAATGGCTTCAACAAGTAGAAAAAGATTACCATTTGCAAGTGACGAGGAAATTACTGAAGTATTACTTGAAAGTGATTCTGACGACAGTGTAAGTTCGGAAAGTGATGGAGAAAATTACATCAATGATCGCTCGGAAATTGACACTCTGCAGCCTATTTACGATGAACCTGAGGATGTTGATGAAGCAGAAAGGTTTGAGTGGGTGGGAATGAGAGATTATATAGGTAATAGAGAAATATTTGTTGGCGATTCTGGACCTCAAGACAAAGCCAAAAATTTGTCCAATGCTCTGGATATTTTTCAGTTATTTTTTGATGAAGAATTCATTCATAGTATTGTTCTAGAAACAAATCGTTATGCTCAGCAACAGATTTCTTCAAGTGAGGCCCCATTTTCAAGGAAGTCGAGAATTACCACATGGAAACCAGTGACAACAGAAGAAATATATGTAACACTGGGACTATTCATGCTCATGGGAATTGTGCAGAAGCCAACACTTCGAACTTACTTTTCGACAAAGAGAGTTATATCGACTCCAGGTTTCGGGGATGTAATTTCAAGGGACCGATTTGAGATAATTTGTAAATTTCTTCATTTCCACAACAATGAAGAAAAAGATCAACAGAGTCCTCCGAAGTTAAAAAAAATCTTTTCCGTAATTGAACATCTAAATGAAAAATTTCATACATATTTTTTTCCAAATCGCAACATTTCCATAGATGAGTCTTTGACATTGTGGAAGGGCAGGCTATCCTTCAAACAATATATTCCTCTGAAGGCATCAAAGTTTGGAATCAAGACCTACGAGCTTTGTGATGCAAATACCGGCTACTTATGGTCCTTTCTTGTGTACACAGGTAAAGATACTGCATTCCCCTCGAAAATCATTCCAGATAACTCAAACAAGACAACGGCAATAGTTTTACACTTGGCAGAACCGCTGCTAAATCAAGGACGCTGTATTTGGATGGATAATTTTTATAATTCTCCTGCTCTTGCAACACTACTGAAAAGTAAATACAAGACTGATTGTGTTGGAACTTTGAGGTTGAATAGAAAGGATGTCCCTAAGTATGTGAAGGAGAAGAAGCTGCAGAAGGACGAAATATGTGGACAACATTCTGGGCCCGTTGCTGTTTTCAAATGGAGGGACAAAAAAATTGTCTCGATGATCTCTACATTCCATAGTGACGAAATGAGAACGGTATCCAAAGGCGAAAAAGAGACCCGAAAGCCTCTTTGTGTGCTAGACTACAACAAATTCATGGGTGGGGTGGATCTCAAGGACCAGTTATTGCATACGTACTTGATCGAAAGGAAACGCCACAACAAGTGGTATATGAAGTTATTTAGGAGACTATTGAATACAGCAATCCTAAATGCTTATGTCATTCACAGGGAAAATACATATAAAAAATTGGACCACCTTTCATTTCGTGTTCAGCTCGTCCAAGGAATATTTTTGAAATATGCAACTGCATACGGGAAATGTGTACCAGGCCGTCACTCATTAGACAATTTAGTGCCACGACTAAATGAGAGACATTTCCTGAAGAGGATTCCTGCAACCGGGAAGAAAGCAAAGCCCCAAAAGAGATGTGCAGTGTGTTCCAAGCATGGGAAAAGGAGAGACAGCGTGTATTGGTATGAAACATGTGCAGTGGGTTTGTGCTTGGATTGCTTCGAGCCGTATCACACGAAGCTGAATTACTAAGGTAAAGCCATGAATATTTCCACACTAACTTTTTAACAAAACAGTAAGTTTCTACATGAAATTATTAGATAACAATATCTCAGAGCGAAGGAAATGGACGAAGTAATGAATTTTCATGTTATCGAGATGGGTTATCATATCGAACGTAACCTCATAATTATGACATCCATAATACCATTTTACAAAATTTAAGTACCTATTTATTTAAATAATGCATTTTAAATATTAAAGATCACTATATATTAATAAAAACATTTTTTCACTTAAAACACTGAAAATTATCCGTTTTATTCAGAGAACGAGAAAAAATAAAAATAAATATTTATCCGAAGCGTTTAAAAAGTTAGAGGGTAATAACGCAATATCTTATGCTGGTTCACAAAAAGTTTTAACAATAATGATAAAATATCTTGAAAGTTATTAATTATTGAATGATAGCACGTCGAAAAGGCGAATTCGTTTAAATCTCCTCCGGCCTGTGGGATGGGATTTAATTAAAGGTCCTCCGCGCTTGAGGGGTTAAGTATCGTATATAAGAATGATGTCGCCAGCAGTTCACCATCTTCGATTTCCAAATTTCTGGCTAAGAAGTGAGTTTTTGTTAGCCAAAGTTCAGGTAAGTTTCCTCACTAACCCAGAGGGATAAACATTTTTCTTTCACATCGTCTTTTGGAATGATATCTTTCAAACAAAATAAAGAAAACCCAAAGTCAATATCTTCAATGGTAAACCTGTAGTTGAGTGATACGTAAACACGGGTAGAGTGAAAATGAGGCCTGAAATGCTCGCCTCGGCCGTCACTACCATAACGCCTTAAACACGGCAACTTCAATGTCCGCATATTTAGAGCAGTGGATTTTTTACCGGTGAACTCCAAAAGTCACATGCTCACTAGATTTTTCAATTTTCTCCCGATTTTTTAATACTGTTGACAAAGTACCAAGTGAAATAACGTACTTTTTTGTGACATTGGTCTTAGTTATTTTGTCATCTATGTCCTTAAAAATTTCTAATTTATTATTTAAACTTAACACTTTTCTTCTTATTTTATCGCTCTCCATAGTGATTAATGTCACAAGACCGTCTACACGATTGCGCAAATAAGTGTAACGTGGCACTAGACGCAGCAGCAAACCGCCAGAGACTAACCGACGAGCCGACAGCAGAGAAGGGGAGGGGTGATTAGCGAGAGGGAGTTTCCCGGCGCATGACAGGGGTGGGTTTTGCTCAGCGCATGACAGGGGTGGGAGTTGCGGTGTTCTTCTAATCTGAGAAGAGGAGTTCAGGTGCTTAGGGTAGATTTCTGGACCAGTATTCGTGCGCGTAAATAAGCGAATATTGATAGAGCTCTTGAGGTTTTAACACGAAGGTGATATTGCCATAATGTTTTGCAACATTTAAGGTTTAAAATATAAAGGATATCTTGCCGCATGACTAACTTCATTATAAGCAGGACTCATTTCAGTATGCCTTCGTCAAAAGCAGGATTTTTTCCATGGCGAAAGGGCCTTTGTTGATGGGGAATGGCTTTCACTTTGTTAAAAGCGGGACTTCGTTATAAGCGGGTTCGTTATAAGTGGGCTCCACTGTATATTAAAGCTATAAACTTTCTCTTTGTTGTATCATTAGGTTTCATAAATAGCAGTAGTTTAAGGGGTGCACGGTACTTCTAAAACCAAGAAGAAAACAGCAATTCAGGTCCCTAGCTTTGGGGAGAAACCAAAATTACACAGTAGGTAGATCCATTTCCCCATACTTACAGGAGGCAAGGATTCAAACACTTCCACAGGATCCAGTCCACCAGGTCCAAGCCTCTTCTTTCTCTCTTCCTCTTCAGCCTCCCTCATGGCTTCCTCTATTTTCTCACGGGCACGCTTACGAACTCGTTCCTTGAAGCCCACCAACTCATCTTCAAAGCTCTTCTTATACTCCGGGTCAGCCACTTGAATTCTATGTGAAGAGTCAAACAAAGAGGGCAGCCAATTAGTTTCTGATAAATCAGAACAAGAATTAAGATGACACTCGGAGGTTCTGTAACAGAGTACACCAGAACTACTTAGATGCAATATTATATCCACCTGAGTCTTTTAACTCCAGACAGTCACCCCATGGCAACACTAAATAGCACCATGATTAACACCAGTACATTCAAATTTCCATCTCATTTGATACACACTACATTTTCAACGTGGATTGCTTTTTAAGAGTATGTACATTAGGGTGGAGCTTACTCTTTCCGCATTGAAAAAAGTAATGTTTTTCACCTCCAAAAATGATCATTGTGGAGTATTAAATAATGTGTTCCAGTTTCGTCACTCTTAGTTATTGGGAACCCATGCCCCAAGGGTCCTAAATATGCACTTTGATACCAAATGTACATTTTTCTGGTGCATAAAGCTCTGTCGCTATATAAAATGCATGAGTAAAGCCCTTGATGTTCAAAATTTTGTTGGTTTTTGTACATCTTTCTGCATTTCTAAGATATGGTCCTGTTCAATTCGAGCCATCCTGGAAGGGTGCCACCCAGCACCATCGCATCCCTGCGGAGTAGCCTGTACCATTCCCTTCCCCTCCAAGACTCCACTCCTCATTCCCCTCCCTGTGCCAGCATATTGGGCATCACCCCTTCCTCTCCGTTCAGAGGAATGTCAGTCTACTTATTGCCTCCTAAACTCCCATGCGAGTTGTAAAAATCTGAGAAACTTGTCTGAAAATCATGTTCATAGCTGAAAAATCTCACTTTGTTCTCTGAAATCAACAACAGCAAATTTCCTTGGCAACCAGTGATTTGATTTTCAAAGGTTAGGCCTCTAGCATTAAAATATCATGTTTTTCTCCAGGCCAATGAGAGCACGTAAAAAGAAAATCTGTATGAGAAGGGCCCAGAGTCCCAAGGGCCCCAAGACAGATAGCTTTGGGGGGTAATTGATTAATTCAATGCATATTTACAACAAGTATACCCTTCAACGACTATTCTCAAAGTGGCTCTCAGAGGGGCACTGCATGTATGTGAGAGGACATATAGTAAATGATACACATAAAGGAATTAAATACTCTACACACACAATCAAAAGTGCAAGATACTAACATGCAGCAAATAGTAATGGTAATAATGCCTCTGTTGCTACAGCAAACAGCGTTGTTAATTATTGTTGAATACTCAGATGTATTAAACATAGTGGAACTGTCTGCCTCTCATTACAATTGCAAACTGTTTTTTAGACCAATTCCCACATCATAAATGTTACGAGTTATTTATGTTTAAAATGATCAAAGTGCAGTTAACTTTCATTCACTCAATCACTGATGTGCCTATTCAAGACTATCAATCGCCGCTGTGTTTCGCCTCCTTGGACTTATAAATATCCATCTTGGACTTATAAATATATCTTGGAAATATATCCATCAACATGCCTAATAGAAAAAAAGAGTAACTTTTCAAAAAAATCTTCAAAAGCAAGAGGGATGTCTTTTTTGCGAGAGAATGAGCCCTAACAAGAAAAAAGACAAAGATTAGACTTGGATGCTCAGAAGACATGCCCACCAGCAATCTAATGAAACTCCTAAAGAGCGGCATGCTAAGGGAGCAGGATGCTGCAAGACACGCTTCCCAACATCATTTCCCCAGTTTCCAGGATTGACATATCTAATTTCTACAACAATAAATAAGTCACAAGGGTAGACTATTAAAGTGGCTGGCCTTCATGTATAAAGTCACAGTTTCAAGCATGGGCAACTTTACATGGCTTGTTCCGGCATTTTGAGCAGCAACAACCCTTTTATCAACGCTCCTGAGGGAAAACTGTAGACATAGTGTATAAGTCTATTTTCTAATTAGTCGATACAGATGATTTAATGATGATCAGTGTTTACAAACATTAAACAAAAAAAAATAAAAAAGTAGAAATTCAAAAAAATGATATATCAAAAAAATGGGAAACTAAGTCGGTCACCTTCTTGTGGTGTTTCTTGGGTTATGCTAAAAACTGCACAAATTTCAACCTAACCAAACCTACAGACGGGTAACCACCTATTTCTGATTCAAATATAGACCCATCTATTTCAACACTTCAATTTGTTTTAAGATGGCGGAAATTATAATGACGTCACTACATGCATCTTACCCGAAAGAATAACGAGAAATTCTGCTCAATGAAGGATAACCATGCATGTAAATCGGCACTTGCACTAAGAATCACCATAGATTTTTGATTTAGTAACCAAAACCAATGATTATGGCTACCCTTTACACCAAAGTCACAGTCTGGGAGACGAGGATTCATAGGTCAAATAAACACGGCTACTGCTGAAAAAGCTCCTTTTGATGTTGTCAACCGCTGGATTGTACCCTACTCGCCGATTCTGAATAAGATACTCAATGCACATATCAACATTGAATGGGGCAACTCAATTAAATCATTAAATGCAAAAATATGTATATACACAAGGGAAGCGATCAAGCTGTTAATTCATAAAGAAGATGGCTCGAGAGAACCGGAGGGACGAGGTGACCATTTATCAACCTGGGTGCTATTTAAGAAGTAATGAATTTGCATGGTCCATTTTTTGGGTTTCCCCTGCATGAAAGAGGACCAACAGTCACTCATTTCTCCGTGCACCTGGATAACAGTCAGCGTGTCTACTACAACAAACAAAACCTACAAGATAGGTCACAAACTCCTCAAATGACCACGCTGACAGTATTCTTCTGGCTTAGTGGTTTTCTTATAAAAATAAGTTCGATGTTTTTCACACCCATTGAATTTCAACAGATACCTTCCACTAGTACAAAATAAATGTCATAATCGCAGAAAACAGTTTCTCAGAAGACTTCCAATAAATCAAATAAAAATAAAATATTGGAATTCTATTATTTTATTTTTTAGTTATTATGGAATTGCCGCTGAAATTCAAGTCAAAATGTGGTACATAATTCCATACAAATGGTGCTGCATTTAGATTCCATGGCTTGAAAAAAATTGTTTGTTAAAAATATCAACCAATAATAACCTTGAAACTACGCTGCTACGTAGGTTCAATCAAAATGCATTCCCATTTCAGGTCCTGCTCTGGTAGAGAAAGTTGAGTTTCTCCACAATTCTTTAGGAACTGAGGGAGAGTTTTGGACATCATCAGGGTGGTTTTGCAGTTTAAAAAGTGACACAGAGTCCAAATTATGGCAGTTGTAAGAGAATGATTAAGTGCAAATACAGGATTAGCAGATAAAGTACAGGCTGAATTCCAGGTGTAAATATGTAGACGAAAAGGTTGTATGTAGCAAAATATGAATTTTTTTAGCATTTTGGGAAAGAATGTCAATTAGTTATCGCAGCTGTTTTTTTATGTTTCAAAGGCATAAGAAATAGTGAAAGGAGAAACTAAAGAAACACTGGAATACAATCCTCATGGCATCCAAAAGGAGAGGTCTTTAAATATTACATAACATTGATGGAAGTACAAATGCTAATTTCAACCAACCACAAGTCCTCATCTACTTACTACCCATCTGGCAGCCTCATGGGTATGTGGTAAGAGTGTTAGGACACCAGCCATGAAGATTAAGGAGAAAGTTATAGGGAGGTGAAAAGGTGGTTTATTTTGTTAATTTTCTGCATGCATCTCAGATTTTATAATGAACACTAATTCTACAGGAAAAGAATATTTGCACCCCTCTGTTTGACAATGTATCTCCCTTGTTTAATGATTCTGTTGGACTTGGAGACATAGAGCAGCATCATAATGATATTCTCAGTGATTCACTGAAACAAACCTGCACTGACTTTCTAAAGAAATCTTACCCTAGCATGCAGCTGCAACGTCTCCAGCAGCCCAAACCTAAACTCTTTCTAAAACCAGTGAAAAACTCTTTGTTTGCTAGTAGCAATTTTTAAGATAGCCCACAACTTTCATTTGTATAATACATATTTTTTGGATTAAAGAATTCTATTTAGTGTTCCAAATTCTTGTCGCATATTTGAAGTCTGTCCTAACCACAGCAAAGTAGCACCGCTCTCCCACTTTTTCATCTCAATCCTAGTTGCTCAGAGTCTGTGCTACTTATGTTTTCCATGAGTGTTCCCCAAGATAGGTTTGAAGTTAGGTAATTTCCCGGTATTTGATTTTATATGATGACTTAATGTTTACTCCACCCACAGTGTAGGTATGGCATAGATGTGATGACATGTGCAAGAAGTATGCATTGAGCATTTGCCAAGATCCAAGTCTCTACTCATGGCATCACAAGTTGAGATTGTTTAGTTCTGTCTTTTAGTTACCAACCTTATCTAATTTTTAAATAAATTCACAGAACCCCACCTTACTTTGTGGCTTTACCGACAAGGTTCTTTCCTCTCACAAGTTCGTGAAGAATATGTTCATTGATTCCTTTGTATGGAATTTCCAAAAACAAAACCTCTACAATACTTCGGTGCTTTCATCTTATAAAGAGCCCTCATTCTAACTGATCAGCAAGATCCAGGAACAGCAATACTTCACAAACTTCACTAATACTTCACTAATCATGAGGACTTTTCAAGACAAAATTTTTCCCTTCTCTATTTAGGCTTGAAATTAAGAATTCACTCTCAAGATACTGTGACAGTTTCCTCTTGCAGCAAACCACTAACTACATAACAAGAGCAATCATATGGTAAAATTTGCTCAGAGCAAGCACTTTCAGCAATACCTTGCATTTTTGTGATAGGTACTCTTTTTCCTGACATAATACCATATACAGTAGCAACTCAATAATACAAATTGGCGGGACCAAAAAATCGGCACTGTGTATTTTCGAGTTTCATATTTTTGAACCTTTTTCATAAATCACATAAAATATTTCCCCACTCCCCTCTGACTTCTCTGGTCTTTGGAAATGTTTTACAACAATTTATAGTCGTTATTCGAGAAAGCATTTGCAATAATGCCTTTAAATCATAAGCTAAATGTCACAAACGTTCATGAAATAACTATCACTACTTAGTTCCCTATGCCAATGATTTTTAGTTTGATATTACTTTCTTTGCAAAATTTTCGCCCTGTTTAGAAGACGCATATAAAGCAAGTTCTGCATTTTTATGAGACTTTAGCTTTGTTAATCTGCGGCTAATCAGGATGTACAACTGGGCGTTGTTTCTAACATCTACGCAGTTAAAACGGTAGCTGGCCCGACCGCGCTTCCAATCACCCTTTCTTTATCGTTCAATCACAGATAAAATGAGCTAAAGACTCACTCCAGTTAAAAAAATCTTTCACAGGTCATTGTTTGTGGTTTCTTTCCCGTCGCCTTCTGGATATACAAACTAGAGAAGAAATATTATTTCGTTCCAATTACTAATCGCATGACGACAAATTGGGCGTGATCCGGACATTTTCCATATCTTAATCATCTCAGAGTATACTAGGTTTCCAGTTCTAAATGGCGATATTTTTTGGACCGATGGAATATTTACGTGGAGGTCATGGAGAATGATACCCAAGAAAATAGGACCTTCGATCACTGTTCGTGGAGAAAGAACGAACGCTTCAATTGCTGCCCAGGACATGCCTTCGCTTGCAATGACGGCGCTTAACCAATCCAATTCTTATCGATGTTTCTAACATCTACGCAGTAAAGATGGTAGCTGGCCCGACCGTGCTTCCAATCGCCCTTTCATTTTCGCTGAATTATAGGTAAAAAGAGCAAAGGACTCAGTCCATTTAAAAAATCCTTCTCAGGTCACTATTTGTGGCTTCTTCCTCGTCGCCTACTGGATATATGAAATTGGGAAGAAATATTATTTCGTTCCAAGCCAAACGATTTCACCGGTCATTGAAGTTCGAGTAAGAAACATTAACTCATGACCAAGTTCCTTTTCACTTCGATGATTCGCACTTATAGTTCCCTATGCAAATGATTTTTACAAATTTTTTATTATGCAAATTATTAAATTATTTATGCAAAACATTAATCCAGGATATAAAGTAAGCGATTACCCTTCTACGCATAATCTCTTCGCATCGTAGGTGTTATCCTGAACGCCATTTTATCCAATGGCATGCTTATATGCCAACTTCGGTAAGCTAAAACATAGAAGCTAATGAAATACCTTTTATTTAAAAAGTGATATCTGAATTACTTTTCGATTTTTGGAACTCTTTATTCACAATAGTGTGAAAGAGAAACTTCATCCTACATGGACATCGCTGAGATATTCCAGATCCAGCGTTCTCCATTCCATTATTTAGGGCCAGTTTCACCAACAGGGATAGTAGATTTAACTTGGATAATTTTTGGAAAAACTGAGTTAATACATTGCCCGTGTTTCACCAGTCACATAACCTCGGTTTTGGAGTACTATCTTGGTTTAGATTTTTACCGGCGATATTCCTTCATTAAAAGCTTATTATCCGAGATAAGCCGAACGCAGGGGCAACATGGTGCGCAGGCACCTAGGCGGCTTCATCAGCTCTTAGAAGATACAAGTGACAGCGACGAAGAATTAGAGCAAAATAATCGAAGGAGACGCCTGAGGTGGATAAAGGAGCGTGCAGATTATTTTGATGTACATGATGATGTTGACTTCGTCTCTCATTTCAGGGTTACAAAGGCATCAGCAATTGCCGTTCTCGCTCTCATCCAGCAAGACTAGGAATTGTACACAGACAGGTAAGGCATACTCATAGAGTGATAAATGTTACCGAACTGGCATAGTGGGTAGAGTTGATTATTGCTGATACCATGGTTGTAGGTTCGAGTCGATCCTGTGGTGAATATTTTTCTAGTCAAATCAGATATAATTTTAGTTTTATTTTTTAATTTGGCAGATGAAAACCGCATTATATTATGCTTACCGAGTTTTGACATTCTTTAATAGTTTCAGAGTACACTAAGAATATAAGATTTTATCATGCTCGATCAATTGTTTGAATTCCATTACGTGCAATGTATCTCTATCGCAAATTCAATATTATGACACATATTTGCTTGTAGTGAGCTAGGGGAGCGTCCACTGTATATACCTTGCCACAACCTATATTACTTTGATTATTGTATTCTGTTGATACTAAAGATTGAGAAAATTTGTCAAGTAAGGCATTTCTGTGCTTGCAGGCGGCGATGAAGCAGAGCGCTTTCGTAATTGAAAAGGATACTTTTCTTTAAATGTTCAGGCTGTTTGTAGTGCCAAAATGGAGTTCTTGGATATTGTAGCGAGATGGCCAGGTAGCACCCATGACAGCACAATATTCAATAACTGCACCCCGAGAGCCATGTTTGAGCAGAGTGTATACGGGGATTCTGTATTGCTGGTAGATGCAGGATATGCATACAGGCCATACCTTATGCCTCCCCTAAATTTTCCAAGGACTCCTCAAGAAAACCTTAACAATGAGTCTCAGATAAGATCAAGGAATGTAGTGGAAAGATTGTTGGGGTGCTGGAAGCAAAGGTTCCCTGTGCTAGCTGTTGGAATGAATGTGAAATTGGAAAACACATTCCCTATAATTGTAGCAACAGCAGTGTTGCACAATATCATAAGAAGAGCTGGAGATGAAATGCCCAACGACGACCCCAATTTGCAATTACGCGCACCATGGGCAGATCTTTTGGCAGAGGGGCAGATAAATGGACATTATCTTCAGCCAGTAGCACAAAACCCGGGTACATTGAGACGAGCCCTTATTGATGAGTATTTTCAGAGGTAAATATTAGTACACGTAAAACACATTTGGCAACTACTACGATACTTGGACTAAAAAAATAATAACTACTAAATACTAATAACTACTAATACTTAGAGCGAAACTAAAAAAATCAATTCAGTTAACCTGATGAAGCTGGCAGGAGGACCAGCGAAATATTGTTTTCACAAAATATACATCGCGGAATGAATTCCGAAAGAAGAAACAGTCGACTACAAATACTTACTGAACTTATTATCTGATGGATGATTTTTATTTTTGCAGACTCCTCCAATAATCAGGGCTGGTAGGGGGTCAAGTTAAGACAAATGGTAGAATCAATGTGACAAAATAAAATCATTTTTTGTTTTCAATCTTTATTTAATTGTTTCATAAGAATTTCGGTCCTAAATCAATCCTGTTATAACAACTCCCTCTCCTTTTCCAATCTTACTCTCTCTGTCTCCAATTTAAGAGTTTCCCACTCCATTTTAATTCAGTGCATCTCTTCCTCCCACTTGTGCTTTACCTTTGAGAGACTGGGTCGTTCTTTGCCAACGCGATCACCCCATCGGTTTTCTTGCTATCAATAATTTTTATGTGTTCTTCCGCGTGCCCGATTAACAAAACTTTTTCTTAAAAAGACATGTTTGGGTTTTATTCGCCTAAGGTGCTGCTACTACGCTGCTGCTACTCATTTTACCAACTTCCTCCCACAAACCAAAAAAGAAGGCTGGTAAAGGCAAAGGGAGGGAAAATTATGGTGCATGCTTCACATGCACTTGCATACCGTCATTTATTTTTCTGACGTCAGAGGTATGAAAAATTTACTTGCCAAATAATTTCTTCCGATTAACTCAGTTTTAGAAAACTCAGATAAAATGGCATTGGTGAAACACATTCCACAGATTACTGGGATAATAATTTTCACAGAGTTTTCGTTAACTCCGGTAACGAAGAATATCATCCTTGTTGGTGAAACTGACCCTTAGTTATTTTCTTTCCCCTCCGCAACTTACGTCTTCTATGCTTGACTTTGTCGTGGAGCATAAAGCAAGAATACGAAATAGGGCTGTTTGAAGCGTAACTTTTAAAATTTACTCTAGGAGAACTTTGGAAGAGGTAGGGGTCACGGAAAAAATCTACCGCAGCTGAGGCTGAAACCTAACTCCTTTCTGTGGTAAAATCCTGATAATAACAATAAGCTTTCGCAGAGAAGTATTTCCGTTGTTAGATTCTTCTCAACGCTGGGTGATTTTGAAATAGAGCGCATCAAAACCCAATTCATACCCATGTTGTGTCATATCTGCCTGTTAAAATCCCAAGGACTCAAAGTTACTCGTGCCATCACAATGAAATCTGATTCAATCGGTTATTTATCTCATGGAAATCAGGGAGAGCAGTGATGATATATCAAATGTAATGTATCAAGGCCTGTTACACAACGAATTCACCGTAGTAATTAATACCACGTAAGTGGTAACCTTATATGAAGAGATTCCGTTAATTTTTGAAAACGACCACAAAAAAGTAAAATGTTCACTCGTAAACCTACTGACAGAGAAAATATCGAATGGTTATTGAGCTTATAACGTGATACAAAACAAATTGGCCCATTTTTATCATTCGCCTGAGGAAATTTCATTAATGTTCATTAATTTTTGTATCAAAATCGCTTAAACATCTTATATCTTCTACCCAAGTCACCAATCAACGCGACAATTTACAGTCCTAGCGATAGAAGTGGTTGCGCTCACTCCAGTACGCATCATACAGACCTGAAACCGTAACTCAGACTTTCGTCTATTTTAAAATTGTATCCTTAAGTTTGACAATGCCCGTATGTGGATTTAAAAGAAAATGAAGTTCTAACAGAAATCTTTATTGCGGAAAAGACTTTGTTAGTACCCACGTGATGGAAATTGGCCCATGGTAACAGCCCACAGTAAGGCGGCAGTCGGTTGTGCAACTGAGTATGACTTACTGCCAAGAAATTAACTCGTATTTCCTCTAACCACGAACCACATTTATTTCGAAAGAAGAAAAGTCCGCACCTGGCTTTAAGGCAGCAAAAGATCGCCTGACACTCTTGCTTGGAGGTAACGCGATTGGAGGTTGCAAATTGAGACCTCTTCTAATTTATCATTTGGTAAAGCCGCGAGCATTAAAAAATGTTGATAAACCCTCTCTTCCAGTCATCTGAAAATCAAACCCAAAAGCTTGGGTAACATCTGCCTTATTTGAGGACTGGTATTGCGACCATTTTCTACCAGAGGTGAAGGAGTTCTGCCTTAAGAAAAAAATTCCATTTTAATTCCTGCTCATACTTGATAATGCACCCGGCCATCCTCCACACTTGGATGATTTAAATGAATTACTAAAGGTGATTTTCCTGCCCCCAAATACAACGTCCCTTCTACAACCAATGGATCAGGGAGTCATAGCATCCGTCAAGGCTTATTACTTATGGAAGACATTTGCTGATGCCATTGCCGCTACAGATGGGGATGATGGAATGACACTTAGGGAGTTTTGGAAGGGCTATAATGTGTATCACGCAATAAAAAACATAGCATCATCCTGGGAAGAAGTAACAAGCAAAAATGTGAATGGTGTTTGGAAAAAACTTTGCCCCGGTCCCGTGCATTTCGAGGGATTTATGGCAAATGAAGTAGACTAAGTCATTGACCGAGTTGTTGATCTTGCGCATGTTCTCGACCTTGAAGTGGAGGTGGAAGACGTAGAGGAGCTGTTGAATTCGCATGAGGAGTGTACAAACGAAGATCTGATCGAGTTGGGCGCACATAGGGCAGAAGTAGGGGATGAAGATGATGATGGTGGCTTTGAAAATGATGTGTGTGGACAACCAAAATGCTTTACAGCCAAAGGATTGTCTGAGGTTTTCGAGCATGTTATATCAGCAGTGGAAAAACTTGAACAAATGGATTCTAACATCGATAGGTTTGCGAAGGTCAGTAGGGCACTTCAAGATGCCATGTCTTGCTACGAAGAAATATATCATGAAAAAAGGAAGGCATCCATACAAACATCTCTGCACAGCTTCTTCACGAACGTTGACTCCACATCAACCTCATCAGCAGCTAACCCAAGGTGACGTCACCGTGCAGCCTTTGAAATCTCAGTGAGAGAATGAAAATGTGTCTGCATGCTTGAAAGATTGAGTGTGTGTGCGTGTGAATGTAAGCATTGATATGGACATTTCAGTGATTTACGGGCATTTTTTGTGTGTAATTTGCTCGTAATCCTCGACACCCCTCCTACGAGTATGGACTGTGACAATGAAACCACCAGATCCATCAATCAACACAACATATAAAAGGCAGATGATATAATGATTAAAGGTTAGTAAATTATGCATTATATGGCTCCTGCGATCGTAGAATAACATAATAAATAAATATTAGTATTCAGTTTAGTAATGTAGCATTCAGATACAGTACTTTCCTGAATCCACAAGATCGGTCAATTCGAGGAATGATTTTACGCATTTTGATTAGCAATTCATGAGATGTAACTTTCAGGCGATATTAATGTTTATTGATTCTATAATAAATTAAGAATACACATAAGAGTTCATGAATGTCACAGTGAATTGAATGAAACTTTGCCGAGAAGTTACCTCGCAT
Organism: Ceriagrion tenellum; assembly: GCA_963169105.1. Taxonomy (NCBI): domain Eukaryota; kingdom Metazoa; phylum Arthropoda; class Insecta; order Odonata; family Coenagrionidae; genus Ceriagrion; species Ceriagrion tenellum. Next base: position 32,209,577 of record OY720632.1, read on the forward strand.
TCCTCCGCCGAGAATTTATCGTGCATTTTTCAGCATCGATCGAAATCTCTGGAGCACTGACGCAGAATTTTCGACTTACGTAAATTTCGACTTATGCAGAGTCTGTCGGAACACATCTCTTAAGTAACTCGGGGACTGCCTGTACTTAAATCATCCATACAGCACGATAAATTTAGAAAAACTATGCATAAACACGTGAGATGTTTACTAGCTTATCAATATGGGAAAAGTCATGTTCAATGCAAATCTTAATTACAATGCATCCAAATTCTACTGGAAAAGCCACTTAGTATGCCAGAGAGACTACCTTTTTTAAATCATCACACCAGATGTTGAATACTTCAATACAAATAGAATTACCTGCTAAAGAATGATGAAACACAGGCTCGTGGGTCCACATCCAACTGCTTTGAGAGCTCTAATATATACTGCATACATATACACTGGTGTGCCACATGCTCCATAAGGTCAGTTTTCTGCAGAAATAACACATGTTACTCATTAGTTTACCTCTAATATAAAGTGTGGCGCTGTATGAGTCAGAAACTGAGACATTATGAATAAAGGATGTATGTAAATAGATTTGAGGTGTTTGAGTTGAAGTATCGGATAAGGATATAGAGGGTGAGCTGCATGGCTAGAAGGACAAATGGGAAGGTCCTGGATATGGTTATGTGGTTGGAGAGGATAGGAAGCTGGAGGTGAAGGTATAAAGAAGGTAGAAGGGGTGGATGGAGGAAGTTATGGAAAGAAGGGAAGAGGAGGGGAATTATGAGGGTAGTAGAAGGGAGATCACTAGGAAATCATGGGAGAGAGAAAGAAGAGGAAGAGGAAGGAAGAAAGAGGATAGGTATTCTGGAAGAAAGAGATGAGATAGAAACCATGTGGAATTTAAGAGGGATCTAATGGCAAGGCAATTATAAAAGGGAAAGTAGGACGATGTGTCAGAATTAGGGATGTTTGTATAAGGACATTCCAAAAACCTGCCAATCAGGTGGTACTCTAGAAATATTCAACTGAATTATGTCATCACAGGTCCACTAATCCAAATACACCAGAAATAGCCAGGGTGGGGGGAGTACATGCTGTCTGGACACCTCCCACAAATTATGAACTTATGTGTACTAAGTGGGACCTAAGAAGCCTATTTCCCTTGACAAAGGAAGTTAGATTAATTTACTCTTCAGATTTAACAACTTTCTAAAGAAATATATTTGTAATTTTCAAACATTCACCCATCAGGGCAAAGAGCTGGCAATAAACATAAGTTGATTTTTTTTTCTAAAGTAAGTCATCTAAGGTGACCTATATGTTTTCTCTTCCATTCAGTGGTTCATTCCCAAACAGTAGAGTACCCCTGTTGATACTTCTAGGCCATCAAAATACCCCAGCACAAAACTACAATTAGATCTAACAATAACATAATTTTTTAAAGCCTAAAGGCACATTTCACACCCCCTTGCTTTTATCTTACAACAAGGTTATACAGTAATTGATGACAAACCCTGTATTTTACTAACCCCCTCGACTTGTAGATCAATACACCAGATGACCAAATAATTAGCTGTGTTTTCAGAGACAAGGTGTGGATGTTCTTGAAGGAAGACTTTGCTGTCATCATATTTGTGCATCATTCCATATCGCTTGAGATTTTCCTTGTTTTCCTTGATGAATGCCTGCATTTTATTGACTCTCTCTTCCTCTGATTCTTCATCATCTTTCTTACGTGGTGGAGCTTTGTTTATAACCGTTTTGCTGAATCCACTGTGACTAATGGTGTCCACATTCCATGGAGTGACCTAATACACAAAAACCAAAGATAAGAATCTCAAAGAAGATACACATATAAAATGAATAAGTAGGATTGAAATAGGGAATGCATCTTAGCTTGAATCTTTCATTTTTGAATGACTATGAGTAAGGGATGTGCGAGTTACTCAAAATTCTAGTAGAGTTAAAAAAACTAGACTCAAGTTTTATAAAATTCTGGAGTTATTTCCAACACCTTGTTAGTCCATAGAAAAATGTTTCACCGTATTCACACAAATTAAAGATGATGTGTTTCACTTTCGAAGAGAAAAGGACTCATCTCACAACCAGAAGCAATATCCTAGACTTCAATCGAGTTGCATAATCAAAATATGTAATTAACCTTACCTGAGTAGGTACATGCATAGTAAAATTCAGTTAGAATTAAAGTTTCATCAACCTTACCCTAATTCACAATAAGTTCATCTTACTGGTTGTAAGCAATGTAAATTTGATTGTAGAAACTATGTATTAACACCATCACAGCTTAAACTGCAACAATGTCAGTGCATTGGATTCTGAGCACCATTACAAATGCATATTAATTTTCTGCCAGTTACATATATTGATACAGTAATGATCACAACTTTATGGTTACAAGTTACCTAAGTTCGATTTTAATAAGCCATCTTCCTTGCATTTCTTAAGCGTTTCTGTCACCAGGAAAAAAAATCCTGGGTGGGGGTCTTAGACTTTGTCTTAGAGGAGGCGAAGCCCAACTTTTAACATCCTGTACAATCAGCCCAGTCAGCATTATGATAATCTTCTCATCGTACTAAGTACATGAAGGCAGTTGCAAGTGCCTCTTGAAGCAAGGAGGATCATCTAACGGCGGCTGTCAGGAAGGACCAAAAACACGAATGTCGCCAAGTATTTGTAGAAGTGCATGCAAGCGCTCTGAAGGATTAGTCTAGTTGCCATTGTGAGATCTGTATAAGATGATCATCTTGTCACACAAAGAGGCAGTAGCAAGCGCCTCTCGCACCAACAATGAGGAGTGACCATCAGAGGCTCTGTTATGACTTGCCAAAAACACCAAATCCAATGTTTAATAGTTCATTGCTAGTTGCCAGCTTGACCCATATCAATATCTTCTCACAAAGTATTGCCTATACCTCAACGCTTGACCCAAGATCATTTAATGTCGAATGTATATGTCCTTAGCAACAATATCTAATTGACCAACCTCATGCCATTCTGTGTGTGTCGCATTTTGTGCACTGTATCACATGTTTGTTGTGACAACAGAAACGTGGAGGAAATGCAAGCATGCCTATGGCCATGTGTATTGATTTACCTAAATTGGATAGTAAAAAGGCTGTATAAACTGCAAGAATGTTGGCACATTGGATTCAGAGCACTGGCACAAATTCGCCCTTCATTTACCGCAGATAACAGAGATCAACTCAGTAATGATCACACCTTTATGTTAACAGTCTACCTGAACTGAATTAACAGCATTAATAGCATTAACAAAATTGTAGTATAACTGCAAAATGCATAGAATTTAGCACTACGTCACAACCTCATCTTAGTTGTTAATGTAAGAAAAGGGAATCTCTAGCCTGAACAAAGTAACTTGTTTTCCTACCATTCAATTTCTAATTTGATTACAACTTAACAGACATTTAGAAATGAACAGAAGTTTACTTCTAATACTAATTCATGTTTCACTGATTCATCAGATTTCCTTATCATTTCCCTAAAAGATAAGGTTATATTGAAAAATACTTTCCTCACATTTCACTGAAAGTTAATTTCTTGCATTTAGTGTTATTGTGCACAACAAAAATCTGTAGTGGAAGTTCCTTTTCTCATTAGAGCATTTTGTATTGAGTTTATATGACTTAGAAAAGTGAAAGTTGGCTACTTCCTGAAAGATGCCAAATTTATTGGTTTTTGTTGTTTCTTCCTCAAATTATGTCTTTTGTTTGGATTCAGGTAAGTTAACTTTCAAAATTGAGTATTTAGTTCAAGTTGTTCAACCAATGAAAATTATGAAAGAATCATGATTTTAAAAAAGTATTGAGGATTTTATTTCTCTTAAAAACATATAATATAGCATTGGTGCTCAAGCTCAACTTGAACTCGACTTGAAACTCAAGTTTTACATCAATATTCTCCTTGAACTCTACTCAAGTTGAAAATTTGATGCTTGCACATCCCTATCATGTACACAACTGTCTCCCGGTTATAAGGCAAATTCAAGAGGTAAACTAACAAATTTACATATTACAACCGATTATTGGATCCTTCTTGGAAATATTCATCTAAAGACATCTGACAACAGGCTAAACACTAGTTAGTTCAAATTTGAGATGCAGATTTAATTTTATTGTGCATGTGCATACTAGATGGCATAACAAGTATCAAAAACTGATCTTTACACTATGTTTGAGTCGTACAACATACATACCCTTTTTTGCACTTTCAATCACTCTTAGCGATTACATCTTAACTTAAATCAATTATCTTCAATACAAAAGTATTTAAAAATATGACATGGATCACCAACAGCAAGTTGTAGCAGAGAGAGAAAATTTTCAGGATTAAACCAAGCCAGAATTCATTCAAAATAAGTTTTTAATCCCTAAATTCTCATCAAGGACAGGATACAAAATGACCAGCCCAAGTTAAGTGGCTTCGTTGACTTATAAAAACATTTGAAGACAGATATTTATAGTAAATAATGCTGACAGCAGTGAAGAGTATGGAAGATTTAATTAGTCATAGAAGAATAATATCCATGAACTCCAACATTTACACTCCAAAAGTACTAAATGCACATAGGGAAATTGAAGATCAAGAGCTAAAGTATAAGGAGAAACCAACAATATGCTATGATTTACTATGGCAGCATCAATTAGACAGTGAAAAAGAAGAGCAGATGGGTATCCTGAGTTTCATAGGAGTTACTATTCAGAAATAAGACTTCAAGATTCAAGAAATCGAGAAAACTAGGCAAGTACAGATCGACAAGATTAGGGCAACAAAAACTGAAATAATCAGAAGAAATTTCTAATAGGGGGAAAGAACCAGGACTTCATCAACATTAAAGATTTAAAACAGAAAAATGAAAATGGACAACATATGACAATAAGATGATAACAAAAGATAATGCCCTTGATGAGAATGAGCTAGAATGACTTAGCTTGGCCAAAAATATTTACCTCTACAAATGTACTTTGCAGAGAATATTTGATCACCTTAACACTTACAATAAGGCACTTCTGTCTTTATTGTACTCATTTCATGTTACACACAGTAAAGTTAATTCCTCAATAAACTCCAGGTAAGAGCCCAAATTTTAATGATTCTCGGTGCAAAGGTCGGATTAAAAGTAAAGAAATATGTATACTTTCCTTACATTTCAAGAAATTTAAGCTTAACAGTTTAGTGAAACAACATGAACTCCACCAAAAATGCCTATGTATGTATGCATATAAAGTATGGTGTACCACAATATGAGGACACAAGTTAGAGCCACTACATCATGACCGAAGACCTTTGGTTCATAAAACAGAAACTACAATACTGATGACATAACCTAAGTGTATGGCTTAGCCAATAATTGATTCAAAGACAAATAAATACTGGTCAATAATTAGTCATCAGTACTGAAAGAAAAATCTGATAAATACCTCACATTCAACACTTTCTCAGCATAAAGTTGTACATGTATTTCCAGATGGAATATTTAGCAGAGACTTTTCTTTGTTTGACACTTTTTAGGTGTAGCTACAACATTTTTACCACAAAATCAGGATCCATTGTATCATAAAGGGTTTTCACCTCAGCAAATTTGGTATTCTAAAACAGAAGACTAAACTCAAAAAGGTTAAGATAGTGCTCATTTTTTGACTAAAACTTGCACTGATACAGAATCATTCAGAGTAGGTCACTGATTTTGCTACAAGGTCTATTTTGAGATAAATTTTTAACAACCTTGACAGGGAGTTTTTTAGACCTAACTGCCACTGTCCCTCTAACCCTTAAAAAGCACAATATTTATCAGGATATCAAAACAAAATATGGGTTATTGGACAAATAAGGCTATCAGTTCACCCTTTTCTTCATGATACACAGACTCATACATATTTCCATAGAATTTTTCCTTGATATGGATAATAATGGTAAATTAGGGAAGGACAAATTAGGGAAAGAATTTTTTTTAAAATTTCCAGTACCTTTTCTTTTTTCTGAAGTTCTGCATCTTTTTGGCGAAGTTTCTCTGCTTCTTCCTCCAAGTCCTTCAGCACACACTTTAACTCAGTTAAGTTTTCCACACCATTTTTTTCAGACTGTTGAAGTTTTCTCCTTGCTTCCTTTAACTTCCTCTCATTCCTGAAATAGATATGGCTCTCATTATAATTATAACATAAAACAAACATAAAATGTCATTTTTCAAGGAAATTATAAATAAAATTTGTATCATTAAAACATTAGTATTTCATTTAAAGATGACAGTAACAGGAAATCAAAATTTTACAAAATATTATGTAATAGACACTGCAAATTCAACCAAACAAATCTGTTTCAGGCATTACTTTGGGGAAGTTTTGGATATTTACGATGAAAAGATACAACTTAGTTTTTCCCTTTTCCTCCCTCTTCCTCCACCTTTACCCGTATCACTCAAGACAGCAGAACCTTGAAAATGGCACTCGGTTGCTGAAGCCCGGGTTAGATTTAATTCAACAAATTAGTGTGGAGTTAATCAAGTTGTATCTTTTCACCATGAACTGCAAATTCATTTCATTTCATACAATGCTATATCTCCCGCTGAAGGATATGGGCAAATGCCATCTTTAATTAGTAGATGAATGCCAATAAATTTCCTTGAGGAACTAGAATACCCAAAAAAAAGGGAACCATACATACTTGTGTTGTCTGACTTTTTGAGACCTAATTTTTTGGGGGTTGGACTACTTGCGAGTCAAACTTTTGATCCCTAAAATCTGAGAAAAAATCAATGAGGTAAATCTTTCCAATGCCACAGGGCTTACCACAGAGCAAAATATGTACCAATTTCCAAATCCATCGAAATTAAACACAGAACTAAGGTCGAGTGCACATGCACTATTCCGTCGTTCCAAGTACAAACGAACAAAAAATTTATTACATGTTCATCAGTTGATGTTCCTAATTTTTATTTAATGATTTGAGTATTGCAGGTATGTTTTACATGTTTTGCAATTAAAATTAAAGGGGATGACATATGGGGCCGGTAATTAGAACTGATGTCCATAAAAAATAACTAGAGGGATCAGCTGTTTGGGAAGGCTTAAATCTTTATATTTTTACAAATCAGTTAACTAGTTAGATGGCTTTGCATAAGCATAATCTGTGGTGAATTAGCATAACCATACATCATAATGAAATATCCTGCATAATCTAATGCCTGTTTTACACGGGGCACGAACTTGCACAATTTTAAACTGCATTTTGTCCTCAATCTGGCATGCAATAACAATTGAAATAGAGCAGGGGCTATTTGCCACCTCGAGTTCATGCATTTGCACATGCTTTCTTGCAATTCACAGCTTTACATGATTCAATTTGTAATGCATATCCACACATACATCATCTTGTGCAATTACATGCCTCATATAAAATGGGTTTAACATTCGACATTCTGCATTTCAGTGTACACAACTGAAACACTTCAGTTGTTGGTTGGTTAAAAGTTGTAGCTGTAAAGTAGCTGGGAATGAAGTCTGAATACAGTAAAGTGCATTCCACATTTAGTTGACAGTATGGGCACTATGGGGGTTCGTTTCCCATGTTAATCCCCATAAAGCTGGAGATGCGCTGTTGCCAACAGCAGCAGAAAAATTAATATTGCACTATCCAATTTATCACCATCTCTTTAAATGCAAAGAGATATGCTACACATTTACTGGCCACAATAGTTTTTCCATAAAGTTTACAATAAAAGTTATTTAAAAAACTTTCATTAATTTACGCAACAAACGCGGCTCTTGTGACTTTGTCTTCTTCACTCAATTGTGGACAAACTGTTCTTCATACTGGATTAAAACATATGCAAAATGTTCCTTATTCTTTTTACTTCAATAAAGGTGTACATCAATTAGATGTTAATTGAGCTGAAATGTTGTTTTACTGATGTAAATATCTTAAGGACAAAAAAGTTTGGTTTTTGTAAAGTAAAAAGTAATCGCCTGCTAACTTACGTTCCTTAAGTTTTAGGTTCATATTAACATTTGAAGAAAACTATTAATTTGTTTTTATTCCAAAAATCATTTACTTATCTCAATTGTGAAGAAAACTACAAAGTTTTAATCTTAAGAAAAATTATTACGGCACCACGGCACCGCCGAGGCACACTTCTTGCTGTCTTACTAACTTCCACAGCGCAGACAGAAGATTCTTAGGTGGAAAATGGGATTTATGTCTTCATATACATGCATACTAAATGCCTTTAATTCTCCGTTAGATGTTTTTTAAGGAGATTACTCATACGTTGTATTAGAAATATTTATATTTCAAGACAATGACATATGAAAGCCTACCCAATGCATCTTTTGACGGCTTTGAAATAAGATGCAAATTTCGCCTTTATGAGTCTTGCCACAGGATATATGAAAGAAATTATTCCATAATCCATACGAGAGGTACTCCTCTTCCGTGTAAGCCCTTAAGGAAAAGGGCACTCTAGGTTTTTCCAGAGGTTCCGTTAATAGGGTGCCATAAAACATCTGCACGGGAAGCAACCCCAGCAGAAGGAAAAAGAATTAGCGAAGACGTTCAGTTTCTTGTTGGATTTTTTTGAGTGAACAAGTGGTGTGTAGTCTGCAGTGTTTATCAGAGCTGTGGAGTATTTTACATCAATCTCTGCTGTAAGGTGCCCTTTCTCCATGCCCGATGCGAAGAGGAGAAAAGGGGAGAAGTTGAGAAGCCGTGAAAGAGAGCTGGTGTTCAACATCTTCTCATACTTCAACAAACCCCTCAGTATCACTGAAGCCTGCCGTGAAACTTCGAAGGCAACTCGCTGCTCACAATCCACTATTTACAGAGTGAGAAAGGAAGCATCCCGTGATCCTTTGGTAACACCTTCAAAAACTAAAAAAGTTAGACAGCCTTACAAGAATTCGAGAGCGTTGATTTACAACGATTTTGTGAGATCGGGAGTTCGAAGGAAAGTGCATGAATTTTTCATGAAAAAAATTCCTCCAACTTTAAAATCTATTTTAAGCTCAGTCAACATGGAAAATGATCTTCCAAATTTCAAAAGGACTACATTATATCGCCTTCTTGAAGATATAGGTTTCATGTACGAACGCAGCGGAAAAAGAAACATTTTAATTGAAAGGGATGATATTATTCGTTGGCGACATAATTATTTAAGGAAGCTAAAACAATATCGTCATGAACGAAGGGTCATTGTTTTCACAGAAGAAACTTGGATCAATGTCAGACAAACAGTGAACATGACTTGGCGTGACAAAAGTAGAAACTCCTCGTCAGACTTTCCTTTCTGGACTTACAACAGGGCTGAAGGCCCCCACCTCCCGAGGAGGACACTTTGAAGTTATATGTGCAGGGATGGAGAAAGGGTTCATAGAGGGAGCAGCACGTGGTTTTTTATGCAAGACAAACACCATGTATGAGCATGACGAAGTTGATGGCGAGTGTTATGAGAGCTGGTTTAAGTACTCACTTCTCTCAAACATACCCGAAGGCACAATTATAGTAGTAGATAATGCATCATACCATTCGAGGAAGTTGGAATCCTTACCTACCACATGCTGGAGGAAAAATTCCATTAAAGAGTGGTTGATTAGCAAAGGAATTAGCTTTGATGAGGACAGCTTGAAAAGAGATCTTTTATTAGTGGTGAATCAAGTACAGGAAAAATATGAAAAATTTAAGATAGATGAACTAGCGAAGAGTTATGGCTGTAGAAAGCTAAGACTACCACCACATCATTGTGAAATGAATCCAATTGAAATGGTTTGGGCTCAAGTAAAACATTACGTTGGGATGAAGAACACCACTTTTAAGAAGAAAGAGGTAGAAAAAGTTATCGCAGAAAGTTTTGATGCCATCACTTCCGAAAATTGGAAAAACTATGTCGAGCACGTGAAGAAAGTGGAGGAGGACATGTGGCATGCAGACAGTTTGCAAGATGACATCAAAGAGTTAATTATTCCTCTGACATCATTTTCATCCTCTCAGTCGACATCGCCCTCAACGGAGGACAAGCCAGAGCCACAGCCGAGCACATCGCTCAACATGGAGGGAGTGGAATGTCTGTCGGACTCATGAACAGGAAGGTATGGAGGCATTTTGTTTTGATAATTGTAAACCTTTTTTATGTTTCGGCTGAGTGTTACAGTGCCATTATACAATCTACTTCAGACAAGAATTATTTATGGAGACTTGAAAGCATAGTGTTTATCGTCATTACTGTACATGCGATACATAAGTTCATTGAAAAAGTCAAACTCATGAAGAAGACTGCTCTTAAAAAAAACACTAGTATAATTCCTAGTGCATGCGTGTATTGGCATCGCGTCAAATTAATTTCCTTAAACTTTGCCAGAAGGTTACTCACTTGATTGGTCTCAGAATTTTAAATATAAACAATATAAGTAAATCTAAATACCTTAATACCCAAATACCTTAAGGGGAAAATAATTCTTCGGAGGTAGTGGATCATTTTGCTAACATTATTACGTATTCTTTTACTATCATTTAGTTGTAGGCGATGATTTTCATCTCCTAGCATAAGTTGAAAGAGTTTTGGTAAAGTATAAAAAAAGCAAATTTCATACAGGTAATTGAGGCAATGCGATAAATTTTCTGGTAGGAGGTAGTTGTTCCAAAATTAATCGTTGGAATACCAGAGAAGGGCAGTAGGGAGCAGCGGCAATTAATTGATCTGTCAAGGATTTCGCCAGGCGTCTTCCCCTTCAATAGGCTCCATTGAATGCTTGGGAGCTGGATAGGGTTTTGACGAAAGAGATAGCTTCTGTGTCAAGTCACCCGCGAAGTCCTTCCCTTTGGTTTCCACCTGTGGGGCCCTGTGGGCTCCATTGTGTGAAGAGTGGGAGGGACCCGCCTAAAGAAAAATGTATGTACAAAAGAACCTGGACGTCAGACCTCAGGCATGGGTACTCTAGGGACAACTTACATGCAGAAATGGGCCAGGGGCTTAAGGAGGGTCACAAGTAGAGGGGAATCCAGTAGCCTCTTGAATCCTCGAAAGGAGGAAAATATTGCAACCACATTGCAAATGGATGGATGGAATTGGGGATGGTTCGTTTGTTACGATTGTGGTGAGGTTAGGGGAAATGAGGTTTAAGGAGTGTTGTGTATTATCTGCTAATAGTCTTAATGGAAAATAGAAATTACTCCACATAATATGGTAAAAAATGAGTGCTCTTTTTTATTTTAGCGGCTTCAAGGCTCAAAAGGCGCTGACCCGGGGCAAACTGCCCCCCTTGCCCTACCTCTGGGCAGCCCTGGGTATGTGACTGCAGAGGGAAACGAATCATTCTTATTAAAAGGAATGATTTTATACAATTGCGATACAATTAATGTAGACAGCTAAAAATACCGTGAAAAAAGTTTTTACGCTCACAGACGAGCTATGGATCAATGTTAGGCCATTTGTAGACATTACTTGGAGTAACAAAGAAATAAGAAATGCTCCTCAGTCTTCATCAGTGTGTCAAGGAAGTAGAAATAGCTGCTGTAAGTCGAAAATTTGCAGGATCATTAAGCTCATTGAGGAGAATGATTGACTCGATTGATGCTACAAAATAATCCACAAAATATTGTAAACAACGGCTGTCACTATTTTTTAATATTCGTTACTCAAGGCCCCAAAGACACTACCCCATGAAGTATTCTGTCCAAAAATTACAGCGAAACGGTAAGAGTAGGCCCTACTTTTCACCTTTGAGTTAGTTGTTTCTCATATACAAATCCCTTGATTTAACCAAATTGAATTAACCAAAGAATTCTCCTCCTCCAGAATTGAAATTTCCCTAAATTCCTGGGACATTCTCTGAATAAACACTTCCATCAATAAAAATTTCCATTAAAACTAATAAATTATTCCATTCATATTCTAATAAATAGTATGTCTTTTCCCTTCATAATTCCATTTCTATTACTCTTTTTTCGTACCCGATTCCCAAGTCGGAGATGCATGCTGACAATGTGTGGCAAAAATCCAATGGAAGTAAAACAGAACAAGATATTCATGACCACTTAAATTCAATTATTTACCAGTGGTTGATTCCTACATTCATTTTTACTCCTTTACTCAGAAAAATATATTTAAACGGTCTTTTATGAGAGGATTAATGTATGTTTAAACTGTAAACATGCATTAATCCTCTCATTTTTTTATGCAAACTCATATTAATCCTCTCATTATTTTTATGCTAACATGCATAAAAATAATGACTGAGCGCTGTGGTATTGAATTTTCGAATTTAATAATCAACATTTATGATGCATAACATAGAATCAAACATATTTTGGAACAACCTGAATCGAGGGCCTCCATTGTTTCTTTTTAAATTTGACATTTTGGCACGGTATGATGAGTGGTAGCCTACACCATCAGGATGCCGGATGACGGAGTGTAGGTTTGGCAGCACTGTTCTCCATAAGGCCTGTACTCTCAACTAAATGTGGAACACACTATAGTATTTCAGCTAATTTAAGGATGTCAGCATTATTATTGTACAACTATACAAAATTCAATGGATAACCTATAAGAATAACACCTCTATTTTGCTGATATAAGCTTAATTTTCATCTGCCACAACCTGTGCACAACCCTGTACAATCTATAACTAAAAATGAAATTCCTCTATTTTTTCTTCTTTAGATAATACAAATGGCACAAATAACAATTTTTATAGTTTATTATAAGTTACAATAATTCTACATCACTTGGAAAACAACAAAGATTATTCTGCAAATGTACATTAATAGTGAGCTTCAAGATATCAAAATGAAAAATATCTACCCTTAATTCCCAAGTATAACGTGCACTCATGCATAACGTGCAGGTCAACCTTAGGCTGTTATCTGCATGTCTCCAAAATTTCAAGTATAACGTGCACTCATATATTACGCGCAGGACACCCGCAGAACCTTGACTACTGAAATTCATATTCTCGGAACCACTGAAATTCGCATTTTTTCAATAAGACAGGAAAATCCAAAGCAATTACGCGAGGGATGAAAAAGTAACATATTGTAGTAGCTATTGTATTAATTTCACTTTCAGTAAAGAAAAAATCAAATCCGAGAAATAATTCTATTATCACCATGTGTTAAACCTATACAAAGTTTAAAAAGGATCCAATTTCCCACCTGCCTCGAGTAGAAAGCCTACACAAAACAGTATATCAAAAAGAGAAATGCAATCAAAATGTTCTCGTTTCGAGAGTCCCAGCAGGATATGGTTACATGGATACATTGTATGTCACGCTGTGTCTCAGAAGCACCGTTTTGGATTTAGGCTCACTGTGAGGAGTTGCAATCTGGCTGTAACGTTGTGGTCAACTGGGAAAGGTACTGAAAGTACAGCATTGCTGAAAGTACAGCATTGTTCCTCTGTGACATAAAGCAGGTGAGGTATTTTTAAAGATATGTTGACCTAAATATAATTATTTTCAATAAACCATTGACGTCGTATTTAATACAGTGTTACCACTGTGATTTTCACATACCTTAAGACAAACGGGATGTAACTGTATTTCCGTAATTTTTTATTTCGTTGAACATAGTTAATGAACCTAATAAATACGATATAAATAATGCTTTTATTTTTCATATTATTGTCCCACTCTTGGATAATAAGCCTGTTTAAAAATGCCGAAAAGAAGGAATTATTACACGGCGCAGAGAAAGGTGGAAATTGTGAATTATGCCAAGATTCACAGTAATCAGCCAGCGGATCTTCGAAGCGGGTGAATCCAGCGTTCGAGAGTGACGGTCCCAAAGGCATTTGTTGAGTGCTCTACCTGCAGCAAAAAGGGCTAGAAGGAAACGAAAGGAGTTTTGGCAAGATTTGGAGCAAGAATTGAAGGATTAGGTCTGTGTGCAAAGGAGTGAAGGAAGAGGTGTTTCAACTGTGTCACTCACATGCAAATCACTGCAAATGGCTAGCGAGAAAAATATTGACAATTTTAAAGGCAGCAATTGCTGGTGTTATCCTTTTATGAAGTGAATTAGGTTGACAGTGCGAGCGATTACTTCTCCCGGACAAAAGTTACCAGAAAATTGGCAAGTGAAAGGGGAAGAGTTCAATTTATTTGTTGGGCAGGCAAAGAATGGCGTTGAACCAAGCCAGATTGGAAACATGGATGAGGTACCTATGAGTTTTGACATGCCGACAAAGTTTACAGTTGATGTTAAAGGCACTCAAGACATAAAGATATGCACAACTGGATCTGAAAAATGTTCCTTTACTGTTGACTAGCAGTGATGGCTGATGGAGAAAAGCTTCCCTCAATGGTTATATTTAAGCGAAAACCAATTCGCAAAGGGGAATTTCCGAGAGGAATTATTGTGTGCATAAATCCAGAAGGCTGGATGAACTGCGATATGCTGAGAACATGGTTAACTGAGGAGTTGGGAAAAAGGAGGGGCTCATTTTTTAATCCAAAATCGCTGCTTGTATTGGATTCAGCAAGACCACACATAGCAAACGATTCCAAAGCTTTACTGAAAAAAAATTTCAAGGTTGCAGTCATTCCTGGAGGTCTAACAAAAAAGCTGCAGCAATTGGACATCTCCATAAACAGATCTTTAAAATAGAAAATACAGAGGAAATGGGAAAAGTGGATGGTAGATGGTTTCCACACCTATACGAAATCTGGAAGGATGCAGTGAGCTTCTTATGCTGAAATCTATAAGTGTATTGTAGAAAGTTGGGCCGATGTAACCCGAGAATGCATATTCAATGGTTTCAGGGTATCAGCAATTTATTCCTGTGATATTGATGGGGTGGATGGAGGGTTATACAACTCATCATCTGATGAAAGCGATGTTTGCTTTAAGAAAATTTACCAGACTCATTGTTCAAAAACTTGGATGATTACAATATTAAATGTGATAGTGAATCAGAAAATTTTGATGGATTTGTTAGTTCATAATCGAGCAGGAATAAATTTTTTAAAGAATTTGTGATATTTTATTTCTTATGTGAATGTTTTGAAATTCGTTATCGCATTTAAAAATAAAGTAGGTCGGTAATTGCATATACATTTGTAAACTATTAACTTTGCATATGGCCTTCCATATGAATTAGTTTTAATTTGAATAATGGTGACCTAAAATTAAATTTGCATTTAATTTTTGAATTGCGATGTACCTAGTTTATACCAGAAAATATGAACTAAGTTAGGCTTGGAACACAAAGAAGGAAATTTTTTAAGGTTTTAGCAATATCATCATTTCACTGATTTAATATTTGAATGCTTAAAGATATTTTTTTATAAAGTACCTACCAAGTAATTCTTATGCATAACGTGCACTTGTTCACCTTATGTATAACCTGCATTTAATACCTTCGAAAATTTCGCAAAAAAACCATGTATAACGCGTGCGTTATACTTGAGAATTTAGGGTAACCTGGCGTTCCTAAGCACTCTTCCATAATCTCACTTTCCTCAATCTTTAAAATAGAAAATACAGAGGAAATGGGAAAAGTGGATGGTAGATGGTTTCCACACGGATACGAAATCTCACGAAGAAGCTCACTTTCCATAATCCAAAATACAGAAACACCCAAAGGTCGTCTGACCTGCATTATTCTTGTGAAAAAGAACTTATTTTTGGCTGTCAAATCAGGGGTCGGACTGTATGCAACGTCAGCTTATACACAAGCATGTAAGGTATATTTTTAAGATTTTCCATTGGTAAGAAAACTCTGCTCTTGAGAGAGAACTTAGCTTAGCAGTTAAAAGCAAAAAGGTTCATGAAATAAGAATATAATAAATCAATAAATAATAGCAATCAATAATTCCACATTTCAAATCAAAATCACTTTCTAACTTTCAAATTCAAAATCACTTTCAAAAACAAAACCACAATCAAAAACTATTAGACGTCAAAAACTTTGTTGCACATTTCATCACTATAGGGGCCATGCCCAAATTTCAATCACCCACATTCTAGGAACTATTGACAGTAGGAGGCTTAAATTATATTTGGTCACTATTCTTAACTAAATGTACGTTCAAAGCTAATTGCATGGAAATCCGAGCCGGTGGGTGTCAAGGTCTTGTTGATTTGACATGGAATGACATCAAAGGAAGGGGTAATTTGGAGGTGGGTTTTGGAAGGCACATTGTGGGAGTTCCAGAATTCCTTTTACCCACACGGAAAGAAGTCTCTAGAGAGGAGAAAGGAACTCCAAAGTAATACCATGGAGTATTCATTCTTCCCTAGTTTTCCATTTAATCAGAAGTTCTTCCCTCTTGTCCATTCGGTACACTTTTTCCATTAAGTCCAATATTTTGGTGGTGAATTCACTTGTATGTAAACCCCTCCTGCAGCTGATCTTTCAAAGTGGAATAAGGAAAAATAGCAACTCAGGAAACTTCTCTTGCAATATACTTTTCCATAAGGACCCTCCAATTTTCCCAGCATACATTCAAACCTAATTCCATTTTTCACTTTTATATGCCACTCCTAAGAGATTTTGCCTTTTGCTCTGCTTATCAATGTTAAATGGAAATTAACATAGGAAATTAAAATATTCTAGTAATGGTCCACTAAGTAAATACATTTATTTGTTATGACCTGGGTTTCGTCACATAATGACATCTTCAGGAAACAAATATTATTCCGCATGCATATATATATATATACAAAATCAGGGGCAGAGGAAGACGGGGAGGAGAGAGAGAAGGGAAAGGCATTACACGTGATTTTGTATACATACGTATGTGAAATAATATTTTTTACCTGAAGATGTCATTATGTGACGAAACCCAGGTCATAAAGAATAAACCTATTAGGAGGACCATTATTAGAATATTTTCATTTCCGATATGGAGAGGTTACACAAAGTCAAGCCTGAGTTTATTAAGTAGTTATATTTTGGGAAATTAATATCCCTTGAATTGCTTTTCAACATGAGACTACTCTGAATTGGTCCTAAATAATTACTTTCCCTATTTTTCGAGCTACATCACCATACGTAAGGGGGTTGGAACGATTGATTATCCAGCAGTAGAAGTTAATCTATCATTGTTGTTTGATTTATTCAGCAGCTTTTCAATATTTTTCACCCGATATGCATTTTCCAATGCATCCATCAATTTGCTTTTTAACTCCTAATGAAAACATTCTCTGTTAAGCGATGTATAGTAACCAACGTCAAATAAAATGAAATGCGGAATATTTCGGGAAAATATAATGGCTGGAACTCCAGTCCTTGATGGCATCTATTCGGAATAATGGGAATAATAACTCTCTTCTCTGATTCCACTCAGAAGTTAACTTTCCCATCCTCCTTTATGTCATAAATGAAGATAAAGATTTCACAGGAGGGTTTAAAAGTCATAGTAATATTGTCTATTCAGGGGTGATTTTCTCCTCGAAATTTAACATATACTCCAAAATTTGAACAGAAAAAAAATGATCTCAAAATCACAGAGGCAACACATGAATCTCGATTATTTTGCAGCATATAGTAAATAAATATTCCCAAGATACATGGATGGCATCTCTCTCCAGAAAGCTATCCTGGAATCAATCCCACGAGCAAATATAAGCACCAGGAACACAATACTTGCCATGAATTCCGCACAAGAAAAAACACGAGTCTGAGACTACGAAATTGGGACTGTCAATACTTGAGGATGCATCGCGTCGGAATGAACATCGACGGAGGGTAATAATACTACAATGAAAACTAAACAAGGTTGATGTTGACTAGACAAGGCCATTAGACAAAGACAGAGTTAGTTGATAGCTTACTGTTCCTTAGCTTGTTGATGTTTTTCTCTCTCTTTTTTCTGCTCTTCCATTCTTTCGACGCGAGCCTGATGACGCCATCGGAACAACGATGGAGTATCAATATTTGGATGGGTTTCATCTTCATCATCCGAGATCTAAAGCACGAATAGAAATTCCATTTATGGTCATAACACTCCAGAAATTTCCATTTAGGTTAGGCATGCAAGAGCCAATTCAAACGCATTCTATGTTATCACATAAGCAAGTTATCAAAAAAATTTGCAAGATTGGCGATGACCACATACTTCTAAGCCAAAATTTATCACTCATTGGACCATTAATGACAACCACTGAAGATTAAATAATATGCATTGAAAAGTATAGAATTGCATCTAGTCGGAAGTAGTGTCCATTTTCACCGCACAACACTTACCTCGATATCCTTCCACTTACTGTAGTCTACCATGGTGATTGAAAAATGATGAACACGCCAAAATTCAAATATTACTTAATTTTCCAATTCGTGACAACACATTCGTCGGCGACCGACTCCGGTGTCCGCAAAATCCCCAAAATACTCTCTCCTCAACTGTTCTCACGCGTAGTGTCGCTTTCGCGGACAGATGTCGTTATGTTAGCAACAAGTTTGAAATCTGGCGGGTTAATCTTCACATATACTTTTATATATTTTGCACCTCGAAGATAAATAGGATTATCCCAACTGCAGTCAAAAAGCACTGGATAAATCTTTTTATGTCCATCTACAGCAATGCTCAGCATTTTCCCTTGCAAATGCATGGCTCTTTTGCATACATCCCCATCACTTCCTGCTGACCTAATGATTCCAAGTTTGGCATTCGAAGAACCGTTGAGGTTATTTCAAATGTTTGCTGATAACTGCTTCCCCCCGGAATCATAATAGGTAATCAACAAATTTCGCTATTATGGGCAAATATATGAGTAATTTATTCATAAGTCCTCCCACACTGTAACATTTTCTCAACAATGATGGTGATTTATGGGGAAAATGCCATCCTAATAGTATTTCGGTATATATTGGTGATTAATAAAAATTCTTCCAATGTCTTGCATTTCCTCCATGCAATAGCATGGTCCGCACGTTTGTCGTCATTTAGTTCGATTCAGGAAATCTTTTGATGTGGTGTAAATTGTTTTTATTGGCCTTTCTAGTGGCCACCGACCATCAGGATAGAGAAGCAAGGCCTCCCTCGCCACAGTGTGTGCTTGGATGTACATAACGCGACCATATCACCTAAGCCTTCCTTCCTTAATTTCCTCTGAGATGGCACAAGATTCCCAGCCATCGTCGTATCTAGCATGGTCATGTCAGTTTAGATTACAGCACATTAGGAGCATTCATTTTTCCATTATGTGAACGGCTTGCATTTGCTATGCTAATGCCAGATGACATTCTGACCCATAGAGGGCGACTGGGTGATCCACTGTCTAATAGAATACCTCTACCACTGTCTTGTAAATCATTCACTTTATGAGATGAGGTATCTGGCCTAAAATTACTTGCACTGTTGAGGAATCCAGCAAACACTCAGGTCTCTTGTTGCCAGGTATCATTTTTCCTAGGTGGCTTTGGTTTGGGAACTGGCATCTGGGAGATCATGGCTGCTCATGAGGTATCCAAGGTATTTAATACTATTTTATGATCTCCTCTAATGATGAAGGTCCTATCAGTTTGGCGGCCACATTCCCTCTTTCCCATCTTCTTGGTGTTAAGTTACAGTTTGAATTCGCACAGTCATCCATTCCTGCAAGAGCTCTTGGAGCTCTAGACTTTAATTTACTAGGAACATGTCATCGGCATACAGTATTGACCATGAATGAGGCTTTTGTAGTGGTTATGGTTAAAGTGTCCACTCAGAGGATGAACAGAAGGGGCATGAGGGCCAATACCTGGTTGACTGCGCTATTGAAGACAAATGGGGTGATGTGGAACAGAAGTTGCATGGTTGATAATTCACACACTATCTTGTCACCCGATTTCTTCCTAATTGGCACTGTAATGCTGGTTGTCCAAATAGGTGGGACAGTACCCTCTCAGATAATGCCGCTCTAGAGGGAAGCTACAATGGTAGCTCCTTGATGGCCAAGAAACTTACAAGTTTCAGCCATAATGTCATCAGGGCCAGTTGCCCTGTAAGTCTTTATATTCATCATTACTTCTTCAACCTCCTTGATGGTAACCAGTGGCGCCAGTCCAGATACTGGATCAGCACTTGGAATTGGTGCGTGGTCAAATTTCTAACAGTAGATTTTCAAGAAGTAGTCATTTCAATGGCTGAGGATGG
This sequence comes from Ceriagrion tenellum, assembly GCA_963169105.1. Classification (NCBI taxonomy): domain Eukaryota; kingdom Metazoa; phylum Arthropoda; class Insecta; order Odonata; family Coenagrionidae; genus Ceriagrion; species Ceriagrion tenellum. The sequence continues at coordinate 32,229,670 of OY720632.1, forward strand.
CAGGTGGATCTCAGAAGATCTGTTGATCTTTTCCCTTTATATTTTTGACTTAGCCAATGTCTTGAGTAGCTTGATGGTAAATGCTATCCTAACTGTAGATTTTATCTTCTCTTTTATGTGTGTACAGCTTTTGTCACACATCGTCGCTGTAGGCAGTCTTGCCAGCTGCTATTTCTCACCTGGCAGCCAATTTTTGTTTTTCATAATGCAGATCTTGATAAGCATGGGTTTGGAACAATGCTTCAAACACTTAACTGTTATGTCATGGCTGTTGGTACATCTTCTTTCCAGCTTAAGACTTGCCAGTCAATCATTCGTTTCCCTTGCTTTGTCCTCCCCAGGGTGATGGCTACTGCACCGGAGAGTTGACTAACTTGTACCATATTATTGGTGGTAACTGGTCCATACTTCCTCAGTGCCATGGGCATCCGCAAGCAGAACCTTGCATTCCTGCAATTGCCACCATTTGATTCAAACCATCTTTGTGGTATACAGTCACTTGTTTTACATAGGATATGTAGTTGAGAGTCCATTATGAGAGGCCAATTTGAGGACAATGGGATCACTTTCATGTTAATCACCAACTTGAGATCATGCTGTCTCATGTGAAGATAATGGATTTGCATTGCACGGTGCCTACTGGTATAAGTCATGAGATGGTTCAGCCTCTTCAGAAAAGTTCTAGCCACCATGAGGTTGCATGAGTTAGCACTGCCCAAGATTCTACTCCCATACATTGTTGTGAGAGTCAAATCTGTTTCTACTACTGCAATGGCTGCACTCATCTTCAGTCAATCCAAGGTGACCGTCAGAGCACCTCCTAAATGCTGCAATACAAGGTGCTATTCGGGAATGGCAGAGATAGGGGTTGGTGGGCATCCAGTCCTTCCCAGAATATGCCCTTTTCATTAGTCCTCACTGGTTAATAAAAATTGAGGAGTTGTCATTAAGTCAAGTTCCCAGGTGTCACGCTTAACTATTATGAAATTCCATTTGAAGTGAGGAAGAGAAACATTATATCTTTCCACAGATATTTATTACTGAAGTACAAGGTTTATCTAGCTTTAATTCATAGGCATCATCTTCAGGTACCAAGTTAGCTGCTTATTTAATTATATCTAGTGTTGCTAGGCTATTCCGGTATGGATGAAATAGGCAGAGTTAGATATGTAGGAGAGGATTGAGGCGAAGGAGTAGAAGGGGGTGTGGTTAGTAGTGGAGCTGTGGGGGCTGGGTAATGGGTTCCATTTTTCTATGCATGACTAGTGTGAGGAGAGTAATTCTCATAGGAGGGTTTTGACACTGCTTGCCGAGTAGTAATGCTCATGGATAGGTTTTCTACATCAAAATCAGTCCCTGCAAGTGCTAGTGGTCAAAAGATCATTTCTCAGTGAATTTGTTAAACTACTTTATGAGAACATAGAAGAAAATTATTTCCAAATCAGAGGCAAATTTTATAGCCGGAGGGTTTAGCAATGGGGTCACCACAATCTCTCCTGGTAGAACTGTTTATAAATAATAATGAACATAAAGTATTCAAGAATAAAGCAGTGAAACATTTATTTATGGATGACATCTTCCTATATGAGCTTCAAACTATAGTTTGGACTGTCATGGAAATGCAGCAGCATAGATTTCAGGTAGCATTTAATTCCCTGTGCATTAGAATCTGTTTCAATTATTCAGTACTTACTTTCAGGATTCAACAGTGAGCAGACCAGTTTAACTTGCAACCTAATTCACCTCCTCAATCAATCACTCTTACCTATACTTTCTGAGCCTTATAAAAATTATAATTCCTCATCCAAATATAATAATGTAAATTAATACCAGGTACAACTGAATCTGTTGGATCAAATGTAACATCAATCACCTGACCTCTCTCTCTCTATACTAGCCCCACCACATTTCCTATTCTTTACTTTTGAGCTCTTGCACTGATTTTGTATAATCTATGTGGTACATTAATACATATAATTGCTATCCCAGTATTCACCTCACTCATTCCACTAAAGCTAGCTACACTTTTCGTGCATTTCCCACTATCATTTTTTTTGAAATTTATTATCAAATTATCCTGCACCATATCAACCTTCTCATATACAAATTCTGGCTGTTGTGACTCCCTTCAATATCTCCTTTTCTGCAATCTGTAAGGATCAGGATCCATCATCTGATGCAGCCAATGAATCATTGGGTTTACATGAATCATTAAGAGATTCCAAGACACTCGCCAAAAGTGAAATACCAACCAATTCCTTCTATGAGGTATTACATATGATGATCACTAAGAAAAAATAATGGCAACAAAAAGAAATTTGACTAATATCTCAATGATGGCTTCCCATGACCTGACTCTAACCCTTTCACCTATTTGAAAAGTTCATGGTAATAGGAAGGAGGCCGTGAAAAGGGTTCTCAGGGTACAAGGACAAGAACCAAATTTGAGATCTCACAAAAATAATGGCTTTCAAAAGTGGGTTGCTACATTTTAGTTAGGAAAGCTCTTGGTATGACACTTATTTGCACATCCAATGTCAACATTTGCCAGCCATATGGTGTACAACTGTCTTCAAGCTAAAATGAGTGTAAGGGACCTTCCATTGTTTGGATGCCAATGGTGAGTGCACAAATCATAGATAGAGCAATGGAAGCAATGTAATTTGTATCCCCATCATGAACACCAACAAGGGATGGACAACCATTCACAATATTTGATGCAAAAATAACCCAAAAATATCAACTTCCATTAGACTGTCGTCACAGTTTACATACAGGTAAAATGATGAAAACATATTTTTGTCAATAATTTATTGAAACTTCTTGGCACACAGCATTAGCTATGGTTATGAGCCACAATAGAAAACTATTACAAGTAACATTATTTACCAAAAGAAATAGGTACAAAAACTGCTAGAGCGATTGAGCTGTCCAATCTATCTTAACTCAGCAGCAATAGTAATCATAATGCTAAAAGCATTGAAAAACACTGAAATGAACACTTCATTAAACATATAACTTCAAGAAAATCAGAACACGTTTTGAACATCGGTATCAATCATTACAACCATTGTATTTTTTTATCGATGTTTAGCTTTCATTAAGATATGACGAAACAAACATAGGTATCTATTACTGTATAATATGAAATATTTGGTACGTCACCACTATCATTCCTTTTTGTGTGCATTTACACATAATTACTTCTCAGTCTTAATTATGCACACCAAAATATTTTCATCTGTTTCTATCATTCTAAATTGGTGTTATTTGAGGTCTGCTTATTATTTAAGTATAAATAAGTACCAGTTATAACCCTTAAGAAAGATACTACTATTAATTACAAACCAAACATCATACACATCACTCTTACCTTAAGAGAGAAGCCATGCATAACTATTCTGGCTAATCATGCCTATTAAAACGAACCTTGGCATCACATTCAGCTTCAACTGTATTAAAGCACCATGAAAACTTTATTCACATAATACAGGGACAATTAAATTCTAAAGCTTAAATAATGATTTTGAGCACTTTGTTCATCACTGAAACACCCCTAACAAAATTTATGCACCAAAATTAAAAACCTAGGGAAGCATCTCAGGTTTTCTCATTTACATTTGATTTAAACAGCACATAAAACATCATACAGAGAATTAACTAATTCATTTAGAGACAATGCTTCATTTGCTTGCTCCACAATTCTCCTCTTCTTCAAATCATCATTCATGAGTATGGATACCAATTTGTATAACAGGCCAATAAGATTACAGGCTAATGCCCAATTTCCACATCCAATCATGAAATAAGATAAAATCTACTCTAGGTAAGTACCTACACAGGAAAATTACTTGATCCAAATGTCCCTGTAGATTAAAAGACTTGTTTTTGGAAGTGTTTTCCTTACCAGATGCCTTGTAGAGATCAACACATCAGACTACATATTTTTAAATCAACAGGTGCAAAAACATTGCAACCATTTATTGTGTCATTCGCCCATTCAAATCATATCCTCATTTGGCTAATATTTTCTTAATTTCATGTTAGTTGAACAAAGCAATGGCAGGTAATATTAACTCCACTGAAAATTTATAGTCTTAAGTACTAAAAGTAATATTTTCTTAAATATCAGAGGAGACATATACAACCATGCATTCAAAGCATTTTCAGCATGGATGGATTAACAAAGATTTAAGTTGGATATATTGCATAAGTTTGAAAATAGCTGGAAGAGTACTACACATTCCACTAATAATATTAACTTTCTTTCATAAAAAAGAGGAAATAAAAATAAATTTTACAAGCCCGATGATGAAAAAGCAATTATTTGAGTATACCCAAACCTCACAACAGTTATATGTTGAAAAATTTTTAATAAGAATTTATAAGCAATTACCAGCCATACTGAGAACCACCAGGGTGAGGCTATAGATGGGTGTATCAGGCAGAAGGCAGTAGCACTGGCCAAAAAAGGATGGAATGAAAAGAATGCGATATATTTGCCCTACCCGGACAATTGACATGGATGAGCAGAGAAGAAAAATGAATTAAGAACTACTGTACCTAAGTACACATGCTTCATAAGGACAAAAGGTGGGGATATGACAGGATATGAGTAGGTACCCCTATAGAGTTAATGAAAAATTTACTAAAGCCCAAGTAAAAGTCACACAAGCACCATTTAGATTCAACTGACTAATCTAAGCCCTTTCAGTGCAGAATACTCCTACAATAACAAAATGGACATATGTTATAGCGCTTGACTCACAGCATATCTTGAAAAAGCTCTTTTCGCCACTTAACCATCAGCTTGGATTGAGCTATTGGAGGGTGCAGATATTTTGCAGGCTGATGCACTAATTTATTTAGGAGGTAATTTTTTTACATCAAATGTCAACAGAAAAACCATGGAGAAAATAACTCTGCATTGAAAGGGCTAGGCAATTACAAATCAATTAATTTAATATTTTCATCGGTTCCACACTTAGAAGGGAATATAAAAGAGGTACCTACCCAAATAAAGCAATATATTTTATTTATTCGGCATACAAAGTAAGCAGGTACCTTAAGTAGATGCACAAATGCCATTCATAGTATAATTACACTTAATTTAAGTCTAATCCTTGGAGTGCACAATTAATATGAAAAACTACAACATTATGGCCAAATATCTGACTAGTTTCTTTTCAGGCTTAACTAAGTATCCTTCAAGGACAACTATAATTACATTAGATTTAAAAGGGTTAGTGACCATAGGCATAAAAATATTAGTCTAACCCCTAAACCCAAGGCATATTACAAGGACAGCTATTATTACATTAGATTTAAAGGGGCTAATGACTCTTCGCATAAAAATATTAGTCTAACCCCCAAACCTAAGGCAAATTACAACCTCATGCCCAAGGAAATTTATGAATGGGTGAGAAAAAATACCTGACAAATCCAATGCTTTGATAAACATGACAAGAATACAAAAAAATTCAAATAAAAAAATAACAGAGAAGTATATAATCAACGCATAATGAGCATCCTTGTACCAAACTGCTGTATTGAAACTCACTGTAGGTAAATCAAAAGTAGTTTATTATTGTCACTCTAAGATCTATATCTCTAACATTACCAAGATAATTGTACTATGATGCAAACTTAACAAGTTGATCTATAACAAATTTCATCTGTTTAATCTCTCATTCAGGGCAGCTGGAATGCAATTGGTAGTCTTTACAAGCAACTCGATTTAAATAATATTGTCATTAAGATGAAACAAGGTTTGGCCAGGGTGATGCCACGTCAGGCATTAAGCAATTAGTCAATCAACTACTCCCATCTTCAACATTGGCACAAGCATATAAGTTTATGGTAAAAGGGGATGACAATTGAATCAGGTACCTTAGCCAGTGGTTACAGTTTTATGCTGATGTTGCTCCACTAATTATTATATATTTTTTGGTTCACTTTATTTTCCTTCAGGAATAATATAGCATAAAATGTCTTCCAAGGGTGCCCACCAAAGGAGATGCATAATTTCAACCTATTACATAATGACAAGGCAATGACCTGATGCAAAACAAAACACTCACAAGGGAAAATGATTGACATCTACTTTATCATGAGTGTGGTTATGATGGAAATATATTAGGCAAAAGAAGGAAGACACCAATTCATAGATGATATCCTGCACCTAATGATGGAAGATATATGGAACTGATCATAGGAAATAGAAAATGTATGAAAAGAGAGAGAACATAATCTTATGTAGAGACACATAGAAAGTATCCAATAAGAAATTTATAGCAGCTAAATCTAAGGAAGGGCGGGATAAGGAGATACATTAATAGGGAAAAAGACAAGATGAAAATTACTTTGAAAGGGAGCAAGGAAAGTATGAGTGCAGAGGAGGCTAGCAAAATGCAGAGTGATTTGAAGGCAATAAAAAGCATTCTGTTAATGGCTTAAAATGGGAGTATTTGAAAAAAATTATGCAGTAACGATGTAGACAACGAGGATAAACCTTGTGAATTAACAGAGATAATGCAACATAGAAAATGGGATAAGTGAGAATGATGTGAATAATGTATTAAGAAAAGGTATTATCAATGATTAATGATATATTAAGGGATTGGCATAATGGGTATGTACCAAGAGTATGGCCTCCAACTAGGCCGGCTATTTTCAGAACCTATATCTTATCAACTGAAGTAAGACACTTCACCTGGCAGAAAAAAACTAAAGTTGACTAGGAAATTGATCACTTAATACCTTGTACAATTCACAACACCTGATATTAGTTGATTTCAAAGTGCTTGATAAGCTGCTTTTTTATACCAAAGGAAGAATTACAGAAGTGATAGAAGGCAAGAGAAAAACTGTAATCTCTTAATCTGAAGGCTATTATTATTACTTAGAGTAAAGAATATACTCTACGTCTCAAGTACTCATCCATTGAAGGTAAGTGAGAAGTGCTAATGCCAACTCTTGACTGTTACTACCCTCAACTCTTTGTCCTCCCTTCCCTCTCCTACTCTCACACTCAAACCCAATATGTATCTTTAGCCACCACTGCCTACTTCCCCTCTCTTTCCATTTGTCTGCCCACCCCTTAGGTTCTTGTGACTATGTAAGACCTGACATCATGCATGAAGAAACTTGAAGTCGCATACTCAATCAGGTCATACTAAATTTGGTGAAACTTATAGTTTTTACTTGCATTATCTGCCATTAAGGTTACAATAAAAGAGCTTAAACTGCTGAATGAAAGTTGCAGTGAACTGGAAGTATTAACAATGGGTAATGCAATGAGGATAGAATGACACAGAAGGGCTCTAGAAAATCATTTTACCCATGCCACATCCCTTGTCTTTTGCCAAGGTTACAGCCCAATGATGCCTTCTTAATGTCACAAGTAGACAGATGAAATATGATAGCATGGCAAATGAAAGTTCCTGAATATGGGCGAGATGGGAATGCGGTGGAAAATGAATCTTAGATTCACAAATAGATGATCAAGATTGTTTACCAAAGGTTTTGTTTTTGCGTTCATATATGAAAGAGAAGCAATGAGGGGGGCAGTCATGAGCAACAGAGGAGTGAGATTTCTTTACGATGTGAAAGGCTAAAGAAAAGTGAGGGCCCACCAATGGGAGGTGTCCTGTGAGAAGGTATGGAGAATAATGGAGTAGCCATGTAGGTGGAGTAAGAGGGAGACCCTGAAGGAGGGAGAGGGGTCTTGCAGAACAATTGCAAGAGAAGAAAAAAGAAGAGAAAGGGGCAGTAAGACTGGGGCGTCATATAGACATATTAAGTCAAAATAAATACATTTAAAACAAATGTTTGCTCCATGTAGACCACAATATGGCAACATCTCTTAGGTGGTACAACAGACAGTCGTTTACGGTCACCCAGGCCATAACCTACATGGATTTAGTAAAACAATACAATCAGGAACATTGAGACATCAATTAGAGATGAAGTCAAATGCTAAAAATGAAACGCAATAAACTGTAAATCAATTAAAAAATTTTAATCATAAAAAATACAAAATAACAACCAAATCATTCACAAGCTTAGAACGCCATGGAACAAAATACTTAAAACAATTAAGCTTTCAAGTAGGCCAATGCAAATGAATTTCAAAATAGAAAAGTCACAGTATTTGTAAATACAATCAAGCAAGTCAGATAAAACATGCCCTCGCACGTATTTAATATGAAACAATGGACAGGTGTGCTAATAAAAACATGCACTCCCTATCCACAAAAACCCTGAGCACACCATGTAAACTGTTTCTTTTGAACCCATTACAAACAAATAATCCACAGTCAATGCAAAGTTGGAAAAATCAAGTATCATAATATAGATAATGCAAAATGTTAAAAACTCCAACAAATCAACACAATGGCTCTTATCCATGCAGAATACGACTGATGGAGCAAGAGAACCTGGAGGGTAGTGTACCAAAGGAAGGATATGCAATATGAGAACGGCCCCGAAGCAATGAAACCCAGAAATAAATGACTGAAGGTAAGAGCATAAAAATGTTGCCTACTGAAACCTGATCGGAACTGATTAAACTTTACACTCTGGCTACGTTTCAATGGGAGTGACAGGTCGCAAACACAATTTCTTCTGGGTGATCAATAATTCATTGGTTTCATCCTAAATCAGTTTTGCTGGCCAAAATACCAGGAATAATTACCATGGTTTGGCTAAAACAAGGGATACTGAAATAACCTCTAGGTTGCAGAAAGATAAAAAAATTGTTACTAATGACTTAGCATAAAAGTTACAATTTCTGTGGTATCAAAAAAATTCACAAAAAATAAAAAGTTTGCCAAGCACACCCCATAATTACAACATGTAAATTTATTCCCATCTACAAAAGGTGCATTAAAAATTTTACAAAATCTATTCACACAACCGGTCAAAAACTGAAAGTGAAAATTGATGGAAATAGTGACGAATAGATGGAAGTGAAAAATAATTGATGGAAATAGTGAAAATTAATTAAGAAGTAATGGAACTCATCATGATCATAAGAATTGAGAATAAATCAGTTTATTAAAACATCAATAAAAATTTGTAGGCCCTCATTTTAATAATTTTCTCATAGTTTCAAAGGAAAATATATAAAATATTATCAAATGTAAATGATCTCAGTGTGTCACCACCTTAAGAGTGAGGTAGATTTAGGGTGTTTACCCTTCTCCCACAGCCTATTCCAGAGACCATATTACTCTTGCAACATTGGAAAGAGGTTGAAAAACAACAAGGACTAAGAACAATTCTGAGATAGTATGTGATAGCAACTTGCAGTCTTCCCAAAACAGTGTACTTGGGCAGAAAATTTCCAATAATAGTCGAGTTGGTTGATTACAAGACTTGAATTTTCATCGAATGAAAATTTGATGAAAAACTGATAGGCAAATCTCAGAATAAATGGGAAAAATTAACACAAGTCAATCTGAAAAAAAACTAAATACAGTGAAACCTTCATTTTGCACTTTGACCAAGACTACATTAAATAATCATGAAAGTTATGATGTATAAATTAGTGAATATAAAATTATGATTTAAAAAAATTATATATTCAGGATTCTATCATTTGTAAATTTTCCACATAACTATGACAATGTGATGCATACTGCAGCAGCTAATTAGTTCTGAAGTGTTGATCACACCAAGAAGTTAAGTCAACTTCCTGCAACTAAGAAAATAGTATTATTCATAGAAATTTAGCATTCAGAGAGCCATATCAAAAAACTCCACGGACCACGATACAAAATAGTACTATTGGTTTAAGTTCATACAATGCTGCAATTTTTCAAATGCTAGAATCAATTTGGAAGTAACTGTTCCAGATGTCAGCAAAGTATGTATTCAGCATGTTTTAACTATGGGGTAGTAAAGTACATCAATATTTATCCAGAGTTCAGAAATAATAATGCAAAGCACTCAGGAAAGAATTGATTGCAAGCTCAAATATGCACCAATGCAAATGGTGAATCTTCATTCTCTTTCCTTAACCCTTCAGTAGGCGCATGGGCCACAGGGGTGGCTCAAAGTGTATAATTTGTGTGCCGTTTCACATAGGATAGCATAATATACATATCAGTTTCAGCAGCTGCACATTATTATGTCCTCAAAAACCTCACATGGTTGTTCGTTACAAATGGTAGCAGGGCCAGTATTAAATGGTGTGCGAAAGGAAGCCAGCTTGACTGGGCCCGAAGTGTGGCCCACGCGCCTAAATGTGTAACCTTTTTCTGTTGGCAACACTAATGGTTGTGCAACAAATTTTTGTCAGATGTTTGTCTACTCTGACAAGTAAACACTGCTTGGGACGTTTATGTTACTTTTTTTGGGGTACCTTGGCAAGAGCCCTACTTTGTCACAATGGATATTCGATGCTCAAAATATTTCACGATTTTTCTGTTACTTTGGGTTTTGTTCCACAAATAACTATTTATAAGTACCATAGTGACAAAAACCTAACTAGAATTTGGTCCACGTGCCCAATCGTGTAACAAAATTTCATGCGCCCACTGAAAGGTCAAATTCAAGATGCATCAATGCACTCTCATCAGCTACCCTATCCCACAAAATCTACACTGGCAGGCCTTCAGCATTTCCACTCAGTTCAAACTCTTTCTAAGTACAGATGATGGTTAACCTAAGTCCAGGGAAAAGACATGAAGTACTCAGCATCAACATCAATCCATTTGCATTGCATGAAAAGGTGTCCATTTTTGAGTCTTTATTGCAATAAGGGGTAAGATTTTAGAGTTTGTCCAAGAAAAACAGTGCAGTTGACAGAAATTAACATAAAATGATTGATGATGGTGGCATTTATTTACATAATGATAAAATTGTTAACTTTGTATTTCTTTCTAAGCCAAATCCGTATGTTTCAATTGCACTATATCATGGATGGACGCTAAGTCTTGATCACACATTGCACTGAGGATACTGGGCTTGCAAGGTTCTGCTGTTCGTAAATATAAATATGCCATAACGTGGCACACACAGAGGGAATTGATGGTATTAAAAAAAGCTGAAAGACAAGGTTCATAAAGATGTCACTCTAATGTTAGTTTGAAAAATACTAATTACTGAAGAGTATACAAAAACCATTTGAAAAATTGTGGTTGGGACTTATGATATGGATATATACTCTGGGAGAATGAATAAAACAAATTACTTTAAAATAGAGGAAATATTGACACTGAATTAATAAACAAATTGGCAATGGCCAAACAAAAATTATATCAAATTGGGGTATGCAATAAATAAGGGGTTGCAAAATAAAAGTCTCACTGTTTATATCAAAATTGAAATGAAAATTTTTATCGTCAATGAAAGCAATAAACTAACTCCTAAGGAGTGAATTTTCATTAAAATATGGGAAAGATCCTTACTGGTATTCTAGGAAAGTTATTCCAGCAGTAAATAGTCATTGAGAAAAGGCTGTTAGGTAAAATATAGATTTTTAAGATGGAAAGCTACCTTAATAGTTTCTAATAGTGTCCCACAAGTTTATCTCCATCTTATATACTTCTTCAGACCTCTTAGCTCAAGGTAGGCTCAAATTCATCTAAATAAATTACATTTAAAATATGACCTATCATTGCACATAGCTTGAAAAAAGTGTCACCAATTCAATAAACATTAATGTAAATCGTTGTGTTCTTGCACATATTTAATAATTTGATGTTTTGTCATAATTGCACATATAAATGAGAAATAGTCTTTTATTTTTCTTAGAGAGTACTCAGCAGCTTGATGAATAAATACTCAACACATTTAAGAGACAAATCTAAGCAATAAAACTGAAAAGATACATTGAAACTCATTTGAACATTTGAGGGTCTAGCATTTCTTATTCAATATTACATATACCAATATCTTTGGCTCTCCAGCACTGTCAGTTTCACTACTTAGAACATGATTTCAACCACAGTGAGTGGTTATCGCTTATTATCACACAAATTCTTTAATAACTATGACTTTTGGCATTCGGCTCTGGCTGATAGTTTTAAAGATTAAATAGTACTTATTGTGCCAGAATACTTAATCAGCCCATGATAATTGAAATCCAATGCCCAATAAAATGGAAATAGATAGTTGCTTTCAATTCTAATATAAACTTTTGACAAATATTATTTAAACATGTAAACTGTCACAACAACCAATAATTGACTCTAAAACAAAAATTCACAAGAAATCGATGCAGAATTCTTCAACAAGGCCAGGATTTGTAATACCTCGTTAAATATTTTCTTAGAATGAAAAACTAAACATAGAACATTCTCCAACTGAAAACGCTCATATCAGCCATCCAACAGCCAGATGCATTAAACAAAACCCAGTCTCAGTTAACATCAACTTAATGGAAAGGCTGCATCATCTTGAATGAGGCATCATAGAACCAGGTCACATTATCACTATTATAACTTATTGTTGATTAAAATGGCACATTATTGCATACCTCAGACATAGTATCTACTACTGTATCAAGAGGCAAATAAAATAACAAGTTCAGCCATATAACTTCACAAAATACATAATTGTGCCTAAAAAATCCTTCAAAAAGGCAATCTGAAAAATTGAGCAGAAAGATTGCATTTGCAAATAAGGGTCTTCAAAAACATAGCAAGTGATAGCTCAAATGGCTGGGTAAACATCAGCAATTTTTATATGGCAAAATGGCAGGCAAGTGAAATTCACTGTAAATGTTTAAAGAAGTTTAAGCAAGAAAACAAGATAAATGCTAATATTCATTGTACATAGTTATTTACAATATTTACATTTGCTGGTGTCTTTTCCAAATAACTCTAGTCAACCCTATTCACTGGAATGGCCATTTCATAAATTTTTCCAGCCAGAAGGTATGGATTCCCACCATTCATTAGAAAGTGAGGTCCTCATGAGAAGCCCACATAATACTCTGATAAAACTCAACAAACACAGCACTTTATCTTCGCACCAGAGTCAATCATGAATAAAAATACATAGCACTCAAATAATGAAAGAAACAAAAGCTTCCAAAGGTGCAGCAACAGAAAAAAATGATACTATGTATCATGCAAATTTTAATGAAACAATATAAATTAAGTGACACAAAAGGTTTGATGGTTTTCCATATAAAATTATGCAACAGAAATTACTACACTTTCTGAAAATGCTATTGTAATTTTCGCACATGCCTCTGAAACACTTCATGCTGATATAAGAACAATGAAGCTTAGATGAGCAGTCAGAAATATTGTCAATGCATAAAGAGGAGCCTAAAATGGCTTATCCAAAAATAAAGAGAAATATGCACGCCACTAGAAAAGACAGCCAAACTGAAGTAGATATTTTCTTTTACTCTCACTGCTTCAGCCCTTAGTTGTTGCACCTTTTATTTCTCCATACTTCATCTTCATATACTTGTTAGTTTGACAGCCATATTCCATGGATATACACTTACATATTAAAATCAACGTGGTTTCCTATATTATGGACAAGCTTATTGTATCACAACAATTATGATACATAATTGTAATTTAATACATAAAGCTTTGAAATAGTTTATGGTACCCTTTTTCAACAAACCCTTCAGGCTATAAATAGCTTGGTTTCACCACAACTAATTCAACAGTCATTAATGCTAGCACTAGGAAGTTGGTAATAGGGTTAAGAGTTGATTCATATGGCTTTGGAAGTCATTCATCCATTTAATGTGCTGCGCATACCCACTTACCACAAACATGGCAAGCTATCAAAAATCTTCAACGCTTTCACATTTCATGTTAAGGTAATGATTAAAAAATATATATAGCACATATGTTTCTATTCATGTATGTGAATATAAAGTTCAATACAGGAGTAGTTGTTCTGCTGCATTTGCGAGTTGAAAAGAAACAACACTGACAACAGCCAGCCACTCACTCATCCTGTTTGGAATTAAACAGTCCGTCTTGTCTTCTTTGGTGGAATGCAGAGTTATGCAGCAAGGCAGACCAAATGCACTGTATAGCACTTGAAAACAACCCAAAGAGTCTGAGCACAGTCATGGGTATTAAGATTTCATAGGCGATAGAATGCATCACAGAGACATACCTGCTGTACATTACTTGAGAACACCAATGTCAACCTCCCCACTAGAGTCAATTCAAACTATTATAGTAGACCTCTAGACTACACAGGAGCCCCCCGTCGCGCAGGTCTCTGCAGGCTGTTCGAGTTCATTTCTGTGGAGATAACCACAAAAGGAAAGAAATATCAAGATGTAATTAGACTCTATTGAGCTTGGTACAGCTAAATTTATCTTCTTAAGTGAATTAATATAGTATGGGAAAAGAAGACTCTGGCAGAACTATTTCTACCTCACACAACCACAAAATTCCAAGCAGTATGAGCTAAAATTGACTGAGTAACTTTTGAGTAATTATACTTGGTTCAACTTCAGAGATATTAGATTTATAGAAATGTAATACTAGGTTTAAATTATAAAAGATAATTTTTAAATGTTAGATATACACCTGGAAGTAGTGGAAAATAATGCAATAGGTGCATTATTGTTCAATAATTGCATGGCAATAATGCATTTTGATTTTAATAAAACTTAAGAAATTTATGTGAAGGAAGATACCATAAACAGCTTTCACACAGGCACCAAAGGCTACAAGGTAGGTATGCTTCCTAGTAGCACTGTTCAAAATTGTTTTCCACCCTACAACATACAAAACACTTGCTTGTGAGCAGCTAGGGGAGAATGGGTGGTGAAGGTGGGTAAGAAGGGAAGACACTGGACTGATGGCAAGGGACATGGTATACTGATGGACTTCTTCTGTCTTTTTCTCATCATCTTACGTTAATGGTACCAATGGTGATATCATAACTGACCCTATTCAACTAGCATATGCATTTAATAAGTCATTCCTGAAGCTGCCTGACATACCTGTATCAAGAGAGATTACGAAGTACCAAACAACATCTAGTAAGACAATGTACCTTAATCATCAGCACTCCCTGACTCACGTAGCAGATGCATTCCAAGACACACTGTGTAAATCACAATTTATGTACCCTGAAAATTTCTCCAAAACTGTTCCGGAGATTACTACCAATGTGGAGAAATACGGAGCATTTATAGGACCCAGCTAATAAGTAATTTAATCTAATATGTGATATGTAACCTTACATTATGATATTCCCCACCTTGTTATAGAGATGAGCTACATTTGGCTGAGTTGATTGATGGCTCTGATGGTTTCATTATCACAGTAAGAGAGAAGAGTAGAGGATTACATGCAAATTACATCCAAAAAATGCCTGTAGTTCACTTCCATACCTACATTAATCCTTACAGTTACATGCACAGACACTCACTTTATCTTTCAGACATGCAGATAAATTTCCGTTCTCTCATTGCAACACCTAATACTTCACGGTGATGTCACCTCAGGCATCAGCTGCAGTTGATGTTGATGTGGATTCAACTTTTCTGAAGAAGCTGGGCAGAGTGGTTTGTATGGAGGCATTCTTTTTTCATGATATATATTTCCTTGTAGCAATACAAGGCATCTTGAAGTGAACAGTGGACTTTCACAAAAACATGTAAGAATCCATTTCTTTGAGTTTCCTCAGCTGAATAAATAAGCTTGAAAACCTCCGACAATTTTTTATTGTAAAGCATTTATGTTGTCCACAAACATCCTTTCTGGAGCACTTATTATCTTCTTCATCTCCTGCCTCTTCTTTCTGTGTCCCCAGAACATGCACAAGCTCAATAATATGATCAATAACTTGGTCAACAGCATTAGACGTAAATCCCTCAAAATGTACAAAATCGGGGCAAATTTTTTTTCAAACAACATTCATATTTTTGTGTCACTTCTTCCCACATTGACGCCATATATTTTAAAGCATGATGCACATTGCAGCCCTTTCAAATCTCCTTTAGTGTCATGCCACCATCCCCATTTGGGGCAGCAATAGCATCAGCCAATGTCTTGAATGATTAATTCACTTCATATGATGCGATGGCACCCTGATGCATTCATAGCAGCTGGGCAGTTGTATTTTAGGGCAGAAAAACAACCATAAGGCAGTCATTTAAATCGTACTAGAGTTGAGGGTGGCTGGGCACATTATCCAGTAATAGCAGGATTTAATAGGGAATATTTTTCTTAGGGCAGGACTCCTTCACTTGTGGTATGAAATGGTTGAGGTACTAGTCCTCAAATAGGGTAGATGTAACCCAAGTTTTAGTGTTTGATTTCCAAATAACAGGAAGAGAGTTCAACACAGGTTTATCAAATATTGCAGCTACCAGATACAATCCATATTGTTGTGAAAGAAACATTTAAGGCACTAATAGAGTATTTTCTGTCATTTTCTATAACCGTCTGTAGAATTTTCTTAAATTAACAATGTTTTAGCTGATTTTTAAGATGCTTTCCTACATGGCAGATCTACAAAGTCTGCCGTGGTTAATACGATTAATTACATACTGGCTAGTAGAGATGAGGGATTGGCAACTAGACCTTTTTCTTGATCTATCCAAGGCTTTTGATTGTGTTAATCATAATATCCTTTTCGCCAAGCTAGAGAGATACATTGTTCGTGGACCTGCGCTAAGAAGGTTGCAAAGCTACTTACTCGATAGACACTACAAAGTGGCTATTCACTCTAATGGCCAGAATTATTTATCCAAAAGTTGAATAACGAGCACTGCTGCTCCTCAGGGTTCCATTCTGGGTCCCACACTGTTCCTTGTATACATTTATGGCTTGCCTGACTTCCCCACTGTAGACGGTAGCCAGGTAATCCTAAACATAAATGATTCCAACATTTTGCCATCCAATCCAGCAGTTAGAAATTTGGTTAGTAAAATAAAGCTTGCTCTACAACATGTTGCTATTTGGTGCAAAGTCAACTGCATATGCAACTTCATCAGCATCTTTTTTTGCTCAACCATGCACCGATCGTGAACTGAAACTAATCATTTCAAAAGTTGGCAAAAAACACTGTACCGGCCCTGATGATATACCTGGTTCTATTATTCTCAGTGCATATGACTATGTAAAAGAACCATTGTTATATCTGATCAATGAATCTCTGTCCCAAGGTGTCTTCCCTTCTTCCCGGTAACAATCTAAAATAGTCCCAATTTACAAAAACAAAGGTTGTCTTAATGATGTTAAAAATTACAGACCTATCACATTGCAAAATACATTAGCTAAGGTTTTTGAAAGGGTTTACGCTACTCAGCTTGTTTCCTTTTCGGAAAAAAATTCCCTTCTTATCTCTAACCAACATGGTTTTAGGAAGGGTAGATCTACAACTACTGCGGTATATGAAGCCATTGACTACATCCTGTCATTACTTGACAGCAAGCAGAGAACCCTTGGTATCTTCTTTGATTTTTCGAAATCTTTCAATATTGTAAATCATCATCACCTTCTCAAAAAAATCTTTCACTTGGGTATTAGAGGTATTCCATACGACTGGATAGAAACTTATCTCCTTAATCGCACTAAATCCGTGTCACTTCTGGCTAAAGGTGTACATTACTCATCAGAAGTAAAACATTGCTCTCTGGGGGTTCACCAGGGTTCTACTCTTGGCCCTATATTGTTCTTAATTTATACCAATGACCTGGCTCATTTTATTACTGACTCCTCTAGTTCAAACCTATTACTATAATAATAATAATAATAAAGTTTATTATCGTGGGCTACTCTTAGCCCCTGAGATAATGAAGTAATGCTGATGCTATATGCTGATGATACAAACTTCCTTCTCTCCTCCCCTTCTTACACCAACTTGATTGATAAGGCTAATTTCATCTCAAATAAATTTAATAGCTGGTGTCAAGAAAATTACCTCAGCCTTAACTCTCAGAAAACACAGTTCCTTGTTTTCTCTCATCAAAAAATCTATGAAAGTGTTCTGGTCAAGCTCAATAAAAAATCCATACAGCAGGCCAACTCGACAAAATTTCTTGGCGTTCACATCAGTTTTTTTTCTCCTTTCCTGGGAATCGCACATTAATTCCCTGATGAAAAAACTTAGCTCTGTCTGTTATCTTGAGAGATTCATACGCGGTACTGTGAGTCTAGATGTCCTTAACACACTCTACTATGGTATCTTCTTCTCACATATGACCTACAATATAATATTCTGGGGCTCTTCCACCCATGCCATAAAGATTTTTAAAATGCAAAAACGACTAATTAGAATTATTGCACTGAAATCATATCGCTCTCCGTCCAGACCAATTTTCGCAAACCTAAATATTCTCCCTTTCCCTAGCGTGTATATTATGTTTTCAGTTGTGCATGTCCGACAGTTCTCTACAAAATTTACAATTAATTCGGATTTCCATCAATATGGGACATGAAATTCAAAAAATCTTCTCCTAAGTGTTGTCCGAGCTAGTGCTTCTAGTTCTGGCCCTAGGGAATTGGGCATCAAATTGTCTAATAAACTACCAAATTGGGTAAAAAACAGTAAAACATTGAATGACTTTAAGCAAAATGTTCTTAGTTTTTTACATGGTAAATTATATTACTCTATATATGAATACTTAAATGATTGTTGATAACTTGATTGGATTTTGTTCTGTAAGTGCTGTGTTTGTACATTTCTTTTGGGTGAAGTGTCTTATATCCACATTTATAATGTGATCCTTAGAAAAATAAAGTTATCTTTATCTTTATTGGTGTAAGTAAATGCCGATGAGTCACAATTAATAAATTTTCCCCAAAATCCAAATCTGAGAGCCTGCTATGTCGAATTGACGATCATTTTGTTAAAAATGTTCAGTTTAAATTTTCTTGGACTCTATTTTGACACCTAACTCAATTGGAAAACCCATATTCAGCATCTAGCCAAAAAATTATGCTCTACCTGTTTTGTATTCAGATGTTTATAGAAAACTGTTGACCTTCATGTCCTTATTACCCTGTACTTAGGGTATTTTTATTCTCGCCTTACTTATTTCTTTCTGGGGTTCCTCATCTGCTGCCCAAAGAAAATTAGTAATTCAAAAAAGGGTTGCAAGAATCATGGGAAACCTCCATGCTCTCCCTGTCGACCACTTTTTAAAGAGCTTAAATTACTGCCTCTTCCATGTATATACATCATGTTTACTGAGTTAATTACTTGGGAGAACAGAAATTCAATGTTGAAAAACTGCCATTTCCACAAATACGCCACAAGAAAAATAATATACATCTTTTCTCAGCCAACAAATAAAAAAAGACTACAGAAGGGCCTTAGGAAATGGGTGTAACACTATAAAACAAATTCCCACAGAATTTAAAAGGTGCAAGCAGTACTGCTTCCTTAGCAGAAGCTTAAAGCATTTTTATTGGGCAAATTGTATTATTCTGTAAATGAATTCCTAATGGACAAAGAGTTTATATTTTTTGTCAACATTGCACTTTCTTTTTTGACTTGTCCCATTCCTCATGTATTTGTTGGCACAGGATTAAATAAATTATTATTAAAAATTCTGTGCAAGCATTCTTTTTGTGTAACTCAACAGAGCATGGTTAAACCTTTGGCAACGATTCACAGATGATCAGATTCAGGTGTTTAGCTTTGTATTTTAAGTAAGCAGCAACATAATGAAGTGAGCGCAACCACTTATTTTGCTGTGACTGTAAATTGATTGATGACTAGGGTAGAAGACTATAAAAGATTCTAAGGGGATTTTGCTATAAAATTAATTTTTATTCATAAAAATTCCTCTTATGAACAATAAAATGGACTTATTTGTTTTGCATATCTCTTCAAAAACTATAACTATTCGATACTTTGTCAACCACAAACATTTTACTTTTTGTGCTCACGTTTGTAAGTTAACGGTATATCTATGGAGAGTGCATCTTATGTAAGTATTGATTTATGTAAGGCGAGACTTGCATAACTCAGGGAGTGCCAGTGTATACGTAATACAAGAGATAAATTAAAAGAAAAACAAATTCATGGTGATTTACTTTGGCTTAAGTAAAGCTTTTGATATGGTAGATCAAAAAATACTGCAAACAAAAAGTGAGATGATTGGCATAAAGAGGCGTTGTCATGAGATGGCTAAGGACATAGATAATTTACCAAAATCAGACTGTAGTTTTGTATAAAGAAGGCAATAATTTTCATTTATCTTCACTACAAGTGACTAAAGGAGTGCCTCGGGGATCTGTGCTTGCCCCAATATTTTTTAAAATTTTTATAAATAGTTTACCTATGAGTCTAATAGTTAACTGTAATTAATGTATCATGTATGCTGATGATGTGAGCTTCATGAATACTAGTAAATTTTGGAACAACTCAATGAACTCTAAAAAACTGGTGATAAAAACAAGGCATGTTTGGTGTACCAGCTATGGCATGATCCTTCATTCATTCATTGGTTGTTCAATCCTTAGATTGGTTAAAGAATTCAAATGCGATATGGTACTTTTTTCACAGTTTTTATTTCAGGTCGACCGGTTTCGTCACATAGGCGACATCATCAGGTACCATATCGCATTTGAATTCTTTAGAATGGATTTTCACTAAGTTAAGCCAGAATTAATCGAGTTTACTAAGATTGGTTGACTGCAGCCCTCCACCCTTCCCTATCAAATGGTAGTTCCCTCACTTCCTGGCATCTCTTCATATGTATTTCCCTCTTTATTTGGTCCATAAACTTACTCCTGGGTCTTCCTCTGGGGACTTTTGCCTCTATTTTACCTTCAATTATGCTCTTCACAAACCCATTGTGTCTCAGGGTGTTTCCGATCCATCTGGTTCTTCTTTTCTGTATAGTGTTTCATATGATCCATTCCTTTTTGGAACATGGAAGATATGATTTGTCTTTTTCCCATGAATGCCTTCTTAGCTTAGGCTACACTCCGCTTGACGTTGTGTTGTACTACTTCTGACCCACGTGATGGTACTTCCAAGACAGGTGCAGGGATCCACTGGCTCTAGTTTCTCTCCTCTTTGGGTGACTTCTACATTCAACTTCTCTCTTCAACAAAACAGGGTTTTAGTCTCCGTCTTATTTATTTCCATGTTATATTCTTGGAGAACTTGGTCCATTATGTTTAGTGGGTTTAGAAGTTCATTGCAACATCCAGCTGTGACAGCGATATCATCTGCTAAGTGGAGCATGTTTATTTCTTCTCCAATTATCTTTATTCTGCTCAGTCCAATTTCTTGTGCCTCTCTTATTGCCTCCTCCAAGTACATGTTGAACAGTGCTGGTGAAGTTGCATCCCTATCTTACTCCATTGTTAATTTTAGCTTTCATATTACTTCCATCTCACATTTGCATTGTGTTTCCATATAGTTGTTAGATTAATCTTCTGTCGTCGTTATCCATTCCAAGTTTTTCCAGCAGTCTGCACATCTTGTCTAACTGGACATTGTCAAAGGCTTTCTCCAGGTCCATGAATGTGATATACAATGGCTTATTCTCATGTTTTGTTTTCTCTACCATTACTCTCAGGCAGAGTATGGCCTCTCTGGTACCTGTTCTTTCTAAATCCAAACTAGTTTTCCAAGAGGTTATCTTCAACTTTCCTTTCCATTCTTAGCCTTATTATTCATGTGAGAATTTTTGATGCATGTGAAACTAGACTCAAGGTTCAGTGCGCCTCACACCTCTCAGTCCTTGGGTAGGGTTTGGACCAGCGGTAGCATGTTCCACCTCCATTATAAGGGTCGCAGGTGCAAGACCCACTAAAATAGTCCAGAGTTAAAATAGTCCCCCAATTGGATCTCCGGGTTGGGACGACTGGGAGGGGTACATCAGTCAGGAAAGACAAGTGCAGAATAGGGACATGGAACGTGAGATCTTTAGGATTCAGCAGGAAGCTGGTGAGAGATGGAGAGGCTAGGGGGAAGACACATGGGAGTCAGCAAGATCAAGTGGGAAGGGGCAGACAACTACTGGAGTGACGGATATCGAGTGACATTCTGGAAACGACCACAGGATTGCAGGAGTAGGTATCATACTGAAGAAAGAATCGGGCAGGAGAATGAAGTTAGTCTGGCATGATCTTTGACAAAGGCAAAATAAAAATGATGATGTTTTATCTGAGGCAATGCATACCAAATAATTGTCACTTTCAGAGTAAGATATGTGACCTGAAGGTGTTAGGAAATTAAAAATTATTGAGATTATACACTGAACTTCACCTTAAGTGGGACGATCATATCTCCCAGGAATGAGAGACAATTAGGTAATACATTTTACCACTAGATATCAGTTTTAAAACATACAGTAAGTATAGATGTCCAGATAATGTTATATTATGGTCTATTTCATACTTAATTATGTATGGAATTATAATATAGGGACCATCACCTTCATTCAATCAGGTACATATATTTAATTCTGAAAGAAATAATGAGAACCATAAGTAAGAAACATCATGAAGCACAATGTCATCCTCTTTTTAAATGTGTAGGAATAACAGCTATACCTAGGGTGTATGTTTATTGTGCAATGAAAGAACTAGAATAATTTTATTATGAACAATAGTTATCATGATTACAATACTAAAAGATGTAAATATATACATGGGAAATTGCCAAACCAGCCTATGGTAGCCAGAGGTCCAACATCAATGTGCACAAAATTTTTCAATAACTTGCCAAATTCTTTAAGAAATGAACAAAGAATTCTTACGTTGAAGGAAATTTCATTTGCATACCAGGTTAATGAGTGCTATTAGAGTCTAAACGAATGTTTATTGGAAACTTAGTGTAAACAACTTAGATATTAAATCTATAGTTCACATTTTTAATTGTTAACATAATTGCCTCCTCCAGTGACATGTCCTTTACACCTGTCAAATGTATTTTGAAACTGTGTATTGTATCTGGTGGGCAAATAAATATTTGATTATATTATTATTATTAAGGGGCGAAGGGTTGCAAAAGATCATTTAAGAGGGGAGGACATTAGGTAAGCCAGCAGAGGCAGAAAAAGAATAATATTATGGATAGGATTAAGGTAGGTAGGTAAGACATGTGAGGAGATGGAGTAAGAAATTATGGAAATTGATAAGAGACAGCACCTATGGTGGTCTTTATGACACCAGCATTGTGAATATGTATCAAACAATTAGAATAATATACTGGTATTCTCAGGGATGATTTCCATTTATATTCCTTGACAGCCAACCAAACAGTCAAGTTGATCTGTGGGGTAGGACTTGGAGGGAGGATAAAAAGAGGGAGGGGAAGCACAACATAGGGAAGTTGAAATCACTACAGATGTATTTGTTCAGAGTTTGGACTGTAATTTAATAGTAAGGCCTTTCAGATCAGAATTCGGCAGGAAGCTTTAGGACAAGTATAACCATGTTTCCAAGCAACATTTTAAATGTTGGCTTTAGATTTCATGACAATGAATCAAAAAGAGTGAGAGACAACTGCAGCATTTTGAGGAGTCTCCCTCAAGCATGCTGAAATGGCAACCATGCGTCTTGACATTTCAGACTCAGCAAGGTATGAAAACTTCCTCGGAGGAGGGGATAGCTCATCATTGTGTCTTTACCTCCACACATACTAAGAACAGCATAGAGGGCATACTAAAAAAATGAAGACAACTGGATAGGTACTGACTCTGGTAACTCTACCAGTCAACAGGGAAACTAACTCCACTCTCAGCATGGGAAAGAAATCATGAATCATAGCCCTTAA
Source organism: Ceriagrion tenellum (assembly GCA_963169105.1). Taxonomy (NCBI): domain Eukaryota; kingdom Metazoa; phylum Arthropoda; class Insecta; order Odonata; family Coenagrionidae; genus Ceriagrion; species Ceriagrion tenellum. The sequence continues at coordinate 32,253,361 of OY720632.1, forward strand.
ATAATCCCTTAAATAGCACAAAAAAATTGAAACAATTCACTAATTTTTTTTCACAACACAGATTAGATGGTACACATGTTTAGTAGCAGTTGTGATTTGAATCATTTCAAGTGAAGGGCAAAGGAAATAAGAGTATATGTGTATATGGAATAAGAATACACAGAGTTCATCAAACAAGGTGGAAATTGATATTTGTACTTTTTAAAAATAAGGCCGGTATATTTTAATGGTGGGTCAATGAGCAGAAAAAATGACCATCGCCATACAGATAATATACTAACCTTTTATCAGACTCAGCATGATAGTCATCCAAATAAAACAAATACCTAAATCAAGCATGCAACTTAACTGCTCTTCAAATACTTCAAACCAATGTGAAGGAACCTTTTACAAATCTATAAGTTACAATAAAGTATTGCACCTTTCAATCCACTTCACCCTCCAAAATAAGAAAATTGAAAAACAATCAACCAACCCAAAGATACCCTTTATGGCACACAAATTTCAATCCAATTACCAGATTTTTTAATAGGCTTTAGAACATATTAATGGTACTTCTTATGAATTAACGGTTTGATTTTTAAATGAAAATTGCAAGGAAGAATGATGATATCAAAACTATTCTAGGATGATCAGCTTAAACATTATGAAAAATTTAGCAATACCATTTAAGGTTTAGTTGGGGAAATGAGGACAAGACTTCACCATACACTAGGCATAAATAAATGAGGGAAGTTCTGCCACAAAACAACTGAAACCGTGCCATTTTCATAAGACTCCCTCACATGCTGGTTTGCTTAATATGTTCTTTCCTACATAACCCACACCCGAGTATCTCACACTTCTTTCGCCAGTAGCAAGGCTTTTAATTTACTTGTGCAGCTAATCAAACAACTGTCATGAATCATTCGGCTGACTTTACAACAGTGTATAAATTACAACTGACCAGGAATGATGATTGTATCTAATATAATGTTATAAATTCCTGAGTTCAATTGGATGTTACGAACAACCAGATTAAAATATCACTAACTCAATGTTTTTGAATGAGAAATATATTAATGGCATTCAATCAATATTAAGTAGCTCTGCTTTCACTCCAACTACCTTCTTATGATCTCTACAAACCCCGCTAAACATATTAGTTGACTGCATTTGCACTAACATTAAGGCTGCAAAACATCATAATGCAAATTTTGGTAACAAAACGAAAATATTAGCCATTAGCCAGTGGCTACATGAGCCTTATTTTACCTGGGCTGTGATGCCCAGAAAAAGAGGAACTGGGCAGATTTGAGGACAAGGAGTTCGGGTGTGAGACTTCCTGAGGAGCAGAATGAGTGGCTGTCGTTCCCAGCACAGGCTGAGGCTGCCAAGGCTGGGCATGCAGTAAGATTGTAGGGGAAGCACATGATGACAGAAGTCCAGCACCAGCGTCTCCTGTGGAGCCCACGTTTAACTGGCCCCAAGGCCTCAGGGGGTTTCCCACAGCAACAGAATTGGACCCCAAACCCCCCCCTACCCCACTCATTCCTCCTCCACCACCAGGATTTTTGCTCGAGGACTCTTCTCCACTCAAAACTGGATTCACATTGCGATCACCAGAGGGCGCGGCTGCACTGTGGCCTGCTTCGCCTCTCCTCACAGCATTCCCTCCACTCCTCCTGCCTCCTTCCTCATCCTCTTCTTCTTCCTCTTGCCATCGCTGACGTCTACCCAGGAGTGTGTCAGTATCTGTGTCGACCACTCGTTGGGGGAAGGTGACGCCATCACCCAGGCTGAGGTGGGTCAGTCAGTTGGCACACAAGTAATTTATGAACAATTCCCAGTCAAGATTTTGTTTTAGTCAATTAGTACACAATGCAAACAAAGAAATGATAGTTGCAAAGAATCAAATAGAATAGCAAGTAGTTAAAAAGAGAGCCAGTTTTTATTTCATGTACAAAAAATGAAGGCAAGATACCAAGGTGTGTGTGAGAGAGAGAGAGAGAGAGAGAGATAAGTTAAATAGAAAAAAATACTGGCAGACAAACAAATAAATTTAATGTGATAATTCAAGAATCAGTGTTACACAAATAGACAAAGACTGAATAAACTTGAATAGTTCAGCTAAATCATACTACAACGAAATTTCAATTTAAAAATACAAACAAGAGATGCCCCAGAGTATAGCCACTTCCGCCACTAACCATTTTCTGCTACTGGATGCATACACTAGAACTAAACTATGGGGACTTGCTAAATTGAGAGTGACAACTGATGTAAAAAAATTAAACAGCTCAAATTAAGAATGGGTTTATTAGTTAAATAAAAATTAATTGACAAGTTTACGACTTGACATTTTATAGTCCCCAAGCCGAAAATGAAAAATATATTGATAACATTTAAAGAAAATTCCATAAATAATGCTATTCATCTCACTCTTGAAACCAACTGCCACTTAAAAACTCTTCATGGCCAAGATAAAAGATTCAACTTTGAAATCTTTCTCACTTTCATTACTTGAGAATTGGTGCAACCACCAAAACCATTAATAAGTGAATATTACTTAGTGATCAAAAATGATTGTATGGTCAACCATGACATTTTGAAGTATCTTGGCTTTTTTTAATTAACTGATGGTGCAGCATAGAAAAGGAGGAAAATACAGCTGAACATAATGTATTTTCTCCAATCTGATTACCTATGTTTAGTGTACAAGCTGAAATTATGAAAAGCCATGATCAAAATAAAGAAGTTACACTCCGCCTATACTGGATTCTGGACTCAAACTAACAATCTTAGGCTAAGATCGAGTACTACCCTAAATAAGGTATTAGACACACAACTCATCTAGATATGAAATATATACTAAGATGGATACTGAAGTCTTGCTCTGGTCACTTACAATTGGGAGCCAGTTAAAAGAAAGTAATTATTTCTGAGATACTTAGTGCCATCATAAGAATTCTAAGAGAAAGCATGTACTCAATTCCATGATCCCTTCACTTGAAGGCCACAGAATTTTTTAATTTTGACAATGATGTTATTTTGATGTTACAACCTCAAAAAATATAAACCAATAATACCATTTAAAAGTTGGGATATCTCATCTGTAACATGATATATGCTAAACAGTCAAGATTGAGCATTTCCTAATTAAAACCCCATTAAATTGGAACTAGAAAATATTGTTAACTGAATGCCAACCACGATAAGAGCCACTGCATATGAACAGGGATGTGATCCAGAAGAAAACTAAATGTAAAGCTTCATACTGGATTGGCTAGGCACTTCATCAATAAAGTCTTGTACCAGTACACAATTTTACTCATTCTAAAATATTTCGTACCGCCACGTCACTATATTCTTTCGATAAGGTTACGGGTCTGAATGGTACTTCAGCTTCACTTAGCGGTGTTTTTATAGCTTAAGGGTACCACAGTGGGGATTTGGGTTTTGAGCATTTCTCTTCTAATGTACCTTCTAAGATCGAGATCTTATATTAGGATGCATTGAACCTATTTCCTCATTATATTACTATTCGTACCAAATCTTGTACTGACGCAGCTTACATTAAAATGTAATGAATCAATTTAGTTCATGAAGCACTAAATGGCAAAAGAATGCACTTCTATTCAAAAGCATAATCTAAGCAGGTACTACTGCATCCTGAGAGATATGGCCCAAACAATGTCATAGCAAGCAACTATATATTCCATTGGAATATGAATCATGTATACTTCTATGGTGGGGCCTTAGGCACATCAATGGAAATGTAAAATGTCATAAATGTAAAACATAACCATTACAATAATAAAGTAGAAACTCGATAATAAGAAGCACAAAAATACAAAGTTTCGATTTTATTAGCAAATCTGTCAGGCCCAACGAAAAGCCTATGCTAAATACATGGCACTATTCGAAAATACGAACCTCAGACCCAGTCCCCACAAAGAGACTGTGTTCGTTTTTACAAACCTTAGGGGAAAATTGCATCAGAAAAGATCTCTATTTCCCAACGTAGGCACCTAACAAATCAGCATTGCCGAATATAATCTATCAATTGCATTAAATGCATGAGTTTTAGTGCGTTCCTCTCACAAGTGCCTGAGTAACACATATATTTATCAAATTTAAGTCGTGGATAGTTTAGGTCTTGAGTGACAGGGAAAATGGTAGCTTGAGGGAATTTTTCCCTCATTTCTTTTTGTTGTAACTGTTAGCTGCATTCCCATAATGTAAACAATTCTCTTTTGGCTTAGAGCTTACGTGTGGTGCCATGTACCAACTCACTGCCATGTGCTATTCGCTGCAATTTTAATTTAAGTATTCGAACGGAAAAATGACACAATTAAATGATGGAAAATAGGAATGGGATACCTGTCGCAGCCACTATCCCTAAAATTCATGAATTTACTATGAATATACACGCGTTTACTCCTGTCCATATTTCAACAGACAATAGAAAAAGTTTCCAAGAATTTGCGAGGGTATAGCCGTCCCCGCTATTGATATAATTTTGCATTTAAAATGGATTATTTCAAATTTTGAAACAGATGACCCAATTGGGGGAGTGGCTCAAAAATATAATATTATAATGTATAAGACCTGTGCTAAACCTGAAGAAGCCATCGTCCGTGAAATATCGTCCTCTAAAGTGTAGTTCATTGCATGAGTAAACCAGAAAACTGAAATCTTTATAATAAAATCACCACAGAAGCCTTCTCTTTAACTAAATTCCAAAATGTTGTTGGGGTAATTCCATGAAATTTTACTGGAACCAAAGTTCATCCACGAATTACTAAGTACTATTCGTTGAATAACCAGGCCTTGATACATTACATGTGATCTATATTCACTGCTATCCCTGAGTCCCATGAGTTAAATGACCGATTGAATCAGGTTTCATTGTGATGGCATGAGTAACTTTGAGTCCTACGTATTTCAATACGCGGATATGACACTACATGAGCATGAATTGGATCATGATGCACTCTATTTCAAAATTACCTGACGTTTAGAAGGATCTAAGTACAGAAATCTTACTCTGTGAGAAACTTATTGTTGTTATCAGGATTTTATCACAGAGAGGAGTTAGGTTTCAGCCTGAGCTGTGGCAGATTTTTTCTGTGACCCCTACCTCTTCCTAAGTTTCCCTTGAGTTAAGTTTACGAAGTTACACTTCAAACATTTAATCTTATTCTGTGTTTTATGCTCCATAGCACAGTCAAGCACAGAAGGCATAAGTCATAGAGGGGGAAGAAAACAACTAATCAATGATATGGAGAATGCTGGATCTGGAATATCTCCACGATGCCCATTTAGGATGAAGTTTCTCTTTTACACATAATAAATAAAAAGTTCCGAAAATCATAGTGACTCGGACATAACTTTTTAAATTCCAGGTATTTCATTAGCTTCTATGTTTTAGCTTACCGAAGTTGGCATATAAGGATGCCATTGGATAAAATGGCGTTCAGTATAACACTCACGATGCGAAGAGATTATGAATAGAAGGATAATTAACAATCGCTAAATTTATTTACTCGATTAATGTTTTGCAGAATAGAACTATAAGCACGAATCATCAAAGTGAAATGGAACTTGGTCATGAGTTTATGTTTCTTAGTTGAACTTCAATGAGCAGTGAAACCATTTGGCTTGGAATGAAATAATATTTTTTCCCAAGTTCGTATATCCTGCAGGCGATAAGGGAGAAACTACAAATAATGACCCTAGAAGGATTTTTTAAGTGGACCGAGTCCTTTGCTCTTTTTACCTATTACTGAGCAATAAAAAATGGTGAGGAAACACCGTCTGGCCAGCTACCGTCTTAACTGCAAAGATGTAAGAAACATCGACAAGAATTGGATTGAAGTGCCATCATTGCAAGCGAAGGCATTTCCTGGGAGGCAGTGCAGGGTTTGTTCCTTCTATATGTACCAAGGTCTGAGGTTCTATTTTCTTCGGTATCATTCTCCACGACCTCCACAATAATATCCCATCTGTCCAAAACATTTCACCATTTAGAACCGGAAAACTTAGTATGTATGCTCCAAGTTGATATAGATATGGAAATGGTGTGGGTCCAATTTGCCATCAAGAGATTAGTAACTGGAGCAAAGTAATATTTCTTTTCAAGGTTGTATATCCAGCAGATGACGTGGAAGAAATCACAAATAATGACCTGTGAAAGATTTTTTTAAATAGACTGAGTCCTTTGCTCACTTTACCTATGATTGAGCGATCAAGAAAGGGTGATTGGAATCGAGGTCGGGCCAGCTACCGTCTAAACTGTGTTGATGTTAGAAACAAATGCCTTTTTTGAACGCTCATACCAGTTGCAAGTCCTGATTAGCTGCAGATTAAGACAGCTGGAGTCTCATACAAAATGCAGAACTTGCTTCATATATGTCTTCTAAATTGGGCAAAAATTTTGCAAAGAAAATGATCGCCAACTAAAAATCATTTGCATATGGAACTAGGAGGTGATAGTTATTTCACGAATGTTTGTGACATTTAGCTTGTGATATAAAGGTATTATTTCGAATGGTTATCGAGTAACAACTATAAATCATTTTAAAACGTTTCCAAAGACCAGAGAAGTTAGGGGGGAAGGGAAATATTTTTCATGATTTCTTAAAAAGGTTCGAAAATATAAAACTCAAAAATACGAAGTGCCGATTTTTTCGGTCCCGCCAATTTCATATTATCGAGTTGCCACTGTAGACATCTCCTCATCCCATGCAACAGTTGATATTGGCAACAAGAAAATTTTTAAAACATACAAATCCTTGTATTAAAGTAGTAGTGCAGGGCTGCCAACGAGTAGATTCCAAAATTAAGTGAGAAAAGTGAGAGCCTTCTCCAAGAAAAGTGAGCAAAGAGTGAGATTTTCAGGGAAAAAGTGAGTAAATAGTGACAATGTTGAGGAACATAACTAAAGAATATCAGCAATATTTTGAGTTTGGAGCCACTGATACACGTATTCTACGCACAAACTTCATACTGCCAGTGTTGCCATGTGATTTTACAATTTTTATATCACCATGAATGTTTCGTGTTTGATTGATTTGATGTTTCGATGTGCAGATTGCAGAAAAAATGTAGTAAATAGAGAAAGAAAATGTGTGAGCATTAGCGCGGAACACCAGAATATCTTTGCCACTACATCTGCTCATTCCTGAAAGTCTCACAGCATTCTCCCCAATGTCAACTTTATCGGTTTCAACAAAATTTTTGGTATCGCTGATAGAAGACAATTTAAAACAGTCTTCTTCATTTTTGGTTAACTCATCTTTACAGTATCTTCTTAATAATAGAATGAAAAGATTTGACATTTCCTCATACAAAACATGAATCATTGGCTGTTCCATTTGAAAAATTTTTCAAAGCCGCTCAAACAGTTTCGCACTGTACAAAACAAATGCATTTGTGCAGGGAATGTCATGTATCTCAGCACACTAGCTATTGCAAGGGAACACTGCGATTGTAAGAGCTTTTCAGAGCTTTTGTCATTTGGTAACACTTTTAGAAAATAGTGGGTTAGTGCTGGCCTCTGTTCCAATAGTCTCTTGGCTGCAGAACCCAATGTGACCCACCTCAAAAACACATGCTTCAAAAATCCATGCTTAGGGGCTTTTTTTTCTCCTCCTGAGATCATGCATAGACCTCGAAGTGGCTTGAATAGTCTAGAAAATCGTGAACTAAAATGACAACATCTTACACCTCCCAGCCAAATTGGCAACTTTAAAGGAAGAGTGAAGAATATGTAGATTAGAAAAACCCTATGTTTAAAAGACCCTGGCCTCGCTCTTCTTTCAGTTGCTCATAGACTATTCCAAACAGAGTCTTGTTCACATTAGACCCATCACTAGAAAGCATCAGAAATTTCTCTACAGGCAAAAGAGTGCAGTCTACGGATGAAAGGATTAGTTTAGATAAAATCCCTGATGTAGCTTTACCAATAAAAATCATTAAGTCTCAAGATGATGAAACACAACCTGCTGCTTTTTCTCTGAAAAAAATCTGCATGTCCTTTGCAACTCCTTCACACATTTTTCATTGGTCGTTTCATCATAACAAACCGTGAAACTAGTAGTGTCTCGGCAATCTTCTGACATCGACTCACTGAAATAAGGGCCTAAGGCTTCTGTCCACAAATAAGTCACCTTTGTTCTGCCTAGAGACATGTCCTGTGGTACATTATCTCCTCCAAACATACATCTAAACAGATCTACGGCACCATCATAAGAAGAGGTAGAATAACAAGCCTGTATACATTTCAAAGCCCATAGCAGTTCCACCCTATATTCCCTGGCCTTGCCTGTAGCCAACTCCAACACTGGAACAGCGGGAAAGACGGTATTCACGACTGCTGAAGAGCTTGCCCCTGAGTCCGTGGATGTAGGTGGTAATAAAGGGGGCCCTTTGGTGAGAACCAGTTGACGTGGATGTAACTCTTGTACTTTGCTGTTGTGACATGTTGGTCAAGCGCCTGCAACCCCTTCCGCTCAATGCTAGTGCTGCATTCGTAAACCCGACAATGGACTACGGTTCATTGGATGATAGATGCCCAATCACCTATTTTGTAGCCCAGCTAGTCTTCCTTTTTCAGCCAAGCCTCATTGGCTGAGCACTTCGGTGCCATCATGCATCCTAGATGGAGACGTAAAAGAATGTTTCACATTCTATCTACTCGACTGGAATCAACTGGTGTGGCCAGGGTGAGGCGGGAGCACGGTGGAGGACCCCCTCCCCTGAACGAGACATTTCTTTCCAAATCCACAATACGGAGCCGGACAAGATGATGTGCTGCCTCCCCACCCATCACCCTCTACAGCTACACGTGGGTGACCTGACCCCCCAACATAAATTCTGGCTACGCCCATGACTAGAATGATAATTGACGAAAACACAGACGCAGAAAGAAAATAATCACGGGACGATTCAGCACACTACGACAGCATGGCAACGGAATAGCGATAGTGCGAGAGAGTACCGAAACCGGTCACCTTTCCTCTAACTAAACCCCTTGCTTGCTTTCCGCACAGCAGTAGCAGCTGGCAAGAGTAAGTTGAGACACAAGACAGAACGACCCGTCAAAGATAACTTTCTTTGACTACAAATGATTTCATAATAACTAACGACATGCATGCATGATGAAGAGGACACGCTATGGAACGTAGTTGGCAAGTCGGCGGAAAAATGCAATCGACAGAAGAGCAGAATAGAAATCTCTGCATAACCAGTGAGCTTATCAATTGAGCGAAATGATCATAAGATGCACACATATGGCTTTTACTGTGTGTTTGAAATAGACATGCCATCGCATTGCACTGAGAAAACAAACCCCACTGGCAAGGGCCTCTACCTGGCCGTCCAAAAGCACTTACGCACGCTTAAAATATCACTTAGATGAGTCTAACACATTTCTCATATACAATTTTAACGTTCAGAAACAGGAACAGTAGATGACAAAAAAACATTGACCAAACACTTACTTAGACGGTGCACAGACACATACACAACCTGTCAGCCGGCAGCTACGCACACGCCGTGCACTCAAGTCACAACAAACTACGAGTCCCTGGGCTGCGGCAGCTGGAAAACCTCGCTTGGCACTGAAAACGCGCGCATTTTGTTTTGCGCACAAGTGTTTGATTTGGCTTTCGGCACTATTCAATAAGAAACTCGAATGGCACATTTCATGAGTATAAGACAAAATATCTCAAATAGTGAGAATAGTGAGCGTTTTTTAAATAGTGAGGACTAGTGAGCATTTTGAAAAAAGTGAGAAAAGAGAGAATAGTGAGTCTACTGGCAGACCTGCATTAATAACAACCTGCATATATGTATTTCAATGAGTGCCCTTCCATTAGAGCTCAAATTAAATTAGAGTCCTACACTGCTCTTTAATGAATAACAGACATCTTTAAGGATTGGTTTAAGCTCTGTGGATGCCATGTCACCACTTAATACTTGTTTAAGAATACCCTGGGAGCTTCTAGTGTGTATTCTCCTTAGAAGGGTTCTTAAATATATTATCTACAGTTAACTGTGTTACGGAAAACCTTTCTGAAAAATTTTAGCCAACTAAAAAAAGATAGAACTAATAAATTTAGCAAGTAACACATGAACTTTTTTGTTTTTACTTTTATTTTTTTTGCAACACGAAATATGAAGAAATGCAAACATACATCCTTCATTTGATATGTACAAAAAAATTTGATTTTGAGATGGCCACTGAATATTAAAAAGATCAAATGCAAAAAGTGACAAACTGAATCTATGAAGGAATTTCACCATCACTAAATACTCATTTATGGATTTACAATAAACCACACCTCAAATTGTAGATTACTGGTGATTTTTAGCATCATGTATCAAATTATTTTAACATATTAACACTTAGAGGCATGGTATTGATAAAGTAAAGTACGTATGTGGTACATAATTTGGAAGGCTGATCCAGATCACGTAGTCATTACTCAATAAGATTTGAGGGTTTTAAGTTAAATGTCACCTAGAACCATGCAAGGCAACTATTATAGTATTCACCATTGACAAAGACCAAACTAACCCAAAAAAATTGTGTATGACTAGAGACACTGTAAGAATAAGAGGTTTATTTTAGTATTTCAATTCTGCATATGTAGGATATTTCATTAACCCTTCAGTAGGCACGTGGGCCACACGAGTGGCCCACGTCGTCCTATTTGCGTGCAGTTTCTCATCAGATGGCATAATATACACGTAAGTTTCAGTTGCTGCATATTATTATGTCCTCAAAAGCCTCACATGGTCGTTTGCTACAAATCGTAGCAGGGCTAGTATTAAATAATGCGCAAAAGGAAGCCGGAACCAGAAAAAGGTTACACAGTCACTTGGGCCACAAATGTGGCCCAAGCGACTGTGTAACCTTTTTCTGTCGGCATTATTATATTTTATATTATTTATACATTATGACATTATTGTATTGTTGTTGTTGTTGTATTAAAATTGTTGGATTTTTTACATAAATTTTGTCTCAATGGATGTTCGAAGCTCAAAATATTTCATAATTTCTCAATAACTTTGGGTTTTGTTCCACTAATGACTACAAATATGTTCCATAGTGAAAAAAACCTACATAAGCGATATATATTAGTCTACATTTATTGTTTGTAAAGGTATATTTAAAAAAATTGGAAATTTTAGGCAGTAAAAAAAATTGAATTTGGGCCACCGATGTGGCCCGCACGCCCAATCATGTAACAAAATTTTACACGCCCACTGAAGGGTTAAATGTGCTCACAACATTAATTCCCGAGGATTCAGTCTATAAACCCAACTCATAGCATCAGTGTAATTTTTGAAATCAAATTCTCAGCAATTACTATTATGGATTTTAAAATTTGGACAAGAGAAGAAGTGAATAATTCATATTAAAGAATGTACAAAGCTATTCAATGAAAGAATAGTTTGATAAAATCATAAATAAAAAATGCAATACGTCATTAATCAACTTGATATTGAATCAATGATGCTTATTTAATAAAAGAACTGAAAGTAACGATGAAAAAATAAACAAAAACAGAAAAAAAATTGGAATGAAATAATTATGTATAAATTTACTGCATTTACAAAATCAGATATAACTAAATATATTCTGAAAATAAAGAAAGTCTCTCTCTGCAGAGATATGGTTATGAATGGAGATATGAGCTTGAAAGTTGATTTAACAATGTGATATCTGTAATATTGACAATGTTAGAAATATGGAATATAATCAGCATCCTCCACATAGTCCTCTAATTTTTCCAGGATGAGTTCAAAATAGTATGCTGCGATAGAAGAGCACATACTTTAGGTTGATATCAAAGTAATTGTTGTTTAATAATGTTTATAGTTTAGTTTCTACAGCTATTAAAGTATCAATTGTTAATGGGGGAAAGATTTGGCTACTATGACATTGGAATGCCCTAATTTTGAGCTACATGAGAGCTTTCTCTATAAATGACTACAAAAAAGATTACTATTGTTTAGCCAGTTGCTATGCTAATATTCCATATGCTTGTTATGAAAGAACCTTCAAGTGTTGAGTCCAAGATAAATTCTAAGAAGAACCTACCTATGATACAGAAGTCTGAGATTGCAGACATTAAGTTACTCACGTTTGATTTCTCCACTCACCTTCTACAATAAAAGTTTCACTTCAATAACCAAACGATAGCTCTTAAATATATAGCAAATATGTACTTTCAATTGGTCTGAAACTAAACTCTGGAGTGAGGTCCGAAATTGAATGGGAAGACATATATAGTTTCATACCTGAAAGAATGAAGTGTCTTTTCATACCAGGCAGTATTTAGTGCAAAGTATTTCATAGCTGTTTTGTACTGTGTAGATTTTAGTGAATGAGGTACGAAACTAAATAATATCGCACTTTTAAGAGTAATACAGTAGGATCACACCCCTGTGTAAGTATCGCTATTTATAGATGTTTCCACACTTCTAGCTCTATCGTATATTGGCAGTCATAAATATGTACATACATATCCAGTCATTTCAAGTAGAGCAAATCAATAAGCTTTTGTGCCTTTCTCAAATGAATCAGTAAGTATTTATTTTTTAGGGAAATATCTTGACTAAATTCAATGCAAAAATCTTTTCCAATTTCTTTGAAAAATTATTATTTTTAGGCTGCAGTTAACTCATGATGATAGGCAGTTTACTAAAATACAATTACAATTTGGCAAATTAATAAATGCACCCCAGTATATTACATTCCAGGAGAAATTTTAGGCAGATAATACCAGGGAAAAAAATTATTTTATGGGTATAGTGACGGTGAAATTTGAACACCATTGATTTCTTATCATGTAACTAGTTCTAAATTACAATCAAATACTATTTGCCACATGCCATGCAGGAAATTTGAATTTCTTAAGCCTCATTCATTTAATGGTCAGGATAGGTCTAACTTCTACCATCAAATGACATATCATGTACTAAAAATATACTATCAGACAGCAACCAATGAATTTTTCTAAGCTTAAAACATGCGAATGCAAGTAACAATAGTGTAATTTTCTCGATAAAAAGGGGGAAGGTTTAGTGTTCACATCAGAGCTGCTTCACAACACATTAGTGTACTTTAAATGAAAAACCACCAAAATAATTCCTATCAACGAATACCTTCTAATGATAAAAACAGACAGCTCTATGGTAGTTTCATGCAATATGCTACACAAGGTGATGCTGTCATGGAGCCATATGGTATAACATTATCCACTTGAATTCAACCTTTGATTTAGCTAAGGCTAAAAAAATAGATGAGGAAAGAGTTATTTAAAAAGGAGTTATATTTTTGAATCCTTATGCATATTAAGGAAGATGACAAGAGCAAAGAAAACAGCATGGAAAGTCCTGAGATACCTCTAAAATAAGATATGATTTTTTTTTTTCATTTTGGAGAGACGTATTCCCCTATTGGATCAGAAAGTAAAACAGATTTTCCAAATGACAACAAGGTAGACATAGAGTGAGAAATACTGAAAAATGTAATTATTGCAATAGTATTTTTACTTAAAAATAGTTCGACCACAAAGGCTATTCCACACTTCAATTCAGCCCCCAAGGTCAGATATGGAAATAGCTCATTAATTGCCTAATGAAAACTGTTGGGATCAATCAAATCAAATATGGACACTGAAACATCTATCCAACATTTCCAGAGAGACAGCTGAGGGGCAGCTAATGAGAGCATTCACTTAAATCTATGCACATTAATATTCACAACTTACAAAATCACTTATCACCTAACTTGTGAGGCACACTCACATTGCAGGAAAAAACTGGTTAACTTAGATTTGAAATAACATTAAAATAAATTGGTAGTAGGTTAGCAATTCACACAAGTTTAATAGTGACAGTTCGTCAAAAGCGACAAACACTTACTCTCTCATTCATTGGCAAAATCTAGGAATCGAGTGGTTGCTATTCATGAACAAAATGCAACTTAAATGCCCTCAACTACCCTTATTTCCTGAGGAAAATTTTTGGAAAATGGTCTGAACCTATGCTTTAGTCTTTATCACAGATATTAGGAACAATTTTTTTTTCAAAATTGAAATCCTACTAAATGTGATTTTGTGCACTAGATATACCACTGCTGGCAACACAAGAAGTTTTCCATCTACTATGGTCAATTTTTCACTAAAAAATGTATGGGATATAACGTAAAGGAATAAATGACAAAAAAATTTTCAACAAAGGTGTTTACTGACTCCTTGGAAGTCAAGAAGACAACATGAAGCAGTTTGAGACAGGATGAAATACCCCACACAAAATTATGGACTTATTACCATGGATACTTAAACTTTTAAGCCTTATGGTACAAGCAGTATCATCCTGTTTCACAGATTCTAAGTAGCTAAAAGCTTTGCGATACTGCAAATTAAAGATGGCAGTGCCAATAATATTCATGCCAAAAGTGGCAACTGTCCGGTACTGCTATTATAAGGTATTTGATATGATATCTCTTTGTTTAGCAAAAATTCAAGTGTAGCCAAAACAAAATGTAAAAACTGTTCACTCTCTAGGCTTCCAAAAAAGTTTGGCCATTATTACCTCTATGCCCTTCAGAGCAAATGTAAAAATACAAGTAAGTAATTTTTCTTTTTTTTTATGGTAAGGAGAACGGAGTAATGGATATAATTATACGTGTGGGTTACAGGATTTAAAAACTGATGTACATTGCTGATGTTCAGACAGTTATGCCAAGTACGTGGAGATGAAGTCTATAAAAATATATTTTTTAATACAATTCTTTATGCAAATGGGTATTCTGTGGGTGATAATTTAAATTCTTAATTATGCTTCATATAATATGGAAAGCCTAAATTTTCAGGAAAGATCATGGGAGTCAGAAGATTGACTCTGGTAAGATATTAAGGGTAAGGACTTATGAAATGCAAAGCATACCATAAATCAATAGCTGGCCCAAATTGGCCAAATGTAAAAATACAATGCATCCCCTACATCAGCATCCACCTGTATCTAATTTCATACTCCATGGTAGCCTATTTCCCTTCAAAGTACTCCAGTAAGTTTGACTCAGCACAGTAATGGAGCATGTTTATCACATGTCTGATGTCATACATCTTTTTCTCGTGTACCCCTAAACCACCAAGCAAGTACCCATTTGATTACCCCAGGTGAGGAACTGCTGTACAATGAAACTAATTTGTCTCATATCCCTGAAATCCCCTACTTCAGAGACCAGAGGGAATGGGAAGAATGTATGCAGTGAGAGAAAAAAGAGGTCAATCTCTCACATGAACAATGTTGTCCATTAGCCAACCCATGTCTCTACATTTTCTTTTTGCAAGAGATCCCTTTTTTTATTAAATCCTAAAACTGAATCAGGACATATCCTCTGCCCTAAAATATTCTCACACCATATATTCAGAAAAAAAGATTGACAGATCATCCAACAAAATGATTCTCCACTGATGCATGGATATTCCATAATATAAAATAGGATGTCCATAACAGCTGAGCTGCTTCAGAAACAAAAACAACCCTGAATTCCTTGCACAACAGACCCTTAAAAAGACAGAAAAATGGAAGTACTGAGAAGTTCACAATAAAAGCAAAAATTTAACAATGATGTTTCCTCAAAAAACAACAAAACTGATTCCAAACTTGATGACCAAGGTAAGAAGTACAGAATTCCTAGCTAAGCAAAAGTTTCATCCAACATGATATCCACTATAACTCCAAAAGCCTACAGAAAATACTTAAATATAGCACTTGCAAATTTCCTGTTTCAATGTAATTGCCGATATTCACGGTTTATAATAAAATAAGCTCCAAATGTCATTTGCTTCAATTATGGGTTCAGCAGAACCAGCAATTACAGCAGATACATCCCAAAGTATATACTGCCATCTTTCAGTCAAATATGGTACATATTTAATTTCTTAGTATTTAGGCCCCTTGGGGCATAATAACTAAGGGTGACTAAACTTTAACATTTAATTAACTCTCCAAAACGATCATTATTAGAGGCAAAAAACATCACTTTTCTCAATTCTGAAAAATAAGGGCCAATCTAATATTGACAAAACAAAGGAAGCAAAGCCTGACTCTCCAACAAAATTTGCAAAAGCTGTATATGCAATAGAAAATGTGTGACAGTTAGTCACTTCTCACGAAGGTCGTGAAAGTGTAATGAATACTCACATAAATATGGATTCTGGCATTAAAAAATTAGGGCTCAACGTGAATAAACTAAATACTTAGTGAATCATTTAAGCTATTGAAGGTGATAAGTATTTTTGTTGAATTACGTATTTTTGTTAAAAATGGACTGGTAAAGCTAAATGTCATGAGCAATGGTTACCAAGATATTCTTTTCCCAATAAATGCAAACTCAATCCCAAATATCAGGAAAATGTTGTTTGGAAAGAAGTTCCATAACATGACTTTACCAGTAGAGAACAATTGAGAATGAGCAAGAAGTTCTGGTTTAGCTAAGGCTGTCACAAGACGTCAAGTAAATGTCACATGTTGCTGAGCAAAGTGTAATATTTTCAGGCCGGGTGCTCACTTTGTTCAGGTTTTAAAGAAATTCCAGCAATTGCTGCAATCAAGATATTTTCAAGAGCACTCACTCATGTAATTATAGACGAGCTGCTGTATTTTAATGAATGTACATGATTTGCAGATGCATGAAGCGCAAATGAGTGAAGACTGGGGTATTAGCACCACTGATTAAGTATAGTCCAATCTATTGCCTAATAGGAAGCATGAGGATGAATAAGATCACTTAGTAGCTCCACAAAGTATGGTATTGAACTTAGTGAAAAATATCATTTAATATACCATACTTGCAGTTTTGCCAAATAAATATTTAATTATTCACTGAACATAAACATAAAATATCATGCTTCTTTCTTGTGAGATCTAATATTTTTTCCGTAATACATATTACCACTGTTTCCACTGTTGTTAATAAAAAGTTGATTGACAAGTATATTACAGGCTACAGTTGATAATATTCTGGCAAACCATTTCATCCACAGCCGATGGTTATGTGAGGTGTCTGCCTCAACACCATCAACACAACGTAAATATTGAAATGACGCCACACTATCATTCTATCATCATGAGGAAATCATACCCTATTTAGCATATGTTTTCCTGATGATCATATTCAGATTTTTGAATCCCTTAAAAATGTGCTCTTGAAATTCCCCTGTATCAGGAGGCAATTAATAACTTAAAAAGTTAATTATTAAATTTATCAATATTTTAATAAGCAAAATTATCAAGGAATTGGCATTTTTTAACCATTGTACAAATTACTATTACAAGAGATATTTTTCAATACTGAGTTTTCCAGTTTTAAAATATTGTAATTCTAAAGACAACTGGATAATGGTGCAGTACTTAAAGGTATCTGGTAAATTATATTAAATCAATAACATCATACTTTGCCCGGGCAATTGAGTAAAATATTTTGGAATCAATGCTCATTAATTTGATAATTGGCAAATTACTCTTCATACATTCAACACATATCATGGCATGCATCATATCACCAGTGCATTTTAACAGGAATTCATTTGTCATGATACATTATTCTCAGTTCTTCAATTTGCCATTGTTAACCAACACCAGACAGCACTGACAATTTTCGATTCCCTCAGACTTTTGAACTTCTGCAGATGACAGGGGTCAACTGTTTGTTGTTTTGCAGAGAGTATGTTAATGCCAAATCTTAGGCCTTATGAAACGTGTGACCAGACCAGAAAAAAGAACTCACCTTGAGTAAAATTTCCTGGCCAACAGTCAAAAATATCAACACCATATTAGGATTGATTGTAAAATGTCATTGTGTCTGAATTTCTTTAATTAAGCAAATTATATTATTATGCCAATCTCTTGGTGCATTGCACCAAAAAAATTATAACACTTTTAGCCATTCTTCTATGATTAACTAATAGAATCACATCTTCATTTCTCTCTATATATATATATATATGAGTGGTGTATAGCCTTTCCTTTATTTGCAGACTCTGCTGACCTTGCCCACTATATGCATGTCCTTCTGCTTACAGAAAATATGCAAATTTGAGTGAGGTAAAAAAATTATCTCAGGCAACATTTCTTCTTGTGTTTAGAAAAGGTTTTATCCAAGTTGAAACAACTATCTTGAAGCAGCTGACAACTTGGACAAATATCTTCCTTACCTAGGGATGGAAAATCATTCTTTAGCCTTTAGTTTTAGTCTTTATCTATCATGTCCCAAAAATTTGGTTCACAATTATCTGAGTTTGAAGTCATGAATTGTATGAATCAACACTTCCATTTGGTAGGAAAGACCTGCTTGTCAAAAGAAATGAAACCACCTGGTAGGTATCAAGCCTGAGCATTTATTTACTGAGCAATGTATCAGTAAAAGACCTTCAACACAAGTGTATATTTGTCTCTGAGTCGACATTAAGACTAAATAGTCAAGTCATCGAATCTTGCACATCTCATTATTTTCCCAAAACGATTTCACCAATTTTTTTTACATAAGGGAAAGACACAGCTTTCTGATCACAAAGAATCAATTTCAGGACCTAAGGAGTCTGACATGTCCCAGTCATTCAAGATTCAAATGAACTCCATCTCCTATCACTCTTTTCCCAAGCTTCATTTACTGTTATTAGGGTTCTGGGAGCTTCAGCAACTGTGTATTTCATGAAGTGATTCAGAATCCAGATATCAATTATAAGGTTCCATGCACTGACAATATGCACTCTAATGCAGCTTTTAGTGAGGTAAGTTGAGCCAGGCAACTCCTTCAACATATTTTGATAGAACCATTATCTCTACAAATAGATTAAAGAGGAAATTTACTGCCCAAAGTTCCATTAAGTATCACATGCTTTTTTCCTACCACCAAATAACAGATAATCATCTTTGGAAGCTAAATGCTTTTGGTAACAGAACTATATTGGCAGTTTCCACGAGTACCAGATGTAGGACCATTTTCAGAGATACCAATATATCCTCTGATGACGAGTACCTTCCTACAACCCCTGTGACCTTTGCCATCTTGGGTTGTACTATGAAGAGACACATCATAAAAATCGAAACCACTCGGAAAACTACTATTCAGAGATGGCTAATGGAGTGTGAGAGGATGATCAATATTGCTACTATTATTTAAGTTTTTTTTTCAAAGCATATAGTAGTTTCATTTTTCACCCATGTTTTGCTCCTGGTCACCAATTCCATCTAGCAGTCTAATTCTGGAGCATTAACCCATCTCAGGTTACGGGATTGAACTTGAAGCATCACTCTCATCAGATTATTTATCAAAGGACAGCATACAAGGAAGATAATCTTCATCTCTGACTCCTCGAAAAGTACTGGACTAAATCTTACAGCACCTGACATGTCTTCCGTATAGTCCTGAAGAGTCTGAGTAAGCTCTTCAGGTGTGAAAGTGTACAGATAAGCCCTTATGATGGCAAGAACTATATCTGACACAATGCTGACCTTATAGCTAATTTGATCTAACATCTATAGAGCACGGTCTTCTGATTCACAGATAAAGTTGCAATTCTCAGCTTACAACAGCAATACACAGCAACTCACCTTGGTTGCAAGCAGTTATAATAGGAAAGAATGAAAGATATTTTGTCAGCAAACAGTATTATATGGAATATCTCAACGATTTACGGAAGAAATCTGAATGTGTTGATGATAATTCAACATATACAATTATAGATCTATATAGATTGTTAAATGAAACCTTCATTTGAATCACATGTAACTGCTTACATGCAATGCTAATGCAGCAAAAGCCAGGACTAAAACATTTATTTCTTTAGCTTCCGATCGATAACTGATGTTTTCATACACATTACAGCCAATTTGGATGTACTGCAAGAAACACTTTGGAAAAGATCAAAACATATCCAATGCTAATAATAGGATAAATTGATGGAGATAACAAAAGTAGGAAATGAAAATAGATGCAACAATATTTTGCGAAATGATTTCCGCCTATAGCCCATTCATATGTTTATACAATTTATTCTATGTAATGTGACTTTATTGTCACTATAACTTTTCAAGAATCCAAGGAAAGGTCAATGAATGGATGTTGACCTCAACGTACACATTTGGGCTTCGTAAAGGGAGAGAGTGGTCTCCTTGATCGTTAAATTAAGTAGATAACTTCCCTTTCTCCAGTACTCCGTCCCACTTGACTTCTACGTCCTACCTATCGTCTGACGTTGTTCATATCCACTCACCTTCTAACTTAGCTTTCTATGAAATGCTATTCACGATTGAGGTAATGGTCCACACCTCTCATTGTGTTAATTATGGGATTTTGCAAAATTACCCGAGGCTACTTTCACTTTCAAATTAGATGCACGATTAATTGAAGAGGACAATTATTTTTAATAGAAATTTGTTTATCATTCCCTTTGCTGAGTTCATAAATACTGATTATTGATCTTAGAGAGAGACCAAAAGAAGTGTAAAAAATGCTTGAAGATATCTTATAATCGGTTTTTAAAGTACTTACAGTATTATTTTCTAGGTTTGCATTGGGCAATGCCTCAGTCGTGAGATTCATCAGTTCAACTTAGAGAATGGAGTATAATACTTGCTCATAAAAGAAAATGTATGTAGGACTAAAATAATTTTTTACTTGCGGATAGCCATTGATGCAATTTGTACCTATTCAGTTCCTTCTGAGAATTGAAATATTCTTCAGCAAAAGATATAAAAAGTATCCTTGAGAAAAAATTAATTTTGCAAGCGTACCTAGTAAATTTAAATTTTCTATGAGAATCGCAGCCATTACTTTATTAATTATTGAATTAATATACATAATTTGCCTAAAACATTAAAGATATTAAGGGAAATATTGACTTTAAAAACAAATTAAAAAGATACCTCCTAAATAACATGTTCTATTCCATAGATGAATATTTAAATGTTACTTCCACTGGCTGAGTCCATTTCTATTTACTTTTGTGTACAATTATTGTATTTACTTTTGTGTTTGCTGTGATTGTGTTACTATTGTGTACAATTTCTCTGATTTATCTTAAATTGACATGCCTTATACCAAGTATTCCAAAAAATCATGGTCCTTGGCAAATAAAAATATTATTTCATAATGTTACTTTAGTAACATTCCCCTCCGAGTCCTCAGCAAGCATCAGGTTTCATTGCTGTCATAATGGCCGAAGACTCCCGAGGGGTGGGGCAGTAATTCGCTCGTCCGACGCCCATCAGATTGGTGACTACGCTGCAGTTGGGTCGTGCATGCGGAGCAAACGAAGGGACCCAAGTATAACGGCTTTCTGCATGCGAGCTGCAAGTGACTCCACCTGTGCCACGCAGGACGGAATGCACTTGATGCTCTCCAGCAGCAAGCCCTTAACTCCACCGAGCATACCTATGATAAGGACTACCAGTTTAACAGAGTGTCCTGGGTACATCTGCCAAAGCTCAAAAAGCAGGTCTTGATATTTCATCCGTTTCTCCTGAAAACTTCAATCACGAACATGGAGCGTGAAAGGTGGTCTAGGAGAACGATATCAGGCTTGGTCGCCTCCAACTGCCTGGTGGTAGAAAATGAGTAATTTCACCAGATGGTGCATTAATCGTTCTCCACGATGGACTCAATATCTTCAGGGGCATGCGGCAGCACAGGAGTATTGTCGATGCCAAAATGGTGTCGCAGATGAAAGTATAACACCCGCAGGGCCGCATTGTGCCTAGCAATGTACGCTGACTGGGCGTAATAGCTACAGCCAGAGAGAAGGTGGCTCAAAGTCTCCGGCTGGGCTCGGCACGCCCTGCATCTCGGGTCCGCAACCTCCGTCTTGGATATAATGTGGCGGTACACAAGTGTGTTTATGACACCATCCTGGCATGCGAGGACGAAACCCTCGGTCTCTGACTTTAGACCAGTGGAGCAGAGGAAGGCAAACGTCAGCTCCTTCGATAGCCCATGTTTTGGAAGAAACATCCATGCATGGGCTTATCGGTATGTGTCTTGAGCAAGGTCTTCTGCTCAGCCTTATTGACCTCGAGCTTTAAGACGTCTGCCCTCAGTGACACGATTGACGTGCCACTGTCGTTACAGTCGGATGACAGGTCAGAGTCCACACCGGTTTCGTCCGCTGCCCTCTTCGCCGCCTGGAAGAGGAACGCCCCCACCCCGGCACCTTTGTGCTCCCTTATGAGAGTGAGCAGGGGGTCTGTGCTGTTGAACACACGGCAAACTGTACCCAAGACAACTCTGTTATGGAGACACTCCAGGCTCAACAGACCTCTACCACCTACACTGCGAGGGAGATAAAGTCTGGCAACGGAAGATATTATTATTATTATTAAAGTTACTTTCACAACATTCCCCTCTGAGTCCTTGGCAAGCATCGTGTTTCATTGCCGTCCACTCGAGAGGGGTTTGGCAGTTATCGCAGCCACGTCCAACGCATAGGCGGCTACGCTGCGGTTGTGTCGTGCGTACAGAGTAGACAGAGGGACCCAAGAATTATTATTATTAAAATGGTGTCATAAACACCTTCCTCTTATTACTATTATTATTATTAAAACTCTGATAGGAATTGACACCACCATCGTTTGCATGCTGGTGGCAGTAAACACTAGTCTACCACATTCTATTGCAATTTATACTTTTCACTGGTTTCACGCTGACTGACAGGCCAATGAAATCAACTGAAATCCTTTGTTATGCATAGTTGGCAATATTTTGACTACTTATGATTATGATAATAAGAAGTTCATTATTATAAGTTTACATAATATGGTTTTATCGGCTCTCACATTCAGCAGTGAAGATTTTTGTGCATATTTAAACAATTTTCCCAAGAAAAGCCATATTATTTAATCATGTAATACCTTTTTACATATCTGTTATGAAAAACTTTGAGGTAAAATTATGCTGCCTATTTTTTATGAGGAGCATCCTAACATACAAATGTATGTAATATTCTGACAACAGTTTATCATGTATTGTCCCTAGTGAAAGTGATAAAATGAAAAAAAATCACCTTTTCCTTATGGCAAACAAGCAGTAATTAAGAATGTCCAGGGTACTCATGCATGTATTAATATATATAAAGCTACAAAACTGACTGACTGACTGACTCATCAAAACTCCTGGGCATTTCTAAACGAGCTAGGTGGGTGAAATCTTCAGGGTAGAGTTAGAATCGTGTCGAGTTGAGAAAAAATCGAAAAAGTTAAAAAAAGTCGATTAGACTTCAATTTATTCCAATCAATAGCTTTACTTGGGATTATATGGGAAAAATGAAAAATTTTAGTATGGACCTTTTTTCTTTCGTTCATTAAAATATGAAATAATTGAGCTACAAGACTGATTCTTTCACAAATATGAGGCTGAATGTTTGAAAAATCTTATTCTTGCAACTGATTCTTTCCTACCAACCGTTAAACTGATTTTTAACTTTTATCTGGGGTTTTAGAAATTTTTTCACCTTTGTTGCTATGGATATATTTCTCCATTGTCGCCGGACCGAGTGTCGATTCGAAGTTTAGAACTCAGCGAGGCAGGCAAGTTTCAGGGGAGGGTTAGATTTGTGTCGATTTGGGGTAAAATCAGAAAAGTTAAAAAAGTCGATTAGGCTTCAAGATACAGCAATCGATAGCTTTACATGTATGAGTTAGGGATCCTAAGTGCATGTTATTTAGTCTTCTTAATACCATTTTTCGCACTGCTAAGTACTGGGTGTAATTTCTTCAACTGGCCTCTTCGTCGCCTCTACTGTAGCTTTGATGACCAATTTCAACCAACCACGCTTCATGATATTGCAGTTTTCATTAAAAAAACATGCAGTCCATGTAGAAGATTGGAAGAGAAAAATTGAATATGAAAATTAGTATATTTAAATTCTCGATTCCGATCCAATTTATATAGTAAAATTCTTCATGTAAGCTCTTACTAAGTATGCTGTACTGAAATGAAATATCTAACGTAGAAGAGTGTCTTATATGCCGTCAAATGAGGTTACGATCTTCCAGTGGTTCCACGTTCATTTCGGTATACTGATTATAGTATTTTGAAAAGTCGTTAATAACCAGATGACATACAATATAATTTTGTACTAGAACTGTCTGGTATCCATACCTCATGGGGCGTGTATTTCACGTTCGAGAATTATACTTTTCTTTGCTTGCATGTAGCACGCAGACTTGAGAGCTTTCAATGTTTTTTTTTTCCTCATTTAAAGAGTATCATCATATAACACTTCCCCCCTGCTTGCAAATTGCAAGCACCCAATTACTCGTTCTTCATAAATCCACAGTAATAGTCAATGGAGTATAAGTTGAGAATGTGCACCACCTAAGATTGTATGAATTCTATGTCCCAAAGGAATCTATTCCTCTTCAAAGATGTAATAACGTATTGCTTCTACAGAGGTTAAACTTGAGTGAGCTCAAACTATAGATAGATTAATAGACTCTCAGCTGGTTCAAAACTTTCATCTTCAAGTGCTAATGTTTTCTCATGGATTTGGGGAGGGATACTATCCAGTTTTATTTAGAAATAGTGGAAAAGTTAAAAATGTATTCGTGATTCTCTCACACTTAGTAATGTTGCACATAACCTCTACAACTCACCTTCGAGAATTATGCGGGAATTGACGTAAAGGTAGATGATATATATTAATCTTGTAATCAATCCATCCCCCTTTATCCTCGACTACATGACCAAGTTAATGAGACATGACGTTGTCGACATTTAGACATCATCTTACTGGGTCCCATTTCCCATTCTTCCTCCACCATTTTCCACAACACATCTACATTTTGGGGTCTAAGGTTTATGTCTCGATTTCACTCATAATGACTGCCCAAATACTTTCTATGGGGTTGAGGTCAGGGCTCCGTGCAGCCCACTCCACTAGGGTTGCATGGTTGATTTGAACCACCTCCTAGATCGCATTTGTGAACTCGCAAATTTTCCTGGTTGTAGATGAAAAATGAATATCAATTAAATATTTGAATGCTAACAGTTCTCAAGATAGTGGACAATTTTAAGAATTCCATCTCATGGTAGTAAGAAAGAGGATTTTTCACATAACAGAGTAAAAGATCAGCAGGTGAAAGTCGGAGGTGCAACACCAATTTGTGCAATTTCAAGATAGGAGATATTTACCTATAACATAACAGCCAAATAATTCCTCCTCTGGAAAGGAAGTTGAGGAAATAAATTCATGAAATGAATCATTTACATCTGTTTTCATACTTTAATTCCCCTCCTGATTGACATAGGACTTGTTTATATTAAGTCATGAGCAATTCATGAATAAATATCCATTTTAAGATTGGAACTTCAACTTCAAACCAACAAGATAAAAGCTGTGAAAAATTACATCCTGTGAATAATAATTATTTCAAATAATACCATTTTGTATCAACATTTGTTATGAAGAAAGCTCAGTTTTTATTATTTCAGTGAAAGATATGCATAATCTAAAAAGTCCTAGGAATGCCGACCACAATAATTATCCCTTGGTCATAACAGGTCAAGATTTCAGCATATATCAGAGTTGGGTGGATAGTAAATATTTTTTACAACAAGTGTATTTACAAATGATAAAAATGAGATGAATTAAACATGCTGAAAAATATAACTTTCCACCACAGTAGAAATTGCAAACGATTTAAGATACAAACTCAAAAAAGAGGTGATTGATGAGTAAGTTCTGGGCTCTGGCTTAGGTGAGTTCCATTATGGATTTCAAATATTTGGGTTGATGATGTTTTCGTAAGTATTACCTGACTTTCAAAGTGTGTGCTGCTCCTAGAAGCTCCTAAGAATGCCACATTCTGGTATGCGAAAGGTTTTTTGCTGATTCCTTCCACCACAGAATAATATTAAAATTTTCAGGACATATTGGTTACCTTTGTCATGGACTTTTTATAAGAATTTAATCCAAGAGGAAGTAATGGACCATAATCGTTTCCCTTAATTATATATTTATGAGTTATTTGTCTCTGTGACCAAAGAAGAATGTGAAGAGTGACAGTGATCCTGAACTTCTCACTGAACTTCATTGAAATACCTACCCTATTAGGTTTACCAAAAATACTGGAGATGAATTTTTAAATTCAAATAAAATTTACCTCTCAAGAGCACATATCAAACTTGCTGGTTTACACCCAGTAAGTATACCTGCCAACTATTTGCTCTGTATGGTTTGGAAAATATCAGTGAAAGTCATATGAGGAATGCATCACGTATCCAAATGCCAAATTCACATAAAGGTTGCCAAGGTATTGGATGAAATCATTAGGTAGAAATGTGGAAGGCAGCACTTATGGAAAAATAACCACAATTATCATTGTCCAAGCAACAAGAGAGACACACATGGGATCTGAGCCCCAAATTTTTGTAATAATGGTCTAATGGCCTGCCAATTGCGGAGCCATATCAATCCAAAATTCCCACAAAAAAATTTGATGAAAGATTACTGTGAAGCTGATGCCAAAATACCCCTCATCATACCACAGTAGCCTCAGTCCCAGTGCTGCATTCCAACTAAAGTCAAATATCCTAAGAGTTCAATCCAACGCTCATAGTAGCTATAGTGCGTACTATTTGGAGTAGCACAAAAAACATCACAATATTCTGCATCCTGATAAGTAGCCCATGACTACGTGCTGGTAACTCAAGTAGAACTAATCTGTTTGTAATTTTTTTTATCAAGAAGCTGATTTGGAATTCATTGTCATGCTCATAGCTTGGGACAATGATTTTCAGCATTAATGAATTTATGATTCAGCATTATAGATTCTAAGTTTACCATTTTAAAGCATTGGCTGATTGTGAACTTATCATTTTGTACCTTACTGACAGAAACAACAAGTACACTAAATCTATCCATTATGAAACACAATATGGAGAAATTTTGCTATAGTTAAACGAGAAAGTAAGTCCCGCCCATCAATATAAGCTTAAATACAATAAAAAAATGAGATGCAATGAAATCACTGTTAATTAAAAGTACAAGATACTGTGACATATGAACTTCAAATATTTATCAGTTTTCCAAAGTGGTGGCATCTGCTAATCATTCATTCAATTAATGAGTAGTTACACACAATTCATATAAAATTGGCACAGGTTTCCCATTTTGTCATTCCTTTATTTTTGAACAAATATTTCATTGAATTTGATTTCAATCCTTCCAAATATGCAAACAACTAATGGTGTCTGTTCATCTGTCTGTTACTTAATGAGACAAAATGGACTATACCAATTGAGCCAAAATTTGGAATCCCGATACCAACTGTTCCCAGTTTAACTAAATGCTTATTCTAGAGTAATTAATAAGTTCAAGTGATTTATAAATGAAACACATGATGCTGAAGTGCTTAGGTCATAAAGTATACATATTTTTTAATTTGCTAATTTCAATACCTCTGCAGTAAGCAAGCTATTTTTTGTTATTTTCATCTGCATTCACTGTTTAGGGTAAAATGCTCATGAATACAACACTATAGCATTTATCTCACAGTTTTTATTGATAGAAGAAGAGAGAGAAGATTGGCACAGAGAACCTGAGAACCAATCACAGAGAACCTGACTACTTTTGGCGAAACAGAGTGGTATAAGAGGAAGCACCAATCTAGGAACAGACATGCCCTGATGACGATGGCCGAGGTATCTATCAAAACGTCGGCCAACAATTATCTAACCTGGTGGAAAACCCGAGAAGACATTATTAATATCATATGCTGGGAAAAAGCCAAAACACGAAACCACTAACAATGAACTGATAACTGGAATCATATCAGATAAGTTCCTTTTGTATTTTAAAGTTAATAAAATTACCATCTTGAAGCCTCTGCCTGTATCCTCGCAAGTTGTATAGCAAGTTCCCAGTTTGTAATTGTTGATAAACAATCCTTAGGATTTGTTCATAAGGAAAAATACCGAGGCACTATGTGATTGACATATATAAATTAAACGGACCTCCAAATAAAAAAATCTCAGTTAAATAGCAATAATTAGACACAAAAAGAACACACTGACACTATTCTTCCACTATTTTAATGGGAACTGGGTAAAGTGTTCACAATAAACTAAATGAAAGTCATTTAAGGGCAATTTGTATTACTAAAGGTAAAATCAATTTAAAATGTGTACATCATGACCACAATATAGTACAATAAATAAAACAGTACAAATTTATAGCAATAATGCTAGGATGAAAAGAAACCACACACAACCAGCATTTCCAATTATCTCATTCCCAGGAAAAAACATGCGATCAATTTTCTTTATCAGACAGCCAAACAAAAATTAATATAATTGTAATTAGTGTTATTGTTGAACTTTTCTACCACAGAAAAATATTAAAAAGCACCATAACCAATTTGATGACCACTGTAGCACCATGTTTATGTTTTATTACAGATTCCCAGAGTAATTTATTCACTTACAGATTAAATAAATCTACACTGAAATTGCTATCATATTATCCCCGAGAAAATTACCATAACAAAAAAATGCTCCACACCATTGGAATAGTTAAAATAAAATGGACACCCAACCTGCATTTTCAATGCTTACAGATAATGTTATTATCTCTTGATTAAATTTTAGAGACTTAAAAAATAAAACAACAACCTACAAGATGATAATAGAATAAAGAGAAGACAAGCAAATATCGTGGGTCTAAAACACCAAGTTAGTGAATAAGAAAGAAAAAAAAGGATTAGGATACTGTAGAAGGGACAAACCCATGGCCAAAGGTCAGGGAAATAAGAAAACAGGTCAATTATTGTCAATTGTCAATTGCTGTGTAAGGATGTCTTGGGTAAATGACAAGGAAAATGAGCTTCAGAGGCCGATGCAACTCACTGGCAATGGTCAATCAAACTTAGCAAAATATGTATTTTTCCTAGCAAACACAAAAGCATAACCTAATGCTTCTGGAACTATTACCTGCATACGGCACCTGCATGGTAGCATTAGAAACAAAAAATTCAAATCTAGCAATGCACTTGTCTCACAACCTTGTGCTTCTATCGATAATTATCATCTACATCAAAACACTCCATCAAGCCATACGCATATCACGTTAATGCCAAACACAATTTCCATCATTAAGCTTTTTTCAATGCTAGCCCAATCTCTACCTGGCAGCAGGCTATAAAGCTACCAACTGGCGCATATTGCAACTAAGAGCTCATAACAGGGTTTCCAACATTTTGAACCCATTCAACTGCTTGGAATTTATATTTCCTTTTGCATACACTAATACCCGCTAGGGGTTCATGGAGCACACATAGGCTAGCAAGAAAGAGAGAGATATGAGAGAGATTTAAGTGTCCTGACCTTGTTTGTGTGCTGCCCATGGAGTCATAGTAACTGGGCTGGTGTTGGGCCCGTGTTGGGAAGCTGGTTCCATCGCCAGGACTGAGAAACAGCAAAGAAGAAGCAACTTGGAGGTTAAGAGAGGGATAGAAGTGCGTACGTATCTACCATGATTACTTCCATGAAATTTAATGACGATAGATGAGCCCTAAGTACGGTCAGAAAAAGCAACACTACACTGATAACTAATTCCTTATTAATACTCAAATTGCTAGCCAGACCCCAAAATATCACTTCATTCTACTGTCATGGAATTTGTACTTTGCTGGACAAATTATATGACAATTAAGATTATTGTTCCCCTGGAAAAGCTGTTTGAATGATTAAAAATAATATTAACTTTTTAATAAACTACATGAAGTGGTTTAATGAGTGCTACAAAAGCAAAAATCACTGCAAATAAAATTCACAATATACTTAAGAGATATCCTACTACCATATAGAATTCTCTTACAAGTTCTCCTATCACTGGCTAAAAAAAGAGTAATGAATGAAGTGAGAGAAATCAAAATTTTCCCATTTACTTGGAATTCAACTTCTTATCTGGTTATTGAAATCAAATTAAGTAAAATATTAATAATCACTTGCATCCAACCAAATCAATTAGACTGCATTCAACATTTAATAGTTTAAATCAGGGAATTAAATATTTAAATTAATGCATAAAATATTGATTGACACTACCACTTTTAACTAATAATGATTGAATTGGCAGGTTACTTATCAAAACTAACAATCAAAGAGATAAAGAAGGATCTTCAATGTATCTGTCTCGACTTAAAGAGTTTACCAGATAAAAAAATTAATTATACATAGAGCATAGTAATGAGCAAACAGAACTTTAAGAGTCTATGGGACCATTTACTTTAATTTCTTTAAACCACAGTTCATTGAAGAGCAATGAGGGAAGTTAATGATGCATCTCCTATATATGTATGTTAATTGCACGAATGATTCGAGCATTTAAAATAAGGCCAAAAAAGTTAAGCGCTAAAACTAAGGGTATGTTAAATTTGCAACAATAAGCAAAAAAGCACAGCCATTCAAGCCAAAATCATTCATTACTATTCTGTAATGTAATGTTCAGTTCAGACTCAAAACATTATGTGGCATGTACTTAACAACATTACCAATTTTAAACACTGTCCAATGGTTTCTGACAAGTTTTTTAACCTAATTTTGGCAAATTTATATGAAAAGAGAACGTGGAATGCACTTCTCTAAATCAACATACTAGAAATGAAATAACATCTCTAATTCTGGATGCTATTCTGATAAAAGCTCTCACTGAATGAAGGCTAAAAGAACAGCAGCAACGAGATTAAATGGAACAAGTTGCTTTTACAGAGCCAGAGGAATAGGTATCTTTACAAACAACTTTGACTCATAACTTCATAAAATCCAATACATTCCAAGGAAGAAGGCGGTCCTATTGATTTTAACACTAGAGTGCACCATAAATTTGTTCACATCCAATTGCTCAGGCATAGCATACACAAGCTGGCAGTAAAATAATGTCATCTCCCAATTCAGGATTGTCAACGTAGGGCTTAGGTATTTAAATTCTATTTCACTCCTAAATAATTATCACTGCAATAAAACGTCAAAAATATACGCTGCAAGTATATCAATACAAAGGTTTCTTTAACCATACCAATGATTTAATAAACATCCCGGCATCCCTCAATAATCAACCCTTAGAACTCAAAGGCCCATACTTCACCATGGGTCCTTAACCCTTTAACTGCGCAATTAATCTGAAATATAGCTCTCCACAGGCACAAAAAAATGTTTTTCTTTTATTCTTACTTTTGCATAATTTTCTAAATTAAATTTTATATTCAAGGGAAAAATTGCTAAAAAAATATATAGTGCATAATTTTCTAATTCTTTGACTCTGAATGTCATGTTGCAGAAAGCGTTTTTTTATTAAAAGACAAAATACTTTTTTTTCAAATTTTATTTTCGAACAGCAATTTATTTGTAATTACGGTCATTATGATGAAAAAGCAATTACTTACTATCATAGTTATGCTTGTAAAAATGTTTTCTTACTGTGAAAATCACAGAAACACTGACCAATACACAATCTACACCTGTGCGCCGCCGCGCCGCCGATGGTTTTGGTGACGCCGCTGCCGCCGATGGATTATGTATGGTGCGCTGCCAATAGCGCCGCTGGTCTTCCGTGTCGGCGGCGCAGCATGGCGCATTTTATAGGTGGTCATTTACCAACCATTGCCCCCGATGCGTCGGAACTATACTTATATTCACTTATTAGTGCGGACTCCTCATAATAACGTAAAACTTAACAACTAATGGAAAAAGAGAGCAGCTCTTCTGCCCATATTTGATTAGCTGTTGAAAATAGTCTCTCATTAAATCTTTGTGATAGGAATTAAAAAAGTTTCCACTTTGTTTTGAGCCAAAAACCGCACGTCCATGCTTCCTGTGAGTGTGATATCCTCAGTTTCCCACTTGATGCCGCCCTAATCAACATTGTGAAATAGGAGATTCGAACAATGATATAACAGGCCGCATAATCGAACAAGGAGACGGATATCCTTAGTGCTCCATTTCTTTATACTATGCATATTTAGGACGTGTGATATCCAGATTTCCCTTCCTCACTCGCAGAAAATCGTAAAGGATTTTCTCATTGTAAGCTTGGAAAACTCTTCTACAATTTTTTCTGAAAGTGACCTCCAAAACCTAACCACCTAATTTGAGGTTGACGTCCGTAAAAAATCACCAGGCATCAAGCAATTGCTCGCCAATGTTTTCATGCCCTTCACCACAATAGTTTGAAGTACTTCCATGGCAGTATATTAGCATGGCACCGATCTGAAGTCTGTTCATAATACATAATCGGGAACTCAAGCATGAGCTAACAGGGTTTAAGTGCTTTGACAGTAAATATGCAAAGTAATTTGCAGGGAAGGCTCTATTCCTGCATGAATTGCAACTGAGTATGTGTATAATGAACAAAATGATTCCTGTTTTTATGTTTCTCTTTCCATTATTAAGATATCCTCCTGTACATTTTAAGCTACCACTTCTGGTCACCGGTCACCATTGTTACACAGCCAAGTTAAACCCCAACCAAAGATTTCTCCTCCTCTGGTGGTTCACACCACCTAAAACAATTAAAGGTGGCCAAAACCCTAGAAATATTTTCTAATTACAGTAAAAAACCTTGACTTTACACAGTTGGACAAACCAAAACAGTGGCAGTATGTAAAGTCAACGTGTGGTAAGTCAAGGGTTGATTGAAATGCATGACATAATAACACTGTTCCACACATTGGATTTAGAATTCCGTTACAACTGCATCTTTGATTACCATCTATTTCAATTCTGTAATGATCACACCCTGATGAGTACAACTTCACTAAACTGGATTGAAAAAAACTAATTGAAAAGAAAAAAAATTGCTTGCATTTCCTCCACATTTCTGCTGCTGTGAAAAATATCCTGGGTAGAGGTCTTGATTCTGTCTGGGTGGAGGTGAAGCCAAACACAGAGCATTCTAAGCAATTAGTTCACTAGATATTATGAGTTAGGTAAGTTGATTTTCTCATCATGCATGTAGGCAAGAGCAAGCACCTCTTGAAACAATCAGGATCATCTGTCACGATGTGCCAAAAGCATGATATGCAGAATTTTATAATTCATTGCTAGTCGTCAGCTCGACCCTTACCTCTATTTAGATGCCATTAAATATTGATCATATTTCTTTCAATAGCTATCAAAGTACTGAATAGAATGACCCTGGCTTGAATGGTTTCATTTTTTGCACACTGTTGTCACATATTTGCACATGGACAGAAAAATGGAGGAAATACAAGTATGTCCATGGCCTGATGGTTTCAAAGTGACAACCATGTCCTAGTTTACCACATTTAACGTAGATCAATTCAATAAAGATCACACCTTTATGGTTACAATTAATCTAAGTTGAATTGTAAACAGTATTGATGCTGTCACAGTATAAACTGCAATAGATTCAGAGCAATGTCAGGAACTCATCTTAGTTTCCTACCAATCAGATAGATCAATCCAGTCACCATCATACCCTAAGATTACTGCAATATCTCATTATCTACAGTATAATGAATGACGTTATTTATCAATACCAGCTACAGAGGTACCTAGTGAAATGCTGTTTTCAGCTGCAGGAAATGTTGTTCATTTAAGATGAGGGAATCTCTTGCCAGAACATATAAACCAACTTGATTTCCTGCATTACAACTTATAATAAGATTTCAACTTTATAGATGCATAGAAGTGAAAGGTAGTTTATTTCCAGTACTAATTCATGTTATATTGATTTCTTTGCTTTCTTTATAATTTCTCAAAGGTGTGGTCACATTGACAAAATGCTTTTCTTATGATTCACCAATTGATCATTTTTCAATAAGTGCATTGTACTCTACAAAAATACTGCTATAGAAGTTTATTTTCTCATAAGTGCATGTTGATATAAGCTATGATATGAGTTAATGAAGTCTAGAAAAGTGAAAGTCTGTGTGCATCTTAAAAATATGTCAAATTTATTAATTTATATTGTTGTTTCATAATTAGATCAACAAACCACATTTTTATCCCAATTCCAAATACATGTCTCATACCTGAGGAAAACTCTGAGAGTCAAAATGCATAAGACTTGAAATTAAATCTGTTGAACTAATTTTATCGTTTCTTTCTCAAATTGAGATGATTGTTTAAATACAAGGAAGTTTTCCATCAAACTGAGTTTAGTAGGGTCAATACCTGATGAAAAAAGATAGATTTGGCAAGATCTAGGCGGAGAGTAACTGACCATATTTTCAACCAGTCTCTAATACCAGAAATATCTACCCAAATATTTTGCACAATGGCACGCACGTACAACATACCCTGAGGGCAGAGTGCATATTCACTGATGCTATCATACTGAAGCCAACTATAAGAAGTAAAACAATTGAGGTATACCAGCAAGCATAAAATTATATGGATGAGATAGTAAGATAAAGAGCAATTCTAAATGCTCACAGTATTTCAAGTGCTAAACGCTTCCCTATGCAAGATCTATACTCCAGGGTATTAAGGGCCTCTTTTGTTTCAAAAGGAGATTAAGGGGCAGATTCAAGAAAATATATTCATGCTTTATATTGGTCATCATCTACCAGGCTTGAAATTGAAAATTTTGCTCTTTTTCCCTAAGAAAATTTTCAGGCATGCATACCTGGGTTTCCACAGTGAGCAAACCACTGTTCCGATCCAATGCAACCCATCCTTCAACACAGTTAGGGCCAAAAACTGAATGAGTATGAGCACAATCATTAAGTTTGTAATAACCTCTAGGACAATCACATATTGTAGGACACTCAAGCCGCTAAGGAATAATGAACACTATAATGAACTTCTCAAGCTGTTTCCTTTTCTTAATGAAATAATTAACTTCATTGCAGCTTCTAACTGGCTCATTTCATATATGTACACCTTAGGGCAGCAAAAAGTTAAAATAATACATGTACTTGGCAGGTATTGGCAAAATAGTTTGACTCTGTCTCTGAAAGCTGATTTTCATTTGCGCACATATTATTTGCCTCCACCATCAGGAGATACAACAGAATATCTGCCACTATATAAAAAAAACTAGTTAATGCATAATGAAATCAGAACAATGCATAAAAAAACCAAAAGTGGGGATGAGTACATCACGTCAATTCAAAATTGATTTTACAAGGTGCTGCATCCAGGAGCCTCTAATCACCAGAGCCAGCCCACCCAAAAAAGAATAGCTAGGTACGTATGCTTTATGCTTCTCACAGAGGTAAGAGTTTCATGAAAGAAAACCATATTTTTTAGTGAAAATAATAATGCAGCCAAAATGACTACACGTCTGTCATTCTAGTTAGCAAGCAATACCATTCAATCTAAAACAAAAACAACACCCCATGTTGAAAGTTTCACCAAGCAAAATTGCACGCTGTATAAGCCTTAAGGAGGATTTTTTTAGAAATACCCACATTTAAAATGGAAGCATGTGCATAGCTTGAATGGTTGTGTTCACTGCTTTGAACTACAGAGAAAAGGGGCAACACATGGGAAAAATTCTTCCATCAAGAAACCTCTATACTGCTGAATTGGTTGAAGTGAATATTCAAACTGAGAGAGAGAAACTTTCCAGCAAGACAACCGGGTAGATACTGTAATTTAGGTCAAAGGTAAAGTTACAGGTTCGATACTTTTTCCAGGAACATAATTATCTTATGGATAACAAAAATCCTTTTGTCTGCTGGGCCACTAACTCAAATTTTAGGCAAAAACAAATGCTGTAGACAACATTTTCACCTCCAATTATCACGTAAGATGTAAAGTTGCAAATCTTTAATAGGCTAATCATTCAAGATAGCTGTAAAACATTTTACATAGAAGCAAAAATAGGTTACAATGAAAATTACATATATTCAAAGATCTCGTAGATAAGTTTAAAAATAAAGTTAAAAATCGGAATTTTTACAACAGAAAAAATTCAGTTTAAATTAAAAATCTGAATTGTTTAAGGTACCACAATAACTTTGTAGATAAGCAACTTTACCTTTTTAAGACAAAGTTATAATGATAGAACTCCTAGATGAAAATCATAGAAGAAAATGATCCTTCAAATTTCAGCTAGGCCCAAATATAATAAACAAAATACACATTAAAGCCATTCAAAAGAATTTCTAAATGCAAGAGACGTCCATCTTATTGGTAGGGAATTCTTTTGTTCATAGGCAATTCTATGAGTTTTCTAATTGCAAGCTAAAGTCAAACGCTAATGCAACTTAAGCCAAATATCAGGGCATTACAAATACCACAGCCACGCCTTAAATAATCCAAGACGAGTTCTTCCACTACTTAGCATTTGCACTTTTCGAAATTTGAATTAACAAATAATGTTGTTTGGACCTATTCAATGTATGCCTAGATCACTCTATTCAATGTATGTTTACATCTAATATATGTTACAATTACATAAAAAAATTGCCACTCAATATATCACAGGTTCCATGAGAAAGTCAATTCAGAGTCATCTTAGGGCTATAACAGCATCACCACAAAGAAATATCAATGACACCATCAAAAAACTTGTAATAACTCATACAAATTAAGGCATTGTTTACTTATATGAGTATTAATTGGTGCATTGTTAACTATTTTGCTCAGTTATTTTGGACAGTTAGCCACAGACATGATGAATGGTTGTCTCTCTTAATGCTTGAAAATAACCCACTCACAATTAGGACAACCAATATTTGTCCAAAATAAGGGGCTCATACTCAGGTTGTACATTTTATCTTTTAGAATAAGTAGTAAAACCTCTATTGAAACACGAAAGAATCTTCAGATTGTGGTTTTTCAGCAGGTTTCTCATAACTATGATCAAATCTAATAAACTCCATGGTCTCTATCTAGGTCTGCAGAGAATAATTTACGGTTCATACATCAGCCCAAGACAAAACACCATTGCTACAGTGCAATTTGATAATCAAGTCCAGAGTAATATTTATGCATGAATCATCCAGTGAACACTAATCATAACATCATTGTGAGACATCTACAGAGTTATTCTGCTTCTACATTTGCTCTTTTTTATATAATAATAAAAATGTAACTATTCGAATACCTCTGCAAAGTAAACAGATGGCTTGTATACACACAGCAAAAACTAGCTACAGCTAGAGAATTGAAATGAGAAGATTAAAACTGGTTTGATATGCATGGCTTGTATAGCTGTCACTGAGATCAATTTTGGGAGTTTTATTTCATTGTTACAATAAAGCATGAGCTGACAGATTACATACACACTAAACTTAGAGCACTTCCATGCACGGTAAATCATGCAAATCTCAAAAGCAATCCAATTACATAAATAAAACTTACTTGGTGCTTATGGGCAGAAACCAGAGCTTTTTGCTGGTGCCAAATACCTGCTGAAAGTTATTGTACTTCCCAAGACTAAATCCATCTTTGTCAGGCCCACTACGGAAAATTGGTGCCCGGAATGACTCTGTAAATAAATACATTAAGAAATTGCTTCAAACAAAATATGTTTAACCACTATCGTCCATAAGTATCACATTGTTTAATTTTCTACATTGAGTAAATGTAGTTTATAACTGCTATTAAGATTTGTAATGCATTAGTTGACATTTAAAAACAAATAGTCATATGGACATATCATCATTTTTTGTTGGCTTAAAGCCAATGTTCACCTACTAACAAAAAATAGAACCACTTCTAATGCAACCTGCTTAACAGGCCTTTTTCTGCAGGAAGTTGACCACTCTGTCAGGTACAATGAGAAAGCTGAATACTCTGGTACACAACTACCTTCGATGGTAACCAGCCAAATCACTGGGTTTGCAGACTAAATTACACCACAGAAATAATTACAAGAAGACTTTTCAGTGACTTTATTGTGAGCAAAATTAGAACTGCACAATCCTTTCTTACAAAACCACTCACTAACAAACATGCCTTGAGAGGTGAAAAGTTCACCCAGGCGGGACTCGAAGCCACAACCTTCAGGTTAGCAGGTGAGTATGTTACCCCTCTGCTACCACAGAGGAGTGGAAGAGATTTCGGGGAAAGATCTTCCTAAGAGTTCTTGCCATCACATAAACAAGCACAGTTTATGTTCCTTTCCATCAGTGACACAAATTGGTACTGTTTTTAAAGAGGTTTTCACAGATATCACAAACTATCTAATACCCTGATGTCATCCCAGTTAAAGAGTGAACTACAATGATTTACTGGCGGTTAAATGCATTAAGGAGGTGATGAAGCAGCATGGTTTGATCGTGGAAAAGCAGATTCAGCAGGGGACATGAACAGAAGTGACAATTTGAACAAGTGCTATGATTTCATCGATAACAACAAAATAGTGAAATTTTCCTCGGGTCCCACACAGAAATTCCAAAAAATAATCATAACAGCCCTCAATTCTGTACATGTCCACATCTTCCAAGATTTCACTGCATCTGTTGACATTACTACACAACAGCTTCACTAACTGGAAAGTCAACTAGAATTGTATGAAGCCATGCAGATGGAACTGATCAATGCCACAGAAACCTACATATTTGTGGCCCTCGGTTCTTCCTTGATACTGCACCCAGGAAGGAAGTATTTAACTTCATTGTGATGAATCCTAGAGCACTCCACTCCTCATGAATAGGCACCCCAAATACACCAGTAGTTTCCAGGGTCACTGTTCAATCTAGTAAACTCTCAGCCATATTGAATTCTATCTTCAAGATCCTCATCAGATTTCTCCCCAAGTAGAGGGTTAAGTATTCAAGCGAAGTGTGTAAGTTACTAGCAAGACATTGGCCATCATGCAGTAAAAATATGCTGGTTTTGTTCTAATCTTTTCACCACCACATGTGTCTAAACCCTTGAAAGTGACTACAAACATGCAAAATAACAAAGATTTAGAGCCTGTTTGCCTCTCACAATTTTTGGATGTTCTATAAATATCTGTTCAGCCGAACTACTTCCTTTGAGCCTTTATCTTACGAGCATTTCTCTCTAGTAAAATAAAATATCCCTAGACTACTGTGCATGTTCATTTGATGCACGGAATCATTCTTTCACTCTCAAGGCCCCACCGACTGTCAAATTACAGGAAAGCTTTTTTGAGGGACATTCACCTAGTAATGGATCTCTCTTCCATTTGAATTTTTTTATTGATATACTATTTACTATTGTGGAAAATTACAAAGGGAATTTATATACAAACCATCGCAATGTGGTTCCACCAAGTGAGGCCTGAGAATTTGATAAATATCTGTCAATATTGGTTTTTGTTGGACCTGATGTCATCCGAGTGATGCAACTCTCCCCTGATTAAGTATGCCTCAAGTGAAGAGGAGGGTTCCTGTTCTTCCCTCTATTATCCTGTTCAATTTTACCTCTCCTTTCGCAACATTCTCCATTTGAGTTCTACAAACCTCCACAACTAGCTTCCTCTCCTCTCAAACCATATCTAATACCTCCTCTATCACCCTCCTTGTCACCCAGTTCACCCTTTCCATTCTTCTCCAAATTAACATCTCAAAGGCCTCAAGTATAGTTCCTCCTCCCTTTGCAATGACCAAATTTCCCACCCATACAGAAGCACACTCCTAATAAGAGTTTTCAACAGCCTTTTCTTTACATCTCCACTCTGACACTGTGATTCCCTTCCTCATGAAAATGCTTATTTAGCCAGGACAATTCCATGCCATATATCCCTGCCACTAAACCCATTCTCCTACAAAATACATATACCGCTCATGCTACAATCTTTCTTGCAAGCAAAAA
The DNA here is from genome assembly GCA_963169105.1 of Ceriagrion tenellum. Classification (NCBI taxonomy): domain Eukaryota; kingdom Metazoa; phylum Arthropoda; class Insecta; order Odonata; family Coenagrionidae; genus Ceriagrion; species Ceriagrion tenellum. The sequence goes on from OY720632.1 coordinate 32,293,127, forward strand.
TTTTGACCCTCAATCAATAAGTTGTTTTGACTAACGCAAGCTTTATTGCTTTTGGTAATGCTTTGTTCCAAGGCAGTACAGCAAGTGCTTAGGGTCTCATACTCCAAGAATTGTTCTTGTTATGATCCAGCAAATTAGCCTTGATTATTGCAGAAGATTTTATACGTGCCCATCATTTATACCTGCGTTGTGTCACAACACTATCAAAAATAGTACAAGTACATAAAGGTAAAGGTAAATACATCAAGTAAAATTATACTGATTATAACTTACCTAGAGTTGAGCGATTGTGTGCAACAAGGTAACAATGGTAACAGAATAAAGAGACCAAAGACACAGCAAACATTACAGCCACAAAGAACAAGAAAAGAATGTGAAATCTTCCCAAGCCTTCTAGCTGGGTCTGAAAAAAAGAGTAATTAGGGTAAAATATTCACTTATATAAGCATGCATTAGAAATCTCTCTGCAGACATTGCCATTTAATACCATTGGACTCACAATAGATGTAATGCAAATGGAGAATACAGAATGATTCGAGAGATAAATACCTTCCAAAAATCAATGAAGTACCGCAATGTGGTAAATGCAATGTACAGGCAGTAGAGAAGGGCATATGCCAGAAAAAGGACAAAGAATTTGTAGTTTGTGTAAGCCACACAATTGTTGACCCAAGGGCAGTGATGATCCATCTTAAGTACACATTCACCACAAACTGAGCAATGGTGAGCACGATCAGGCTTCACATGCCAGCATTTATCACAGAAGCGAATAGCTGTGGAAAATAAGGAATTGAAATTACAACCAGCCCTGTGACTCCTTAAATCTTGTCTAGTTTTAAACATTTGAAGTATATACTTAAGTAATGAACCAACTTCAATCAGCTGCATTCCATAGTAAGTTAAAATTTGCAGTAATTTTTAAATTATCTGCAAGCAGGGGAAGAAAAGTTACAGAGCAGAAGAATCACACAATCAAAACTAAGAGATAATTACTGTAAAATCTGGTAAGAATACAAGTCTAAAGGGACAGAGGTACCCCTGTCAAACAGGCAAATTGCTCTATTTCAAGGAGGAAGAAGAAATCATGTGAGAGTCACAATTTCTGAGGGCATAATAAAGGCTCAAAGATGAAACATGGGGCAATGTTAACTTTATCTCACTGGAGACAAAAATATGGGTGCATCATCACATATTTCCATATTTTGGCTTTAGGGTTTAGCATCTAATTGTTTCATATAGCTCCAAAAACATTTAGAGTACAATTTTCATTGGGAGCTTCACTGGATGCAGGCAATATAGATTTCAAATCATCAAAATTCTGCTTTGCCTTTCCATAAATATATGGTACAAACTCTCTCTATTAATTCATCGCCTATGCATGAGATCATAGTCACAACATGTAATTCCAAATTACTTAACAAATAATAGCATTCAAAGATTCTTGCAATATCAAGAGGAATTTGTGCATAATAAAGAAATAAAACAACCAATTTCAACAAAAAACTTTAGTTTCTACACAGGTTTCAATATTATTATATTATCCTCACTTGAAGTTACAGACATACACAGCCATAGGTAAAGTATGGAAAATCGAATCACACTCCAAAGTTGGTGAAGAGTACTGCACTGCACCACACCAATTTGATAATAAATAGGGGAAAGCCACATACTTAGTAAAGTCTTACTGAGCTCAAATTGTAAGCACAGATAAACAAGGACCAGATTAGAAAATACAGTGGTTGATAAAGGAAACCTGATCACACTCATCTGTAACGTTTCTGACAAACAATGATGGATCTCATGTGACTTTACTGTCTTAAATTGCATCCTGAAAGAATGGAATGGCTTGTGATAAGTTTGATACACAGCCAGTATTAGAGACAAACGAACTGATAATTTTGAGGGACAAGCTTAGACCTGCAGTATATCTGAAACTGTGGTATTCTGAGGTGCATTATAACTGGATTATACTGTATCAGTAGACACATCCCAGTGATTACTTCAGTGTCAAGTGGCAGGAGGTAGCAACTCAGGACAACAGCCAAAAGAGGTCAAGGAGTTGTGTGCATTGAGTGGGGAGATAAATGATGGGGTAAGTCCAAAATTATGTCATTAATTGCCAAAATAATTCAATGAAAGTGTTCATTTAATGAAACCACAACAAGTGAGAGTTCATCAAAGAAATGTACACATCAATTCGCGGGACCAAATATTTCCAGATCTCCATCATTCAGTAACAGGTTTACAAGCTGGAATACAAAATTAGCTTTAAATTAGCAATGGAGCGGAACAGAAAATATTTTGTTAGGCAAACTACCTATGTGCTGTGAATAGAATGTGACGGAGACACCAGTAGCTTATTACCAGTCCAATATATTCTACTTCTACATTTTGTGTCATGAATTATCCCTCTGATTTCAAATGAAACAGGATGGTATCGGGCTCTATACCAATGTTAATCAACTTCTTCAGCTTTTAAGGGGAACTAAAAATGGTTCATTCACTGGAAAAATTTTCCTCAGCGCCTCAGTGAATGCTTCCTACCTTCACATATATTTTTGTAGGCTCTAAAATAATAGGGATATCTCTTCAAAAGGTTGCAACTAACCACAAAAAAATTATGATTCTGAATCAGAGGGCATGGGTGGTGTATTAAAACTGAAAGTCTTTCATTTTTTCATGGGACCCACAAACCAATGATAGTGACTAGAAAATCCCCAGTGCAAAATTTAGCCAGACATGTTCACAAATGGCTGTAACCCTTTCATTTTATATTCACCATTGGCTTCCCAGATGCTACTGTCGGCGTCAAAATGATATGCCGCTGTACTTTGAAAATTTATATCTTGGTCCCTATAAATGCTAGTGCAATGTTTTATACACCAATTTAAAGATAATTTTCTTTCAATTTCAGCAGTATTTTTTATTACATGATATAATAAAAAATGGAGACACATTAATGCAATAATCGTCACCGCACATCCTAAATTTACAAGTTTTGTCAACTTCATGAACTTTGTAACTCAGCCAAGGGAAAACTATGTGATCTACAGCATTGACTTTCCACGAAAAGATGCGAGAATTGTTAGAGATACATAAAATGGCAAGGGCAAATTTTTATAATGCATATTTTGTTGTTAATGAAGGAAAATGTTTAAACATTATCTAGTCCCACAATTTGCACAGTATCAAAAAATTAAAGCCAGCGTAAAAAATTTTAATTTATTGGAAAATTTTCTATGATCCAAAAATAAATGATTTATGAGCAGTAGAGACATTAGAGAATTATGAAAATATGCAGGAGTGAACGATTGCTGCGATGCCACTTCTTGCGAGCGCATCTCAAAACGGATATTTGGACGAGCTGGGTGCACTGCGACTGAATCATTTTGCATCGAGCTATTGAAAACTGATGGCATGTTCTATAAACCCCACTTTCTAGTCAATCGATCATAAAAACGTACGTATCATGTTAATTCATTTACTATGCTTGGAAAAAGACCCTCCATGTATCAGTTTAACAATTCCACTCGTCAATTTTGCTCGACCCGGGAGAGAGAATGAATGTACACGACGACTGAAAATCACTCTTTAAATCACATAGGCAGCCTTGAAATACTACCTCTTACCTGTCTTTGAACCCATGTGCACAGCTTTGATGATTCAGACCCACGAACCCCATCCATTCCCCCCGGCCTCACGTCCCAAGACGTGTACGCAAAAACAAGTTTAGCATGGGCATGGAACACAATGTATATACGTCGATTACGGGAGCAAAGTTTCCCTGAAAAGACTTAAGAAAGGTGGTAAATTCCATCCCTTACCTCCATTCGAATCCCTAAGCACGGCTTTGATGATTCGGACTCATTAACCTCCCTTTGAGCCACTCACCTCACATCCCTAGACGCCCCAGGTGTGGCTTTTGTATGTTCCACTCTGAGGTGGCCAAATGTGTTCATGCTTCCTTGCCGTTTCCTACTGAGAACTTTAATTTTGGAATTTTGGAATCCAACAATCATATTGTCACCCCTTACCCTTCTCTCCCAGTATGTGTATCCCCATTGGCTTGTACCCCAAAGATGTTTTTGTTTGTCGTTTACTCCTTCAGTTCAGCTCAAAATTCCACGCGAGCAAGATACCTCCGACAAAAAAAAGTGTCCTTAGACTGCGAAATCTAAGAATGGAAAATTCTAAGGAAGAAAATCGTGCAAGAGGGAGACCCAAGAATTTGAGAAGACGTGATAAGGACTTTATCATCAATATTAAGGAGTTTTTTGACAGTGCAAAGGCAGGTGATTTGGTTATTGACATAAATAAAGTTGTATACCATACAGCAATTTGTGCGTGCGTGAGTGAGAAAACAGTCCGTAACACCATTAAAGAGAAGACAGAAAGTGCCAATAGTGAGGTGTCATCTCCGAAAAAAGTCACGGAAGGTCTCGCATTGTGCTTGACGAGTACACCCAAGGAGTTAATCACTGAAAAATGAATGCACTTTACCACAGAAAAGAGTTTCCTACTTTTATCAGAATACTGGATGAATTGAAGACAGATCTGGAGGATTTGCCTGATGTTAGCCTTATTAGCATTATTCAGGAAAGTGGGGAAAGGGTGAAACTACTGTGGACTCCAGTCGCCCATTGTGAATTTAACGTGATTGAGTTGATTTGGGCGTGGGTGAAAAACTGGGCTGCAAAAAACAATAAAACACATAAAATTAAAGTGTACTACAGCTACGCATTCAAGCTTTGGAACGGGTACCAGTGCCGACATGGAAGAACGCTGTGGAGCACGTGAAAAAAGTGGAGTATTATTGGATCAAGGACCGGTTGGTGGAGGAATTCATGGAACCTATCGTCATAAACTTGGGAGAAGAAAGCAGTGGTGCTTGCAGCAGCAGTGAGGATGATAAATTTAGGATTAAAAATGTTTTACGGTAAGAAACACTTTTACTCATTTTACTTTCCTGACCCAATATAAATACAAGTGCATATCAAGATTCACTATAATATTTACTTTGCTCATATAAATTGTTATCCTCACATGTCATGTTTTTATACTGTCAGTTTTTCTGAGTCAAAGTAATATTTCCTGTGGTGAATATTAGTGTTGTATTTTATTTCAAGATTTTCATATATATTACATACATGCGGTAGCCGGCTAATTAGTGATAAAACTTTTCGTGAAATGACACAAATCTGAGAAAAAAAAACTTTTAATATGTGAATCATGGTATTACTGTCAATGTAATGAACAAATGCGAGCATCAGAAATACTCAAAGAGTTTGTTCTGTCCATTATATTTGCTTGTGCTGCAATATGACAGGAGTCGACGGGCTTTGTCGCCTTCCCCGCGCTCAACGGCCTTTCCTCTGTGGGACCGGTAGCTGTGTGGCACCGTCCAGTTTGGCAACGTGGCATTAATTGAAATTATTAACATTAACAAATAACAACATTGTTACAGATTTTGGATCATAGAAAAATTTCAAATAAATTTAAAAGTTTTACTGTGGATTTAATTTTTTGATACTGTGCAAATTGTGGGACTAGATAATGTTTAAACATTTTCCTTCATTAACAACAAAATATGCATTATAAAAATTTGAGCTTGCCATTTTGTGTATCTCCAACAATTCTTGCAACTTTTCGTGGAAAATCAATGCTGTAGATCACATAGTTTTCCCTAGGGTGAGATACAAAGTTCATGAAGTTGACAAAACTGCAAAATTTAGGGTGCACGGTGTCTATTATTGCATTAATGTGTCTCCATTTTTTGTTATATCATGTAATAAAAAATACTGCTAAAATTGCAATCAAATTATCTTTAAATTGGTGTATAAACCATTGATTGCACTAGCATTCACAGGGACCAAGATATAAATTTTCAAAGTACAGTGGCATATCATTTTGATGCCGACAGGAGGCAACAAAAGCTAGAGCCATTATTTTTTTTCTTCAAGGTAACCCATGTGGGCTGGGATATGGCAGTGTTATTGTAATCACATGTTGTACTGGTCATTGCCTCAGCAACAAGAAAAGGTGCTCAGGTATTGCAGGATATATATGAAGATAACATTGAATTATTCAAATGCAAGCCTAGCATTCGTGAAGGCATAGTGCACAACTCAACCACCAAACCTGATTAACTCTGAAGCCCTGGTTGCTCTCTGGGATGATTATTAAATGGAAGGTGATGGAATAGATCACCTGCCATAACAGGAGTCAGGCCAAGAGGTAATGCAGGTACTTTAAATGTTGCTCAAGGCACATGGAAAGCTCAGGTTAGGACTACAGCATTGGGAGTGGTGGTCAAGGTTATTTATGTCTTTCAATAAAATTACTAATAATACCAGTATGTAAGTTGCAATATAAATGAAAAAAATCTGAGAAAAAATAACTATCCTTGGCCAAATGACACCTTGTCAACATTTTTTTGATAAGATGTGTACAATACCACCTTTGAAGAACCAAATGGTTGAGAACAGACACTATAAATAGTGGTAAGAAATGTTTGTGTGTATGCAGTGCATCAGACTTGCCCTAAAGGAATGATAAACAACTAAGTTAGAGATACAGTTCAAGGTGACCTTTTTTATTTGTGACAGCATTTGCAAATATATAGAACAAATATCTCCAGCTAACTTCAGGGTTTATACCCAGTGCCATTGGGATTTTATGTAGAGACAGACTGCTTTCTAAAGCCATTTGGCCTAGATTTTTTGGGCAGCAAGAAAAATCTGAAGAATTTCAATCCTTGGGTACCACACAACGGGAAGGTCCAAAAATTGGTTTCGATGATGCATCATAAGCCTTGCTTTGAAAATTGTTACAAAACTCAGTGAATGAGAATAATGGGACTTATATTTCTAGTGTTCGGAGGCAATATGAGATAGCATTCTGCGAATACACTGGAATCAGGCAATATACAGATATATTCAAATTTGAATATGAAATGAAATATTGAAATGGTATGGGATTTGAATACAAAAATGGCAAGGAAAACACGACCAAATACATTTCAAGACTACCGTTCATGAACCATAAATTACCAATACAATATCCGGTGTATCTCATTGCACGATTTGTGCTTGTAAGACATTGGTTGCATTTCCTTAACTCTTATCAGTGGAAGTAAATTAACGTCATTCCTACCTCCTGTTACGGTCCGATTTGTCAAAGGAAGCCCTGAGGCCAGTCGCTCCAAAACATATCGCTGAACTTCTTCGGACTCAGCACTTTCCAACCTCTCTAAATCAGCAGGGCTAACTTTGAACTGAAATGACCAAAAATAAAGTCTGAGATAAAACACATACTATATTTATCATTCATGGCAGGGCTTTTAAGTTTTAAGACTATATCCGTAATAGTAATAGATACTATGGAGACCTTAATCACTAAATAATTTCACAAAAATTGGCATGTCTTTTAGCCAAATTCGGCACGAAATAAATTAAATCGTAAGCATGAAACTGACCATAAAATAACAATAAATAGAGATCTCCTTCTGAAAATTACCTGACTGGGTACTCTGCCGATGTCAGTAAAAATTGTCTGCCAATAGGACCATGCAAATATTGCAAATATCAGGTGATAGCCGATAAGATAAAGGGCTGAAATAATAATTATTATTATTAATAATACATTAACCACTTAAGTACCAAAGGTAACTTAACACCGATGGTTACTTACCTCTTTCAACATCGTTTTTGACAGTCACTGAAAACGAACAGACAAGTGAGTACTCACCAAAGTAAACAAAAATATAATTCAACTCTTACATATAAACGACATAAAAATTCTAATTCTGACCCGGTTGCCATTTAATTGGCTATCCACTAAAGAAAATACATGGAAAAAAGAGACTTACAGAAGCACAACTGAATCACGTAAGCATAATACGACCAAATAACTATTGTCACAATGAACATAACAGGAATCCATTTCAAGGCTCTAAAACATATCATTCCAGTCTTCTTTGAAAAGCTGTTCCCATCATTTGTTGAGGCCATCGTCATAAAAAAATATCAACAATTGACAAAGCGATTGCTATTTTCTCCTATCTGTCACACATACCAAATTACTGACGGTACATCAGCGCCACATGTGTCGAATATGGATACTTTGTGTGCTCCCCCTCGCACTTCAAATTTATCATTTCGTAATCCTTGTGGTTACATAACCTACATAACAATAGAATACATGCGTACCTATTCACGGAAAGTGATGCTCGTAAATCAATTCTCTCTAACCGACATGGAATGTTCGTTCAGTTTATTTCGGGTACTGACGACTGTTTTGGATAAGCATAGAAATATTTTTTCCTTCCTGATACTTTCCCTCTAACGCTCTCAATGAACGAGACGCATTTCATTTTACATCCTAAATAATATACCGTGGTTTGAATAACTCATTTTTTAAAAAGGTAATCATTCCATTTCCAAAATTAAAAACACAAATTAGGACTCTATTTAAGCTATTTTAAGGGAAGAAAAAATTATTGTTAGTAAAGTACCGGATCAACACTAATTGACGATCGATTAACGCCCAACTACAACGCGCGATTCATTTTTAGGAGACGGCTTCCCAGAAAACACAAGGGTGTTCATGATAGCATAACCATGTCGTGGCGAGGGAGAAGAAGAGAGGGAGAAAACACATTAAGGGTGTTCATTATAGCATAACCATGGCATAGAGAGGGAGAAGTAGTGGAGGGGCAGCTGCTACAGATAGGTATGTCCTGCCCATCCCCAGCAAAAACCCTGGCTATGCTCACATCCATAACCCTCATGCTGCAGAAAATGCAAAATTGAAATTGAATATCCCACAATCTTGAACTGTGTGAATGAAATTTATCCTAGAAGAACATCAAAATATTTTTATGCCACTTAATCCAAATCATGCAGGAGCCTAGACAGAGAGAACAAAATTCAAAAGGGCAGTAGGTAAAAGATGTGGAGAACAACAAGGTACACAGGGCTGAAAACATCAAGAGAAATCATCAAAGCATTTAAAATGAGCTTTACACAAGATAATAAGCTATGAAAGCATAAATTAACTGAGGACACCTTCAGAGTAGTATAATGATTGTGATACTGAAGACTGCAAGGACTTAAAAAATTTAGGAGCTCTGAACCTTGAGCCTGGTGTCACAGGCTTACGTGAGGAATAAGCCAAGGAGTTGGAAGGAAAATTGAAGACAACCTCTTGGATAACAAATTAAGATATGGCATAAGCATTCAAAATTTGCTGTTTGAGGATGATGCTGAAGATCAAATGGATGGATAAACATAATAAGAAATGACAAAGAGTACAGAAGAGAAGATGGTGAAAGGACCACATGGAATACTATGTACAAAAGAGCCAGATGCATTGGGTACGCCCTGAGGGGAAGAATAAAAGGTTGAATCCAATGATCTTGGTTTTGTTCAATTTACGTAAACAATTCATCACCATGTGGCTGTCCCTGTTCTAAGCAAAGTGCAGAAGACTGTCAACCAGCAATAAGCTTCTCCTTTTCTCGTACCTACTATATCAATGATATTACCTGTGTGACAAAAGAGGGTACTTTAGTTCTTTTTGCTGATGATACCTCGCATATTTCATCAGCTTCTTCAACTCCAGATTTATCTGCCTCTATTGACACTGCCACCTCCTCCATGTCAACTTGGTGTTCCACTAATAATTTGATACAAAATGCATAAAAAACTCAACTACTACAATTTCATACCTACCAGACAAAAAAACTCAACCGAATTCAACTTTCAATGGTCAATCAAACCATTTTATCCTCAAAATCAATGAAGTTTCTAGGACTGAACATATCAGATACCTTAGAGTGGAACACTCATATTTCCATTTTATCCAACAAATTTACAGGTGCCATATACCAATTAAAATGTCTAAGCCAATATCTTTCCCTGCATTTACTCCTAAAAGTGTAATATGCCAATGTATTCTCTCACATTAAATATGGCATAATGTTTTGGGGCATTTCCCCTCATGCACAATGAGTTTTTGTACTCCAAAAAAGGGCACTGAGATTTATGTTTAAGCTATCTCCCCGCATACATTTACATGTGTGCATGTTTTGTTAAAGAGAACCAGAGCAAATTTATAACCACAGGAGACATTCATAACCATGGAACTTACTACGGTACTTTGGCAAAAGGAGATACAATGCCAGAGCACCTCCAAAGACCCCCGGAAGCCTTCACAATGCCTTTAAGTGGAGTACATACTAAAAACACCACTGTTGCTGAAGGAAAGCTCTATAATGATAACACGTAACTTTGTGATTCCACGTATATTTATTTGGAACAACCCGTGTTTCGGCGTTCAACGTCATCTTCAGGTAAAGACCCTACAACATCCATCAAAATATATACACAACTCAGGTGGGGGCAGGGATGCGGGAGGGGTGAGGATGGAGGTATATTTGGGAGATATCCAGAGATAAGGTGTGAAGTAAAGGGTAGAGGAGGGGAAGGGAACTCCATTGGATGAACTCAATCAAACACTGAGGGAGGGAGGATAAGCTCTATAATGACAACTAGGAACACTCAAAGGTCAAAGGAAGAGATTAACATTACAGTCCATTAGACTGCATGCTAACACCTCGAACTCCATATTAAAAATCTTATATAAAAAGCAATAGGATGATTACCCACTCATGAGGCAATGTCCTTGTTCAAATCTAATCTTTATGATGCTTGTAATCATTGAAATGTATATTGTCTACCTTTCAAGTCGTTTTTGCTTAAATTATATACAATTGTAATATGCATTATGAACATGATTATTTCTGTTCTTTCATGAGCTGCAAGCTCCTTGGAACATATTTCTTTATCAATGTTCCTCTCACTGTATTTTGAGTTTTACTATTTATATATAGGAAACTTTAACTATAGAAATATTTACTATATATATATATAGGAAATGTGAACCTAAATACAAACATAAGAGAGTCTATTCTGAGTGGGCTAAGAGGTCTTTTTTTGTGGATTTGGAGAAGGAGGATTGGGACTCTATTCATAATCCAGACATCTCCTTTGATGAGAGGTTTGATGATTTCTTTACTGTTTTTAAATTTCATTTTGATTGTAATTTCCCCCTTCTTCGGATCAAGAATGTTACACCTAGGGTTTCTAAGAGTAATAACTGGATCACTCCAGAAATCAGAGTCCTCTCAGCACAACTTAAAGCTGATCACAGGAAAATGAAAACCTGTGATTCCGAATCCAGTAGAAAAGTGTATTTAGCTAATAAAAAACAATATGTTAGAATCATTACAGCTGCCAAAAAGGATTTTCATTCAAAATTTATCTTGGCTTCTAATAATCCTGAGAAAGCAGCTTGGAAGATAATCAATGAATCATCTCGTAGTTTTAAATCATCCTCCACCCCTTCTCTTAATCTGAACAGCCATTTAGTATCTTCTCCAACCGAGGTAGCCAACCATTTTAACATGCATTTTGTGAATGCTGTTAATAAATTTACTAATATTGATCCTTTTGCCATTATTTCTTCACTTTGTCATGACCAGCCTCTGATTCCGAATACTATTTATCTCTATCCAACCTCTGAGAGAGAGATTTCTAAAATTCTGTCAAAAATCAGTTCTAAATGTTCATCTGGTTTCGATGAGGTCCCATGTTGTATTATGAGAGGTAATATTAAAGAGTTGTTAGTGTCACCTCTTGTACAATTAGTTAACGATTCTTTGTGTACTGGTGTATTTCCATCTAGATTAAAGACTGCTAAAATAATTCCTCTCCATAAAGGTGGTGATGACACGGACATTAATAACTTTAGACCTATCTCCCTGCTCTCTGTTTTTTCAAAAGTGTTTGAATATGTTATGTTTCACAGACTATCATCTTTTATCGGAAAGTATAAGATTTTGTCCCTATGTCAGCATGGTTTCTTACAAGGAAAAAGTACAGAAACTGCTATTTACAAATTTGTTGAATTGATTCTCCTTGGATTGGATAAAAATAAGAATGTTTTGGTATCTTCTATGATTTAAGGAAGGCTTTTGATAGTGTAGATCATTCAATTCTGTTAATGAAACTAAGTTATTATGGTATTTCTGGCAAGGCCAATGAATGGCTGAGATCCTATCTGTCTGGAAGAAGTCAGTTTGTCTGCATTAAAGATCCAATCTCAATGTTTTCCTCAAACAAAATAGAATTTGGAAAAGGTGTTCCACAGGGGTCTGTACTTGGACCACTGCTCTTCTTGTTATACGTCAATGATCTCCCAAAAAGTACTGTGACTGGGGAGCTTATTATGTACGCTGACGATACCAACCACCTGATCTCCAGTGATCAGGATTTGTCAGTGGTGGCACAGACCGAACTAAAAACTATGGCTGAATGGTGTATTGAGAACAGAATGTCTCTAAACAGCAATAAATCCTTTTGTATGCTCTTCCACCCATATCAGAAGAAAATCTTGTCATCTCCTCTTTTGAGATTAGGGGGCAAATCACTCACAACCTCCTCCTCTTCCAAATTCTTGGGTGTTTATATTGATGAATCCCTTATTTGGGATGAACATATCAATTTTTTGTGTTCTCGTGTAGCCTCAGGATGTTACTTACTCAGGAGGATCCTTCCTATTACCCACATTAATACTGCTTTGTGTTTATTATGCTTTTATATTCAGCAACCTGAAATACAGTGTTGTGGCCTGGGGACATGCCAACGGTTCCTCTAGGCTATTTAGGCTCCAAAAGTGGGCAATTAGGATTCTAACTGGTATCAACAAATATACAAGTTGTAGACGGTTTTTTAAAGAACTCAAAATTTTAACTTTTCCTTGTATTTATATTTACTATGCCATTATGTATGTGAAAGAGCAGCACTCCTCCTTAGGTCTGACTATGAACAATCATGTGCACATGTATGATACCAGGAGAAACAGTGATTTCAGAACCGTGACACATAATCTTTCCATGTTTACTAAAGGACCATCCTATGCAGGATGCAAGTTTTTTAATCATTTACCTGTCAATATTAAAACAGATAAGAGTATCCCCAGGTTTAAGGCAAAATTAAAAAAGTATTTACTGCTAAATGCCTTCTACTCTGTGAATGAGTTTTTATCATCTTAATGTAATTTTCTCTGTATTTCAGATTTTGTATGTATGTATATATAAATATATTTTTTTTTGACATGTCCTATACGTGTAATGACGTCCTGGGATCAATAAAATTTATTATTATTATTTGTAGCATTTATATATGTCATTTAAGTAAATGAATAAGAACTTTATGGACTAAACAAAAAATAACTCCTCATTAAAGATTGTAGGACCTCATGGAATGACCTTATGTATTGGTGAAAAAAACCACTAATTGCCCAAATCTAATTGGTTTGATTAGTACAATGAACCCATTTTGATCCAATTTTTTCATTTGAAAAATGCTACAAGTACTTCGGCATTAAGAAGGAAATGGAAAGGACTGCAAAATTTTCAAAACCCACAAATTATTGCAGATGATCAGAGGTAGGCCTCATAGCTAGAGTCCGACCGACATGTTAAAGAAGCTGAAATATACTGATTTGGCTCTGAAATAAATGAAAAGCATATAATTTTTCCACGAATTTATGTTTTTAACCAAGGCCAACCATCGTGGATTCTTTGGTCACACGATTCCCTTCCCCAAACAATGTTGGATGGGATTACTGGTCAGCTGCAATTCTGTCAACTGAGCTACCTTCACTCATGAAGTTGAACACAATGAGTCGAAAGATATTAATAGCAGTTTACAACTAGAATGAGGTAAAATAAATAAATACCAAATTATCAAAATGGTTATTTAATGACCTTAAAAAAATTCAATTTCATTCTTGTCAGACTTTGGAACACACTCAGCTTTGAAAAATAATTTCAAAGCTAATTCCAAGAACACAGTTTATCAGTAAACAGTTTTAAGAAGATACTTTGGGCACATCAAGTTTTTGACATAATTCAACTTAGGCAGTACTTTAACTGACTGCACAAATATAAGAATATTGTTTTCAGCGAAATAAATTATTGCAATAGCCTACATACAAAAAATGAATAAAAATGTTTACATAAAAAATGTGTATCTTCATAACATCAGAGCATGTTTCCACAAGCTCACAAAACACCATATATCTATCTAACAATAATTTTGTACTTTTTTTCAGTTTTGTAAGTATTTACATATAGACCCTAAGGAAATTGACAGTTTCATACACTTCTTTATATCACCCAAGTTGCTTTTCTTTTGTTCAAGTATTTGTAAAATGACTACCTATGCAACTGTCAGCAAAACTTTGACTTAAAAGGACAACTTTTGCTCAAATGCCAAACCTATCACAATCACCACACATTACAAATTATACAAATTTTGAACCAAACTGACAATTACACTTATGGTTACAGTAACTTTTCAATTTTGTGGTTTTTTTTTGGCATTTGTTTTTCATGGCAATATTAGAGGTACATCATTTATACTACATTACTTATATTGATACTAATATTATGATTTTTCAAAACAGAGAATATTAATATGTAAAAAAAACACACCATAAATGCTTGAAAAACATAGGTTTACATGAAAAAAGATCTAATGACCATTAAGGAAATCCAGATCAAGGACAATTTAAAGTAGGAATAACCAGTTACAATGACTGTAAACATGCTGCAAACATTCCAACAGCTTGCAACAGAGGTAGAAAAGGTTATTCATTCATCATAGCCACAATTCAAACAAATAAGTTTAAATTCTAAAAAAAGGCTATGCATGGATGTAAAAATGTTTGCAGATGTACCAACATACATAAGAGAAAGGAAAATTGGTTGAGGAAACAAAAAAATCTTCTCCTCTAGCCACATTTTTCAGGTGACTCACAGGGCACTACATAAGCATATAAAATGAAAACTTATTAAGTCGTCATATTACGTATGAGGGCTGTATGACTGTACTCCATACTAAAACATTAATGAGCTATGTCAAAACATAGATAATCCCGAGGGAAAAATCCACCATATCCAGGAATCGAACCACTGATCATAGGCCACAGAACCAATTTCAACATATTTTTATCACTGGTTTCGGCAGAAGTAAAATATCTTCATAAACGAAGTTACTTCACTCAGTTGAACTATTAAGGTTTCAGTTCAATATGTATTCACAAATCAAAGATAAATATAATTTTTTCAGTAACAAATACACATCAGCTAAACTGAAGAAACTGAGGGTTAAAGAAGAATGAGTAAGATGTGTTGGAAATAGTTGCACACTCAGTTCAAATACAACTGAGCTATTAAGTAAATGCTACGGCCATTAACAGTTTTTGAAACCAACCAATGGCGAGATGATTAGAAATGAACTGAGCCAGCAAAAGTTTATCTCCCATATATAGCAGCGAGGAGAGGACTTGTTTAAAAGAGAGTCAGTACTCTATAACTTGTCTGATAAAAACCCAGTCTCCTATTCTATTCAAAGCAGCCTTTGAATTCCCATAAGATAAACAATCAAGAATATTCAAATGCTTGTTCTTATGAGAAAAATTTCAGAATAATTCACTATTGCAACCTTTCCTAACTCATTGAAAGGAGTTATGAAATACCACAGTATCACTGAATCCAACAGTACATTACAGACACTTCCATAATACGATAAGCGATTGAGAGGAATGCACTCAACAGCAACACTAAATTCTTCAGGGGACTGCTCCTTTCTCAAGACCATCAATCAACTTTGGAGCTGCCTCAATTACTTAGAAATTATAAATTACTGGCGGGTGAAGTAATTATATCTCACTAGGCCTTTACATAAGTTGTAGCACCAGTATTTTGACTTCTAATTACATAAACAACTGTAGCTAGACAAAGGAACACAAAATGGAGAACATAATCAAAGAATGAGCACTAAACAAAACATTTTCCAAAGAAAAACAGATATACATTCATATTTATCAACATCAAAGCAGGAAAAATTACAAATCATAGGGATAACCTTGAAATAACTGGCACAAAAACTTGTATGGAAAAGACTAGATAAGTATCTCAAATCACAAACTTACAATATACATACAAAATGTAGACTAAACCATTTTATCAGAACATTATTTACTTCAATGTGCAAGTAATTCATTAATGAAGGGTAGTCATTCATCCAACCATCTGTGAAGACCAATAAACAACGAATATACAGAAATTATGATTTAAGGAGGTCAGGAAACTGATAAAACAGGCAATTAGTCAAAGCACAAACAGCTGAAAACTCAGTCAATTGCTCTTAGCAGTAACCCAAGAGTCATGAAATAACTTAAGTTTCCATGTAGAGCTAGTGAAAAGTAATAGTACCTAATCAAGTATGTTGCTAGACTTGTGCTTATGCCATTGAAAAAATGCATGATTTCAGGCAAAATGGTGATTATCAAGTGCCTAAAATATCACCAACAGGTCAAGGAGCTGTTCATAAGGTTATTACCAACTCCAACATCTGAATTTCTTCCTCGTTATAAAAAGCATAGCCAATGCATTTTTGAATGCACATCAATCAAAAACTATCACACCATAAAAAGCCTTTTGGCTGAATAAAAAATTAATAGGATTGTAAAAAGAAGAACATTTCTTGGTTAAAAATAACAAGCTAAGCACCATCCAATCAACAAGCTAAAATACATAGATAAACCCAATGTTGGCACAGATGAGCTTTCAAACCAGATTATTTCATTATGGAGGCAAGAAAATTAGACACACTTAATACCTAAAATGGGATATCAGAACTGATTTAGCATGACATAACATTTATTGGAAATAAGCCACACCTAATATGAAATTTATCCTCAAAGACAAGATATAAACAGCAAGAGACCTAGGCAGCACACACATTTCTAGTTCAAGGATGGATTATCAAAAATTCTGAGAATGCCTCATTCAAATGAGTAACTCATAAACATATATATGTACTAGTTTATACTCTCATCATGGAATAGCCTCTTTCATTTCAAGGTGGGAAAAGCTCCAAGCATCTGCATTTACAGCACCAATATGACATCCTGAAATCACTACCAGGTAGTGACAAATCATCTATTTCAGTCAACCACAGTTATAGGGCTCCTCATAATTCAAGAAAAAATATTACCACTGCATTTTGTTAGTCTATTACCAATTCTCAATTTAAACTTGAAAAGCACCATCAGTTTTGCCACTCATAAGGACTAGATTTCATGCACTATGCATCTCATGATTAACAATGGAATACAAGCCATACTGGGTAAAAGAAATAGGCATAATAAAGTTCCAATTTTCATGACCACATAACAAGTACTTTCAATTAATCTAACATCTATATAAGGATAAATACAAAGGGAAAGAAATGGGATATTAATAATTAGTATATTTGAAAACATATCTAATAACTTGTATTTTTGATACCCTATAAAATAACTGCAAAATAGACACTCATCCAATGAGTTAAAAATCTTAAGTAATAGATATTTACATAAAATGTACCTCTTGATGCTACATGACTATTGCACTAATAAATATAGTAGGTAATGTGCTTCAAATTCGTTAGCAATAAGGAACTAATAATAAAATATATGCAATTTTCAATTATGATGTTAGGCTGTGATATCACAAGATATTTATACAATTTGGAAACCACTTGATCATTTCAATTTTTTCCCTGGTACTTCATGGATTTCATTTAGGACTGATGTATGTATCTCAATTAGAGGTGTCTAGACAAGTGTACCACTTGATAGGAAGGTTAAAACCATGTGAATTGTCACGTGCCTAGCCTAAACACTCAACCGCCACCTTGTATGTACACCTCCTTGTTGAAATAAATTACACCATGAAATTAAAAATGACAGGTAGAATGGATATGTTATTTTCACAAATTATTACACAAACTGAAAGAGTATGTGAAATGCCTTAGCTCTAAGATATCAATTCAAACCATAGGAATAACAATTCCTTAAATATGTGGTAGTAAGGAATGATCAAGTTTTCCACACATTTTAAGGATAAAAATTTATCATGCAACACTTTACACATTAAATACTTCACAAAAATATTTTTTCTGAATGAAATGCATTTTTTTCATATTTTTAAAAACCCTTATTGCCCTAAAAAAACAGCAACAGAGCCCTAATAAGGATATCACATGCCTATTAGAAGTTTTTATGCTACATGACAGCCCATCCTATAGTGTATTTCAATATATTTATTTTGAGCTCAATTATCCAACAAATGGACCCTAAATGACATTCAAAACCTTGTCACAGTTCCATAAATTTCTACAGATCCAGAAATGTTTTCCTACAGGTACACTTTCCCAAACACTCATTACATAGAAATTACAACCTTATAAGTGTGGAGAAGAAGAGGCAATGAGCACAAGATCATGTAACACAAGAGCTTCTAATGAACAGGGATGGCAAATGCACATCAGGGCTACACTAAGGATTAGAAATTGAAAAAGCATTCCATGGATTTCTTTCAAAACCTCCTCATATGGAAAATTTGAAATAACTTTCTTCAAATGCTAAATTGGCAGACGAATGGATTGACAGACATGTGTGGTATCTTCAGCTCCTTGCATTTCAGTTCCCTTGAAGGACACAGACTGGGGCAATTGCTTCAATCATTCATTCCTCACCCCCTTCCTCCTCCAGCAGAGGATTCATGGAGGACCAAGCCTTCTGTTGCATGGGCAAGGGTAATGGCCTCCACTCATTTCCTCGCTCAGGGCTCCTACCCTGCATGTCCTCCTCATACTCTTCCTCCTCTTCTCCCGGATCTGAACTTTCTTCAGAGCTTAAACTGCAAGACCTGCCAAAGAAGCCAGGTGTGAGTCTAAATGTTCAGCCATTCCACATCATTATCGTAAGGTGTTCAATCATGACACACAGTATGTAAGTTTCAACATGTGAATGATGTCAAAACTCAACTACCATAAATCCTCAAAACCTAGATTGTTATGGTAATCAACCACGGAAAAAAGTACTACTGAACAGCAAAAATAGATATTTAGTATAGAACCAGGAACATGCTGGAAAAATTTAAGAAGCGATTTTATTATTCAGAGGCAGATTTAATGCCAGCCACATATCCTCTGCCCTAACTTCTGAAGAAACCCACAAACCGCCAATTAACATGTCAAAGTATCATATGTTTATTTGTCTAGAGAGCATTTCTAGATTTTTTTGTTTTGTTTTACACATGTCTTTTGTTTCCTTTTCGCGCTCTTGCCCTCGTGTCAGAGCTCACCGATTCAGTACGGTGGAGGTTGTAATGTCGAGAAGTTCATACTTTTCCAATAAAAAGTGGAGTCAATCATTACAACAGTGGAGTTACTCATTCACCATTAACCTGATTTTTAATATAACATTTTTTTCTAATGACATCAAGTTTAGTTTCATGTGGGCATTTTAATGGCACACAAGTTTACTATCAGTGATAAAAACTGATAGTATCATTATGATCTCTTAAAAAGATGAGAGTAGATCAAAATTAGAGTCCTGACAAGTTAAAATAAAGCTCAACCCAACTTGAGCATTTCCATAAAGCTCTTCTTACAATTTTCAGTTTCTGGGAAATAGTATGTATTTGCATGAATTTGAGGTGATATTTTTTCTTCCATACTTCCTAAGAAAAGTGGGTTTGTCTTGCAATTAGGAAAAAATCCTCAACTTAAATATCATTGCATAATCTAAATACATATGAGGACCCCAGAAGTCAAGGGGTCTAAGTAACAAAACCGTTGTTTTGAGAAAACAAGTCAAAGTTGAAGATTTTTGGTACAACCCACTAAGTAGTTAAGAGGCATTACCCTAGATAGCATCACCTGTCAAGAAATTCACTTGGACCCTTTTACCACCTAAAATATTTATATTTTCACATCTCATTCCTCTACCTAACTTAGGTTTTTTTGACGTCACTTAGACCCCTTGACTTCTGGGGTCCACATATATACACTCACCAGTTCAGGTATATGCATATTAAAACTCTGTTTGGGTTAATGATTAATCAACATTATCTTAACTTGCAAAGTTTTAGTACTGCTGGTTACAACTTTTTTAAGTGGATTGTAAAAAGCATCAGTGCAATCATGGTATAAGATTCATAAGGCATTATGCATTCAGTAAGTGATAATCTTCTCATCATGCATGCAGGCAGCAGCAGGCACCTATTGAAACAATGAGGAGAATCCATTGGTGACTTTGAACAGTATTGTTTCAATTAGTGCTTTAATTTCTATAAATCATTAAGGGCGTTAACATGTACATTATCTAAAGCAATTTCCCTATAAAACTCAGTCATGATTAAGTGATTACAAACAATAACTGTTGCTACATAATTCTTTGGTTTCTGATAAAACAGAGAAAACAGTGTCATTTCAGTAGTTATAATGTCATGGGTATAAATCTCACCCTAGACCCTTCATTATTCTCCATCCAACAACTTCATTTCTTAAAGAAGGGCAGCTGTTGTGAAGTTGATAGTTGTGTGTCTGAAGTTTCTTTCACCAACCTACTCATGACCATGGAGTTCTATGGTATTTTTCTTGTCCTTCATTCCATCTTCAGATTTTAATAGACTACTTAATACATACCACCAGATTAAGTTGAATTTAAAGTTACACACTTTCCATCCTCATTTTAAATTAATAACATATGATGTAAATACTGCACATTACATGCACTTTCAACCTGGGCAATGCAACTATGATTATAGCCATTCATTTCTCTAACAGCCCTCGGTTCAGCATGCTGTTCTGTTGTCCATTAATAGACTGGTTTAAACCGAGGAGAGCTACTTCTGCTTGATCTAAAGAATTTCTTGGCATTTCTTCCATGAATGATAATCAACAATTCCCTTTACACTAGGAAGAGAGGTTTGGAACATTTCCAGTCAAAATTCATGCTCACCTTATGCGGTAGGAGAGACTGGTTTCATGGATTGTAGGCATAGGAGGCCAGGAAACAAGCTTTTCAGTTGGGCGGAGGTTGCGCAGTGTGCGTTGAGAAACACGCCAGGCCAGGGGCCCCCATCCCTCAACATATGCTCCACGGCTTTTTTTCCTCCCATTTCGCCTCCAATTGTGCAAGCCACGGTCATCTTCATCTTCTTCATCCAAGCTCAGCTCATCCTCATAGTCACCAGTGCAATTAGATCCATACCAACGCGTAGCATCACACTGAGACTCATAATATCTAACGACAGCCAAAACAGCTGAATGGCAACGTGTGAACCCTGCATCAGTTATCTACAATGAAAAAAATAAGGGCTGATACTTAACACCGACAGCATACATATGATGATCCTATTACGATACAATCATGTATTAACACTATGCAAGGCACATAACATATGTAGGTAGATAAAAATGAGATTCCTTGGATATTTGGCAATAAAATTCACCAATCAGCAAACATTACAGTTGGTGAAATGTTTCAGAGAAGGAATGATCTATATCCCATAAAAGGAATTGGAATGATGAAATGATTGTTCCAATGAAATATAGGGATAAAACTTTGAGAAAGGATGATGCTGAAACAAAGGCCACAACTACCTCGAAATTGGACATAAATGGATTATCTGTCATAAATGGATTATCTGATCGGGCTTCCCCTTCATTAGCACAGATAATTGGCTGTATTCACTGTAGATACACAGAAATAAATGATGGTGAGTACACCTTTCATTACCAGCCATAATTCAGTTTACAGTGAAAGCATAGAAGTGGGAACCTTCTATGTGATATCAGATGCATCAAAAAGTGGTTTAACTCTCACCCAACAGGACTCAGACCCATTTTAGAACCCATTATGGAGAAACAAGTGCCTCTTATGGGCTGGGAAATACAGTGAATATAAATCTTTCCCCACATGAGTGTATACTTGATTGAAAACTCCTTGATTTGTACAAATGAAATCCATTACTAAAAGTACTGATTAACACTTGAAGGATATAAGTTGTAAAAAATAAATAATATATGCAAAAGTCATAGCACAATATCTCCTTTCTTCCAAGACAAATGATGCATTTCAAGAACAACCATAATTATTCAATAAATGATATATAAACTCATTAGATGCAGGCAGATTATATAATGCACTTGAAGAGTATGTGTCATAATGGATAGGAAATACAGTAATTATAAAATCAATATTTTCAGAGTACTTACCTTACACATTTCCTTAATTTCCATCACACTGGACAGCAAACCTGATGAATGTGCTGGTCTCCCTGTCTTGTAAGCATTGGAGAGCAAACTCAAGCAAGTGACAGACCCCAAAATTTGGTCCAGCATAACACACATCAGAGATAAGGCTACTTCTGATGGGCGGAAACAGCTAAGAGACCCATCACATGCAATAGCTTCCAGATGATGCCGCAGACGTGCAGGGGACGTCTACAAATATAAAATCAAAAAGGACAATAATGGTTATAAAAAAATCAATGGTTTTTCCACCAATTTATTCAACAGAAGAACTACACAAGTATGTACTGATAATGTCAAAGAATGGAATAGAATAGAAAAATAAACTTCCGATAGACAACATACAGAGAGTACAGCTCTAGCGATCTTACATATTGCAATTATATAGGACATGTCAAGAAGGGCATCACTGTTGTAATCACAAACAAACTGGGTTGAGTTTGAGGTTAAGAAACCATTCACAAAGCCCATCAGTAATGAACAGAAAGTGTGCAAAAAAAACTGGAAATAAGTAACTACTACATCAGTTCAATAAATTGGTTTGCATGGGAGTGTTTATGCATAGGGAATAGAATCACGACCTGTTAATTGACTGGAAAATTTAGGATATGGTCTAATGGGGCTCCTAAGTTTTCATAAGAATTAAAAAATTTACGTTATATTCCACTGATTAAAATGGGAACATGAAAAAATTACCTTACCTGGGTCAAACAGTCCTTTAACTCTTCACTTGGCAACTCACAGCCATCACTGGTTTGACTTCTTGTGGAAGGGATGAGGAAAGAGTGGATGAGGTAAAGGAAGCTCATAGGAGTGACTGGATATGGCAGCCGGGAGTGATGAGGAAATGATGCTTGCAAAATAGAGCTGTGTGGCACTACCCTATGAGGGAACTTTGGTGAGGCAGACTGCATGGAATATTCCCTTGGAAGCACTCTTGCTGAAGGTATTGGTTTGTCATTTGGAATAATGTTCCCAGAGGGAGAGAACGAGTCACAAGGCCATTCCTGCTTACTTATACATCTACCATCTGAAGATTTGTTCACTGCCATTTTACTGAAAGGAACAGAAAAGCATACATGCCAATTAAAAACTAGAAACATTGAGCAAATAAAAACTGTCATGGATGTTACCATAATATAGGGAATATGTAATAAAATAAGACCTCTCCATGACCTAAAAAGTATAGGTTACATAAAATTCTCTTCTTGAAGGTAGAGAATAAATAGAAAATACGCAAATGCATAATTCCATTACTTTAAAACCACACACATAAACAGCAAATTGATTTGGTGGACATGAGGTAAGTGAAGCCCTCATTGTCCTTGGATTTTCAACAAAAGCACAGTTTCAATTTTTTAACTGATGCTATCCTTCACCAACACTTCTTATCACTTCACCTAAGGTAAGCAGGCCTCCAAATTCGAATACATGGCTTACATAAGACATAATACTGCAGAAACCTGATAATACGAAGCACGAAAATAAGAAGAAGATTTATTTTTTAAGATTTATGAAGCAAAACTGTCCATCCCAATGAAAAGCCTATGCTAAATACATGGGACTATTCAAAAATACGAAGTTTCGAAAATATGAAATTTTCGAAATTATGAACCTCGGACCCAGTCCCCACAGAAAAACAGAGTTGGTTTTTACAAACCTTGGGGGGAAATCGCACCAGAAAACCTCTCAATTTGCTGACGTAGACACCAAACAAATCAGCATTGCTGAATATAATCTATCAGTTGGGTAAAATGCGTGAATTTTAGTACATTCATCTCTCACGAGTGCCCGAGTCACACAGTTATTTACCAAATTTAAGCTGTGGATAATTTAGATCTTGAGTGATGGGAAAAATGGTAGCTTGAGGAAATTTTTCTCTTATTTCATTTTTGTTTTAACTATTTGCTACATTCCCATAACGTAAACAATTCTCTTTTAGTTGGAACTCGTGTGTGGTGCCATGTACCAACTCACTGCCATGTGCTACTACCTGCAATTTCAATTTATTGAGCGTTCGAATGGAAAAATGACACAATTAAATGATGGGAAATAGGAATGGGATACCTGTTGCAGTCATTATCCCTAAAATCCACGGCTTAACTATGAACAAACACGCATTTACTCCCGTCCATATTTCATTAGACAATAGAAAAAAAAGTTTCCAAGAATTTGTGAGGGTATAGCCAAGAGCACTGCAAGCTCGAGCCTGGATTCTAACTGCTATCGCTTTCTTACCGAGGACGCAGCGGCAGCGGGACAAACAAGGCTTAAGAAATGGATTTATACAGGCCTGTCAAATGGCACGAACTGCCCCATTAAAATACGAGATTTCGAGCTTGTCGAGCTTTGCCATGCCCGGGTTTTTCCGTCGGCTCGATAGGCCGACCTCTGTAGGGAGATGCTGTTTCCTTGGCTTGAGGGGACAGGAATAGAGGAAGGTCTCAATCCACACGCATAGATGCTTTCAGTCAGTGTACCTCCGTGAATGTTAGAGTGTATACGATAGTCGCCATGGAAGACATTATAATGAAGTTAAAAGAAGGACAGCACATCCTGCGGCCGAAAAACAGCACAGTCGGAGAGTGACGACTTGCTTAGTGGTGTAAAAAACAGAAAATACCTTGCATCGGCTATCAAAAGTAGCTAAGCAGATAGGTACTTAGTGTTCCCACAAGTAGTGTGCCTTTAGAAAGAAATTTTAGTCGAGCGGGATTAATTGTTTCTAGTAGCCAGACGAATATCTCCCCATAAAATGTAAATGATTTATTAATTTTAAATAATACTCTATGAAGAGTAAGCATTTCCAATAAGAGTAAAAATCATTCTATAGTGGTAATTCGTTAGGTTTATTTTAAACGTAAATTTCTTTTCTTCCAGGTAAATTGAATTCATCAACACCGACACATCTGTATGATAAATTCGTCTTAATCATTGTTCGTCGTTCGGAGGGTAATTTGTAAAAAGCTTTAGATGGACGAAAGTTCCCTTTTTAGACGACGATGGCTTTTATGGACGAAAGATTCTGGGATAATCCTATTTTTCAATTCTGGAGTTCTTTTTTCTAGAATTTTATACTTTGAAGGTGTCAAGTTTTTCACAATTTTCACAAAATTCTAGATAAAAGAACTCCAGAATTGAAAAATAGGATTATCCCAGAATTTTTCGTCCATAAAAGCCATCGTCGTCTAAAAAGGGAACTTTCGTCCATCTAAAGCTTTTTACAAATTACCTTCTGAACGACGAACAATGATTAAGACGAATTTATCATACAGATGTGTCGGTGTTGATGAATTCAATTTACCTGGAAGAAAAGAAATTTACGTTTAAAATAAACCTAACGAATTACCACTATAGAATGATTTTTACTCTTATTGGATGTTTTCTTCTTCTGTTTACTCTTATTCTATGTTCTTCGGTATCATTCTCCATGACCTCCACATAAATATTCCATCTGTCCGAAAATTCTCGCCATTTCGAACTGGAAACAGTATACTCCAAGCCAATAAAGATATGGAAAATGTACGGATCACTCTCAATTTGTTGTCAAATGATTAGTAATTAGAACAAAATAATATTTCTTCTCAAGTTCGTTAATCCAGCAGGCAATATGCAAGAATCCACAAATAATGACCTGTGAAGGATTTTTTTAAATAGACTAGTCCTTTGATCATTTACCTATGATTGAGCAATAAAGAAAGGGTGACAGGAAGCGCAGCTACCGTCTTAACTGCATTGATCATCAATGTTAGAAACAAATGCCTCTTTTACACACCCACACCACTTGCACATCCTGATAAGCTGCAGATTAAGAAAGTTAAGAGTCTCATACAAAATGCAGAACTTGCTTTATATACGTCTTCTGAACTGGGCGAAAATTATGCAAAGAAAATGGACACCAATTAAAAATCATTTGCATAGGGAACTAGGAGGTGATAGTTATTTCACGAACGTTTGTGACATTTAGCTCATGATATAAAGGCATTATTTCGAATGCTTTCACGAATAACGACTACACATCGTTTTTAAATGATTCCAAATGACCAGAGAAGTCAGGGGGGAAGGGGAAATATTTTTGTGCAATTTATTGAAAAGGTTCGAAAATATGAAGTGCCAATTTTTCATATTATCGAGTTGCTACTGTAATTACATAAAATATAATGATTAGAATTCCCAAAGCGTACATTCAACTTTAAAGATTTCAAATAACTTGTCACATGCCAAAGGTAACTTGACCATATACATCAGGAATAAAGAATAAATTTATTATAAGACTGCTCTAAATGAAGAAATGAAACGCTAAGACTAAGGAGAAATAAGAAGTAACACAATGGGTTATATAAACTTTGAGCTTTTTTACCCTCTCTAAACAGGAACTGATTTACATGAGAGCAAGCCACAAGCACACACATAAAAGCCACACCCCATTTCTGGAAGAATAAACAGAATTCAAGATTGAAATAATATACTGCAACCAACATCAATTGAAGATCATCTTTACACCTCCTTTACTATGGACACCTATTTTTTTTAGTTCTCATGATGTTTTTCATAAGAATACACAGAGTTAGCTATTCATTATCACTCTCATTGGAAGTGCCCACCTATATTTCCAATTCCAACACTTAATAGAGGAAGCTCTGAAAAAGCAAACTAGTAATGACCCAGAGAACCATAGAAAGTAAATAAATGTTAAAGAAATAAAATTTGCACTCACCTCTGAGAGGAGCACAGAGACAGCTTTTCTGCTACAATTGCCTCCATTCTTGAAAGATCACCAAGACTACAGCGACACTGTGAGATAACCAGCAGGTCTCGTGGATCTGGTACATTGAAATGAGTTCCAGATTGGGTGACAGACAGCCAAAATTCAGTGTGTTCCTCAAAAGCAAAAGCCACCTGCCTAGATGACAGGTGAAAACAGCTCAGGGCTATAACAGACAGATGTTTAGGTCGAACCTGAAAATAACAGGTAGATTTCTTTACATTGTACAAAGCAAATCATGATTTCCTCAGATACTGAACTAGACATGAACCTTTAAGTATAAGAACACTTCGTATTTCCACGTAATACATATATATTATCAACAATGATTTCAATGCTATTGTGTCATTTTCATGATAATAATTTCCAGTTCTCAAGACACATACCATTTCAACCATTCCACATGCACCCTACATTTATAAGCATCGAAATAACAAAAAATCAGCAGTTTGCATCATACTCCTAGCGGAAGGTTTTAGGCATCATAGTATAGTAAAACCTCCATATAACAAATTTGTCAGGACCTGAAAATAATGGGTTCAATGGACTGAGGTTTTTAGTACAGAGGTTAGTTTAGGGTAGCATAACCACAGGAGAATCTCTAGGTTACATCTTGACTGGGGCCATACTTTGTGACACTAGATAACTATATAAGCATCGAGCAAGTTATGCTGAGAAAATAATCAATGTAATTATAGTGAAATAAAATTGAATGCTTTATCTTCAAAATGAGACAACCAAATTCAGTGCAGTAAAATGGGTCTCAAAGCTTGTTTATTCCTATGTTTATTGATATTGGTCAAATTGCCTCTCAAAGTCCAACCCTTCGTCCACGTCATGAGAATCGGGTCCACGTCATGGCGAATGCCATCGGGGACTTAGTCCCTGGCACCTCCAAGGTTGGTGGCCCGGCCTGGTGAGAACCATGAAAACTGATGGCTAACAGGGCTCTGGGGAAGCAGACCACTGCCTTATGAAAGAAGTGGGAGCTTCAAAGGCTAGGGGCTAAAATCAAGTCTTTGCAGAAATGTGGAAATGTGCCAGCTCCATGGATCGCCCAAATGGATTGCTCCATGGATCTATTACACATGATACTTTCAAGGATATGAAAAATAGAGAGATTCCCAGAACAATGGACCTCAGCTTAACCCACTTCACAAAAAGGTGACAAGAGCAATCCAGACAATTACAGAGGTATTTCTCTCCTAGACTGCACCTACAAGATTTTCCCCAAGATCTTATACAATAGGATTAAAGACCAGCTAGATGAGGAACTAGGGGAATACCAAGGTGGCTTCAGGCCTTGGAGAAGCTGTGCAGAACAAATTATCACGGTCAAGCTAGTCATGGCATATTACAGAAAATGAAACAAACCTCTTTCAATAACCTTCATAGACTTAAAAAAAAGCATATGATTGTATCCACAAACCATATATGTTAGAAATTCTAAGAAACTTTGGACTCCACTCAAAACTGGTCAAACATGTTTTCGGAAGCACCACGAAAAATAAAAAATGTTTTAAAACTTAACTGTTTGTGTCTATTTATTTCCTAGTGTGAAAGAGATACGGGTAGAGTTGGAGATCTCTGGACATGCCATCAAAATTGCTGGGTTTACCATAGGAGGCTTCACAAAAGATGGTGAACACATGTGCTTTTTGCACACCACTGTCAAAATGCCTTCACCACTTATCGTTATTTGAGATCTTGAGATTTGAGATATTAGCCTTGAGGATGTTTGGGTGGCACAATCATGTAGAAATTTATCTTCCTTTGAGGGTTTTTGTCATGGGATTAGGCAGTTTTGCTAAGGTTCCATTGAAAGGCCTTTCCTGGATGGATAGCGGTCAGTTAGCAGCCACTTCCAACAGCTATATGAATGCATACTAGAGACCTGCAGCGGGGCATCAAATCTGAACTACCCTCGCCCAGCTGTGTGCGAGAGATAGAAAGACACTCTCTTCCCTCTCCCCCCTCAAAGGAGTGGAAAGGGCAAAAGGGGAGGTGGTGCACATCGCTCTTGAGACAATGGTTCAGTAGGTGGACAGGCGACCATCCCCTAGTTGGGCATCCGTCTTCTGTATTTTGGAAATAAACCCTTCCAGCACTGTTTCCCTGAGGCTATACTGCCACATATGCAGATATCTTTCCAAAGGATCCCCCTTCCTTTCTCTTATGGTGTCAGAGGATGATCGACTGGAGGACGGGTGACAGGGCAAATGGGCATCTACGTCACTAAGGCGGGGGCGAACAGGAGCATGGGGAATAAACAGAGATGGGCAAGAATCACCCAGATTTTCCAACCACCTGCAGGTCTCTAATGCTTACCTAGAGGGTTTAGAGTTATTAAGAAACATAAAATTTCATTTCCCAATATTGTCCATTCCACATAGGATTGATGCCGCTCAGTGAGGTGTAATGAAAATTCTGATGTTTGAGGATATTTATTAGTAAAAGAATGACTATGAAAACCTTAATTTTTCAAGGAAAAAAATAATTGTACTTTCGAATATTTGGACTGTTATTGTTGAACTAAAATGCTGCATGACTATAAAAATCCAAACTAAAAACGATATTTTACATAAGAATAAAAAGTTATTAGTCCCATTTGGTAAAGGCAAAACTATGGAGCTGGCATCGATGCAAATAATTTAACACTAAATTGTTGTTATTTATATCATTAGAACTAAAACATTACATTAACAAAAACATACATGTGGTAAAATGATTTATTGAAAAGGTGATAAAAAATTTTTATTCGGCCATACTGGTTGGATCTTATAACTGCAGTGGTGCTGAATGTGTTAATATATAACAATGTAATGGTGTCTGTCTGTTGCTCAATCACACAAAAACTACAGGACCAATTACGCTGAAATTTGGCATGTAGATAGAAAATACAGTGGAACCTCAATAAAACAAGAAGTCAGGGTGTCCAAGAAATTCCTCGCTATGGCAAATTATCATCCTACCAGGGGTGGAGCAAATAATGGCCATGAAACCCTTTGTCAAAACTTTTCTTGGTATTGGGTTTTGATATTGTGTTGTCGGTAGTATTTCCATCCGCAGAGTCTGAGCACAAATCCCGATAGAAGGGCAATGTTTTTGTCGTAATTCATACCTCCACTTAATTTTCTAAATAACCAATCATTCAAAAAGCACCGTATGGACTCCAAAAGATGCAAAAAGTCTCAAATTGTTGGTCACTGTCCCCAATGGGCAACTGACCAATCTACACATTCCTCATGCATTTACATGTCCATTCCATTATTATTATTAGTTTCACCATAAATTTAAACCATGACTGAAAAATCAAATTTTTATCGGGTTTATTACTTGCCTTTACTCTTTACCCTTATGGAAGTGACACATGGCAAATAAATGTGAGAGACGAAAAGAAACTTGTAGCTACAGAAATGGACTTCCTCAGAAGGGCAGCCGAAAAATCCAGGTTTGATAGAGTAAGAAATGGGAGAATTCGAGAAATAATGGAAATGAAAACAACCATTCTGAACGAAATCAAGTCAAAACAACTGCTGTGGTACAGACATGTTCAGAGGATGCTGAAAGAAAGACTGCCTCGCACCATCATGGAGTGGAAACCATGTGAAAGAGATGAAAACTACCTAACTCATGGAGAAGTAGAATAGCCCAAGCCATGGTGGAGAGAAACCTGAAAGAAGGAGATATACTCTCTTTACCTTGGTTGAATTTAATGTTTATGATTAGTACAGTGGTAGAAGAAATTAACGCAAAATTTTTCAAGCGCCAGAATACGCCATTCATGGGAGCTTCTAGGAGCAGCACATACTTCAAAAGACTGGCAACACTGAGGAAGACATCATCTACTGCAAATATTTGACATCCGCAATGGGACTCACATCTGCCAGAGCCCAGAACTTACTCATCAATCGCCTCTTTTTTGAGCTTTCTTCTTATATAATTCACCCATTCAGTCACAATATATCTCTTGTTCGATTTATATTGAACGCAAATGATTTTTATATGAATTTTCTCATATTGACAATATGAATGAATGTAATATGTAGCAAAACTAATTGGCTGATGATATGAAATTTTAGAAATAAAAAAGACAACATTCGTCATGTAAAAATCACTTTACTTTACCAGTAATCGAATTGAAAACTCAAAAATGTCTCGGTCAGAGGTGGAATCACGCTTCTTTCCTTCTCGTGGTTGTTATTGTCATCCATAAGGCAAGACGCATTGGTAGAGGAATGCTCACAGTCCTGGAAGTGCACTCCACTGCTATGAAGCTGATCTCTCTTGATGATGATCATGTTTTCGAAATCATGAGTGCAATTGAACAGTAACATTATGAATAATCATGATAGTGATTAAGGTTTGTCACTCAGTTACAACTACCTAGCTATCTTATTTCAAAGCGAATTCCAAATGGAGTTTCGTATTCTTTTGGTGTATTTATTTGCATACATATGCGTTACTGTGAACTGAGTTACTTTTACAATGCATGGGGATATTATCTGTGAAAGTTTAATGGAACTATAAGGAAAGGAAAAAGCATACTAATCTCACTAGCACACAAACAGAAGGCAGTAGTTCTCGGATTTCACCTCTTCAGCCCAAACCAATCCAATTAAACGCCATTAGTTCCCATCATTCATGGGTTTGGAGGCCAGCTGACTTGAGTCTGAATTAAAGCAACGAGTAATCTTGGAAGGCTCTGGAGGATCCTTAAATATTTCCCTGTGTCAATACAAAGCTCCACCAATACTAATCCATTCAAAATTGGAATGTATGAAGGGCGCATTAAATTCATTTGGGGCATAGTATGTCTTAAACAAGAGCTTACTTCCCCTTATGCTGTGGGCTATACCTTTTCTGCCAAAGGTAATATTTCGGACACCAGTCGTTTAACCCACGGGAAAGAAGTGGTATTTGACTTCTTTCACTCCCTCACAAGTATTCGACGGGTACCTCAGAATTTTTCGAAGCGCGACGAGCCTTTTCTTTCTGGTGTGGCAAGTATTTGAAACCTGAGTGTCTTTCACAACAACAAACCACCCCAACTACCACCACCTGGAACTTCGCTAAGGTTTACCAATGATTACTCCATTGAGACGAACGTCGATAAACGGACAAGCAGAGCAGAGAACGCAAGCAGAGATATTTTTCTAAGTTTATAGCGACCTCTCCATTAATTCTTGGAGAAAAAAAGATCTTATTAGACTTTAAGTATGCCTCATCTTCCTCTCAGGTAGAGGAATCGGGTAAGTAGGTTTGTTAAAGACAATTAAATCTGTCAAAAAATTACCCGAATAGGTAATTTATCAGAATGAGTAATTTTAGGCAACCCTCATCAACTTTAACCACAATTGATGAAGTGCATTCAAATAAGGCCATCCATGATTGCATCATCTAATAAGATAGATTTCATAGGAAGTTGTAGATGAATGTTTGTGTCAGCTAAACAGCAAACCTTGATGATAAAAAGCTTTATCTATGATGTGTTTCATTCTTCAGCTCTGCATGAAAGTCATCAAAAATGAAGTTATAGAGCTCCTTAGAGTAAACATGACTGCACACCACGGTACCCTCATTATACCCAGGGGGCTCCTGGCTAATGGACGGCTGTCCACTTGATCTACGGGCAAGAGTCGCCTAGCCACCCTTTGTCGGACAAAATGGGAGGACAGTGTGAAATTTAGGAGGTGAATATCCTGGATCACAGGGCCTTGCAGCATGGGAAATATTGCACATGTGGTTTCATTGTGTTTCACTACCATCCAACCACATTTGAATGAAATTGGCAGGGTATACTTCGTGAATCTGTAATTAGCAATAGCTGAAGAAACTCTAGGAAAGCCAATATTTTTTTTTTAAATTCATAGAGAGGAGGTCCACTTCCCTACTCAAGCCCTCACTTGAACTTCATGCTAAGCAGGTTTTGTAATTGTAGAGGCTCATTGACGGGAGGCAATTCTACATGATCAGTGAATTCATGGTCCCAGGATCAATCATAACTCCAAGATTTGGAGGTTTTTGACATATGAAGGTTAATTACACGGAGGTTTTACAGTACTTTCAGCAAATACCCAAGCCTTCCATTTGTAATATTATCTCATAAATCAAACAGCTTTTCTCTCAGGCATAGTGAAACTCAGAAGTACAATCACTTTAAAAGTACTTTTCTTACATTTTTCTTCCAAAATAAATTGATTGAAGAAATCAATTCTCTTTCAAATAAAACAATCAAACACCAATACCACATTTAGTTAGTGAGTGAGTATGGATTGATGCATCAGGCTCCGAATGTGAGTCTTATTTCCCTTCCTACTACCTCTCAATCCATTAGTCTTAAGTTACTGATATTAATAGCTTACAACTTGACACAAGTAGTGAATACATACCATACATAACTTTCAAACCATACATAACTTTGGAGGATTCTATTTAGTTGTGAGCAATGGAAAGTGTTACAGAGAATGTTGGGTTAGGTGGTTGCTAGCCATGGCCTGGAGTGGCAAGCAAACAATACACTCCTTTAACTGACAGATGCAGTTTCAAGGGGCTCAGCTGTTGTAGGGATTTCAGGGAAGGTCAGAAAGATGGGGAACTAGAGAAAGTTGCACATTCTCTTTTCAACAACGATTCTGAGAAAAAAGGTGCCCATGGTACATGGCTTTATTCAGTATATACACATCTACTAGGAGGGTGAATGTGAGGTGAGGAAGGAGGACCAAAGGAAATGCAGAACGGGGAGCTGATTACTGTAGCAGATCTGAGAGTGTAGTGTTCAATGGGATTAGGAGTTTGGCGGTAAAAGCCAGGACGATAGAGGTGAAGGCCTAACACCAGCCATTGAGTTGCTGGGGAAGGTCTTCTTCTTCTAAGTGGAATCTGTCTTCTCACAGGTTTCAACTGGATGCCCTCCATCGCAGTCGGTCCTGAGCATCTTCTTTCATTTGCCTGTAACTCCGAGCATTTTTTATGTCATCGAGCATTTCCATTCTTCTTCTTCCCCTTCCTCGCATTCCTTCTATTTTTCCTTCAATAATTCTTCTAAAAATACAATTTTGGTGTAATATATGATACCACATTTCGAAACTTTTCAAGTACTTTTCATCTTTCTTTTTGACTGTCCATGTTTCGCTGCCGTAAGTCACCTCACTCCAAATAAAACATTTAGCAAATCTCTTTCTCAGTTCTATTGAAATGCTAAATGCCGTCAGAAGTTCTTTCACCTTCTCAAATGCTTTTATATCCATAGCTATCCTCTGTCTTACTTCCTGGGTACAGCTCTCATTCTCAGTCACTAAACTTCCCAAGTACTGAAATGATTTCACTTGCTCAACAATTTTTCCTTCTATGGATATATTAATGATTGCTTCATTCTTACTTACTCTCAACACTTTTGTCTTTCTAACATTTATTTTCATTCCGTATTCTTTCCCCACTCTTGCAATACTCTCCATCATATACTGAAGCTCCTCTTCTGATTCCACCAGTACTGCTTGATCATCTGCATACTTCACTGTCTTCATTTTTCCTCCTCCCACCACTACACCTCTTGCTTTTTCTAATGTTTTATTGGTTAGCTCTTCAGCATAAATATTGAAGAGAGATGGTGAATTGCAACATCCTTGTCTGACTCCTTTTCCAATATTCATCTCATCTTTCTCATCATTTCCTACTCTCATCACAACTTTATCTTTTGAATACAGCTCTTTAATTAATCTTCTATCCTTCCAGTCTATGCCAATATTTTTGAGAATCCTCAGTAGCACAACCCAGTTGACTCTGTCGAATGCCTTCTCCCAGTCAACAAAACATATATACAGGTCCCGATTCACCTCTAACATTTATTCGCCAATCATCCATAGGCATCCTATTGCATCTCGTGTTCCTTCACCTTTTCTGAATTCGAACTGGTTTTCTCCCATATTTTCATCAATTTTCCTTTCTATTCTTCGTAATAATAGTCTTGTTATAGCTTTGGTAAAATGAAAAAAAAGCTAATTGTCCTATAATCTTTACATTCTTTAGCATTACCCTTCTTTGGTGAAGGAACTAACACTGACTTAAGTAAATTATTAGGCCAAATTCCCGAATCATACATCCTACTGACTAGACTGGTCAATCTAGATATTGCAGTATTCCCTAATGCTATAAGCCTCAGATGGTACTCTATCGCAGCCCAGTGCTTTCTTCTCCCTGAGATCATAAATGGCCCTCTCCACTTCAAATCTTACTATCTTTGGTCCCTTATTATCTTTGTCCCCTTCACTTTCATCTTCCAGCACCAGCCTTGAATGATCAGCCCGTGAATCATATAATTCCTCTACATATTTCATCCACACTCTCTTGTTTTCTTCCATGCATGATGCCATTTTTCCATCGTCATTTAAAATTCCACGTTCGCTTATTTTTCTTGGTTCTCTTTTTGTTACAGTCTTAACTGTTTTGTACATTTCTTCTAATTTCCCTTGTTTTTCCAGTTCTTCTATCTCTTCACACTGTTTTCGAATCCAATTTTCTCTAGCCTAATCAGTCAGTCTCCGTAATTCACTATTATGGAATATGGCAACTTGGCGTCAGCTAAGGACGTAAACAATTGTGGATCATTCCAATATGCCGTGATTTTGCCTGAGAAATCAATATTTTGTTGCGTTTGCCTGAATAGTTTTCATTTTAAGTGTACCAACTTGAACGAGAATAGAATTAAAGTTGCTTTGGAGACCCGCTAACTACACTGGGTGTGTTTATTGTGTAGCATTGAGAAGTTTTGTAGCATCAACAAGATGGAGGACACTGTAACGCGATTGAAATTGGAGATGGACTCACTAAAAACACAAATTAGAGTTATGAAACGGAACCATAATAATGTGGTGAATAAAACACTAAACTGTGACGACGGAGCAGAGAATTTTTTGTTTGAAAATGACTGTAGCGGTGGTGCTCAAGCGAAGTGCTGATCGGCTGAATAAAGACGAGAATATCGTGAGGCCATTAGTAACTGAAGTGAACATCGATGATCTCAACCATGATCATTGTGCATTTACAAATATGGAAAATGATGGCTTTATAGATGTTCATTATAAGAAATGAGGTAAAGGTCTCATTTCAAAAAGATTTCCAAAGAAGGGAGTTTCCAAAAGCCAGGTAAGGGACGTTATTAAGAAAGTTCCCAAAAAATGCAACAGACGTGATTATGATATAATTGGCACTGGCACCAGCAACTCTGAAGAGGAGATTGTGGGAGTATGTAGAAAGGTTCACCTTCATGTCTGGCGAGTAATGAAGGGAACGACTATGAATCAAATGGTAAACTCTGTAAAAAAGAAGATGTCGATTGATGTGGTAGTGAAAGAAATGGTCACGAAAGGCAATTATGCATCCTTCCACATAATTGCTGATGATAACCATTATGAACGTCTCACAGACTTAAAAATATGGCCGAAGTTTGCATCGGTCAACAAGTATAAATTTATAAACAAAAATAGTGAAAAATATAAGAGTTTTAGTGAACACAATTATGTGGGAAGTGATTCAACCATGTTTAATGAGGACTCTGGAAAAGCTGGACAAGCTTGTGAAAGCAGTGCAAAACCACACCAAATGACCAGAAACAAACCTACATGATGACTCGGGCCAAGACATCAGCCAATAAGTCATGACTAGATAAGTCAACTTCTTCAGGCGGGACGACAAAGAATTCCAGTGTTAGAGACACATCAGTTCTCTCCTTCTTGTGTTTAAATGTAGTGTCTCAGGAACGAACATTCTGCTATTTTAGCATCAGTTGATGAACATAATTACGGGCTTTTATGTTTTACGGAACATTGGTTACATGAGGATGAAGTCAATCTATTTAAAATTGAAGGATATGATCTTAAAAACTGGTACTGCAGATCCCGGGCTAAAAATGGAGGCACCATAATCTATGCTGCCCAGTACAGTAAAACCTCCATATAGCGAAATTTGACAAAAATCTCCCTATTACGAAGTCATGCACCCGGTCCCTTCCCATACATAATGCATGCAAAAAAACCTCCCATAACTAACCTCTATAAGAACGAAACCTCTGTACAACGAACATGTACCCCAACATGGAAGTGACCTTTGTTTAACGAATTTATTTCTGAAAAAGCATTTTTCTTTTTACATATTATTGTTATTAGTGTTATAACCAACATCGAGATAATGTTCGGCTATTCTCTCTACAGTGACGTAATGTTCAGGTGATTTTTCCCGGCATTAATGAGAACATAGTCTCAGTATGATCCCGAGTGAACGGCCCGGATGCAAAACCTGTACTCATTCCTTCAGCTCTTATCTTTGAGATGTGAGGTATAAATTAAGTTTCATTCAAAATGTTAAGTCTTCCTGACTCCACTTTGGCGGTCAAGGGAGAATCTTGTCACTGGGGTAAACAAAGTTAGGAGAGGTTCACTGTTCTATTCTGCACCAACAGCAACGGCTCAGAAAAATTGAAGCCTTTTGTGATAGGAAAGTTTGCCAATCCTCAGTGCTTCAAGAATGTGAGGAAACTATATTAACAATAAAAATCCATGGATTACCTCCATATTATTTAGAGAATGGCTCGTCAGCCTAGATACAATGATGGGTGGAAAAAATAGCAAAATTGTACTTTTTCTTCACTGCTGCACCGCCAACAAAACCACCGACCTGAACTTGAGACACATAAGGGTGGTATACTTTCCTCCCAACTGTACAAGCAAAGTTTAGCAGCTCGACCAGGGAGTTATTTCCCTCGTTAAAAAGGCATATAGAAGGCATCTAATGGAATACCTTCTGGGAAGAGTGGGAAATGGCCATGGTGTTAAATCCCTCAAAAGTGAACATCTTCCAAGCCATCCAGCATCAATGTGTTGCTTGAGACTTGAGTAAACAGTAAAGCAATTTCCAACTACTTTAGGAGAGCAGGCATCCCTGGAGAAACCAAAACCCAAGACGTGGATGCGGAATCAAACCAAAGGGAAGAGTGGGGTGAAGTTGCCCACACGTTTAACATCGAGGGAATTTCTTTTGAAGACTACGTGAATGTGGACAAAGATCTCTTCGTATGTTCCAATAATGAGGATACTGACATTCTTGCAGAGACACAATGCGAGCGATGAAGAGAACAAGGTATCCGACGCTGAAGTGGAGGTAGTGCGACCAGAATGGAAAGAGGAAGTAAATGCGATTGATGTTTTAGAACGAGTGTTTTTAAATTAGAAGATGGAGTGGAAAACTTGAGGATTCTGTGGCAGGTTCAGCGAGCAGCTAGCAGAGAAATGAAGAAATGCATGAGACAAATGACTTTGGACAGTTATTTCAAAAAATATCACTGCTTTTGTCCTTTCATAAGAAAAATAAAAATTTCTTGTTATCTCAGTAGTTTGTTGGTTTTTTGTTTAATTGTGTGTGTTAATTTTCAAACGAAGAGATGTGCTCTACGAGGTTAGTCGCGAGAGCTGGTTCTGTGTGCAACATTAGGATTTTAGGAGGTCCGTATTTACACTTCTCAGGGGTTAAGTGAAAAAGAGATTAATCAGCAACTGGACTGTGAATTTCTTGAATTTTTCCGCACTAGTGTCTACCTGTATGCCTCAGTAGGGCTTTTTGAAAAGCAGCGGGCCACTGGACGACACTGGATTGGAAGCGCTACTGCACTACGCTATTATTTATTGAATGCCCCGTTTCCACTAACAACATATGGACCATCCGTACCGACCACTAGTGCATTCCTACGAGTTAAAGTTGCCATCGTAGTGCCCTGTGTACACTATGAGCGCAGCTAAGCGCAATAGTTCTATTGAAATTCCTACGTAGAGCAGCAAATACGTAGCTACGTAGAGCAGTTATGATGAAGCAAGTAGTCATGCAAAGCATGTTAGACGGTGGCGAGTGTTGCTACTCTCGTAGTGTAAACGGGGCATTACAATAGTCTGTAGTGGGAAAGGGGCATAACTTAAAATGCCCCATTCACACTTCGATTGTCCGTACGATCGTAATGCCCCATTTACATTACTAGCTTTTAACCAGCTTAAATCGAAGTTAGTAGTGT
Source organism: Ceriagrion tenellum (assembly GCA_963169105.1). Taxonomy (NCBI): domain Eukaryota; kingdom Metazoa; phylum Arthropoda; class Insecta; order Odonata; family Coenagrionidae; genus Ceriagrion; species Ceriagrion tenellum. Next base: position 32,332,167 of record OY720632.1, read on the forward strand.
GAACGCAGGTTAGCAGTTACCATAGTTAAATTTTTAACCGTGCTGGAGTTTCTAAGGTTAGTTGTAGTTACCATCATTTTTAAGTAGTGTAAACGCATGTTAGTTAAATAATAGTCACGTATGTGGCTTTTACTTAAAGCATACAACATATTACGGCATTTTATTGTGTCATATTCCGTATTTATGCGTCAGTGTCTTGTTGCTTGATGTATTTAAATGCATGAGTGAATGATAAACCGTATTTAAGCTCAAAATCTACCTTCAATGTGCAAGCAAGGATGGATTATGGGATGAACTCGGAAGAATGAGTCATTTATTCCACTGCATATGCTGAAGCAAGGACTCAAATTGCAAGTTATTTAAAAATATTGAATGTCAAGGTAGCATCTTGAATTGTTTTTATCCAACATTAAAGAGTGCAAAGGATATAATCATGTAATATCCTCAATGTGTCTTAATGGTAAAGCATAGTGACACGTCGTTCTGTTAGATAAATTTATTCTCTCAATTTTCATCTTTAGATGCATAAAGTAATTTTACCACGATTTTATTAGGTCGCTTTCTTGTTTGTTTGTTTGTCCTTCCAGCAAAATCTTGCAACTCAAATTTAACCCACTTCCCGATTAGCTATCGACTTAATATTTTCAGTACAGATCAGATCCAGATGACAATGCATTCTTACGCTATATCTAGCTCTTCAGAGGCAATATGAGTCGCTATTTTCGACAATTTACATTTGTATTAATCGGTCAGCTGTTTGATTTGACAGCCATTTCCTCGTGTTGCGAGGTGGCCCAGGGAAAGGAACTGGCCCCCCTACCATGAATGTGTGAAACTCACATGCCTTTGGCTTAGCCTGAGGTGAGCTCTACCCTCACCTACCCAAAACCAACCTTCGGGTTGAAGTACTGAGTGAGTGAGTGAGCCATTTTACCACGTTTCTATTAAGTCGCTTTCTAATTTGTTTGTCCTTCCGACTTGCCATCCGACAAAAAGATCGCGAGCGAAAGGCATCTGCTGCTCGAAATCGAAATGAAAGCGATCAAATTTCTCACCTTGCTAAAGATCGAAAGCGAAAGTTCTTAGCTCGAGTGAATGAGTCTCCGGATGCCTAGTTTCTCGCCTTGCCTCTCAGTGAGAATATGCTGCTGAATACGCTGCAATAATCCTTTGTACAAGGACTTGACCATCAACAACTTAGCGTGCATGGACGAATCAGATATCGTCCGCTACATTCCTCTGGAAACACCGGAGCAGCCGCAACGAGGAGAAGCTGCAGAAATAAGGAAAGTGATAATAATATAGTGCATATAGGACATCAGGACAAGGTAGGTTGGCACGATGAAGAGGTGAATTTCTAATTAGGGGTTGTATACAAGCTCAGAGCTTCCTCTGCAAACACGTTTTTATTTAAACTAAAAAGAAGAAAATAAACCACCCTGCCTTGGCCCAGGGTTCCACGATTAAATTTTACAGATAAAAGACTACATGTTCAAAACCAAAAAAGTGGTGCGCATCAATTTCAATATCTTGAATCAAATTCTTTCCCTGTAAATATTCATTACAATAGTACAACTAAAATCTCAAATATATGATGATGAATTTATATCACTCCACTGTCAAATGTAAAGCATCATACAATTTGCTTCAGTGTTGAAGCATAATTCTAATACTTATGACATTTCATATACCTTTACGACTATACGATTTTAATAGAGACAGGAGATGAACATGAGAGAAAAAATAGACAACTCCATTCCTGAAAGCTACTTCTAGGGAAGTCACTTAATCATCAAGGCAGCTCAGGGCTCCACAATAAATAGATATTGAAACTGATGCGCACCACGTTTTTGGTTTTGAACATGCAGTCTTTTATCTGTAAAATTTAACCGTGGGACCTTGGGCCAAGGCAGGGCGGTTTATTTTCTTCTTTTCAGTTTAAATAAAAACATGGTTGTTTAGATTAATTTTTTAATCTATTGTATTATTTCTAGATATGAAATGATTAGTGTAATGTTAAATAATAATGAATGAGGTCTAACAGTGCGAAACATTTGCGTATTCAATCACATCTCTCGCCTTTGAACATATGAATAATGATTTGCGATATTTGTCAGGCTGTGGGCTACGCCACCTTCTGATCTGTCCACCAGAGCACACCAGCATTAAACTCGGGTTAAAACACTGCAGTGTAAACGCAAGTTAGTCAACCCACCATATTAACTATCATTTTAACCCTAGTAATGTAAACGGGGCATAAGCGGAAATCGTAGAGTGAATGCATGTCCGGACAGCCATAAGATGTAGCTCAGAACGCTGCCACTTTTCGATGATATGGCGCTGCGAAATCAGAAGAGGAAGGGACAAAAGCAATGCAAAAAGTTGCTGAAGCACTATTTCGAATCATGGAATCATTTCTGTCATTTGATTGAAGGTTACTAGCATTCATTTGTGTATGTATATCTCCCAAGCGAAATAAGATAGTTATGCATTCATATTTCTCTCTAATACGCTGTGGAATTTAACTGGTTGGCGCTAGAGGGCAGTACATTTGTTATCATCATAGTGTGAAGGCAGACGTGATTTGAACAATCGTACAGACGATAATAACGGACAGTAATGTGAATGGGGAAATGCTCCTGGGAACGCAAGATTGGTTGGTGCGATGATCCATATGTTGGTAGTTAGACTGGGGCATTAGGCGTCATCAAGTACTACGCAAGACGTGGACGGGGAGAAGGTTAGGCTCTCCTACATTTTCTTATGTAGGGTGTTGTAGGAGTCCTACATAATTTTACATACGATCATGTTCACACATGAGATCGTGCTTAAATCACTAATAATCATCGTTCCGTAGCTTTAGTACTGAAAACAGCCCATATTTTCTCCTGGGGAAAGGTCCATGACGAACTAAGAAGGATGTATTTAGTTAATGTACTGAAAAGCAAAACAAACAGAGTTGTTACTGGGTGAGGGTTCAATTATTGCTTAATATTAGCGAGAGCCAAATCTACTTTGAAATGGAACATGAATGGATTATCCGATTAGATTTCACTATCAATTACCGCGAGTAATCGTAATTGGTATACTTCATTAGAGTTATGATTATTATGTCCGTCGAAACTGGATTGGGAAATTAAAGTGAGTCACGTCCTAGAGCAACATGAACTCTTGGCTGCTCCTGCAACAACACAACCCGCACATAACCTCCGTACTACAAACCTCCGTACAATGAAGTCGTCATTTTTCCGGTCCCGGCAAATTCGTTGCATGGAGGTTTTACTGTAATTGTCTCTCAAGGAAATTAATGTTAGTAGATACTCACATGAATTGCACTGTGAGTGCGGTTATGGTAAAGAATTACAAAGTGATTATTGTTTGTGTGTATCGATCTCCGAATGGCAACTTTGATATATTTTGTGACTGTCTTGCACAGGTGTTAACCACTTTATACAGGTATAAATTGGATATCGTAGCTTGTGGAGATCTAAATGTAGATATAAGATTTTCCAGTAGGGAATCAGTTGCTCTTACTTCCTTACTTCTTTCATTTGATCTGTATTGCTTGAATAGGGAACCTACCAGAATTGATTCTTGTCTTGATAGTATTATTACTAATTTGTGAGAGGCACTTTTGGATGTCAACATCATTGATCTTGGTATCTCTGATCATTTAGCTCTGGAATGTTATTATTAAGCAAAGGACAACACGAATAATATCAATGGGCCCAATATTAAGGCCGGTATTCATAGACGGGATAAATAATCAATGATTGCTCAATCTACGATTATTCGTCAATCATTGATTATTTGATTTATGTATTCATAGACAGTAAACAATCTCCAATTCATGAATATCTGATGATTTAGGATAATCTGTACTTGGTGAATTACAGATTGGATGTATGTTTATTTTGGGGTGGTATGAAAAATTGAAGAGGCAAAACATTTTGTGGGTATCGTTTAAATTTTGATTCAAGTTGAGTATATAATTTTATTAATTGCATATTGAAAAAGAAAATAAAAAATGGATAGGCAATGTTTTTTGATAAAAATAAATTAGCAATGCATACATTAGAATTATTTCTTATGATTATTCAACATTAATGAAGGCGTTACTAGGGAAAATCAACAAACAGTAATCTTGTATTCCGGCAAGTGTTGATGATGTAGCGTGAGCTGTTTAGCGTCAGAAATTGTCCGACCATACGTGTGGTCTCCTCTTTTTTCCATTCTCACAAAGAGACACCTATTCGTCGCCCGAACATCGTAAGATGCAAGCGGTCTGATACTGTCAACTATTTGGATGCCCAAAAGATTAGTTATATGTTTCACAGTTCTGGACACCGTTAGCTGCGAAACCAAACTAGCAATCCCTACATATGTGCGTAAAACACCAAAGAAGATGAAGAGTAGCAGTATTTATAACTGATACTTACCGATAAAGAAAATTTGAAATAAGTAATTAGTAGCAGTTGATGATAGCTTACGAGTAAATCATTCATGGCAATTTCGGCCATTATTAAATTCAGCATGGAGATTTAGTAAAAACTGTGTGATTAAAAACCGCTGTGATATATTTTTTTAAGTTTTTTATATGATTTCAACAATTCAATATTGATGCCTAAGCGTAAGATCTCAAAGCAATGAGCCACAGTAGCACAAGAGGAACTGGTAATAATAATCACAAAAAAATAATGGTAAATCTCAATTAGCGACATTTTCACCTAGCACAGCTCTAAACCATCCAGCAAATCGAAAGCTTTTGGGTTTTGAACTAGACAGCAAATTGCTGTGAGACTCACATACCTCTTGTATTCATGGCAAATTATCAAAGGCAATCTTCATGCTAAGAAAACTCAAAGAACTTATTCCCATGCACTATCTGAAACAAATTTACTATGCCTTTTTTCACAGCCATCTTAGCTATGGCATTTAGTTGTGGGGACAAGCTATGACTTCCTGTGAATTATTTATTTTACAAAATAGAGCTATAAGGATCATTTCCAATTCACCCCCACTGGAGCACTGCAAACCAATTTTCAAAGAGCTTGGTATTCCCACTCTCTATAGTCTTCACATTTATAAATGTCTTTGCTGTGTAAAAGAAAATCTTAGTTCTTTTGCCACAGTGGAAAGTGTCCATCATCACAACACTAGAAGTAAAGAGAAACTTGTACTACCATATTGCAGGCTGAACAAAACCAAAAACTCATTTGGCATTCTTAAATTGAAACTTTTTAATATTCTACCAAATGGGTTCAGACGAGTTTCCATGTCAAGGTTTAAGAGCTTAATTTATACTCGGCTTGTATCCAATGCATTTTATTATATTGAAGAGTATTTCGAGTGTAAAAGTGTAGACATTGTATTCTAATTGCTTCTTTTTGTGTTATTCTATTTGACGAGGGCTATTGCATTTCTTCTCAGGAACAACCATTCTTTAGAACAAATTCCAGTAGGACTACGGATACCACGAGGGTCTTGAATGCGGTGGATTCCCCTTGCCTTCCGCATCCTACGCCGTTGGCCTTGCTAGGCTCCTCTGCCTTTAGGAGTGGTTTTGGGGAAGGTATCTTATGAGAAATTTATCATTTTCAAAAAATCAAACTTATCACTTCGTCGTGAATCTGTATAATGGCACTGCTAAAACAACTTTTGGGGCCAATTGCAATTAGATTTATAGCAAATCAAAATTCCCTTGAGGATATCTTTTTTGACCATGAATAATACTTTTAGGAGTATTATTTTGGGCCAATACTAGTAATATTCTTTAAACGGAAGATTTGCAGTCTTTATTAGCTGTGCTTCTCTTTTACTCTACACAACTAAATATTTAAAATCTTCTAAACTAAATCCTCAACTTTAAAATCCCTCCCAGTTGGCCCAATGTAAACAATGGGAATGAAATCCAGCAACTAACAAAAAAAGGCAGGTTTCACTTCATGCTGCACAGGCGTTTCCATCCTTTTAATGTATAAGGCCTTCTCCAGTTAACTGAAGAGTGATCCAGTACAGCAGAGCACCAATTATCTAATTAAAGGATCATCTGTCATCTTGCAACAACCCTCTCCCTTATTCTTCCTTTCCATCTCCCTCACTCCTCACCTGTAACCACTTTTGCAAGCAATTGCAGCCAGCGGCCATGCCCTAGTCTACAAAATTGCTTCATTTTTGCAGCACAAACAAGGTTTTCCTGGAGCAGGATTTTCAATTGTGATAATGACAGTGCAGCATTACCATGAGTCTGCTGAATCACTGCTCAGTTTTTGTGAGATCAGGGCAAGCAAGCTTACGCTGCTTCATAGGCTGTTTTGTATCCACTAAGCTTCCTTCAGCAATACCAAGGATATAAAATGTCATTAATTAATAGCATAGGATTATGAGTATTTCATCACAATATGAGCAAACGACTTCGAGAAGACATGGTGCTGAAGCCAAGATTACAACTACTACACAATTGAGCATGAACAGACTATCCATCGTTTTCAATTAGCCAATTGGGCTTCCCCCTCCATTAGAGCAGAAAACTGGCACTTTACTATGTATTTATTGCCAAGTAAAATGGCCACTAAGCTAATCTAATAGATTTAAGACCTCACAAAAAAGTTATACCAAATTGTTAAGATCACATTGACCAACTAAAAACATCCCCAGACAGATCCTCTTATTGGCATAAATTACTTTTTATACTTAATATCATCTAAAATATAGCAGGAATGATGCAAAGAGAATCCTCACACACATTTTTCTATAACCCAGCTACCCTCGTTAGCCTTTTTTTTAAATTACCTTCCCTTCCACCACCCTCCCAGAGGGCATGCAAGTAAATGACATCAAGAATTGAAAATTGTCATGCTCATGCATCAAAACTAATGTAAACATTAAAATATCAATTCTACAGAGTGATACCTGAAACTTGAGATTAAACTCAAAGTAGAAGCTTAGCCCATCTAATAAGAAATCAATTTTGTCCATGTTAGCCCAAAGTAACATGACTAGATCTTGAAGTTGAATGGCGTGTTGCAAAAAATATCCTAAAAATGACTACAAAAGTATCTTTACCTTCATCCGAGATAGAAAATGGTCAAGATGAGCAGTAGCTAGGAAAAGCACTTCTGAGGGCAGATCATACCAAACTTTCAAGCAACGAAGGACTTGGGCACAGCCATTTCTCATGGCCAGAGTGATCTCCTCGGCATCCTATTGACAAAGGCAAACAACCAAGATATATATATATTTAAAACTACATAATTACAAAAACTTAAGGCAACATTTCATTAAGGCCGTGAAACCTTGACAATTTTGCCCGTGCTGATGTAATGCTGCAGCAACAATTGAAAAACAAGATTGTATTCACAAGGTCAACTAAGGTTTCCTGTAAGTTCTAGGGGAGAACTGATGTCATTTTTTATGCATCCCTGAAACCTCAACTTTTTTCAGTGTACATTACTACAAGGCACCAGCAGCATTTAATTAACAAGGTTGTTTCAGCAACGTAAATTGGGGTTTCAAGTTCACCACGGTTTCTGCAACTTGGGTCTTGGGTTTTCTCCTACTTGGGTCTTGGGAGAATCAATACATTTTTGACATATATAAAACTTTAACCTTGTTTTTCAAATGCTGCTGAAATGCTTTGGAAGAATTGAACGACATTGCATAAGCAAGGTTAATTAAGGTTTCAGTTAGGTTGTATCTGCAGGGTTCTACTACTTCCTGTATGCAAATAGAAGAACAATCAAAGAGCAGATGTCAAACCCAGGATGTGTGAAGGTACATGAATTGCTGTTTTTGGCAGGTGGTACTCAAGTTATTTTCATCATCAAACGGAGAGTATTCCGAATACATAGCGTAGATGCAATTATAGTAATTTAATTTCAATAATTCTATAAAATAGTGACATGTTAGTCTCAAAGTGAATAATAAGGATACATTTGGTTGACAAACTGATACGTAAGTTGCAAGAGAAGGTCACAGAATATACTGTGTTGAGTGATCTCCAGCATTTCTGAAATACATAGAATTCCCAGTTTGAATGGAAAGACAGTCGATCCAGTTTATGACACTGACCAACATTTATATCACTGATGAAATTAGAGAGATACTGTGACAACTGCAAACACTACTGAATAGTTTTACCTGGCATAGTTCATTGCAAAACAGCAATAGTATCATGCAGTGTACTTCCCACTACCGTGAGACTTGTGATGAGCAATTATTGAGCACGTTTTAATGGCTCTTGCATTAGATATACTCTGTAACATATATAACACCAGTCAAAAGAGTCTGATATGTATAGCATACTTCAGTGCAGCAAGCTACCACACACCACTAAAAAGTGTACAGGAATACATCTTGTCCACTGATTCCTCGAGTCAGTAGTGGTTACTTAACACTTGGTAACCTAGTAGTGGGTAGTTTAGCATTCCTCTTTCTCAAATTAGCTTTACAGCATGGGTAGCAATGGGCCCATGCAACTTTCAAGAAGAATTCAACTCTTCCAGCAACAACAGGAGAATTTCATTTGAGCCAACTCATCGAGTTTACCATAGATGGTAGGTGAAAGAGTAGGTCAGTTAGTGGGGTCAAAAATTATGCATTTCCAGAAAGTCATATATTAACGAGTATTCTGAGGATATGGTCCAGGAATAGCTTATTAGATGACAGCAAATTAAAAAATATTCTCAAAATACACTGATGAGATTTATCAAGCCACAGCCGTAGTTAATTGCCGTAGTTTAATAAATAAAGAGTATAAGCTGATGTACTGTTCAGTGTAGGAACTATAGTCACTCATAAAAGGGGTACTAAGCCATGTAGAAGACTTCATGAAATCATGATGGGAGCAACACCAAGCCTTGTAAGCAACTGAATCTAGCCATGTAGGCAGCAACACCAGACAACGAAGTTCGCAACATCAACTCATGTAGGCAGCCTTATGACTCGATGTATGTCAATATAAGTGCCATTTTCCTACAAGGCCTGATGTAGCTACCTATATGGGATCATGTAGTCGCCTAAATAGAGCCATGTCGGATCCAATGTACGAAAATGACACACTAGTATGCGGCTCCATGAAATTGTCTCTAGGGTAGTTCTGTAACCATCCACAGCCATTATAATCAGTACCTTGGATACAGTTGGCATTCGCAGGCAAGTAGGTAATGAACTCTCCCGTTCCAACGCTTCTTCTAGCTTCCACAATAAAGTTGCCGAATCTCCACCATTTTCCTGACACTGGAGCCACCGCGATGTCGGAGGGACATCCATCGCGAGTAGCTAGGAACACTTTTCTTTTCGATAGCCGTGGTGAAAGACTGAAAATAACAGTTATATTTACAGATGTGCGATACATTCCAAAGGGAAGAAGCTTTGTCGGCAAAACTGAAACACCGGACTCTGGGTCATAACCTACGGAAAAATCGACATAGGCGAAATAGCCCAACTTGCTCATCAAGCAATTACAGCAAGATAATCACGCAGTGGCATGATTTCTAGGAGGGGATATACAGAGTTCAAACGAAGGCGAAAGAAGTGGAGAAGGAAAGATCTTAAAGAACCCATACACAAAGATTGAGATGATGTAACTAAAACGACTATTTCTCCTTACAAAAATATTATGATCATGAAAACCTTTCAACGCGAGATAAAAACACTCATGTACCTTCAAATGCTAAGGTACGAGAGAGTAATTCGAGTTGGATCAAGGAATCCAAATAACAACAAGCTCCTTTCTTTCAAGTTATTCAACTAGTTTGAAATGGGATGGATCAACCGTCGTAGTAAAGTGAGTGAATCTGAGTAAATCGTTACGGACTCCCGAAAGAGAGGATAAAATCCTAGCTCTCAGATTAAGGTTTCTACGCACCTTTAAATTCTCTCAGTTTTTATAATACAGGCACTATTATGTCCTATTCCTTTCGATTATACGTCTTCAATAAAGAAAAACCGTAGTTTGACATTTGAAATGGCGTCTATGTTTCCATCTCAGCTGATTTGCATCTGGGGCATCTTTATGGCGGAGCCGTTGAAAGTAGATCTTGTTTACATACTTCGACCAGGTAGTTCGGAAAGAAACAGCCATTGAAACTACCCCAAAAATTACTTATACATTCTAAAATATCTAAAATACATATTCATGAACAATTTTGATCTCTCTTTTGTCGATTAATTTTGCAACACTGAGATGCGTACTGATACTCAACATAACAGAAACCAAATATAATTCAAATTCGTTCACAGTAATTCGAGGAAACTTTAGTTTATTAAAGAAAGATTTACATTACACTTACCCTAGCATCGGAGTGCTATAGGAATTATTACGTAGAAGAGCGAATTCCTTCGATTACAGCTAATGCCAGTAGCTTGAACTCGAGGATCTGCCCTACCCAAGTTCTCTGACAGCCTAGCCCGTTGTTTATCACCACTTAAATGAAGGTCAAGCCAAGTCAAGCGGTTTAACACTTTTCATCCACCCGATTGATATCGGTAGAGATGCTTTGAGAGCCTGCTCTTATAGTTAATGTCAGTTGTGATGCTTTTCTAATGAAATACAATCTGTGGTTACAACCCGTTGGTCGGAGATTTCAGTTGAATTTAAATGAAGCTAATAATTTTGCGTCCTCCAATTTTTTAGGGCGAGGACTAAAACCTTCAGGGTCATCCTGTTCAGATGATAGCCTTCAGTTCTTTTTTTTCGGCAAGAAAGTCTGGAAAAATATTATCATCTGACATTTCGCGAACAAATTGCACATAATTCGAATGATGGCATTGTGAACTTACAAAGTGATTTCAAGGAACAGTTAAAGATGTTCACTTCAGCTTGAGGTTAACGCAGAGCAAAAAAAAATTCAAAATGCTGAATATAGCTTACATGCAATTGAAGCAAGAATATATCCATCGACTTATTTAATAGTAATAACTAATATATGACGTCCTGTATCATTAACATTAAGTGTACTGCAAGCCTTCCCGATACCACAATCACAAGTATTGCAAAATCAAGCATAACCATGGCAATTCTTTTTGCCTCACCAATCCTGACTATATATAGCAAGTTAATAACAAATTGTCTTGTTAAGCAGCCCTTCAATCTACAGAGTTAAATGAAAATAAAATGTATAAAACGGTATATGGACTCCATACTACAAATTAAGTTATAATCAGCACAACTAATACCAGTGTCCTACCGGTTAAGGTACGTTTAGATGGAAAGATCGCCTATGAGTCTATAATCTTTCATAACTTTATGATCTTCTCCATTCACTATTTCATTCATCAGCTTGAAGTACGTCCACATTCTCTTCATCCCATCCTTTAGGCTTCCCTCCCCATTATTGTTTATAAACAATTTATGTGGATGTATCCAATATTGGAGTGGGTGTTTAAGGCTGTGACAGCCTTACACATCTCCCTGCCTCAGACTTGACCCTCCCTCTTTAACCCTCACTTTATCTGTCCTGTAAAATCTCATCACTTGTTTCTCTATAAAAATATATAAAAAATTTATATAATGGAGAAATACTCTATCTCCAAGACTTAAGGCCAAGTTACACAATACATTTACCCATATGAGTTAATGTATGGATGGATGAATGAATACGTGAAAATTCATCTAACAACACCAATTAGTATGAATGAGTAACAGGAATACAGAACCTGCTCAATTGGTTCATGCATATGTACATGAACACATGCATGTTAATGTATCATGTAACCACGCCTTTACTTCCACCTTTGCATTCTGGACTCTTCTGAAAGGTATCTTAGAGATTCGACCACAAAGCTTTTTCTAAACACCACCTCCATAATTCACTAAGAACCTCCAAGTCAACTTGATCTTTTAACTAATTTTCTCCTTATGATAGAAGAATGTTACAATTGACAGGGCATTTTAAACTCCATGATGCCACGATTAACCTCTACCACCCAAAATAAAAAATCCTTTCAATTAAATCTTTTAATTAGTCTTCTTGGAATATTTAAGAATATGTCCCTTGAATGATGGTATTGTATAGACTAGTTCATGATTTTATTAACAAGAATAAGGCATGGGACCCACTGCCCATAATTCATATTAAGATTCCATCTTAATAAGAATAAAGTACGGATGAGTCGAATCCAAATGTCGATTCTTGATTCCACAGATTCTCAGGATTAGAATCAGCATCGAGAATCAATCGTCTAAAGTCGATTCCGATTCTATAGATTCCAGATAGATAAATATTCATATCAAATTACATTTATCACATTATATTTGTCTCCGTATTTTTGGGTGTAGGCTATCAATTTGTACTTTTTATCTACCTCAATAAGCTGAGGATATATTTTCTATTTGTTAATAAAGATACTTTTCGAGCGAATTAATTGCCTTTGATATTTTATTTCAGCCAATACTTGAATTTAAATAATAATCGTACCTTACTGGTATATCAATATCCCACCTGTTATTAGGAATAAGAATCGATGGAATCTGAATCAACTTGAAAGAATCGGAATCGAAAAAATGGGAATCGACTCATCCCTAGAATAAAGAAGGAAATTAAACAGATGCAAGGACATTATTCACAGTAAAATAAGGCTGAACTGTACCTAACATCAGAAAATCAATCATTTGATCACTACTTTTTCAGTACAACATTCCTTTCTTTTAAGGAACTACAGAGAAAGTTAACTTAAAATACTGGATGTATGTTAAAGCCCTTAGACATGCAACTATAGGTTAAAATTACAATCTTCAAGCACTAAGCTTATAGGTAAGTACTACCATCCTGCTAATAAGGAAAGGAAATGGTTGCTCTTAGCACCACAAGTTGCTCAAGAATAATTTTGGGGGCGTCTTTTCACCCTAAACAATTGCACCTTAGCAATATTCTTTTCCACTTAGTGATCAAAATAAGTTTAAAAACCTGCCATGGGAGGCATGGAATGGTAATACTGATAATATATACCAGTCAAGCATAACTAGAAGAGGCCATTAACAACTGGATTACTTCAACACAACATAATATCCTAACATGCAGCTAACTACAGCAGTGTTCTAGTACACTTAAACAACATGAAAAATATGCATTAATGAAAATATACTTTTCCCATTACTTGAAATCCTAACTCCAACAATTTGATAAAATGATCCCTTCTATGCAACAATGGTTATTTCAAAAGATCATTCATCAGTGAAATTTTATTGAAGAGAAACGTCTCGGGCTCCTTGCAAAATAAAAGTTGTGAAGAACTTACAAATTTATTTCAATATACATTGTCAGAAAAAAGTTAACTTTTCACAATCAATTGGCCATTTACTCGCTTATTTCTCATGCCAATACTTGGTGAACTTCCAGCCTACCTCGGTGATGCCAAAATTGATCAATTATCATTGTTTTAATAAAATATGCAGCAGAAAGTCAGGGTGGCACCACAATCACATTAAATAGCTACTCCAAGTATGATTCTCGAGCTCAAATTAACATCTTTAGTACAATGAGCAGAAAATAATTCATAGACATACATACAAATGCTTTCAAACCTCATTTATTAGTGCTTTCCTAAAATTCAAATAATTAGTTCTCATCACACGCCATGAAAAGCACTTGCCCCAACATACAAATAATATACTAACACAATCCCTCAAGGTTATGTTGCTTGCTCCATCTCAGCACTCAGGTGGAGAAAGCACCATCAGCTTAATGCGATGATAAGCAACAGGAGTGAAATATTTCTAGAGAACAAAGCACTTGCACTACCCATCTAATTTTGGACCTTCAACTCAAGAAATGTCCTTGTTGATCATTCTTAATGGCATAATAAATGTACGAGCTGAAGTGGAGAAAGCTGCCTTTCATTAGCTTCCCTCAGAACAACAAAGTAAACTCATGTTGATTAATTCTCTGGGATTTTCTGTTTCAGTCAACCAGGTTCTTTTCTCAATCATAAATGCCACAAACAAGAGGTGCCCATGGAAGTAATACTTGAATGATTGACACCATGAGAGCATTGGTAACTCCCAAAAGATATCAATGAAGAAGGTGAAATAAAATCAGATTGACTGCAGAAATAGCAATTTTCACAGGAAAAGTAGATTTAAAGCAACCTAGGTTTCAATTTATGTACCACAACACCAGTGAAAAATTGTAATTTCTGCCTTCATTATGTTATAATTCCACCTCATCAAGGCTGATCATTCTCTTTTTGATGGAGTTGGCTTCAACTAAGAAATATTAATTTGAATGATAATAATCAATATATATCATCCACAAAAATTTATTCGGCACAACTGGTTTCAAGGTATAGGCATCATTCCAAAGTACCCAAGAATGATGCCAATCTATTGAAGCCAGAAGAATGCAAAACAAATTTGTGAAAATTATACAGTTACATAACATTCAATGAATGTAGTAATTAGAACCATGCTTATTTAATTTAAGCACTGAGTTAATCAGGGTGATAAAGAGCCAAATGCAAATAAATGAAGTATGACAATGAGAGAACAAGGATTAAATAAATTAGGCATATCATGACAATTTCAAACAAAATACAGGACAGAAACGAGGCAAAATGATCCTCTAACTGCATCTGATAAAGATAATGCCAAAATTAGGATACCATTTTCATTATGCCAGTTCAATCCATGAACAAATGCTTTAACATATCAAAACTGGTTCATCATAACTTTTCTCTGAGTAGCAATATTGGCGTGAATATGTGTATATTGCTTAAATTTATAACACAGAGCAGCATTCATGCATATGCCATACCCCAAAATGTTGAGTTCCAGTCATCCTCTACCTAAAGGCCTTTTGGTCAAGGGTGTAATGGCAGAGACACAATCAAATACAATATTCATAACCAGAGTAACTTTGCTGGAAGTGAGTGACAAGGGCACTGATTACTATGATTCAGTCATGATGTACATTAACTAGTCATGGAAATGCACTATTATTGAGGGTAAGAGTTACCTATATTTAACAGTATAGGAGTGTTTATTTTGTATACACACACACAGAAAAAGTCATTGGGCATTAAATCTACAAATTATAGAAACAAAGGGTCATGTGAAATCACAATATTAGTTAGTTTATTAAAACCTTCGTAATCATACAAATCACTAAGAGAAAATGTAAAAAGATCCCATGGTAAAGTTTGGTAAGCTCTATTGAAATGTTCAGGATGAGAGGATTCAGTTTAAGGGCATCCATAATAAGATAAATTATTAAGTCTTCAACATAGGTACTTTATTTAATAAAATGATTTTCATGATGTCCTCGCTTGTACAGAACAAAGTACAATATCAACACAGTCAAGAACATTTTTAACATTTGAGCAAATCCTCTGCCTAATATAAAAAATATAGCGATAATAGTAGTAACAGTGGAATATATGATAAAAAATTGAGTTCAAAATATATGATTATCAGATTTGGTTAACAGCCTCCAAGGAAGCTGCGATAGGAATCATTGAATTCATCTTCCCACTGAAGTAATCACAAGAATCAACTTAAAGAAGTTGATCATAAAACTTTCATACACACAACCATATTATCATCAAGACTCATTTAAAATCTGAGTTTCCAACTCAGTTTTCACCACTCATGAAATTTACTGCTCCCGCAACTTCTTATCTGCAGCCTTGAGAGAAGCTATTGCCTGCAACTGGCGAACTCTCAGTTTGGACCATATCAGATGGTTGTGCAATGCATGTATTTGTGCAGCAGCCAATGCAGCAGCCTCTGGATAGATAACTGTTGTGCATCCCAAGCCTTGAGCAAAGAAGAAGGCAGAATATTACAGCAACAGTTTAGAATTTATGATTCATCCATCTGAATTTTTGTGGCATGGAAGTGCAAAGAGCATTAGGGTGGCTAGAGAATCTCACAAAATAATTTTACTAGAGACTGGCGGATACTATCCATGGATACAATTTGTGAAACAAGATCTCATAAAATGATACCAAGCGGAGACATTCGAAAACCTCTAATGTTGGGCCACACGGCGTGATGTTAGGTCTGGCAAGTTGGTGAACTAATTACATTGAATATTTGAATGCACAGCAAGAACCAAGAGGACATCCCATTCTATTTGGTTAACCCTACTTTTTTTAGGGTAGTTTGTGTTCATGAAGGAATCATTGCTTATTTGATTCTACTATAACAAGAGAATCTCATCACTGCGCCAAAATAATCCTGACTGTGTTTGTTGTGAAGCTAAGCTGAAGATAGGAGTACACATTATTGACAGTTTCTCCTTGGTGTAAGCTTCATTTATGATCAACAGCTTTTCTTCCCTCTATCTTCTTATATTTATAAAAATGACACAAAGCATCATTTCTATCAGATCTGGAGCAGTTTCGCAATCGGCTAATAACTCACATGTAAATGTTTCTGAGTGGTTATGCCAGGTGAAATAACCAATAAAATTGAAATAGAAGTAACATGATTCGTGCTACATTATGACGAGTTTCATCTATTGTGAATAATTGTTTATTTCATTGCCCCTACTTTGCTGTTTGATTCAACACTCGACAGAACTTGAAGGTGTATAAGAATTTCCTGTTGCTTCTCATTTAATTCTAATGAGACCCTGAACAAGTTAGGATGCTTGTTTTCTTGAATAAAAATCTCATGTACATAATACAAACTGCCAGTGCAGCAATAGATAAATGACATCCTCATAAGTGTTAATAATATAGGAGTTATACCACAAAATTCTCCCATACGAACCAATGCTTAGTAAGAATGAAAATTAAGATGCTCTAAAATAGGTGGTGTCCTAAAGGCTCCTTGACAAATCGCCCAGCATTGTAAAAATATTTCAAATGATTTTATTGAATTTTAATTTAATTTATTTGATGATATTATTATTATTGTTAAAGTAATCTACCAGTTAGGGAAGGCTTTATTGAAAGTAAGAGAAAATCATCCCGATTTTCACTGGCATTATCTCCCTCTATCATTTGTCTTAACCTCTGCATATGTCCTATACTTCTTCATCTTGTCCATGTAACTTATTCTATTTCTTTCCCTTCCCCAATATCCTTCTTTCTATGACAGCCATTAGCAGCCCATTGCCTCTCATTACCCCTTCCAGCCACCTAACCTGCCTCCACCTGATCTCATCCAAAAGCTTCCTTTCCTTCCCCACAATACCAAGCACTTCAACATTCGAAAGCGTATTCACTAAGGATGACACAATCCACAATTTAGACATTCCTGACTGTAATGATGGCTGACTTAAAAATTCAACGTGATGGAATAATTAAACAACTGCATTCAATTAAAAGTAGCAAGTCCCCAGGTCCAGAAGGAATACCTGCAAGCATGCTCAAGGAGTTAGAGCCAGAGATTGCACCATTCTTAGAAATTATGTTTAGCAAATCATTATCTGAAGGCAAGGTGCCCCAAGACTGAAATAGCCAATGCCACTCCGATATTTAAAATGAAATAGAAGTGACCTAGGAAATTACCGGCCTATATCGCTAACATCATTTTTATGCAAGATCCTCGAACACATTGTCATTAGTAATATTAAGACATTCCTGGATAATAGTAACTTCTTACATAGCAGTCAGCACAGCTTCCATAGGGGCAGGTCCTGTGAAACACAGATTGTGCTCTTCTTTCATATCATCCTAAAATCAGGTGAATCGATTAAGCAAATCGAAGCAATGGTAGAGGGCGTGACTTCGTGGAAACCCTTCATAGTAGGAGCGTCTGAAGAAATTACAACTTGGCTGTTTCCACAGGAGGTCATATACCTCATGTGGAAACAGCCAAGTTGTATTTTCTTCAGACGCTCCTAAGCAAATCGACACGATATTCCTTGATTTCAAGAAGGCATTCAACAAGGTTCCTCACAAAAAACTCTTATATAAACTGCAATTATGCGGAGCTATAGGAAAAATAGTGAATTGGATAAGGGACTTTCTCAGTGATCGAAAACGAAAAGTAGTTATTGATAGTTTTTATCTCTGATATGGTCGAAGTCACATATAAACTCGATTGTTTCAGACTTGACTTGGTGAAAATCATTTCTAAGGATTCAAATGAGATATGGTACTTTTTCTCAGTTTTTATTTCAAGTTGACCGGTTTCATTGCATAGGCGACGTCATCAGGTCTGTGATCATACCTGATGATGTTGCATATACGACGAAACCGGTAGACTTGAAATAAAAACTGAAAAAGTACCATATCTCTTTTGAATTCTTAGAAGTCACATATGGCGTTCCTCAAGGAAGTGTGATCAGCCCTCTTTTATTCATTATTTATATTAATGACCTCAGTTCTCCAGTTAGCAGTAAATTAAGATTATTTGCAGACGATACAGTTATCTACCGTGGAATAAGCAAAGACACAGATTTTGATGCTCTGTCATCGGACCTTAACAACATTCATTCGTGGTGTCAAGGGTGGGGCTTGAATTAAATATCAGCAAATGCATCACAGTTCACTTCCTGCAAAAGTCATCACACAAATGCCATACCTATACTGTGGGTGGAGTAAACAAAATCTTCAGACACAGTAAAATATCTTGGAATCACCTTAACTTCTGATATATCGTGGGGATTATACATACAAAACATATGTGACAGAGCATTAAAGAAACTAGGTTTTCTTAAATACATATATAATAGGAAGGTCCTCTGATGAAAAAGTAAAAGAGATGCTACTTTGTTCTGGTTAGGCCACACCTTGAATTAGGCCACACACACGAGCATTTGGGACCCTAGTCATAAAGATTTTACCAAAAAAATTAATACAATACAAAGGAAAATAGCATTCTTCATTAAAAACTGCTATGAGCATACATATAGTGTCTCACAACTTTTAGAGGGATTAAGATGGGAGCCCCTAGAGACTCTGAGGCTACATGCTAGGCTTTGGTTGCTTGAGAAATTCAAAACTGATCTTTTTCAGAGCGACAGAGAGAATATTATCATGACTCCTCACTACATCTCCAGGTCTGACAGAAGCAATAAAACAAGAGAGATACATAGCTGAGCAGATAGATAAAAAAGCTCGTTCTTTCCGCACACAACAAGCGGCCACAAGAAAAATTGAGCTCCACTAATTACACTCCCATAGTACACATCACCAATTCACCTCCCAAAACCCTATCCCTTACATCTTTACATGGCTGATGTCCTAACACCCCCTGCCACACGCCTATCCGGTGGCTCACATGGCAGTATGTAGATGTAGATTATTTGGGCAGTACACTGGAAGAAAATGGGTACATAAGTGAGGGAATGGAAGGTGAGGGGGCACAGTGGCTTGAGGTAGGAGATATCCAAGAGTTCCATTTTTTGGCTGATTTCAAGATTAATCTGCCGGTTTACCATAAGGATTCCCATTGTTTAAGCTGTTGCTGTGCGAGTACGTGAAGGGAGATTTGTTGACGTTTCCTTTAGATCAACCTCGAGTGAGCCATCGTACATCCCATCCATACCGTTTGAGAGATTGTATTGCTCTGCACAGAATACATTATAACCTATAATTCCTCCTTAGGCAAAAAATTTTTGCCATGAAGTGCATAAAAAAATGCTGGTTTCTTCCATCATTACCAAATATGATGAAACACCTTGACTAGCACCCCAAACTATACAGAAAGTGGAATACATGCAATGTAGGCAGGTCAAAAATGGCAGGCAGGTTTTGAAAATTTAATTTACACTTTTAAAATACCTTGGAACGAAAGCCGGAACCATAGGGGGAAGATGGGAACAAAACTATCTCTAGCCTGAAACGAAATTGGAATGGTTCCTCTTTCGTTCCTATGAGTTGTCGTTCAAAAATTTTTGTTCCACTTTTGTTCCGAGATTTTCGTTCTATCTTTTGGTTCAGTTCCGTGAACCGAAACTATATCCGAACCCACTGTGAACAGTTCTGGAACCATGACCTTAGTTTCATTTAGCATCCCTGGTTTAAAGTTTTCATTATCATTTGGGGTGATTCATTCTCAATAAGGATGTAGAATTTATTTATTGTAATCGATTTTGCTGTAAGTTTTGTATTAGCCTAAGTATCCAGTTCTTTGATGAAAATTTTCAATTGCCTTTTTAACCTACTTGCAGTTAAGATAAAAGGTTTCAATTGACACGAAGTAATGGGTAAAAGTATGAAGAATTTAATTCTTGCGATAGATTTTCTGGTATGCTTTATATTTGATTAAAAGCAGCATTTTTTATGTGAAAATTATGACTTTTTCACCAACTTCAACAATAGGAGCTCTCCTTCGCAAACAGAGGAATACCTTTGAATGGAATATACATATCTCAAGGGCCTTTTACTGCTTATCTATGCTATGAATAAAAATGGGGTGGTGCCTGTAAGTTAGTTGCAATTCTTCACAGAAACTACAGAACCAATTTATCTGAGATTTTGCATGACCCTCGCATATATACCACCTTGACCTGTAGCCTATTTAAAAATGTCTCTGGGCTTCAAGGGCTTCAGGAAGGACCCCAAGTGTTTAATTCCATAATAAAAGCATTGGAGTTTTTGCAAAGGTCTCTATTTTTGCTTTTATAAATCATTTTTACTCAAGGTATGAGGTTCACCTTTTCACTATCCGATGGTCAAAAGTATATAGAATTTAATTCTCACAATTGATTTTGTAGTGCGTTTTGTATTTGCTTAACAATTAATGGTTGTAAGAAATATCTAGCCATGTACTTCAGGTTGGCAGTGAACGATCTGAATTTGTCACGTAGTAACTCTGCGGGATGGCCATTGGCATTTTATTATTGTTGCCCAGGTTGGCAGGGGAATTAAGAGAGGAGGAAGGCATTTAATAATAATAATGAGAAATTTATGGCAAGGGTAAGGCATTAACAATAACTCGAATGCAATGATGCAGCATATCCCGGGTACTAATCGAACAATGGAGGTCACAGCGAGGCATGGGACTTCTATACTAATTGCAGAGGATGTCGTACCCATACAAGGGAGACTTCCATACTAACTGCGGATGAAGTCTAATGCATACAGTCGTTCCTTCTATACTAACTGCGGGAGAAGTCAGAAGCAGAAAGAATGGGTAGTTGCAGTCGGAGGATCTTCGGGGAGGAGTAAACCAGGGAGATCCTGGGACAGTCATCCAATGGGGACCACGACTGGGGTGGAGTATCTCAGCAAGCCGGATCCAAGGATGGCCATCCAACTACTATTAGAGGGGACTACGACTAGAGTGGAGTACCTAAGAGAGCCGGATTCCCCATTTCAGGGCACTGGAGTTTCGGCAGTTGTATGTGAGCCAACTTTAATTATATGTACAAGGAGGGAGACATTGTATAATTTAACATTAGTAGAAAAATCACTGTAAGTGTGCACATCAACAAGAGTATTCACAATTATATATGTGCAATTATCAGCATGTAAATATCTGGCATATGTTGAATTGGATTGCATGTTCCTTTTTTTGTGTTAAAATTGTGGTTTACCTGTGTTGTGACCGGGCAGCTGTGATGAGGAAAAAGTGTAAGGTTAGTAACCCGGGAGAAGTAAAGAATCCCGAGATAAGGGTAAGAAATGGTAGGTCTCTTGGGTCATCCTGCACACCAGTATCGACAATTCTGCATGGTAAGAAGAGTACTTTTTCTCATATCAAAAATGAACCTCCATGGATGAGGATCATCAACATTGATAAGAAAAGGGGCAATTTCTATGAATAAATGGAACAACTTCTAGCACTATGGATCAATAGGCGAAATTAGAGATGCGTCGGTACCGGTACCCGGTTTTCGGTACTGCCGGTTCTTGGCCCTTAGAACCGGTACCGAGAACCGATCGCATAAAGTCGGTACTTAGGAACCGGCACGGAACGGTGGCAAAGATTTGAATTTTGTGCCCAAACCCCCTAAAGCAAAACCTGGAGAAGGCACCTGAAGTAAAGCCTGTTGTAATGTGATATATTGGCCGATCATGTTAGTTTGACTTTTGAAACTTGGACTAGTATTGTCATACTTGGCTAATAAAATTATGGAGAAGATCTTGTTTTATTTAAGTACTGAGTTATATGGTTTATTTGCCTCTTAAGTGAAATTATTGTCCTTCAGTTCTTATTTGTTTATTGAAACTTTCCATTCGTTCAGAAAATAAGAGTCCATTGTTGGAACCGAGTATCGAGAACCGACAGGTAAGAACTGGACCGGTATCGAGAACCGGAAAAATTTAGGAACCGACTCATCCTTAGGCGAAATCATTACCAAGCAACAGACAGTCGTGAAGTGATTAGAGAGAAACCCACACAAAACAACAATACACAAAACAACATAAGAGCATCAAACATGAATTCTGTGATTGTTGTCAAGTTCAATGATTCTATCAAAAGGTGTCAAACATGCAGTTATCAATCACTTGGGAATAACAAACTTACATTGCTATATGCCACATATGAACGCATTAACTATTCAGAAAAACTCAGCTGTAACAGTTATCCACCTGGAGAATGCTACCCACTGGCAAGTAACAATTCGTTTTGTCAGAGCACATAGTTCCATTATACTTATTCAATATCTTTCACATGTGCTAAAGGCTGCTATTCTGAATCAGGAGGTGCTGTTTTTGGAAACTATTCCTCACTCCACAATAGCCCACTCAACGAGATTCTGAGTATGGGTGAGAAATTTTAGGTTATGTTTCCCAGACATTGTTAATTCTGGAACATCTGGGACAGTAATTGGAAATTCAGGTAGCCAATTATGAACATGGTTTATGTTCTTCACAAACAGCTGAGACCTTCCCCATGGATGGCCAAGTCAGGGGCAAGAATATGTTTTCAATAAATTATCCTAAACAACATTCTTCTCTTCTGTATTTGAATACAATTACTATTCTTTACTCTGAATGCAAGAGAGGTTTACATATTTTTATTATGTGTAGAGCCTTGTCGTCGAGTTGATCGTAACCAAAAGGTCATCATACACAACACCAATCTGACAATGTTTCTGGCACATAAATACTCATTATCTCAAATGAGAAAAAGATATCAAGAATCATTGAACAAAACAGTTTACTTTAGAAGTTGCAATTATTTTTGTGGCCCTGGTAAAATGCGTAGGAACGTTGGCCATTGAATGCTTTAGTTGGAATTTCATTTTCATCCAACATTTCCACAATACCTGAAGAATGTTAAGTTCAGACACTAGTATCCATTGGCGATGGTGAATGAAATTAATAGTGTGATACATGCACTAGAGGATTTCATGCATATCATGACATAATTTTTTGAAAGAATCATACTTTTAATAGAATCTAGCACATTACTTATTAAATTAACTTAACACGGCTGGCACAGATACTTCTAAATTTACTGGGTAAATGATTTCATGATAAATTATAATAACTTTAATGTTGACACACCTATTCTAGAAATTATTACTATGACTAAAGACTTTGCTTGAATGATTTGGCTTTTGTGTTCACCACTGGGCAGCATTCCCTATGAAATATTCTTTCATGTACAGTTATAATTAGAGTTATTAATAGTATTTTACATAATCATCAGCTGATAGATAACTCTGTCTAATTGCGATTTTGTGAGCAGGAATTCAGTTCAGCAAAGTCTTGTGATGTTTGTTGTATGTACCTTTAAACATACAAAAGCTACGCAAGATGGGAGAACAATTTTAATTCCTATAATGACAGTTCACTACAAATTTGAAAAAGCACAAATTTTCAAACATCTGTAAGGTTATGTTAACATGTTAACTTCCACAAATCACTCAACAGAGCAGACGATATTTGGATACATGATAAGTAAATAAGTGTATCATCAAGCAAAATAATTCAAGGGGACCAACACTATCTTTTAAGAATACTTTCATTTGAAGTTATTATTATAGTTGTTACCTAATCAAGTATTCTATAACATTCCTCCACTGATTTTGATTCAGTCTCTCCTATTTCTTTTCTTGTTAACCATGAAAAGAACAGAGTAAGCTAACATCAAGTAAGGCTGCCAGGAGAAGTAGCCTCCCCATGTGGATTTGCAGCTTCACAAATTTTCTATACATGAAATATTTTTCAGGAATATCAGTTTCATGAAAAACGATGAGGTAAGCACAATATGAGAATCAGTTTCTTATGAATGGATTTAAAAGGTTACGTAAATAAAATTAACATCTTCAAGGTATATAGAAAGCAAAGAAACCATCCCGAGTTCTATGCAGCCAATACCATCATAGGATGTTCAATACTATGGATTTTAGAGCCAAATAAAACGACCATTTTAGAATGTTCTATTTATGGTTTCTATATTGATCTACATGAGGGTTCACGTTGAGAAATCAAGCATGATGCTTCAGCAAGGCCAGTCAATGAACTCCAGTAGCATTAAAACCACAATAAAAAAAACTTGATAAAACATAACTCACCTGAAGGGACACAGAGAGATGACCAAACATCTCTATCCACATTATCAGCTTTGACTGGTGGACAATTTATGACAGGGAAGCAAGCATTTCCAGATAACACAGGGCCTAGACCATTGCTGCGCCCAGCCACAGCTATTAAAACTACAGGTAATACAGAGCCTATAGTTCAGAAGGAATAAGGTAGATTAGAATTAAGGAGATTTCAACAAATTAATAACAAAATACACATGGTTAGATGTATGTACCATACTTGTCAATACCATGGAGAAAAAAGATAAAATGACCACATAATTGTAAGGAGCAAAATGAATAATTTTTAAGAACAATAATCCCCAGGGTGTGTTCTTACAAGAATGCAAGTTTTTGCCAGCAACAAAATTGATACAATATTGTTCAATTTTAAAGTAAAAGAACTCCATAATCTACAATTAAAGGTGAAAAACCATTACCTTGGAATCTGAAAAATTTCTAATACCGTACAAAAACATTTTACAAAAGATAATATAACCAGTAGTTTGCTCAGTATAAACTTACCTTACCACATCAAGGCCTACTATCAAATGGGAGTGTTGGCCCAAGATATGAGAATAAGACACCAACACAACTCACAACAAATGAAAGCCCTTAGATACACTGAAACATTGGTAAAACAACTGTAACACGTCCAGCCATGTATTTCAGGTTGGCAGCAGGTGATCTGAATTTGCTGCGTGGTAGCTCCGTGGGACGGCTGGGAGGCATTTTATTATTGTTGTCCAGTTCAGTAGTGGAATTAAGGGAATAGAAAGGCATTTAACAACAATAATGAGAAATTTATAGGTAGGGGACCGCATATTATCTAGAGATGTGCGAATAGTATCCGCTAATACTCGAATACTAGAAATTATTCGATATTTGAGATCTCGAATAATTATGCTAAAAGTACCAACTCAAATACTTTGAATTTTGCGCCATACACAATTGGCTGCCCATACCATACGCATCGATATGAAGTCTTTGGTAGTTAACTCGGCAACTGTGTACAGGATGCTGGCCATAAGTGCATGCAGTGCGATGTTAGGCACGTTGACGAAATACATCAAATTCGCAGTGAAGAGATACCAAGGAATAAAATAATATAATTATATTCCCAGGAGATACCATTCTGTTTACCATTTGTATATACTTGTTTTACTGTGTTGATTTTGTTCATTGAAGAAAGTTTGTTCAATGGTACGTTTCCGTGGTGTTGATGCGCTAAAATTTGTATGACGACGGGTTTCACCACATCAATTATGGTACAAAGACAACAGTTTCAACGAAGGGAATATCGTGACAAAACCTATCATGATGCAAAGTTGAAGAATGTTTGTAAACATCGTCGATGGTTGCTCTATCGGTCGATACGAGCTTCGTTATAAATAAAAACTTTCGCTCCACTAAATATTTCCATCATTGATTTTAAAAATGCATCTTTTCTTCCAAATGTGGAGTACTTTCAAAAGTAGTTAATGAATTTTATGTAAGATTTTCTGAACTGAACTCGAAATTTTATGACACTTGCTGCAATTACAGTGAAACCTCTGTTCACGGACACCTCTGACTTACGGACACCTATGACTTAAGGACAGTATTCAATTCCCCGGCAGAAGGATATGCATTTCTATAAGGATCGAACCTCTAGTATACGGTAACTCCCACTTACAGACACGGACACCTTGTTGGGCACAATTTTTCTCTGACGGACACCATCGCCATGGGTTTTCTGACCCATCTCTCAAAAATGGAAAGTTTTTTCCTCTAAAAATGGCATTTATGAATAGCTGGGGGAAAGAGGACAGAGAAAATGGTCAAACCAGTGAAGATACAAGAATGCGCATATGGGGAAATGAACGAAAGGGTGTCCTGGAATGCATTCTTGGATATGCTAATCCCAAACGAAAGAACTCCTCAGCCAGACGCGCGTAGGACCCTCGAGGAAGCGGTTGCCTATGATTCGTATGCAGCAGTCTACAGATAACACAACTTGCAGAGGGGGAATAAACAAAAGGGTGTCCTGGAATGAATTCTTGGAAATGCTAATCCCTAACAAAGAAGCACCTCACGGAGGCCTCGGCCCCGAGGGTAGTGGGACACGGCCACAAAGGAGGCCTCGGTAAGATGCGCGTGGGGTGACCGCTGCCCTTGAGCAATCGACTGCCTATGATTCATACGCAGCCAATTACCAGCCATCTTCTACTGTTGGATATAGAACTCTAAGGGCTTTCAACAGATCATGCACTTTCAGTACCTTTTGAACCTCTCCCACTGTGCCACCTTGCTGTCACTTGTGTGTTGTAACAGTTAATACTGTTTTCGGTGCTAGGGGGCATCTCGATTTTATTACGCGATGCCGAAGGGTAAAAGTCTTTCCTTACGAGAGAAAGTGCAGGTGTTGGAACATGTGGATATAGAAAAGAGTGGTGTCCGTAAATTAGCAGTTCATTTTGGTGTGAGTAAGACTCAAATCACTGATATTCTGAATCAGAAGGAGACCACCATGAAGTTGTGGACGGAAAATCATAATGAAAACGTTAAAAAAGTGATTCCTTCGGGAAACAAATTGGACGCTGTTCTCTTAGAGTGGTTCATGAAAGTGAGGGCAAATAATTTTCCAGTTTCCGGACCACTTTTACAAGAAAAAGCACTTGAAGTTGCAGTGACACTGGGTATAGAGGACTTTAAGGCCTGAAATGGGTGGCTGGAAAAATTCCGTTTTAGACGTAATATCGTGTTTAAAGCTGTGTGCGGGGAGGCTGCAGAGGTGTGCAAAGAAGGTGCTACGGAGTGGATTGAAAGGCTACCTGTGCTGCTAGAAAACTTCGAACCCAGGGACATCTACAATGCAGATGAAATAGGATTGTTTTTTAGAGCCTTACCTAACAAAACCCAGGCCCTAAAATCAGAAAAATGCTCTGGAGGGAAGGAGTCTAAGGAGAGGCTGACGGTCTTACTAGGGGCAAACATTGAAGGCGATTTTCTGAGACCACTAGTGATAGGAAAAGCTGAATATCCAAGGTGCCTAAAAGGAGTGAGTCAAGATAAACTGCCCATTACATGGAAATCAAACAAGAAGGCTTGGATGACTATGGACATAATGACAGAGTGATTGCAAAAACTCGATTAAAAAAATGGGACAGGAAAAAAGAAAGATTATGCTATTTCTTGACAATGCTCCTTGCCATCCAGATTTAAAGTTAAAAAATATCAAATTAATTTTTTTCCCTCCAAACACTACAAGTGTATTACAACCAATGGGCCAAGGCATTATAAAAAATTTATAAGTCCTCTAAAGACAGTTCATTTTAAAAAGCATGCTATCTAAAGTTGACCACGGGTATTCCCACACTCGTGTGGGGAAGTCTATTACTGTTCTTGATGCAATATTTTGGATTGATCGAGCGATCAAAAACATAAAAAGTTCAACTGTGTGTAATTGTTTTGTTAAATCGGGGTTCTGTAAAATTGAATTATCACCAGATTTTGTTAAATGATGCTGGTGAAAGTGCTGAATATGTGAGCATTGATTTTAATTTGTTGACCGTGGTCCACGAGGTTGACAGGGAAGAAATTATTACAAGTATTCTTGATGAAGGAGACGACGAAATCAGTGAAAGTTATGACAGTGAGCCTGAGCCTACAGTGGAAGAGATGCTTGTGGTACCGTATGCCTGTGCGTTGCATCAAATTGAACTGTTAAAAAATTTTGCATTTCAAAAGACCACAGAGAGGCATTAAGTAGTCTTATTGATGTACAGTTAAATTTCGAAAAAGAATTTATTGCAAAAAGAAATAAACCAAAATCAATGATTTCTTTACGTCTAAGTGAGCTATGTATACATATTAAAATGTGTAAATGCTTCGAGAATTTTAAATATATGTGAGAAAATGCATTACGTTATTTTATTATTACAAATTTATTTTTAGTTATTCAGAAGTGATATTTGAAATAAAAGGATTTCTTTCAGCTGCCTTAAATTCTTACAGTATAATATTTGCGTGGTAAAATCAAGTGTAAAAATGATGTTTTCTTTGGGTCACCTCTGACTTATGGACACCTCTAACTTATGGACACCTCTCACTTACGGACACATTTTCTAGGACCATTACTGTCCGTGAGAGGTTTCACTGTACTTATAAAAAGTAAAATTTAAGCGCATTCAATTGACCATAATTAGTAAAAAATTACATTTTTTCAGTTCGCAAATCATGAGGTCAAGTAGTTCAAGTGTATGGCACCATTTTCAGTTACTAGAAACGGACAACACATTTGCTGTGTGCATCCATTATGCTTCAAAAATATCGAGAGAAGGAAAATCCCACACGACTACCCCTCTATGGGCTCATCTAAAGAAAAAACATGCAAATATTTACGAAATTGAGGAAAGTATTCCTTTTCCACCCTCACTGACTATGCAAGAAGAATTCGAAGTGGAAATTGAAGATGTTGATGATACTGAATCTGCAAGTTCTCTTCCTAGTCCAATTGCCAATCCTAGATTTCCATGTGGTTCAACTGATTCTGATGAAGCTGCCAGTGTTTCCTCAGACAGTTCATACATTTCAGTTTCACCATCCCACTCAAGTTCCCACATGCAATTCAAGCCGCCTCTTAGAAAAAGAAAATCAACTATTCCCAGGGCTCAACCTACTCTGAAGAGTTTTATAAACAAAACTCTTTAGTTTTTCTAGAAAACTCTTGAGTTTTAAGTCTGGTGATAAAAGAAGTTAAATTATTACAAGATTGATAGGAGAAATGATATGTCTTGACAATCAACCTATATCAGTTATAGAAAATAAAGGCTTCCGTAAACTGATCAATCACTTAGAAACAAGATATACCATTCCATCCAGAAAATATTTTGCAAACTAAGTTATACCAGATCTGTATGAGGAAACAAAGAAAATAACAGAAAAGTTGTTGTCTGAAGCTAATTAAGTTTCTCCTACAACAGACATGTAGACATCAACAGCCACCGATGACTACATGAGATTTAAAGCTCATTTTTTGGATTCAAGTCAAGCTTATCATCATGTATGCTTAGAATGTGTACCATTTCACCATTTCTAGAGCTTTCCCAACCTAATGTGAATATCTGCAACTTCATCGAACTGTAGAAGATTGGAGTTTGACTGATAAAAAGTTGTACAGCATTGTCCGAGGTGATGGGAGGAATATTGCTTCTGCACTTGGAGGGAGTCCATTTGAATGCATTTCCTGCTTAGCTCACACTCTTCAACTAGTAATCAAAGACTGAATCCTCAACAAACTGATGGTAAAAGATCTTTCAGCAAAATGTCGCAGCATTGTGGGTCACTTCAAGTATTCTACTAAAGCAACAAAACAACTAAAAGTGACCCAAGTACAACTGAATATTAATGAGCATAAGCTCATCCAGGATGAAATCACAAGATGGAACTTCCTTTTGCAAATGATGAGGTGTCTTCTGGAGCAGAAGGAAGCAATAGCATTAGCTGCCTCTAACCTGAGTTTTAATGTAGCCATAACTCCACCACAGTGGGATGCTATTAAGCAACTGATGGATGTTCTGGATGTTTTTGAAAGAACAACATTTGTTGTTAGTGGAAGTGTAGTCACAGTTTCTGAAGTCATTCCTCTTGTGAATAGCATAGTTAATTTCCTTGAAACTAATAAGTTTCCACATAGTTATCTACAAGGTTTCGTCAATGATTTGCTGTTTACCATCGAAAGTCTGTATGAATTTCTGGAAAAAGAACAGTTATACACTTTTGCCACAAGACTTGATCCATGATTCAAAATCAGTGTCTTCCAAGATTCAAATAATGTTGAGATGATAAAAAAGTAATTGGCTTTGGAGATGGTCTGAACAATGTCATCCAACACAAACAGATAGCTTAGGAAAAGTGCAACTGAAAAAAGCTGATGTAAAGCATCAACATACAATGTGGGGACTTTATCCCAAATTAATGGTAATAGCACCAGGTTCTAGCAGAAAGAGTCAGGAAACTCCAGAAGAAGAAATTCAAAGATAACTAGAAGATTTGCTTCCACTTAGTGAGAACATTTTTGATTACTGGAAAACGAACACACTGTATCCTCACTTGAAGGAATTCTCTTCCAAATATTTAATCACTCCTGCATCAATAGTTTTTTCTGAGTAACTCTTCAGCACCTCAAGTATAGTTTGTGACAAGAAAAGAAGCAGATTATATCCTGAACAAGTTAGAATGCTTGTTTTCCTGAATTCACATCTGCTGTAGGTAATACGTTTTAAATGATATTATTGATGCATATGATTTTGTTGATTTCATTACATTTGAAATTTAAAAAAGTTGATTTTTAAAATTTAATGGATTATATATTTCTTTATACATGCATCACATTAAGTAATAGAATAATATTTAATATGCTATGTGCAATTCTAGTATTCAAGGTATTCGAAATTCGAGATATTCGAATATTCTGAGCTATAATTTATTTTATTCTAATAATTCTATAATTAATATTAGAATTCGAGAAATCTGCTATTCGACTCATCTCTAATATTAAAAATAACTCGAATGATGCAGCATATGCCCAGGTACTAATCAAACAATGGGGGTCAGAGCGAAGAGGGGGACTTCTAAACTAACTGCGGAGGAAGTCGGACGTGTACTAGAGTGACTTCAATAATAACTGCGGGAGAAGTTGGACGCATACAGAGTGGGCAGTTGCAGTCGGAGGATCTTCGGAGAGGAGTAAACCAGGGAGATCCTGAGACAGTCATCCAATGGGGACCACAACTGGGGTGGAGTATCTCAGAGAGCAGGATTCATCATTTCAGGGTACCAGAGCCCTGTCATTTGTATATGAGCCAACTTTTATTGTATGTATGTACAAGGAGGGAGACATTGCATAATTTATAATTAGTAGATAAATATCCATAAGCATGTATGCCAGTAAGAGTATTCACAATTGCATATGTACAATTAATGGAAAGTAAATATTTGGCATATGATAAATTGAATTGGATGTTCCTTTTTTGTGATTTAACCATGCTATGACCAGGCAGCTATGGTGATGAAAAAGTGAAAGGTTAGTAACCCGGGAGAAGTACAGAGTCCGGAGATAAGGGTAAGAAATAGCTTTATATAACACTTTTCCAAATGCTTTATAATGACACTTATCTACACAGTAAAAGCCACATTTCAAGTTTAATTGTGTGCTTCAATTTATAAAATGATTCCTTTCAACTTTTTCTCTAGTTTAAGTAGCAATTACAACGAAAAGGACCTTAATGACTCAAAGCATACAGAAATCCTATTTAGCTATTCAATATCTGACGTCAACACCTTCAGGCAGTGTTGCATGAGTTGTAATTATCCCAATAGATTGTGACTTCCACCTGTGCAAGAGCAATGTATGATAGGGTAAAAAAGAGTAGTCTGAATGCAAGTCTCAGTTCTTTTTACTAAGTTATACAAAATATAAATCCATGAGTATTTTTAGGACAGATCCCGCAATGAATATGAACTCAAAAAAATTTCCTCAGGCAGCACAATTTCTAATTCACTATATTGAACCTTGCTCGAAAGCAAATTTATTTGGGTAGGCAACAATTCAATTAGAAAGAATTTGATATAACTTCCTGCACCAATTGAGTGTTTTGACGTAGTCTTTGAGCAAGCCTTTGTTTTCTAAGTGATTCTGATGAATGATGAAGAGTCTGATAAGGATTTCTAAGCTACATCCTTTTAAATTAAGTAAAAAATCCCACTTAAGCCTTGTGCAACTGAAGACATGAAGAGAATACCCAAAGGACACAAGAATACCATGTTAAGTCGTGTTGGGACAATGATGGCCAGGCAAATGTAGACCTTGAAATTCTTAAAAGATATCTGTTCAAAATTCTGAGACTGTTCTAGTTACATGTTGTTATATATATTCTCTGCACATAGCCAATTCTCCCGGGAAAAAAAATTGCCTTGGATAAATAACTCAGAAAAATTTAATGGTTAAAAAAAACCTAACAGGGAACAACTCACTACCTGTGGCAATTACAAACAGATGTAGGAACTGAAATGCCCAATATATAGGAAGAATGGAGGATAAATCCCAGCATGTGGAGTGGAATACATAAGATCTCACTGGGTGGCAACATTAAAATATACCATTTTCCCTAACATGTGAGTGGAAAACCTTGAATGACACTTCATCCTGGAGATACCACACCTAAGTTAAAGATGATGGAGGATATAAGCCTTGGAGGAGTTGGAGATACTGAGTTAATTTATTAAGTGATTCCAACCAAAACCATACATCAATGTTAACAGACTAGAAGGGATCAAATAAAAGCTTCAAACTGCTTATGCAAGTTCAACCACAAAGAGCTAGATTTGTTTCATCACTTGCCTTCATATTCAGCCAAAATGCTCATTGTGTCACCAGTTCCTTTGTGAGCAGATGTCACTCGCATTTGCGTAGGCATTCCAAAAGCACGACAACATTCCATTATTTTCCGGCAATGATCTTCATCTGATGGTGATCCCATGAGGATTATGACCTGCAACAAGATTAAGAAAATTTTTTTTCATAATACTGGTGGTAGTATCAATTTGTCTCTACCACCAGATTAACAATTTCTGCAAAAAAGCTGGAAAATAGTAACTGGAGAAGAATTTTAATAAATTATCTAAATAAATTTTAGAATACAGGCTTTCAGCCCTAATTTTTGCTTATTCTCTACCCACTTACAAAAATCTATATGTATACCATAAAATCAAATTGAGTTCTAAATGCCAAAGCAAGAAAAAGGTTGGCAAATTGGGCCAGAGAGCAAGGTTCTTAGGCCGAAGAAGTGGTGTGGTGTTCTGGGAAAATCCTCACTTGGTCATGCAGTCCCTCGGCCTCTCCTAGCAAGTGAACATGAAACAGGCATGAGCAGCTGATGCACCCAAACATACTATGTATTTATTTTTTCTTCAAAAACTGAAGTCCAGATGACATCAAGCAGTCATTATTTACTGTGGCGAGTACATTCGTTACCATTTGTTTTCTTCCTTGTGCCGAAGCCTTAAAATATTCTTCAGTTAGTATTACATCTTGTTCACTTGTAATACATCTTTGTTCAATTTCACTGGCTTACAAATTTTCCAAAACATTATTTATAGCCATGGCATCACAGCAGAAGTTATCAAATTGAGGATGAAACTTTCCTGATACTAATTTGCAAGCATCAGACTCAGAGATTTCATCATATGATGGAGGTATATTTGAAGAAGAGGGCCTTTCTCCATAAGGCATGTGATTGGGGAAAAAAAGGATAAAACCAGAGCAGTGAGGTAGATATGTAGATGGCACTCAACCCTTCACTGGTGTGAATGGAATTTCAGGAATGAAGGCTGACATGGCATCTGGAATCACAGCTGATTATACTCCAGTTAGTGTTTTCCCACCTTTTTCTTTGCTAAAATTATTGATCTGGCAATAGAAACAAATTGATACTACCACCAGTACCATGTAAAATTTGACAAAGGACCATTACTGACTGAAGTGACAAAGCATATAATGTTTCTCTTTTTGGCTATTCTATTACAAATGGGGCATAAAATTAGGGACACTAATAGAAGGACAGGGTAGTAGTCAACCATGGACAGGGGTATTGGTCAACTTTGGAACAAAAGCACACTCCACTTTACAGTACAATGATGAGATACAACTGATTCTTGCACATAACATGATTTCTTCATTTCACTGACAATAGAATAAACCACATCATGATCACGAAATTCATGATAGGCTTTGGAAGATTAGAACTGTCTCTGACAAGCTCAATAAAAGCTATGCCAAGTATTATAATCTGGCTGAGCACTTAACCATAGATGAAATCATTGTGCTTTTCAAAGGCAGAGCAATTTTGTGACAATATTGTACATACCGAAGAAACAAACACTTGATACAAATATGTGAAATACACAGCAATACTGGTAATACACTTGACATGAGAGCTTAATTACAAAAAGACAGACAAGCTACAATAAAGGACAACTAAGCACACTACTGAGAAGACATTGACAAGTAAAGTGGAAGGGGTTGACCACAAATAAAATCTCTGAACAAACTAATCCATAACCAAGAAGAACAATATAGCAGGTTTTACACCTATGTAACCATCCCATCACTACAGCATAAGGAGATTGCAAGCATATTATTTTTGCGACACAATATAACAGCTCCAGTTAAAAAAAATCCACCCCACCAATTAATCAACCCACACCAGGCATTTCATTTCTTAAAAAAAAAAGTAAAAATAAATCACAAGCCCTGGGGTAGGGAAGAGGGTTTGCCTTTACAAAAATGTCACATAGCCACCACAAGACATAAGAATGCTAATTCCTTATTCACCAACCAATTTAATGAATTGCATTACCTACAAAAAAATAAAAATAAAACCAATCCCTCGGGTAGGCTGGTTGATTGGGGGTGGGTTTTTTTTCTCTTGCAAAAAAAATTCACATTGCCAGCGCATGAAAAAAATTCTCCCCAAATCCATATCCACCCGAGGGTTTGTAATTTTTCACTTTTCTTTCAGGAATGAAATGCTGATGTGGGTTGGTTAATTGGTGGGGAATTTTTTTTCTCACACTTGCTATGGACTTACATGAATAAGTACATAATTTAGATGGAAAACTACAGAGGATGTCATTCCCAGAGCTTTGGAGAACACTGAAAAATTGCATCCAAACTTCCCACACTTTGATGCAACTAATGCTCACCGATCAACATACCAAACAGCAAAACGCAAACAAGTCCATAATTACCAACCAATGAAAAGTAAATCTCAGTTTCTAAATCTAGAAAACTTTGAGCATAAACAAATCGAAAAAGCAACAATTCTTAATAGGGATGGACGGATCCAGGATATTTTTCGGATCCGGATTGGATTCTTGATTTCAGGTGTCAGATCCACGGATATTTTCGGATCCAAGTGCATTTTTAACTGCATGCTATAAAACAAAGTTACTAAAGTAATCAAGTTTCTTTTGTATATACAATAAAAGGAATGATATTTCGATTGTCTTACACATTTTAATTGGCTCTGAGCAATTTACATAGTTGCAAAAACAAAAGGATTATTGAAAACACCAATTTCAAATTTTTGTGAACCCTTATGGTTGTGTAAAAACCCTATATCGATTTCAAAATGAAGTACACCAAATCAAAGCTTGTTTATTTCTGTGTTTAGCGATGGTATACAAAACTTTTTACTGTTTATATTGATTTCAGTGTGTGCTTAAAAACAGAATTTTAGCGCATTTTTCCGAATACTGGACGGATGCCTCGCATTTAGGCTTTGTAATAATAACACTGATCAAGATATGGCAATTGCTTTCAAATATTGTAGCAAAGATCTTTCTTAACAATCATACGAAGTTTCATATTATGTAGTGCATTAGTATTTTAGTTATTGATGAAATTGCAAGACTGCATTATTTTCCGTTCCACACATCCCTGAAAACCGCCGTTTGGATCTTCTTCAAGCTATCGAGTTCATCATCATGAATCCACTTAAAAAATCTTAAACTAATTCGTAGGTTAATCAATATTGATTAATATTTATTTTGGAAAAAGAACGTGCTGAACTGCCAGGTGCATGCCCGGAAGAGAAAGGGAGAGGTGCATGCTGTTGCAGTTCTACCGTTACTGCCTAAATTACCCATCAGCCTCAGTAATTTCATTCAACACGCTCTCTAAAACCTACTTCTAATAGAACATGATATGGCCGTAGAGATGGCATTCATAGAGACATAGCCATGGTCGTTCGATATCTCGATTCTTCGCCTCTTCGAGACGTTTTCCACAATCTGAAATTCTGTTGCATAACGCCCGAGAGATCTATGAAACCAATCATTGCATGGGTAGGATAAGATACGCAGTGCAATGGCGCATGCAAAGAGAGAATCGGAACTCATTTTACTCCCTCTTATAGGACGCTTCATCCACAAAATGCATTAATTTAACATTTCGAATCCAGATCCGATTTTTGTCAGTGAATTTGGATCAGATTTCATTATCCGCTAAAACGTAATATCTGTGGATATTTGGATCCGATGTATCCAATCCGACCATCCGTAATTCTTTATTATTAAAACATATTAATAAAGATAGTATACAATGTATACAATGAAATCAGATTACCATGCAGCGAGGCAAAGGGGTGAGGTGGTCCAGTTGCTCAGCAACCCATTCAAAGTTCCTTTTGATCTCATCTAGGTGGGACTGTGTAACTTCTCCAGCAATATTCCTGTAAACCTGCTTATCTTTCATCAGGCGCTTATCTCCAGATGGCCACAAACGCCAGGAGTCTGAATCTATCACATCAGCAACCAATATTTCTCCTGAAATACATGAAGAAGTACAAAGCAGTCAGCAATACTAAAATACCTTTCATCATCCACATTCACTGAAAAAATCATTCAACGTGCCGAACTTTACTTGAAATCCTGCAATGCCCTTTCAGGAATGAGGAACTACCCCATACGCTTGCACATGACATCACAAGAAAAATGGAAAAAAACACTAGAATATGAACTCAACAACACCACAGATAAAAAATTTATGCATAGTATTGATTGATATACATAGTATATGTCGCAGAAACAATTTCTATTTTGGATCCTACTTTAGAGACTCTAGAGGGAAGATACAAGAATAATTTTCAGTCATTAAAAATAAAGGAAATACGTAATTACACAAAAAAAGAGGAAGGTTACTCACAGGAGTGTGATAGCTTTTGCGAGAAGTAAAAGTTGTGTATATGTAATATATATACAGTAGAACCTCGATCTATCGTTTTTCAAGGGGATGGGCAAAAAAAACGATGGTTGTGGGCAAATGAACAATGCGGGAAAAGATTTCCCGGGAGCCAAAACGAGATAAAAATACGAGAATTTTATGGTAACTTTTCACAGGGATCTTAAAGGAATTTCTCTTAAAAGCTGGAGAATTTTTAATTAAATGAAAATACTTCGTGTATCTCTAATTTTTCGTTTGACTACTAACTGTTTAAAATATTTTATTAGTATTACATATCCCAATTGTGTCTCGGATGATAAAAGTAAATAAACAAGGTCCATTATCATGTTATTGGATGATCCTCAAGCCCGCACACTGACCTATCCATGCATAGAAATTTATTAATTTCAAATATCCTTCAGAGTAAGAAGCGCGCCTAAAATTTGTTGGGGAGGATGTAATCTTTTTTTGCACTTTCCATTGTGCTCCGCTGATGGAGGAGTGCCACCCATTAAAGATGGAGCGAGCTTGACGCTACCAAGTGTACTCTTGATTATCTGGAGCAATCGTGTAACCCACGAGGTATAGAGCAAGAGAGGTGTAGCAGGTTATCGCCATCTGGTTCAGAGTGGCAAAAGTTAGCGGGCAATCGGGTTGAAATGAGGAATTTCGATATTGGCGGTTGGAGTTCGGCTTGGCATTACTAAATGAACACCAATTTCAAAAGAATAAATCATTTTGATGGGCCACGGTGCTTAAAAAAAAAAAAAAAACCATTTCAGGCAATGCAAGCCCACGTCAGACAATGGACGAAAAGGAACTGAGCCCACACTCGCAGGGTTTCCACTGCGACAAACTAATGGTTGAAACATCTGCGTTTCCTTCAGCCGTCTTAAAACACCCATTTTGAACAGTTCCGGCTTTAGGCTCAGAAATAAATACTTCAGGAAAATGAATAGACATAAATACCTACTTTAACTGGCTAAACACGGAAAAAATAGAAATAGGAAAGAGCACAGAGCACGTAGGGTCTGGACGCACTTACTAGGGGCCCGCGAAGTGACCATGGCTGCGGTCCAAAACTCGCTACAAACACTCCGTAGCGTTTGGAGCGTGCTTCCGAGCGGTCCGTAATTCGCTCCGGAGCGCTACAATATACACTGTGACGTCACCAAATATGTCATCACATTCTTTCCCGCCATGCTCCCAACGCTCACGGATGAAACTAGGGTCTGCTGGAGCGAATCATTTCTCGAGGGAAAGTCAACCTGTTAAGATGGTGGAGCTTAAGCTGTACGACGAAGCGACAGGGACTATGTTTAATCTCGAGGTAAACGAAGAGGTTTACCGACAAGCGTACGAAGGTAAGAACTGATTTAATTTCATGAATTGTTTTTATATGCATTTGTTTTTGTGTAATATGCAGATGATCACCTAGCATTGGCTGATGACTGGTCTAAGGTTAATGTTTTTGTATTCAACAGGGAAAAAACTCAAAAGTTAATCTGTAGCATGAAGTTTGCCTCAGGTAATCAGAATCCAACAAAACTTCTTTGGTTTTACATCGATATCATCGTCGACCCCGGTGGCGGCGGGGTAAAGTCCTCTCCTGCTAACCCAAGGGTTGCGGGTTCGAGTCCAGCCTGAGTAGAATATTATCTGCTCAGGACATGGGTGTCTGTGTCTCGTCCGTTGTTACTGTTGTTCACCTGATGTAAAATGGCCTAATGTGCTGTATTCGGGGCAGTGAAAATAAAAAAAAAATACCCAACTCAACTGGAGCTATCACAATTACAGCACAAGAAATAATAATCTCCTATCCCTTAATCCAAGCAAATTATCTAAAACCCAACATTCTCTGCCTAATTTAGGTATCAGGCTATTTAGCCATCTACCATTTTCAGCCAGAACGACCAGCTTGACAAAATTCAAGAGTGTGATTCACTCCTGGCTAGCCTTACATGCTTTGTATTCTATTGATGATTTTTTTACGCTTAATACTAGTGACATTGTGTTCTAATATTCAGATAATAAACTGTAATAATGTATACTTTCCTTGAGTGCTTTGTATATTTATGTACACTCGAACTTTTTCTTGACGAGGTCTTTGTATTTCTTGAATACTTTTGACCAACATTATTATTATGCATTTTAAACGATATATTTTCTGCACTCGGACTTCGCCTCTTTCAGACGTACTATTTGCAACGAGGTTGCTTGAGACATTTAAGCTTTTAATTAAGACATTTAAATAAATAAAAGACTTATGATCAGGATTTATCACGCTTCTGTTTATTTTGACCCCTTCCCTGTTACCAGGTAAATACCACCATGTTCAGCTCTTTGTCCTCTTATACTGTTTTTGTGACGATTAACTTCCTTAAAATCTGTAGTGTATGCTGATGATGTGTGTAATACCTTCAAGGCCTATCTTTATACCTAAAGGGAAGAATTTGACTCATCTAATGGTGTGTATTAAGAAGTTAATCTAATTGAAATCAACGAAAATGTTGATTTGACATCAATGATTTCAGATTTTGATGTGACTTTACAGGTTCTTTAATCATTTGTTGTCTCCAGTTGTTTTGAATTTTTTTGCTCCATCTGAGTCAGTTAAGGTCTCCCAGCCAATTTACAGTTTTAGGAATTCTGCAGGTTCTATCAACCTCACAGAGGAAGTTGTTTTTTAGGAGATACTAGATATCTCCCTACTTCGATAACAAATTTCAATGGAACTTTTCTGATTAAACTAGAATACATAAGGTATGTTGACAGCAGGTACTTTGGATCAAGAATAAACTTTTAACTGTCATTTAGAAATAATTTCAAATGGAAGACAGCTACATGATGAATGGAATGAGTTTGGGGAAAGGAATAATCAAAATTTAAAGATCTCGTGCTAAAAGACTTGCTGTATCGATTTTCCAATTGCAGATTATTATCTTTTATTTTAGTCAACTGCAAGGCATAATTAACTAAGTACCATGGATATTTAGGGTTTCTTATGGTATCATTCTGTAGGATTCCTCTCCAATGCTATTTTAAGTCCTAAGAATATTATTCCCACTCTAGACTTGAGAAAGTATGACGCTCTGCCATGGCACTTCGCTCCAAACGCTCCAAAACCGGTCCACTGACGGAAACTTGGGAACGACTTAGAGCGACAGTGGACCGCTTTTATGAAGCGTTTGGAGCGTAGCGATTGTAGCATTCCGTAGCGAGTTTTGGACTGCAGCCCATGACGAAGGTCAGGGAGTGACTGAATTGCCGAGGTTACAAGCCACGCCCACTGCCCTCTAGTTGGTTCTGCGAGAGTCACATGACAAGAAACCCCACCTCCCTCCCTTCCCTCAGCCACTCCCCCATTTAAGCCCATGTGGCCCACGTCATTTGAAATAATGCACTGGTTACATACAAGAATTGGGTGAGACAGGTAATTGGGGGACCCTGTTTTCCGCCGGGAGGGACCGGGCAGGTTCACGACCTTTAACCCTTCCAAACTTTTCCACAGAAAGGGCCCCACCCACTGAGGGGCGCATTAGTAGAACGCCAGTTCATTTTGCTCAAGTTTTTAATCGGCATAAATCTACAGAGCAAGTATTATATGAAGTTTGTCCGTTATTTTCTGTTACATTTGATACCAAACACCAAGGAAATCCGTTGATATTTACCCACATGGGTTATATCAGATCTTGATATGGTGCCGAGAGCGAGCGTATGACAACTACTGGTAAGAGAGCATTGAGAGGATAATAGGACGAAAGGTTAGAAGCTCATGGTGAAGGAATGCGGCCGCTAAAGAGCGAGGTAGGGACTCGTTTGGGTAGGAAAGGAGAGTGCCAATTGTCCTCTAGGAAGGAGTTTGGGCCATAGAGATAAGAAGCGACTCGGACAGCAAGGGCTAACCATCCGTCCTGCGCGGCGCGTTACCTAACTCCCTACCCCTTTCCCGCTGCGGAGCACCGCAAAAATCCAAAAATCTTACTTCGGTGTAAATTTTTGGTTAAGTCTTTTTCAAACAATGAATGCGGGAATTGTGATGTGGGGACCGAGATTTGGAAACGATTGAAGCGGGCAAACGATACTTCGGGGAACGATGGATGCTGGAATTATTAATGTTATAAGCATGGAACTACATTCGGGACCAAAGACAGTGAACGATAGATGCGGGAAAACGATCAATGCAAGAACGATAGATCGAGGTTCTACTGTATATAACATATACAGTAGAACCACCAGGCGGTCACCATGATATGTCAATGATCACACATCAACCATGATATGTCAATAGGCGCAATCAGCGAGTTTCAAGCAGGGGAAGATTGGTCAATATACAAGGAGCGATTGGACCAATACATCATTGCTAACGGTATTGATGGTGATAGAAAAGTAGCAGTGCTTTTAATGGTTATCGGACAAAAGGCCTACACCACGTTGCAGGACATTTGTGACCCGACATTACCAATCACATTGTCATACGATGACCATTGTGCAAAGTTAGCTAAGTTTTTCTCCCCACAAGTCAGTATTTTCAGGCAGCAGGCAATGTTATATGATATACGCCAAGATGCCGACGAATCGATAAGCAACTGGTTCATGTAGTTGTGTAACACTATATGTTCATTCATAGCAGTTTTTAATAAAGCAGGCTGCTTTTCTTTGTACTTTGTTAATTTTTTGGTTAAATATTTATGACCTGGGTCCCAAATGCTCGCTGCATATTTGAGTTATGGCCTAACCAGGCGAAGTAGCATCTCTCTTTTACTTTTTCATCAAAGGACCTTCCTATTATAGGCTTAACGAAACCTAGTTTCTTTAATGCTGTGCCGCATATGTTTTGTATGTGTGTTCCCCGCGATATATCTGAATTTATGGTAATTCCAAGATATTTTACTGTATTTGAAGATTTTATGTCTACTCCACCCACGGTATAGGCATGGCTTTTGTGAGATTACTTTCGCAGGAAGTGAACAGTGGTGCATTTACTAATATTTAGTCCTAAATCCCACCCCTGGCACCACGCATGAACATTGTTATTCCACTCCGTTTATTGCTTTCCCATGCATGGAGCATGGTTCAACTGTCTTATCACATCAACGTCAGCTCGGGCCTTTCGGCTCCAAGGTGGTAAGTTATTTTTGGAGGGGAGTTTATAAAGCACCAACTGTAACATGAATTTCTCCATGCATGTCGATGCGGCATTACATGATCACAAACTAAGGTTAATGCCACTTTATGCCCCACCACAGCTATCAGAATTCAAAATTAGCATTTAGAACAGCATTCCAAAAATATTTCAGTATGAATTGCATGCTGCAAAAACATGAGTTGACATAATTAAGAATGTCAATACAGCAGACCCTTGCTTATCCAGCAATGCCTCTCTTATGGGTAGTGAAGGTGGTTTGTTTAAGCCTTGTGAGATAGTGTCACAACCACATTGTTCAAAACTGATTTCTGTATTAAAACTACTGGTTGACTCATCAATAACATTGTGAACTAAGACAATTTCTCTCCTGATTATATTATTATCTTATGCTATGGTAACAGTGTGAAAATACCTGAGGGAAGGAAATGCATTATGATAGAGAACATTTTAAATGAAGTACATATGCCCATGGTAAACAACAGACAGGATCAAAAATCAAGAGCTGCATCCTCCAGCTAAATTTAGCATATGCAGAAAAATTTTTATCAATACAGCCTACATTCTTGTTACAAACCCATTAAAAGGAACACTGGTTAAAACGACATCATCAATTACAGTTGAAATTATACACCCCCTAAAAAGAAGGGTATAATGTTAATAAGCCCTATATACACTTATACCAGACAAATTCAAAGCTTGGAGATATCATTTAATATAAAGTTCCTCACGGGAAAGTAAATGACAATATTAAGAGGATAGGTAAGAAACCAGAAAAAATCCCTCAAATTAACACACAGTTTAAGAAATCCTAATGTATAAGCAAATAAAATCTTTGTTAGGGTTAGGAAAATAAGATTCTGCTGACAGCAGTGAAATACCTAGGGCTGGCATTGAATATAAAGTATCAGTTTTTGGGAATGAAACATATGGAAAACCAAGAAATTACCTTTATCGTTCACACCAAATTCAATCTTCATATCAATCAGGGCACAATTTCTTGAACTCCATGCACGCTCTAGCACCTCAAAGACACAAATAGTTGCCCTCCTCATGTAGTCCACCTCATCTTTCCCAATTGCCAGGCCATTAAAGTTAAAACCAGCAGAGACTATTTGTTGTTCAGACCACTGAGGATCATGATTTGCATCATCCTGTCAGAGAGAAAAATATCTTAAGATTATATCTTATACGTGCCAAAAGAGGGGATGTAACAAGTGTGAGGTTCAATGCTATTTTCAAGCATAATAAGAGAAAATCACATGAAAATTCTACAACTATAGGAATAAAATGGACATAAGATGATGATCAATGTTGTAATTTAGGGGCATTACCCAGCATCTACAAATAATACCCTTTTTGGTTCAGTTAATTTTGCCACACTATGTGGCATGATTATGAGGGCATTATATAGCAGAATTAGAGATTAAAAGGGCAAAGATCAAATAGTTTTTCATCAACCAGTAGGAGGAGACTTATTAGTTTAATGTATTTTAGAACTCCATTATTTGGCAGGAATGTACATACTAGTGTTGCCCAAACTTTTCAATTTGTTGAAGATATATATTTATTTAAATAAAAAACTGAGAGAAAATTTAGTATTAACTTTAATGAGGATGAAATCAAACAACAAAAGATTGGTGAAATTCCACCTCTATGATTGTACCAATGTATAGATAAATTACACAGAATACTTATTACAGAGATGAACATCCATTTCTGAACGTAATCAAATTAATAGTCACACGTCACTTCTTAAAAGGCAAGTTTATGCAAGGATTATCAAAATGTGCATACCTTGTAAAAGGTTTCCTGAAGTGGTGGATTGAACCGGTATCCTTCAGGAACACCAGGATGGCGCTTGAGAAATGATCCTGTTGCTAGCCTTCTTGACACCCACTCAATAGGCACCATCTGGCATCGCTGAGCAATAAAGGCGGTGTCACCAGCAGACTTAACAAAAGCAGTCTTTAAGCCTGCATTACATTAGAAGAGAAAAAGAGACTTCACTGAAAGCTTCATC
The DNA here is from genome assembly GCA_963169105.1 of Ceriagrion tenellum. NCBI lineage: Eukaryota > Metazoa > Arthropoda > Insecta > Odonata > Coenagrionidae > Ceriagrion > Ceriagrion tenellum. Next base: position 32,376,479 of record OY720632.1, read on the forward strand.
ACAAAAATATCTCAAAAACAATTCCCTTAATGGAGAATGCTGTCCGACAAAAATTATGTATAATAGTTTGGAATCTGATTACAAAACTACCCACTGAACCAACAATAAGCGAGGTAAATTGAACTTTAGCTTCTTTTATTATGCACAAAACAACATTCACCTGGTCAATTCACGTAACACTTTTGAATGATTATCAGGAGGAGAACAAGAATCTTTGTCTTCTGGCTCTAGTAAAAAGGCCACCCTCCTAGAACCTTGAGACAGAAAAAAATGTACTTCCTATTGTACTTTACATGCAGCTCAAAAGGAATTTTAAAAAATTTCTTAACTTACAGTAACTCCCCATGAGACAAAAAGTTAAAGTAAATATCAGTTCTGCGGAAAAACTTTTCTTAGGGTGGGATATTCCCAAAAAAGTCTTGTGTCAACGCTGATTGCATCAGCAATTTAACAAATAGCAATCATTAATTCACACAACAAATTTGATTTTAAATTAATAAGGATTACCCTACAAGGGTACGGGTACTAAAGTACTACAGTGAGATGGCCATCTTTGTCAGTTGGATAGTGAAATGCTATGCAGTGTTGCTGCTTTGGGGTTATCCCATATGAAACATTGATCTCCCTTAGTCCTTGAATAGCACAAGAGCAGTTCATAAGGGTACCCCAATACAAACTGACACACTATGAAGAACTGAATGTCTCTTGTGACTTTGTCAACACCTATACGTCGAAAAAAAAAACCACAAGCATCAACAGATTAGACATGAATGTGCAACAGCAAGGGCCCTGTAACAAACGTGTATAGTTCTGATTTCAGTGTGGATGAGTGCTGCATGCCTGGTGTGGAATCACCACGTGCTACACACCCTAGTAGTAGTTTGCAGAGAATTTTGTAGAAGTAGGCTGGGAAGTTTTTTTACACTGAAATTTGTTCTCTTGAGCTCAGTTTTGGCGAGTATTCTCTAATAAAAACATACTTTTTTCTTTAAACTCATTAAGATAGGACTTTTATACTTCCATCGATTCTTCATAGGAAAAGTAAAACTTCTGTTATTTAGAAGCTCCGAATAAAGTGCAGAAACCCATAAATTGCACAATAAGTTATAAGATCATCAGAGACTACAACAAAATAGTATTCAATTCACTAAATAACTTACCTAGTACCCAGCAGTACGCATTTACTGATCAAGGCAGGGGAGTGAATTAGCATCAAAAGTAACACATTACAAAAATTTTACAGACAAATGTAATTCTCCAAAATACCCTGCAAGCCAACTTAAGGGTGTAGGTATATTAACAAATGTGAATCCTCTGATGATATGAAATATTACAGTTTACTTACCAACAGAATTCAAAATTTGAAACACCTTAGCATTGGTGGCATTTGATATCTTTGCCTTTCCAGTAAGGTCATGGGCCTTTGCTCCATCTCCAGCTGTGATGCGATCCTTGGACTCGACCAAAACCAATGTGGGTCCTTCCTTGGATGGAAGCTCCCATACTCGTTTGGTCTTCCCCTCTATAACAAGGGCACCGACAGATAGTCCAGCAATATCTGATGAAATAATAAGACCATGAAAATGAAATGTAGCACAGACTAATGGCAAAATAATACTTGTGAAAACCAAAAGAGGAACAAAATGTTAAGAGCTACCAGAAAAATTTCTCCTCACCGCTAGTGTGCAGAGCTACAAACATTAAGTGAGCCCAAATCCAAAGTGAACAGATCCAGATAGATGGTACTTACTAGACCAATAAGACAATTTTTGCGACTTGATGGTTGTTTAGGTATTACAGCATTAGTATATCAAGATCTTGGGTTCAACATCTAGATGACACAATGCATTAAATAAATGAATTCAGAACAAAAGGTATGGAGGGAGTAGCATTGGTTTTCATTAATCTCTTCGGCAACTTTTTGGTTTTACTGCCAATGCAAGGCATTATGTCATAGTTGGAGAAGAATTCTGGAGAGATCATTGAAGTAAATGAATACACATTTGTATTAGGACGGATTTATTATAGCATTTGTTCTACTAATGTCCTAAGATAAAATATTAACTGTTCAAAGGGCTACCGAGAAGCATATGCGACTCATGCAAACATCCAAGTCCACCGACCCTTCAAAATGCTCCAAGAATGGTTTCTGTTAATGTTAAAAGATAATATATATCCATTTTTTGAAAGCTAAGATGGGAAACATCCCACACTGAAAAGGGCAAGTAACCACATAAAAGTGACAATTATATTCAGTGAGTCAAAAATATCACCATGATCTGTTCTAATCAGTTCTAATTGAGGATTCAATATCGGGAGGAACAGATTCCGTTGCGCAAGCTTGGTAATGTGCACAATAATACTAGAGCTCTAGTATGACTCAACCAAATAGGATAAAACACTATAATCATAAAAACGCCATCCAAAGGCAATGGAAAATAACACGAGACGCCGCTAAATTCGGCTTCAGGGGGCCTGACAACGGAGGAATTTGAGGGCTCAATTTATACAACTAGACGAGCAATGTACGACCTTGGACATCCGAGGTAAATATCGGGTAGCAATGTCCACTGATTCACCTTCATAACTCTCTTCCCTGAGGTCCTACAACCATCTTTATATTTCTTTTCATTCTTAAACTCAGCATTTCAGTACCATTCCACAACTCCAATGTAAGCAATTAAAAATTCCTCCAAATAACTTGAAAAACAGTAGTTTGCAGTTATCGAAATAACTGTTCACTGCGGATCCTGTCAGACGAACATTTAATGGACTTCGCCCTTTGAAGCCAATCGCCAGCATCCTAGATGCAACCCATGCAATCACCTACAGAGGTCGGCCACGGTTCGATGGGGAACAAACCCGTTATGCAACAGCCATGAACACTGCAGATGTAGTGTTCTTGGCAATAGCCCTTCACGCATATTTCCAAGTCCTACATACAGATTGCATAACCAAACAGATGTCGGCAAAGAGTAAATTTCTTATATACTAATTATGACATTAAATCACTAGTATTGCTTCTAAGGTATTCTCGAGGTGAAAGCGATTTTCGAGGAAAGCCAGCACGATCACGCGCATTGCTAGGAGAATAATGTTCCTCAATAGCAATATTCGGCATTCCCACACTCACAAGCCTATCTACAGGGTAAAAAAGCCATAGCCGATTGCACAACGTTATTCCGTTTATTCCTTCATAAACTAATACACTCACCTTTGCGAGACATAACTGACATAAATGTCACCGTTACCGGCTTTATTCCACAGCGAAGTACCCACACTGCTGGGACGTCCACAACACACAAAACTGGACTGAGAGAGAAAATGTAAATTCCGAGGAAGATATACGTAACTCAAGCCAACTCAAGCCCGTCGTAGCCTCCGCTCAGCCTCCGCTAGCCTTACTCCCGCGCAATATTCTCGTGAGAAATGATTGGTTCAGATGGTTTAGCCTCATCCTGTTCTCCGCCTATCATGCCTATCACCGGGGAAGATCCTTTCCACACCTCATTCCCCATTCTCGTTGCCTTTACTTCGAGCCCTCATACCATTACTTCCTCACGCACTTCCCGCCAGCATTTCTCCTGTGATGGATCACGTGATGTTTCCATTCTTGCCCTCTCCTCCCGTCTCTAGTATAGTCGCACATGCCGGCTGAGTCTTCTCGTAGCCCTTGAGAATTCATTCTACAGTAGGACATCAGGAGGTTTTAGTTGTGTCGAACGAGGTCGCTCCGGCTGAACAAACGTAAGTGTATAGACTTTTCGTTCTGCTTCGCTTGTATGAGTTAGAATTATCAGAAAAATATCTTTCACGGATTGGCTGATTGCGATTAAGGATTTAAAGGACCGCTTTAAGAGTACTGTCCATCCATGAATGTGTTTTGAGACGATTAACGTCGGAATTTGGTAGTATAAAGTAGATTCAGGGTAATCGTGTTGACAAGATAAATTAGCCGTCACCTTGGTGGGGCCCGTGCTATGTTGGTTCGTAATTCTGAGGTAAGGATCAGGAAAATTAGTTTTGGATTTAGTTTTGGTAGGTGGTGTTCTTCTGTTTTCGCGAAACAATTGAATGTTCCGTTTTCGTGTTGTAAACATTTTGAATGCCTAAATTTGCGGGGCACTTGTTGAATGCTATTACAGAATGTGAGGGGCCCGTTGTGGTTTGTTCAATTTCTATTATTTGCAGTAGCTATTCCAGGAATAACAAGTACACAGGTAATGAACCTACCTAGGAGTGTCCGTGTTTATAGATATAATTCCTTCTGTTGTAACTTCATATTCATTTCTGTTTACGCGAAATACTCCTAAAAGTCCGCTTTGGAATTCATTGATATACGTATCACTATAGTGTTTTTCGTTATGTATCTTGTGTACGTCTCCATGTATAAGACTTTACGTATGCAGTGAGTGTGAGACATAGGTATAAATATTATTTTATGCTCTTGTTTATTGCGCTGTTTGATGGTGCAGCTAGTATGTTCTGAACTGCATTTTCATAAATGAAAATCATATGTGTGCACGTACCAAAGTTATTTTGATATATGTACCTTAGTCGTTTGAAATACCGGGAAGACGTAAAGTTCGTCGAAACAACAGGGCAGCTTCACGTTTTATGCTTAAAGTATATTGCGTGACAGTGATTTACATCGTATGTGCTCGATGTCGAGGATGGTCTGATTAATTTATTTTCCTTAGGGTTCAGCATCTGGATTGCGGAAATTTGTTTGAATTATCGCAGCCTACTTATGGCGATACTTAAGTGTAAAATATTGAATTCATGTGGAGAAAAGCGTTCCATTCGCATTGACCTTTTAGAGAGTTATTGAGTACCCCCGCCGCCCCCTCCCCATGTAAAACCACGACCTTAAACCACCCCTAGTTGCAGGATCCGTGTGGACCGCGGTAATTATATCAGTGGTTCCCGAGCCTCTTATGCCCTACACCCCTAATAAATAGTCATTGTTTTTTTTGTTTTCACTGTCCATCGGGATCCATCCATGGATAATAGAATGTTTTCGCATCCAGAAAATACATATCTCGCACCCCTTGAGGTTGTAACTCATTCAAGAATACTAATTTAAGTGTGACCAAAACTAATCTTTGTACTCAATTTTTAGCAATAACCGAACGAGATATTCGGAAAGATAAAAGATTTAAAGTAACATAAACTCTCCAAAAAGTACCCTTAATATAAATATATAAAATAATAGTTTTCTCGTACCACCTAGGGGTCGACAGCCTATTGTTCCTGATATAGGGAATGAGTGAACAGCTTATCACTGTTATTTAAAAATAATTAGGAGTTCAAATAAAGTTTGGAATTATGTACTTCTGGATGTTTATTTTTCGTACTTTTAGAGAAAAAAATTTTCCCTATCCTCTCCCTTGAATTTCCTTTTTCATTTCATCTTAAACCAGTAATTTTTGGGGTTAACAGAATTTTAGAATTATTATGGAAGTCCTCACTCAGCGATTGACCTGAACGTTATTTTAGTCTTGGCACGTAATTGCCTTTAGACATCCCATTTTAGGGTGGATGTGTATGGAGATATGTGAACCTTCGTGTTGACCCGTAAATCTAGTCATTGCGGAGAATTCAGTGAGTTACGTAACATGAGCCGCGAGCCTGAAGTGTGGTAGCTTAGCGGGGCATATCGGTCCTTCCTCATCCCTCTTTACCTGATGTTTTAGATAAGCCCGGCTACAAGGTTCCTAGATGACTGTTCTCCGCACTGGGGAAAAACCAGTTTCCTTTCTTATAGTATTGCTACTTATGTAGATTAAAGACTAAGATATTCGTATCGAAATCGTAAAAACGGGAGAAATTTTATCTTGACTCAAAGTCATTGAACGGATGTAAAAACAAGGTAAAATTTGACGAATGTCTGATGCTATGTGTCCTGGTGTTTTCTTTCTTTACGAGTTCAAACTCGAGCGCCCAAACTAAAGTCCGCTGTTGTAGTTTTTTTCAAGCCCGCTTTGGGGCTTTGTCTGAGAGTGAACCCTTACCTGGTTCAAAGGGTCAAACAGGTGGTGGTCGAGGATTGTGGCAGTCTGAAGATGGGTGTAGGGGTGGTAGAGGAGTGTGGCAGTCGGGATGGATTGGCGTCAATCCTTTCATTCCGCCGAGCCCAGTCAGCATCCCTAGATTCCGTGTTGCACGAGGCGCTCACTCAATTGCTCAGTTTGGTGCACATAAATATGCGATAACGCGATCGCGGAATTAGAGCAGCGGCTATAGTCCCGCCATTTGCTCATGCATTCGCGCAATTATTTCTAGCTAGTCTCCTCTTCACCCGTCACAATTTTTACTGCACGTCCATTCGTACTTAGAAATAAGAACGTTTTAATACCTGAGTGCATAAAAGCAGCTGGGATAACAATCTGGTCTCGAGGGTTATTTAGAAAAAAACCAGGTCTCAATATGTGATGGATGTTCTGTTAATTGCATCGGTTGAAGTTTTTATCCTGCAACCGAGTCGATAGACGAATATATTTTTCGCCTGGATAATTTTCGTAAATCTCCAATGTAGTTTTTCCGGTCTGAGATGTTCGGTGTTGATGGTGATGTATTGTTCAGTGAAGTGGGATCGTTTAAAATGTTTCCACTCTTGCTTGGCATTAATAGTCTGAAGAATTGAAATTTTGTTACCTGTATCGTAACAGATGTATTGACCGAGATGATTGGCAGAATTATTATTCTTCCCTAGCGAATGAAATGCTAACGCGACCTCATTTGTTTCTCATATTTAGTAGGTGCATCTAAAACTTCTCGTAAATGACATAGAGTTTTTGTTATTTCTGGCACAGCTTCTTCTGATTGGCTTTATACACACTGCTGAACTGCTGAAGAACAGCTTAGTGCACCGTCGAGGTTCGATTCTCGAATTTAAATCATTATAATTGGAATATGTCTTGCATTTATCGGTGAACATAATTAGTGCGCGTCATTATAGCTAATGTATGCAATTGAAGGTCATTGGTAGCCCCTTAGTAATTCAATCGTAAATATTGCTTTGCCTTGGTTCAAACAGTTACATTAGTATATAGCTTGAAGAAACATTAATCTCATCTTTTCTTAAGCCTTCTTTTAGTATTCTCTGTGCCAATTTTGTCTTCGTATTCCGTGGCACCGTTTATACATTTCTCCATGCATGACTTCCTTGATCGGATACTGTAGTCTTCCAAACTTTTCGTATGTACACCGGCAATTTTTAATTTAACGAAATGTTTCCAGGCGGTTGTGATGAAATAGTAGTAGTCTTGAATATATGCTCAGATTATCGTAGTGAAACATAGAAGCCGTACTGACTAATTTGTTTGGCTCACTACTTTTTTAGCACTTCTTTCGTAACTCTCCTGTTTTCCTCGAGTTGATGAAAATTAATTTAAGGGCAAACGTCATCACGTAAGCTGGACCCAAACAACTACTTGTCTCAACTTCCTCCCGTGAGAAGGGGCATTATGGTCGGCGAAGGATTGTCACAGATTATTGAGGAGGTTTTGAGGACTGATATTTTTTTTTTTTATTTTTAACTGTTTTATGGTAGAACTCAGGCTTAAGGAATCACGTTAAAATGCGTACTAACATTTCGCGTGGGTGGCGCCAATGATGTTGAAAATACCGGCTAGGTTCTTCATAAACGTAGATATACAATCAATCAATTCATGCTTTTCAATGAGTGACGGATTATTACTCGTAGACGAGACAAGGAGTGGCGGTCTGAAGGGTCATCAGTGCCCCGAAGGATTGTGCATCCTGGTTCGCCCTAAGTGTCTATTTGACGTGGAATTTCCAAACCTTTTTAATCGCCTACTTCAGTCACTACAGTAGCATGAAAAGAGTCAAATGAACGTCGCGGCGATGGAAAGTGAATTGTCTTGCTATTGTATGCATTTGTCTCTGCTTTTCCATGGTTTTTGCTTAATATTGCGATCGTCACTAAATATTTTTTACCAGTGCTACCGATATTCTAGTGATTGTCTCTTTTTTCCCTAGTTGCGAAGCATTCTTCGCGATAGGGTCTGATTGAAAGGATATAGAAGGGAAAGTGATGAAAGTACGTATTAATCTGGACTTGAAAGTAGCACTTCTAAAATTGAGAGTAGAGTGAAAGAAACTTTGATTTGAGACGCGCTGATTACGCTATGGGTTACTGATGCGATTCTGATGACGATGGTGCAGGTTAGGGAAATGTACCGTTTGTGGCTTTTGGAGCAATAGTAATGACTTTATAGATTTTGAAAGCAGCCGGAATGGGCGAGGGTTATATGGTGTGTGTCGTGGTGACATACGTGACGGTTGCCTAGCGAAGATTTCGTTGGTGTGGTGAATATTGCGCTTGATTATCAGCCAAATCAGTGGTCGAATTTCCTACATAAATACATACATACCCATCACGCCGTTCCCTTCCGGGGTAGGCACAGTCAAAATGTTTCACTCGTTGATACATAATTGTACACCTAACTCTGCTTCAATAATTTCCTCCATTCTGACCTATCCTTGCAAACCTCTTTTGCCTCATTCACCCCCATACACTGTTTCATACACGCCCTCCTGTTTTTAAGACTCCTAATATTCCTCCTCCTAAGAATTTCCTCAATCACATTCAACCACAACTTTCTCGGCTTACCTCTACCTCTCACACCATTCATTCTACTCTCATATATGTTTCGTTATTCTACTCTCATCCATTCTCTCAGTATGGCCAAACCAACGAAGCACACTCCTTTCATACACGTCCATTACTGGAGCATTTAACCCACATTCATTCATGACCCACTCATTCCTGACCCTATCCATCCTACTTTTGCCACAAATACTCCTCAGATAACTCATACCCACGGCGTTTAGTCTACTCTTATGTCTAACCTGACATACCCATGTTTCACTACCATATAGCAAAGTGGGAAGAAGTACACTTTTGTACACGGCAATTTTCGCTTTCGCTTCCGAAGCGAATTTCCTAAATAGGGCCAATTAGCCTACCGACCCATCTTTCATAGCACTGACTTAAGTTGAAAGTCTTTTCCCCTAGTGTAACCGATCAATGAATCGTTACGTACGAATGAAGTGGTCCATCACTGATGATGCAATAAATGTGGACCTTTTTGAATCTTCATGGAGATGGAATAGGAATATCGGTTAATTAAATGGAGTGATTATTAGCGGAACTTGGTGTCGTCAAGAGGTTATTCGACGGCGCTCGATGAATGAATTCGTATGCCGCACAACGCATATCACGGCAGGGTGTGGACCACTGTCGGTGGTTGCGGCGTCGGCACAATTACCTACTTACGGTGAAAAATCGTGTGGTAAGGTGTTTAGAGTGATCGATTTCGGGTAAAACATGTTAAGTCAAGGAAGTCAATCCTATGTGAAGGATTCGCAAATTTGTCATCGAGGTGAGGCCCTAAAGTTCCTTGTATCGATATTGCTCCGAGAATTTGCCGTACACTTCTAATCTAATGTGGCAATCTATTTAACGAAGTTAGCGCTCTGAGAGTCTACGACTGGTGTAGAATGACGGAGAGCATTTTCGGTGGCATGCTGCCAATAACTACCTGTTAGTCCGGTTAGCGTGTGATCTCTCTTGGAGCCAATTGTTGGAGACGTACGGGAACTCGCTGACGAGATCTGCGTCGCAGATTTCCCAGACTGTCATTCTCCAGTAAATGTACTAGAAGACCATGGATTGCGGCTTTGCAGCAATGTACCGTTGAGGCACACAGAGCAAATGCAGATATAAAATGAGCAATTTTCCACAAAGGATATAATTTACTTCGCCGCGCGTTTCAATGTTTATATACCATCATCAGGTAAAAAATGATGCCAAGTGCGCACAATATATAGTCATTGGAGGAGAGGGGAGGAAAGGAAGAGGAGGTTAGAGGCGAAGAGAGTGGAAAACCCTGAAAGGGTGACCGGAGGAGGGGGTGGAAGGTGAGGAAGGGGAATGAGTACACAACAGTAAGCAAATTCAAAAGTTGAACATTTGACTTGATGTAAGGTCGAAGTTGCAACAATTGAAACTTTGAATCAAGATACCAAGTTCAATCCATTACACAGTAAGCAAAATTGTAATTTAGAAAGCAAGCACGTCTTCTAAACTCCATCCCGCCCGGGAGTGCTGCTTCTCTGGTGAACCTCAGACTCTCCTGGTAACTTCCTGGGGTGTGTTCCTCGTGTAGGCAGCCTCATCAGATTAGCTATTGTTTCTGCATTATGCAAAAATTCCACTCACTTTTGTTAGAATTTTCGGATTTTATAAATTCAGATATTAAATTGGGCTTTTCGTTTTTTTATGTCAATGATCCTGACAGGGCAAAGAAAATGTTGTTGTTACGCTTCTGTTATCATCTCAGTATTATTTTCTGTTTACTAGTTACGCTTTTAATGCTTTGAATGAATGTAACGTAGCCGTACTTACCTTATCACGACTATAGAATCCCGTCATTGCTGTGGCGATCAGTCACACTTTGCCCGGAGCGAGCAGTACCTACCTGATTACCAGTTCGTTAGTTTACGTCATGAGTGTCCGTGAGCCTTCCATTTCGTGACAGAAAGAGTGACATAAGCTCCAGTAAAGACCAGACTCACTCAAATATACGGAGACTCCCGCGGAGGTGTGGAGGCTATCGCATCACATTGTGGTTCTTTGGCCAAGGGTGACGTAAATAACTTGGTAGAAGTAAGTCTTAGAAGTTTAGCCCCAATAAGTCGGAGTAAACGACAGAGCAAGTTTGTGACGTGTTCTAAATTCCTTTAGAACAGCTTTCTCTTCTCTACTCACCTGAGGTGCAATGCACGCTGAAACGTGCCATGTGAGACATTCGTGAATGGCTAATACAGGTGCTTTTCGCAGTTGAGAGGCGCGAGCCATTATGTAAGTGGTGCGACGCGCGTTCCCGCCCTAGGTGAGATGTCAGCACCGTCTTGGTTATATGCAGAGCTTTTTTTTCAGGAAAAAAAGGTGGTGGAACTCAGTTGTCCATTAGTTGTAATAAAATCCAAATTACCATAGATTGCTTTATAAGAGTTAGGCAATTTACTTCGACCAAAAGAGGTGCCGGAACACAGCTCCGCTGCGTGCGTAGATGGAGATTTTGGGAGGATCGATGGTGTATTTTGTGATTGTGTCTTTGAGATTTGATTCATTAAGCATTCTTGAATTTTTCCTCTCTCGATACTTTATGACCTTTAACATTGTGCCCGCAGCCTCGAGTTTGTTACTGTAAGTATTCTGTCATTTTCCCGTCGTAAGTCAGATGTGTAGATTTGTGCTTGTAGTCTGCATCCGTAGCAATCCATGAAAAGAACACTATGAAGTTCAGTACAAGGGAATAATTGGGCTCAATAAAAAATATGTTGCAAGAAAACACGGTAGCTAAAAATCATTGTGCTGATCAAGTTCTCCTCGCGTTTCTCGACAGCGTTTCTCGATATCTCTCTCTCTGTGGAAATAAAGTAATGCTTAATCGAGAGGGCGGTTTTCGTTTTTGTTGTGGGAAGGATACTTTCCTTTTTCAAAGAGTTCATTTTTGTCACCAAATATATCGTGCGTTTACGATTTTGCGTCAAATGAGCCAATCTTGCTCTGTTGTTTGGGGTACCCAATGGCGGATGCCTTATTCAGCATAAATTTATAGAATGTTACTGGTTATGAAATTATGCGAGAAATATGGTGTTCAAGTATGACTTAATGTGTCAAGCGGGTATCCTCCGTTACACGGACAAAATATGAAGGGTGGTTTTTGGGCGTTTATAAATAATTGAAGGAGTCTTGTGCTTTTTGATTCTCGTGTATTACTCGCGGACTTATATCCCGTTGTTGTCTTAATTTAGGAAGTGTTGATTTACTCAACTTTTTAGTGAAGGTGGGACTCTTATTATTTTGATGAAATGAAAAATAGAACTCACTGAATTTTCCACTCAGGACCATTATTTTGAAATTATGCCTCGCTGTCATGATGCGATTATCGTGAATTCAATTTTAGATTTAAGAGGTTCCTTTGAGAAAAATCAGATTCTGTTTTTGGGAACCTCCAAAAATGAAAAAAACCCTTTACCCTAATCACCTCCCTTATATAACGCGTCGGCTGTGTATATTTTAAGATTTTTATTCAGAATTCAGGTTCCAGTCTCCTGTAGGGGACCCCAAAATCTTGAAACAGAAACTCGTCTTTTGCCGGCCATTACGTAACACACAAGTTGAGTACTGCTCCTCTTCTATCTAGAAATGCGATCTTATTGTGGAGAAGCGCTCTGGATTTTCGGGGTCCCTGAAGGATTTTTCTTAAGACGAAATTGTTTGAGTGTTATTGAGTTAAAAAAAACGATTGTTTTATTTGGGGAATGCGGAAAATGATTGGAGACGAAATATTTAGAATTTGGAAGATTTCGTGTAAATTCGCTGAACGTTTGAGAGTTAAAAATGTAGAATAAGAGTACTTGACCAATTCAGACCTTTTGAATTTCAGAGTGGCACTAATGTCAGCAAGTCCTGATCCAAGTCTCTAAAATTTACCGAATCTGCAAAATAAGAGGAATAATTTATCGAACAGGTACGTTTAAATATTCTTTATTACCGCGCATCAAGAGAAATTGCATCAAAGACATTACGACGTAAGCCGTCCAGGTACATCTCACTTTTCTTCCTTGCCCTCTTGCAGTCATCTATCCTATTTCTTACCGTCTTCATGGCTCGAGTTCAAATATCCCCAATTTGAATGACCGTGCCGCGACGCTGGGGGCCGTAATTAAATGTACAATACGATGTTGTAGGTGTAGGGATGGAAAGCTTTCGCACCCTACCGAAGGGCTAGTTGGAGGGCTAACATGCGCAGGGATTACTTTCCTCGGGATGAAAATTTCCGGTTGTTGATTCCAGGTATTATTTCCTGCGGGGGAGGAAGAAGCTGAGACTGCGGAATGGTTATAAAGGCTGCATCGCGTCTCTTTCATTATTTCTGAATGAGATCTGCGAGCCAAAGCCTGCCGCAGACTGTAACGGAGCGAAAATTCCGATGAATGACGATCGAGGTAGCTTCATAATGGCATTGCACCGGGAGCATTGGAATTGTCAAAAGACTTCAATCCAAACTTTAACTAACGTTCTTCGTACTCTCCTTTAAATCTGTTCATATGTGACACTTTTTCTTAAATATCTATTTTTTGAGAAACCTCATTGTGTATCCTTCTTAATCTTTACGAGTACCACGTCTTTTAACGTTGAAGTTTGTTTCTAAGCAAAAAACCTCGGGTAGTTCTATATTAGTTTTTAAAATACGTATTAAGATAACTAATTTTGCAAGATGTCATTTTAACGCAAATATAAACTATCTATATTCCCGAAATTTCGACGAATTTTAGCGATCCTGGGACTAGCCACGATATTACCGCTGTATTACCCTTGCACAGTCTCTCGATAGTGCAAAAAAATCATTCACCTTGACCGGGACTCGAACCCGAAGTCGAACCTTCTGTGGCCGTCAGAATAACCTGTTCCTTTAAAGACCTCAAAACTCCACCGATATGAAAGATGCTTTGGTAGCTTAATTGGTTCTAACACTGAGCATTTGGCTGTAAAGGCAGTTTCAGCGAAAGGAGAGAGAAACTAGTCGAGTTGACCCTTTCATTCCGAGTATATACTATAATGTACATAATATATGCTAGCTAATCTGTTCAGGTATTGCAGCCCATATGCATCACTAGAATGACCACCAATTATTCATTAAAAAATCCCGAGTATTTATAAAGCCATAATTACGAAATATGGTGGACAAAAAATGTTTTCAATAAAGGTAAATACTGATGAGTCGTGCATGATTGTTTTGATTTTGACATATTTTGTTTCCATCTTCAAGTATCCTAAAAACTTCAATACCTGATACCGCATCATGTATTGGATGGCGTAACACCGAGAAATCTGGGTTCCAGTCCGCTCATGGTGATTGATTCTTCCTCTTTGGAATGTCTCACCTGTCTGGTAACTGTCGACACTAGTGTTACGCGGGAAGCCCTGATTTTGTGATTAGCTCGAGCGCGGTCGATGACTACTCATAGTTGATAACATTCTCTTCGGTAGTTTAACGGTATAAACAATCGCTCTCACCTCTCTAAGCATACCATCTGTTCTTGCATTTGGTTCGGGGAATGTGTCGGAAATGGGAACGAGGATTCTCTTAAGGTGGATGGAGTGGTATTCGTGAGTCATTGACTGCACGATCTAATAACTTTACAAGTAAGTCGAAAAAAATAAAGTATTGTTATGAGCTGGGTTTACGGCGTAGAATTTAGACTTAAAATTAGATCGCGTGTAAATACGTGTTCTTATTCGGCATAATACCGTGATGTGTGTTAGAAATCGTTGTAGTAAAATTAAATGTATTTTTTGGCGTTTATGAGATGATCAGTGCACAGAATAATATTATTTAGAAATGTATGTCAGGTGCAATGAGGCTATATAGTGAAATGGTATAAAATTGTCAAGAAACAAAATCGGTAATATACAAGTTTTGACTTTTATGTATACAAATTAGTAACAAGTTCACTTGTGTAAAATTTCACGTAAAGGTATATATACACGAAAATCGCTCCCACTGCCTCCTACCGGGGTGTGGGGGGGGGGGGGGGTGGAGGGCATGAGGGTGCTTTGCGAATATCAACTAAATGCATCTTTCCTTGTTTCTGATTTTTCTCCCAATGTAAATCGCTTAACGCATTGGATCCCCCCCCTCATTTACGTAAGAGAGTCTGCTGGTCCAATATCGAAGACGCCGAGCTGAAAACCCGAGAGCTCTAGGCGGTCTATGAGCGCGAGATGAGGGCAGCAGTCATAAGGGATAGCATTATGTGCTTGATATGGCTGCGTATTATCTGACCGTGACCTTTTTTTTGTATTCGAGATTGGTCGCCGGAGAAAATTCCGCTCGGACATCCAATCAACGTTTGTCTTCATTTTGGGACTCCTTTTTCTCGGAATCGTTTGCCGGAAATCCATTTCGGCGTCTTTATTGCGTGATGGTGAAATTCCGTGTTGTTAGTAGCAATAGTAGTCGGTAGTGGTGGACGGAAGCGGCTGGCGTGTTTTCCTCGCAGAATTAATTTTTTTGTATTCTTGAGGCTACTGGGCTTGGGAGTAACGGAGGGGAGAACACTGGCGTCCCTCTTTTTCATTTCTTAGCGTCCCTTCTGATGGACAGTGCGCTTCACTTGGAGATTCGTGTTCACGACACCCCATTATTTATCAAATACCTCCGCAGACAAGGTTCAAAACCCGCTCCTCGACCCCAGGAACTGTGCTCTGTGTGTTTTGTCACATGAACACATTTGTAAAACAGCCAGACTGTGGTGCTTCTTATGGTGGAAACGGCGATGTAACGTTAGCGGAGTGACCCTTGGCCACTCTCTAACTTGGTGAATACTGTACTATTGACGTACCTATATAACTGTTCTCTCATTCTATCTGGTATGCCACTACGACAGGACCATATCCCTAAGTTGGAAAGCTACTCTCTAAATTCTCTCTCTGGGCTCTAAATTAGGGGTTTTTTCGGTTAGTCTCGGAATTTCCAAGCCTCAACGGTGAAGAAATTTGGGCGTGACAGCCGCGAAAATTTCAAGAAAGGCCATTCAAAAGTTTTGATTTGTCGGGGGCTTTGACGTCGTATCCACGGATTTTCCGAGGTTCGACCGTGTCGATTCCGTCCTGAACAAGGGCCCCTTTTCGATGACTTGTACGATTTTTCTGAGTCAAGGACTAATATTATCAGTAACATTTCTTTTGTGCCCCCTTGAATATTACCGCCTGGTAATGCCTGCTGATTCAACTCTGAATTCTGTACCAAGGTCCTTTCTCTCCATTTTTTCTGTCCAGACTGCCTTAGTAAAATTTTCTAAGCTTCTCATATTCCATTCATTTCGTTTCGCGACCTTGTATGCTTTTTCAAGGCCCGATTTTTCCAAATCCGAAGAAAGTCGGGAAATTTTCGGACAGACAAATCATAAATAGGGATTTATTAATAGAATACTGGGAAAATGTGACGCGAAAGTAAAGGAGCGATGTTATTTTTCTATTGTGTGACCTCACTTGGAGTACATCGCCAGTATATGGAAACCTTACTAAGTAGCACTGGTTTCAGATATAGATCGAATACAGCGGGGAGCAGTTAGATTTGGTAAAAAAATGTTACGATAAACATAACAGTGTTACTGAATTGTTGAGGGCATTAGGGTGAGAACTTTTATCCGATCGAAGGGAAAAATATAGGTTAAATCTTTTACGAAATTTTGATATAGACTTATTTTTACCGGACGTTCGACATATTTTGCTAGAAACAAACTATTATGGTAGGAACGGTCACAGGCCTAAGATTAAGGAAACAAACTGCAGAACGGATAGATTTAAAACGTTTTTTCGAAGTACGATTAGGGGACCATAATAGTTGCGATCGATCAGTTCTAAGATATTGTAACCCTGATTGGTAAAATAGGTTTTTGCACTTGTGCTAAATATCTTAACATCATTATTAGTTATTAACCTCTCATGCAATTTCGGGCATGATATAGCTCTTGCATTATTTAGTACCTTGTAGTACTATTTATCTCTCGCAGTAATTACAACCAGTAGTCTTGTCTTAAGTAGTGAACTACATGGGAGAATGTTCGTCCGCGTAGAATCTCCTAGTTTCTGGTGTGACCGCGGACTGTCATCCTGATTGCTTTTGGCCTGCGCCTGGCATCCGCGGGAACGTGCGCAGTTCTGATTTCAGCTGGGATGAGTGCTTCATGCCTGGTGCGGAATTAGCCCGTGCCTGACACCCTAGTGGTGGGATTCTCGGTATTTTGTAGATGTAGAAGAAGTCGCCGACAGTTGCTCTTGAGCTGAGAATATCTTACTGACGGTACCTCATGAGCATTTACATAACCGTCATTCCCAGCAATATAATCCGCAAATCATGCTGATCTGTATTCAACCAACAGCTATATCTTTAATATAAATAGCGAAAGAGAAACATCGATAAATGTCATTGGCTGACGATTCAGTACTTTCGGTCATTCTGAACTTACGTAAAATATTAATCATTGAGTTACAGACGATACTTTTTGGATTTATTTTGTAATGAGTGTTGATTCCTTCGCTATTGCATATGGCTTTTCTGTTTTTAGGGAATATTAATGAACCTACGTCCTTGGTTTAACACATATTTACATTAGCTGGGTACAGCGCGTGCGTAGAAAATAGTTTAAAAGAATAGTTTTCAAATGTGTATCTCGGAATATCGAAGTTAAAACTATGCTTTAATCGACCAGTATGCATTCAGTGTTCATTATTGAAGACACATTTTCGAAACGGGGTGGGTTAAAATGCACGAAAACGTCTGATTACAGAATGATATTGGGTGTTAAACACAAAGATCACAAAGCAAATGAAATAATGCCGCGACTTAAGGGTACAAGTATTTGGGTGGGAGAAGTTTTCAGACGAGTTTAATCGCACCGCTTCAGGAGGATGAAGTTTCCTTTGCCAATCCATTATTAGTATGAATATTTTAAAAAGCATTTTTCGGTGCGTCGTTAGTATATAGTGGTAAATTCGACTTTGGTTGCTCGGACAAATTATCTCCGTGGTGTGCTCTTTCTCGGCAAACGGTTCGAAAGAGTTTCGGAGAAATTTCCTGCAAGGTAAGCCTTGTCAGTATATTGATAAACTGCTACGTAAAGAATATTATTTACGCGTGACTGCGTGGGCCTAATATATTTTTCATCCATTGGGGAACATGCCTGAGGTATATTCTCCATATATGATCCGTACAGATTGTGGAAAATTTTCTCACGTACGCAAATCTATAATCCAAGCGTGAATTCTTCAACTGTTGACATGATATAGTTGCCCCACAAAAGTTTATTAAAATTTTGGGAATCGCGTCATCCAAAACGTCATCGCGTTGCCCTGACTCCACCACTTCGTATCGCTTCTCTTTTGTACTACGTGTATTTCCACGGGAATAGTTATGTTTACGATAATTTATTCTGACGCACTGGAGACTTCTCGATGGAATATGATTGTAGGATAAGGATGTAAGGACAAGGCGAGAATCATATTCAAAAGTTGAAATAATTCTACCTAATATTTGATATTATTTGATTTTTTATGGTAGGTGCCGGTGCCTCTATTCACAACAAAAAACCATCTCCTCCTTGCAGATTCGCTTAGCAAGGGCATATACTGGTGGCAGAGTTTTATGTTTTTAAAACAGTATTTGTGATATTTCGGTGATTTTAACATTTGAAAATATATATTTTTAATAAAAGGAAGTTTTTGAATTATTTAACGAAAAGAAGTTGAATTTACAGTATGTTCCATCAAATTCTACTCAGTACGGGACACGAGTAGGCCCTCATATCAGCAATGCCGGTATTAAGACTGATTGAACCTATTCGTTAAAAAAAGTATTATATTAACCTTGAAGCTACGTAAATTGTTTTAAAACGGTGCCCCCTTAACGTAGCCACCCTAGGAAAGTAATTTTAATGCCATAATATCGTGTCCATAGGTAGTATCGATTTCGGACCACCGCTAATATTTCAATGGTGTATTTTATTTATAAAGAATTTTGCTAAATCGCATTTTTATGGGTTTGGATAAATAGTGTCTACTTATATTTCGCCAATATGGATAAAACTGACCAATAATCAAAAGGGGTTATTCGATGGTAAAAAAAACTAATGAACAAATGTGTTAAATGGAACTGAGTTTGAGCTGTAGCTTTACCGCAGTCTTTGCTTGTTGGGCAGTACCTCACTATTTTTTTAGGTTTTTTAATTGTAATATTCAAGTAATGACCTTAGCTGTTAATGATTGCTTCAAACTTCTATCATTGGCCTCACCTTACGATACAAATATGGTAGATCATAGTCCCCGAAGTTTTTAAAATTAAATATCGTGCATATGTTTTAAGTTTAAAATTTAACTCTTTAGCTTATTGTAGAATTCGCTTCGGAAGAGTTTACAAGAAGAGTCAGGAAAAGCATAGATGTCCAGACATTTCAATTGGTGCTTCCTTGGTGTCTGGATATTTTTGACCTACAGTTTTCTATATCTTCGGAACGTAAAGAGGCCTCTTTTCTTGGATGAGAATAGTTGCTCAAGTCAACAGGGAACCTCACCAGATATGAATTTAATTGATTTCGCAAACGTTGGTAGGGTGTTAAACCCTGCGAGGCCCAAGACAGGAGGAGGGACAAAAACGTTCAGTACTATCCTAAGTTGCTGTATTGACAATGGCTGGGAGGCACGGTGAGTCGGAAAGATGTTGAGAAAAACCGGGTTTCCAGAATGGAAAATATCAGAGTGAAAATTGCGTCACAAATATGGGTAATCGCTAAAATTTGAATGGTCTGTAATGTCCCTGGGGTTGAATAGTGATGTGGAATGGAATATTTTTAGATACCCTCTGCAGTGTATGGACGCTTTTCTCACCACATGTTTACAGGAGAAAAATCAAACTGTATTAGTTTATCATGTTTCATCAAGGAGAGGAAGAGTGGAAAAATCACCAAAATAAGGATTGGCTTGCTCAATTTTCCGTGGTTACTCGTCGAATCTATCGCAGCGATTCCATTCCGTGAGTCTTCAGATGGATTCTCAGTTACATAATGATTTGATGATTCCAATCACGCGGAAGTTTTATCCGGGAATATCGTTGTATTTTGTTTCGAACTGGGCCATCCTGAAAATTCTGCGAAAACCGAGCACAGTCTCGACGTGAACCGTCTCACGTCATTTGACGGAGCTAAAATTCATAGCCGACGCAGTTATAGTTAGGAGCGCTTTTCGAAGGAGGGTATGGAAATCCGGATGGAAAAAAGAATCCTTAATCCTGACGCGGGCCACGCGCTACATCGAAATGTCGGCAACCAAATACCTGACGGGGTGGCAGACCTGAGAAGTCTTCACTTAAGTTTATAACGGTATAAACGCCCCCGTGTGGCTTTAATTAATGTCCAGTCGTGTTTATGGTGGATACTATTACGCTACATCATCCGTTGAAAAAGCTTGTGCGAATTAGCTCTTATATATATAGTATGAGTTTGATATTTCCTGAGTGAACGTATGATGGTATGAATGCATACGTTAATCAGACTCGAAATGCTAATGTTGCTTTTCTCGCGGGTTGCATACACCTGATTTACTCGATGGCTTTGGCAATGTGTTTGAAGGAAAATATCCGAAGTTTTGTAAGTTATATAGGTAATTGAGTAAGTTACCTCTTCCCTCCACTGGAACTTTGTCAGCATTTTAGAGAAATTGATGGGTAAGTTGACCAAAACTCTCATCAGACCCTGATATTTCCGAAGACGTCTTAACACTTCCTCAACTTTGTGTGTCCACCTCTGTATTAAATATTTGGGTAAAACTTTACCTTTAGGATTTCACCTACTGTTGGCGACTTTCTAACAATTCGTTTTAAAATATTTATCTAACTTGAAAATGGATGTTTTAGGCCACATAAGCGGAACCAAAGCATATTTTCCAAAAGTTTTGAGTAATACTTTTTTCACTAAAACAACAAGAAACACCCTTAACAATTTATTACTTTGTGTAAACGAAAAATTTAGGTAAAAAAGTTGTACCTTTTAATTTATAAAGTTTTATTGACCAACAAAAATGTGAAGTAAAATGCGTTTAATCCAATTTTTATAAGATGTCATAAGATAATTTGTATATTATTTAAAATTTTCTTTGAGAAAAGTATTACCTATATTTTGACACCAAATTCGAGACAGTTGATTCTGAAATAAGAAAATATGAAACATTTTAGCTATCGCTGTCAACATTGGAAAAACGCGTTTTGCTAGACAACTTTTTTTTCGAAAAATGGAAGTCACCATTTTTATTCCAAAAAATCAGAAAAAAAAAATAATTTTAGCTCATAGATGGCCATGTAAGAAGAAATTGAAGAAAATCCGTGTGTGTGAGAGAGGACTCAAGGGTTGGTTGATATTATCCACTAGGAATGCCCTATCTCCTAAATAATTGTGTTCTGCCAAGTGCCGTTTGAGCCATTTATATATTCGGGACAGAGGAATTAACTCTGCAATTCCACATGGTAAAAGATTTATTCACGACCGGTTTCGCCGCAGTGCAGCATCATCAGGTGCATAGACATATTTTCTTTTTTCCCATATTGTACATACCGTTCCTGCCTTACCTGTGACTTCCCCCTCCCTCACCTCTACCCTTTCCCCCTCTCTCCCCCACCCATAGAAATTCATGTATATATATATGTAGAGTGGAAAATATGTCTATGCACCTGATGATGCTGCCCTGCGGCGAAACCGGGCGTGAATAAATCTTTAAACCATGTGGAATTGCAGAGTTTATTCTTCTATCCCTGAAATCAAGGAATTCCACCAAGTAAGGCTTGAAACCATAAATATATATTATGGATTCGGATGTTTGGAATTGTTGCCTAGGCTACGTGTTGCCTAAATTTCCACTTTTAGTTCATCCAGTCCTTGGCGCCACTTCGATTAGAGTCTTTTCATTTGTTATTGTAAACAGACGTAGTTAATTGTTGATAACGTGAGACTGTGGTGAATAGTCAATAATGACCGAGGAGATATGAATTACTTGATGCTTTTAATAATATCTTGCTATTTTGTTAGCAAAAGTTACTTTGTAAATGCTAGAAAGGAAATATCTATTACAGAAAATGTGTAAGAGGTTTATGAAACGTCCATCGCGTGCCGACGACGTTTGCCAGACTCTGATTCTAATTTGAATGCATTAAGCCCGTTCGGCTTAAATAAAGAATTTAGAATGCCTTGTTTAAACAGAACTTGCTTCGTACCAGGCTGCAAAACAGGGTATGCGCCTACGAGGGCCCAAAATAGGAGACGTGGATTGAAAAATAAGAATCTGTTCAAGGCAGCGGTAAGTGCATTCCTTTTTACCTACACTGCAATGATGGCCATTAGGAAGTCTTCCCGCATTATTATTAAATTTCCGTTTAGCGATATTCACGAATTGCAAAGAAGTGAATTGTGCATTTATGTAATTACATTTGGAGAGGAATTCAATATATCTGTAGACCGGAGACTATTAAAAAACTGTATAATTACGTCCCGCGTGTAGTACTACATTTATTATCCTCTGCCCACTGCATTATGATAATTGTAAGTAAAACCCATGTATATTCATGGTGAAACCGGTGAGACGTGTTTATTTACAATCTGTCGACTGTATTTACATTTGAAATTCCGTCTTTCATCCCTAGGCGCCACCACTTTCCAAAAAGTTGTTTGTTTACGGAGTTCTAGACAACAGTTTTTGGCGACGAGATCACAATCCATAATATATATTCATGCTTGAAACTATCCTCTACATTTATATATTGATGATGGCACAAATACAAAATATTAGCATATGTGAGTACAGGAAAATTTGTTAAAAGAATAATTCAGTCAATGCAAGTGGCTTATTTTTATTATTTTTAACCAAAAATAAACTTTCGTTTCGTGTTGAATCTTTGGTAATTCTATTGATTATTTAAGTCGACTCTTTTTGCATATTGTTTTGGTGTAAGGGCGTAATATTCAAACTTTTTGGTGTCATTAGTGATCAATGAATGATTGTTCCTAAATTATTAATTATTATTCTACCTAAATTGTAGCTTGAACAACCTCCATCTTAAAAATTTCATTTGTTATGAGGAATCAAGTCTTTTTTATAATCGTTTTCTGTATTATTTGCCCATTTTTGGGGTGATTTGTTTATAAAAACGGAACTAAATAAGAACTCATTTTCTACCATTGTTGACGGCGTTTAATGGGACATAAACATTTTCAACTTTTGGATGAAGTTTACGATTAAGGTATTTTTACAGCTCCACCCTCGCCATAGGTTACAATGTGTTGACGAAACTTCAAACTGAATGTCACCGTTTTTGGATCTCTTCAGCTACCTATTTTTTTCTGGTGAAAATTAGATGGCATTACTTTATATTGGAGCACTGTTAGAAAATGTCGCATTTCTAAATCTGTAGCTAATCTATTAAAATGGTGTTTCGAAATAGTTACGCAATCTGGGTTCGTTTCTGCCAAGAGACATGACGAAAACAACTGCATCTCCTTCACTCTCGTCGTCTTGCGAAATTAATATGCCACCACTTGGGATAGGGGAGATATGCATCCGTGTGGGTGAGCGCAATTGTGTGGACGTCGCCGATGCTATTCCGCAACATTTCACGGGGGTCATCCGAGACGGGCGCCTAGCATGCGAAGCGCGTACGACAACCGCATAGACTCCTCCCTGGAGGAGGGAGGGTAGACGCTAGCTTCTTTCTTCTGACCCGCATTCGTCTTGGCCATGCGGTGTACCACTCTCCTTGGTGGATAGATTGACAGAGGGAGAGAGAGAGAATGTGGAGAAGTGGCAGATCATCGCTCACAGCTATCCTTGAGACAAGGGTCGCCAACTTTGCCGGATTCTTGAGCAGACTTCCGGTATCGGGAAATAATTCGTAAAATACCCTGCTTTCAAGATTGATAAATTTTCCTCCCGGATTGTTTGAATGAAAAATGATTGTGCATTCTGCCCGTTCTCATCGTTTTCAGCTAGTTTTGAATCCCGTCCTCTCATAAATTGGTACTAATTTCACAGAATATGGAAATGTATCTCTGATTTTCGTGGATAAAATTAGTCGAACGTAATGGCTAATCACAATTTAACAAGCTCTTGGTAAAGCAAGTTTGATCGTTAACAAAATTTTAGATTTACCCTGCTCATTTTGGAGAATGTTTATTTAACCATATCGATATTCATGCTTTTAACATATGTCTCGATGTTTCTTACAATAGTAACACTCTTTTCTTGTAATCGAATCTTCCGGAGTTGGCAACTCTGCTTGAGGCATGCGTTAGGAAATACCTCTGATGGCTGATGCTGTGGCGCCTAATCGATATCGCGGTCTCGTCTGCTCCAAGGTTCTTGATTAGTATCGCTCTTTGGAATGTCCTACGCCATTAGCCTAATCATACAGGAAATTCTGTGGACAAGGAAAAGAAGGATAAACAAATCCGAATCTCATTAGGGCTTGGCTTGTTTTCCTGATGTATATGGGGGTCATTCCACGTCAGATCAGCAGTGAGTTGACCCTTGGTGTCACCGATTCGAACCAAAATTTTTGTATGGGTTCCTTCTAGTATTTCATGAAAGAGCGTAGAATGCCGTAGATTACGTAGTTTTTACTAGGCTAAGTTGCAAAGTTCATGAAGTTGACAAAACTGTTAAATTTAGGGTGTAGGTTATTGCATTAACGTGTCTCCATTTTTTATTATATCATATAATAAAAATATTGCTGAAATTAAAATAAAATTATCTTTAAATTTAAGTATAAAATATTGGACTAACCTTTACACAGACCAAGATATAAATTCTCAAATCACAGCGGCACATCATTTTGACGCCGACAGCGGGTCCTTCGGTCGTGGCGAATGTGGGCGTAGTCCAATCTTTGTAGTTTAATATCTCGGTTGTTTTTGAACTGCCCACGACCACATTTGTTTTAGAGATAAGACAAAAGACTAACGTGTCAAACTAGACCAAAAATTTAAATTTAGAAGTTGCTGTATTTTTGTTGTTGAAATTTAATCATTTGAAATTTAAACAATTTCAACAAAATTTTGTTCATATACCAACAATGTTGCTTTAAATTCTTTTTCAAACAAAATAAGACGTAAATCGTTTCTCTTGCTATTTTCGTTTAGGAGATATAGCGAAAAGAAAAACGGTCTAAGCGCAAAATGGTCGAAACTTTGATCGTCTCCAGATCTGCCAAAAAACTTTTTTTCCACAAACGCTTCCACGCTCTTTCATGAAATACTAGAAGGAACCCATACAAAAATTTTGGTTCGAATCGGTGACACCAATGGTCAACTCACTGCTGATCTGACTTGGAATGACCCATGGGGAAAATGCCAATGTTTGCTCTAGTTTGGTTCTAGCCGTCGATTCATTATTTCTGCGGAGTGTATTGCCCCGAAGTTCTCGTTTTTCATAGAGTTTCCCGTATGTGTAGAAGTATTTCAAACCGAATAAAGAAATATGGGATGATGTAAAAGGTAATGATGTTTTTCTGAGGGTTGTGTAGTAATGTTGCTCTCGGGTAAATGAAATGAACCATTTAATGTATCTTCGTACTTACGTTTAGAACATTTTGAAAAATAAATGTTCCCGGAATGATACACTCCTAGCCGCAGTTGCATTTAATTTGAATAGCTTATATTTTTAAGCAGTGGAATTGTTCTTCCAAGGCTACAATCCGGGAATCATCGCGTCGGTGTGAGAAGTCACTTGAGGCTCAAGGGTGATTTCAAAACAAGTTTTCTTGATCCTAGAGGGAATGTCTATATTTTCACCACATTGAAATATTTCTATAAGGTATATATCGCTAATTAGACGGGAATTCATTCGTTACCTGCGTACAACTCTGGGAATCATCGAGGAAATTAATTTTCTCGGTCCCACTTTTGGTTTTAACCTTTTCGTGGATATCTGCATTTTGTTTTCTCTCTTTAGGTTTTATCGCTTCCGAAATTAGTAAAAATGTACCCATTTGTTTGAAATAATTATTGATTTAATTGATATTGAATTAATGATTATAATCGTTTTATTAATTTTATCGGCTGTACAAATATTACCTAGTAGTAATGCTAAACTCTCATTCAGGTTTAACTTCGCAACGGTTCATACTTCACCATATGGCAAAAAATTGCTTACTCTCCATCTTCGGACATTAAATGAATAGAATCTTGACGACATCTTCATGGAGGGACTACTTTAAGGGCCACCACAAACGGAAATAATATTTATTGCCGAGTGGAATTCTGGAATTATTTGGCCATTGTACACAAGGGGCTTTATTGCACCTTGTAAAGCGATGGATTTCTAGAATGCACGCGCAAATGTATATACGACGGATGAAAAAAATAGCCCAAGCTCTAATTCCGTGCCCGCATTCCCGTAATTTCCGTACATCAGATTGAACAATAGTGTTCCTTCTGTAAAATAACCTTTCGGATATGGTTCCTGGCGTATTATATCTGCGCCAATTATCGCCGCTGAATCCCGAAGGGCATCCAAAGGTACGAAGAATATCATTAGAGGTGATCTCGAGATTAAGTCGCGATAGGCTTTATATAAAGAGGATCACATCTGCTAAAATTTTAGTACCCGAGGATCGTTCCTGATTTCTTCTGTCCTTATTACTTGCCCTTTGCTCTCCAATGCGCTTTTCTGAAAATTTCATTGTTCTGCCTGTTGTTATTTACACCCTCCTTTAAAGATTGATGTCGCCTTTTTGTCTTGGAATACCTCAATACCCTATTTCTTACAAGACTAACCTTCATTTCATACCTTTAGCACTGATTTTCTTCTGCATCAACCAATGCCTGATATCGTTATCATGACTAACTCCTGGTTATCAAATTTGTAACAGACTTCTTCAACACTCTTTTATGGCTACATCTAGCTCTTCCCTCTGTTCTCTTATAGTTTCATCGGAATAAATGTTGAAAACTAATGGCGATGAGGGACAATGTTGTCTCACTCCCCGATCTATGACTACTCACCCCGAGTCTCCATTGGTAACCAACCTTATACGCTTATTCGTTTCGAATGAACCTTTTATCTCTGTATTCTTGTAATATTTTCCGGTTCTTCCATTTACCTACTGACCAAAGCTTTCTTGAAATAAACAAAACTAGTAGAACATCCTTATAATACTCGACATCTCTGCGGCGTCCTCATTGCAGCTGTTGAATCAGAAGTTGCCATGCCCCATAGGAGATTTACCTGGCCCTCGCATTTATTCTCCTCTCTAGCGTAGCTACTATTAATTGATTCAAGATTCTGGCGTAGTTGACAGAAATTCAGTGACTATGTAAAATCATCTAATGTCGTTTGGGGAAAGGTGACCAAAGAATCCATGGTGGTGGCTTTTGTTGAAATCATAAGGTCGGGAAAAAATTGTTTACTTTTCTTTTCTTTCGAGGCCAGATCAGTATATTTCAACTGCACCATTACCTTGGAAGTATAACACTAATTACGTGTGATAGGAAGTGGAACAAATAATATAATGGAATTTTTTTCATAGTAGAAATCAAAGCTGTTTTCACAAACTACTTCGGCGATGTACCCTTCCCGTTGATCCTATAAATTATCTCCAAAAATCTTCATCTTCCATTTCTTACTAAATTCGTCAGTAATTTTGGTGAAATATTATGCATTCCTGCGCCTTTCATCACCTTCATTTCTCGCAAGGCTGTCTTTATCTTGCTAACTGGTATTCCTGGGACCGAGATTATACTTGTCTTCGGTGTATTCCGTTTCCATATTTAAAGTCTCAGGCCTGTTGTATCTCTTCTATAGTTCTTGCATGCCTTTCCCCTGTCTTGCCTCTCGTCTCCTGGAATTATCTCCGTTTTCATATTTTCCCATATTTTTTCATTTGTACGTATCTCATCCTTTTTGTTAATATTTGCGCCAACTAATCCCTGATATTCCCTCCTATTTGGCACGATCAGAGGTCCTATGTTCATATTTCATCGTTTTCGTATTCTGCATTTCGACCTTAAATCGCATTTGAATGAATTTCTGATATAGTTAGCATCAGCGCCTGAAAATGAGTGACCATTTTTACTTTTACGTGAATCTTTTTCGGCCTGACTAAGTTTCTGCGAGAACAATCTTGTTGGTGATTTCCTTGTTCCTCGGTCTATAGAGACGTGTACAAATTAATCTTATCCAAAAGCTTTTATCTCCTTTTTAAGCTAAGTTTAGCGGAGGCAGGCTGCAAATAATAACGACCAGATTCAGAATAGAGAAATATTCATGGCAAGCATTTGCCTATGTTATCCTGAGGAGAAATGGTTCCTGATTCCTTATCGTTGCTATGGTTCAGGGTAGGTCTGCTTCCTCATTATTTCGGTATCTTTCAGTGAGATATGGTGGAATGCCACCGAAGCCGCGTTTCTGTGCACATCATTGATTTATCTTCCT
This sequence comes from Ceriagrion tenellum, assembly GCA_963169105.1. NCBI lineage: Eukaryota > Metazoa > Arthropoda > Insecta > Odonata > Coenagrionidae > Ceriagrion > Ceriagrion tenellum. Next base: position 32,404,551 of record OY720632.1, read on the forward strand.
TTTTCTGTGGTAAACAACGTTTGGGCATGATGGTTTAAATATTTTTGAGACGCAGTAATTACGCTATGGAAAATGATGGAAAGTACAACACTGTCCGATTCCTCTCTAGTTTGAGGTGCAATTCAGCGAGCTATAAATTTTTTTTTACTGTCAGGAATATTACAGTGTTTTTCTTGTCGTCGTGTTTATCTTTTTAAAATTCCACTTGATATTGTTTGATTCTATTTAGTCCGCTGAGGTAGCGTATCATAGTCCTCAGATGCTGAGTTTATTGGAAGTAAAATTGTTCAAAACGTCGTTATTCGGCAAGAACTGCCTATAATTCTATTGTTTTATAAAGTAGTTCTTCTTTATGAGCAAAGACTATTTTTGACACTACACATTTTGTGAAAGATTTGAAATTTGAAAGCGCGTTTTATTTCACATGTAATAATGAGAGAAGCATGATAATAGGCTGTTATCCATCGTTTTACATATGTTAGATGCTAAACGAAAAAGATTATCCAGTTGAAGGTAGCTGGTGGAGATTCGGAGTTGGGCGTGATGGGTCGGGAAGGGAGTCATGGGTGTCTAACATCGCCTCTGCCTTCATATCTTGGAAGGAAGGGTTAGAGAACCATTGGAGGAGATGGATGTGGGGATATTGGCTGGTGGAAAAGCTGATAACGTCGATGAGAGAATGACCAATTGTTAGTCCTCCACTCAGAACTGTTTGCAATCATGGATATAACACATCAGAGGTACGGTGTAAAAGGTACTGGGTGATGATAAATCGTCAGGCGGCGAAGACAGTGAGATTTTCTGGAAATAGGAAGGAGGGGCAATATTTCATACATTTGTATACTAATGTATAAATATAAAGTGGTATCTGTTTGTACTCTTCTCCTAAAAAGCTATTTAACCAATAGAGCTGAAAATTCGCACAATTCTAGCATATATGCTAAGGCATGATTCTGATAAATACCATTTCTAAGGAGTGCTTTTGGCTTTGGCTCAGAGCCCCAGAACGGGCCCATCAGATTCTGTCAAATATCACTAAACTAGAATTTCGCTCACTGTTAGAGACCTCTATTAGGCCACAATACTGTCGTTGGATTCAGAGCTATGGTTTGGGTCATAAAGGGGCCTAAGGTCCCTAATCCTTGCTCTCTGTGTGTCCTCATTACAGATGAACTGATGAACCAAATGCCATGAAATATTACACAATCTTAATGATAGATACGAGCATAATAGTAAGTATAGGGCCTTACTTTCCATAAGAGTAAAGCCCTAGGGACTCAACTCTGGAATGGAAAAGTTGGCCCTCCTGGTTTGTTGTCAAAATATAATTAACTATCTCTAGGGTTCCTTGACCCTAGATACCATATAATTTTCTCCCATCAGAGAAGCATTGGAATCGGTGTAGAGGTTTTTTTTACTTATTTAAATCCCCTTCTCTCAAGATTTTGGGTAGAGACCTATAATAGCAGAAAAAAGTAAAATGCTCAACTTTACCGTGGTTACTTTATTCCCTATTGAGTGCAGTTATTGCTAAGCTTCCCGTGCGAAGCTGGGTCCATCTGCTCGTTCTATGTACTTACTTTTTACAGATGAATTTTCAGTTGGCTGGGGCAGTTCTATTCAATGTTTTAAGTTTTCCGAGTTTCCGTGACTAAAGATTTTGTTTCCCTGGTGGTCGAAGTGCATTACTCGTTCAATAGGAGTGTGGCCAATGGTTTGTTTTCGACGTCGAGGTTCATTACTTGGATTTGGTTTTAGAATTTAGAAATGATCATACCATATTTGATTGCGGCAGCGCTAAAAGAAAAGGTAATTTACAATTCATCCTATTTCTCACCTTACAAAATGACATCGTCTGCATCACGCGAGATTTTTATCTTTTGTTTGCTGAGGAGACACCTGTTTGCTGTGAATTTCACATGCCTTGTTATTTCTTTCAACCGTATAAATTAACGTGTAATTGAGACTATCGCCTTGGTGTACCCCTGGGTTAATGTTATTTTTTTCTGTTAATTTATGCTGTATTTTATCTAGGTGGTATTCATGTTGAAGTCTGCTATTATGGTCTTGTATTCTGATGGCAAATACTTCTTTGTGGGGATGCTTACTACTACTTATGGTGCCCTGTAATTTTACGCTGTCGAGTGCTACGATCATATTGATGAAGCAAAGAAATGCGAGCATGTTGTATTCTAGTGATTTATGTATAATCTGACAGAGGACATAAATTGCGTCTGTGGTTGAGAGGTTTTTTTCGGAAGCCTTGTTGTTCGAGAAAATAAGATTTCAAAATCTGACAAATGCTTCAATATTATTATGCATATCTTTACTCGTAAACGATCAGGCTGCCCTTCCCTAGCCTTAATCGACGCCACGAAAGGAAAGTTCCTCGGAGATATCGCATTCAGATGGGGCGCGAACTCGTGAGGCCGGATGAGATAAATATGAAAGCGTTACCGGCCCATGGTTTCGTTTCTACTCAAAATTAGTTCCACAAAATACAATTTATCCCTGGCCGAAAATTTGAGCCATAGATTGTGGAAACCACGAAACCAGATTCAACATGTGCTGCATTTCGACCTCTCTCTGATTCAACGTGCGTTCAAACACTGCGTGATCTTGAAGAGGCTTAATAAATGTAACCGGAAAGCATTTATTAAAATTCAGTCTCAGGTTCACTCCATCTCGATATTTCAGAATATATTATGAACCATCAGGTGTTGTTAAATAATACCCCGCGTTATATTCCACACTTCATGATATTCCACACCATTAATGGTGCTAAGTTCCGAAACCATAGTCGGCGTTGAGAAAAATGAAGTGTGGATTGTATAACTTTGTGAATCATTTAACAGGGTTAGATGGTTAAGTTTTTCTCGAAGAAAGAGCCTGAGACTTTCGATATTATAAATCACTTGAATATGGAATACTTCACTTATAGTTTCATCCTCGAGCATAAGATTCACTGCATGACTCGTGAACTTCTGTTTCGACCTCTGCCCTTAATAAGGCTACGTATTATCCTACGCCGATCATTTTATGCCGCTTGGGTCTTCGGTATTGATACAACCCCGGCGCGATGTGGATCTCCATTTTCAGTTTAGGGTCACGGCCAGGAAGAACTAGTCTACTAGACTTCGCTCATTACGTGTGTTCGAGGAATACATACTCAGCCGATGTTTATTTTTAGATTGATCAGTTATTAGGTGATATGCTGTTTCAATCGATTTCTAACGATGAGTGAAAATGTTCTTCTATTATTTCTGGGATCCATCGCGTTTGGTTGCCTTTGCACGTCTGGTTAAGTATTTGTTTTCAAAAATTCCTATAAGAGAGATGAAACGATGGGAAGGAATCGCGATTGATCCCGGAAAGAAATAACAGGGATATCAATCGCAAAATCCTGAAGAATAATGAAATAGCTCTAGCTGATAAATATTGTGTTGCGCCTTTATTGATGATTTTTCATGTCATTGACTCAATTGATAGCTTTGGCAATTGTCTCTTTGTAAACATCGCGAATGAATGGAGTATAAAAAAATGTGATCAAAGCGTAGAATATGATGTACATTGTTTACTGAGTTGGGAATAATGCTTGAGGGATCCAACGTTGCAGAGCGTATTAAAAATGTCATACATTAAAAGCAATATTTTTGATGTCCCTCGCATTTGAATTTTATTTGTGTAGCTTTACTCGTCATACATATTCACGGCAATATAGCTGCCTTACAATGTTTTAGTTTTCTCTATTTTATTTTTTGTATGATTCAACCCGGGGAAGAATGAACATTATTTTTGTTTTGAATCCAAGATTGGTGTACCTTTTTTTGAATGAAATACTTAAGGAAAAGGTTTATCATCGCCAGGAGAAGTGGGTCCATCGCTAATCCCTTGCTTCCGTTTGCTGGGCGGCGCTGCGCCTGGAATCCTTGTTCCCAACCAACCCCATTCCACCTATATGCCGGGCGGATTCTATGGTCGGGTCGGAGACCTCTCTCTCTCTCTCTGGCTCGCGGAATCCTAATCACAGATGCGGAGATTGCATATCACAGCCATATGGTGCGTGGGTGACCGGCGTTGAACATGCCTGAACTCAGATGGGTTACATTATAATTCTAGTGCTTGCTTAAGTTACTCATTTGTCTCTACCGTTCAACGCCCTTCGATCCTGTAAATGGTGTTGGTTTGCCCAGCAACTCTCACAATCGAAGCGGCACGCATCCGAAGGATCATGCCGTTACTGGTCAAAGGTGAAATGTGGTGTGGGAATTTGGCGCATTGGGTTTGGTTTGACTTGTTTCGATAAATTCCTGTCGTGTAATGTGGAAGTAAACAAGTGTGGACTCGGGGAGAGTTAATAATAGATGGTTTATTTATTAATCATTATTAGCCTGTTGATTGATTATGAAGATAAACTTTTGGGTCTGTGTAAATGCTAATTTAACCCGGTCTGATCAATTTTGGTTTGGTTTAGAGGCGGCTGCCTTTTGGCTTGCATGGTAGATTGGGACCGAAAATCAAGGGTAAATTCTATTTTTAAATTTATGTTGTGGAGGAATTTACTAAAACATGAATTCGGATACGTCTTGAAGAATGATTACATGTGGGCTAAATGTGTCGCCGTCTACCCTTACGCAAGTCTCACTTCAGGAAAACATTCGGGAAAGGAAAGTTGTGTGAATAATCGTCGAAAGAGAGCGACCGAGGTGATTTAGATTTGCCCGTGGGACAATTCTAATGATCCGAGTGTACCCCTTCTCTCTCGCTCTTGGATTGTTAGCAGGTTTCCCGGGAGACGTACTGACTAAAATGTAAAAGTTTTGTTTCCATGCGGGCTCAAAATTGCGACCATTCCGTTTGCTGACAATTGCTTTAAAGAAATAAATTGGTACACGATGGTTTCAGACCTCACTTGGTGGAATTCCTTGATATCAGGGATAGAAGGATTAACTTTGCAATTCCACATTGTAACTGTGGACATTACAATGTGGAATTGCAAAGTTAATCCTTCTATCCCCAAATAAATTGGTATTGCTCTAAATAGAAAATCTAAAACGGGCGGAATAAGGTTCGACTGATGGCCTCCTATTATATTGTCATTAAGTTAAGACTATAAATTAAGCTCATTGCAGCGTACAATAAAAAGCGAAACTCCTGATTTTTTATCTTTCTCTTTTGTGCCTACGTTATAGTTGCATTATATTTGTTTTTGCTGCCCTAGTACCATCATTTGCGTAAATGATCGAAGAGCTCAAAAAATTAAGAATTAATGTGCTAGGTTCTGTACTATTTGTGTGGAGGGCTGGGTGTTCGAGCTAGATTAAGTAGTCAATTGAAGCATTGTCGTTTTGTCCGATGGTTATGGATTTCTTCTCTTTAAACTGAATGGCATGGATATCGGGTGATCAGACTGATGGAGATTACACACGATGTCGTTGATATCTTAGAAACCGTGAAGATTTCCTTTTTTCAGCAGTTTATTTTAAAAAGGTATGGAAATCGGAGGTAAAATATTGATTGTTGTCCGGTTTCAGTAATTATTTCATTCAGCCGAAGTCCCGAGTTCAATGTCTTATTTAGAATGTGGACGAAGTAGGTTTGAATATCATGTGATAGGCATATTTTTAAGAAAAAATGTTATTTGATTCCTAATCATGGATTTATCGAGTTCTTGTAATCATATAAGACAATCCTGACATGCAGTACGTGTGCTTGTCTGGTCAAATAGTTTGTTAAATGTTGACCGCGGTTTGTCGGCTTTAGATCGTGTTTCGGCTGATAGCTGTATGATCCTCCGTTTGGTGGTTGGAATTAATCCGGTGCTAGTACTGACTGGTCGCTCGAATTTGATCGATAACCTCTGGGAAAGATTTGAAGGGAAAGGGTATGCTCGAATACAATTACAAAAAAATGAGATATATCGATACCTTTTAACTAATCTGTCATTGGATGGTGAAAGTAGTTGATGTTTGGAGAATCTCGCGCTTGGTCAGGTATATTTTTTGCCAAGTTAATGAATAGTGAAGGTGTCAGTCAATGAATATTGAAGGTGTCAGTCTTGAGTGATAATCAATAGTCGTCATTGGTATTTCAATCCTAAGATTGGCTGTCTGCAGCCCTCCACCCTTCCGTATCTAATTCTATCTCCTGGCATCTCCTATGTATATACTTTCCTCGTTATTTGGCCCTTAAACTTATTCCTGGATCTTCCTCTGGGGACTTTTCTCTCCGTTTTACCTTCAAGTATGTTCTTCACGAACTTAGGGTGTGTCCAATCCATCTGGTTCATCTTTTCTGCATGGTGTTCCATATGGTCCTTTCCTCTTCTACTCCTCTGCACTCTTCATCATTTATTATTTTGTCCGTCCATTTTATCTTCAGAATCCTCCTCCAGCACCAGATGTCGAAGGCTTCTATTTTTTTCTGGTCAGTTTTCACAATCTGTGGCATTGAACGCATATGTGTTATGAAATGAATCAAAGTCGTCTTTGGCGTAGTTTCGATGATATGGCCGTTGTGTTTGGTACAAACACATGGGTACAAGTATTTCGTCTGTTAGCTTATTGTTGACTTATCCAACACTATCAGTGGGCTGTCGTGAAGTCTAAATAAAAGTTACACAAAGTAGGAATATACTCTTTTAAAAATTAAGAATGTAATCTGGTCAGCCATTGAGGCTCACGAAATTCGATGCATTTGTTCCCGTATCTCGGTATCACGTCAGCAGAAGAAAACAATAACGATAAACCTATCCCCTATGCGAGGCTACGATCAAAACACCTTCAGAACCCTAGTAGTCCTTCCCCAAGGCTCTTCGAATTCCCTCGCCGAAAAATTCGAGTAGGGCATTTTTTTAGGCGCTATAACTTCGTGGTGAACCGCAGGTGGCCCTGGTCAAGGAACCGCACGCTCCCCCTGGTCCCCTACCCCCACCCTCACACGCACCCTGAAGCCCACATGCCTCGAGTAAATAATCCGCTCGCCGATGAAGGGCTATATTTCCGCTTGTGTGGGGTCAGCCAACATCCTCCCCCTCTATCATAAGTGACTATTGAGTGGATCACTACACGAGAAATGATCGATGATACTTATTAGTGTGTAATGGTTATTTTTCGTCTGACCGGCAAAAGTAATTGCTACATAACGAAAAATGTGGTTTACATGACTACTCGTTCTTATATCATCACTGGTGGTCGTTCTCTTCATTGTTGATGCGCTGAAAGAAAGTTTTTCACCAAATGGCTCATTTGTAAAATGATATCAGTACTAGTTTCAGCCAAAGCAATCAATATAGGCTTAAATAAAAGGTTGGCTAAATGTTCGATTTGGAGTGTTGTGCTTTATGGAGCCGAAACATGGACAGTCCGTAGGAAAGAGGAGAAATATCTAGAGGGTTTTGAAATGTGGCTATGGAGAAGAATCATTAGATTAAAATGGAGTGATAAAATCAGAAACGAGGAAGTACTGGCAAGAATGAATGAGAAAATGAATATTTTAAGATCAATAAGAAAGAGGAAGGCGAACAAGATGGAACACGTTCTGAGGAAAGATCGAGGGAAAGAGAAGGAGAGGAAGACGAAGAAATAATATGTTGACGGATATTATGAAAGGAAGGAGTTACGATGAGCTGAGGGAGGCAGCACAGGATAGACGAGCATGGAGGGAGCAGTTCAATTGAAACCTGTCCGAGGGCAGATTCTCCTTGGAAGAAGACCAGTACCCGCCATGTTTACTAATATTACGGTTATAACCCCAATCCTATATTGTTAGGGGTAAGTTCTCATGGTAGGGGAAAAGTAGAAAAAATATCATTCCCTCAGGAAAGGAGTGACAATAAATTTTTCAAGTCCGGAGTATATGAATAATTAATACATGTGGTTCTGAAATTTGGGCTACAGCTAAATTCTATTTTATTCATTCATAAAAGAATGAATTAAAAATGAGAATTATGCTGCGGCCCCAATCATAAGAATCATATGCACTTCTCTTCTTATTCTCGACTAAATTTCACTGAGCTTAGGTTAATTTTCGCAGTCCATGATGATGATTGCCCGCTAGTATGTATTGCTAGCTATTGCCAGCTAGTGTGTATTGGTCTATTTTTTTTAACATCGATCTAAATGAACATTTCATTGTGGACAAAGTATAACATTTGTTTGACCATTGGCCTGCCACTCGATTCCCTTACACTGTTTTTGCCGATAGTTGCTCATTATCGAAAGTATGTCTTCCTTAAGACATCCATTTAATCTTCCTTTTAGTTAAATATTTATTTCTTTATTTTATTTGTATTTAAAAACGGATGCTCTTTTGTTAAGATACTTGTTGAAAGTTGGCGGTTTACTGCACTTACGATGCAGAACTCCTATGGTTGACTATTTACTGATGCCATTTGCTGTAGAAACAATCGGCACCACTGTCACTGTTTCGACGAAGATTGTTTGATATCCCTGTTGTATTCTTCCGTCGATACAGATCGATATATCGACAGACATATGTCGAACCGAACGACCCTGTATTTTGAGAGACCAGTTGTGCAGATGCAGCGTAGGATTGGTAACTTAAGCGAGATTTTTCTCTCCGTGTGGCTGAATCATATAAGCCTAAGTATCGATATTGAGTGAAGATGTTAATTTATGGTTTTGAAAATTGGATTTATATCAATAATTCATTGCACCCTGCACCAGCCTGGGATCCAAGAACCCCACTCCCTCGCTCCCACTTACTTCTTAGTCTCTGGTTTTTGCCTTCTTACTAGCGCCAAGCCATCGAGCCCCAATCCGTCAAAAGCACTGAGCATATGGTGTTAACCTCATACTGACACCAAACCATCCGCGAATACGGTGTAACTGGGAGCATAGATCTTTCACAGAGTGTAGATTCTCCTCTGGTCCCCTACACACAGCGTCATTGGTCACAACGCGGACAACCTCATCCATATTAGAGTACTTCATACCCCTGACTACGTGTTTCTATGCCTTCGTCGCCCGTGGCACCAATCTTCTCTGTATTCTCCCGGAGATGACCCGTGCACCGCTTCCTTTTGCCACGCAGCGGGGCCGCTACTAGCCGAACATTTGTACTGCCTATTACTTGAGTTTTCCCTTCCTCGTTCCCTCTCAGCGAACCACCTCCTAGCGCTAGTTCTGATTCTCAGCCTCCACCTTTGTCATTCGTTGATCTCAGAACGTTACCCCTCAAAGTATTTTCAATCTCTTCCTCCTCTAAGTAACACCGCCTATAGTTCGCGACTGACTGATGAGTCCTGTCTTGCTAAACAGCCGGAAATGTGGAGCGCAATTCTAGGCGAAATTTAGAATAATTCTCCATGTTATAAGCGATGACCGCACTTGACGATATTTTTTTAGGTTTATGAAGCTGGCTGGTTAGCGCTCAGTAACACTTTCTCTGCTATGGGCGAACGAACACTCCCAGATGAACCCGTGCCCTCCATGTGAAAGCTGTGTATGTATATACCCTCGGTTCGAAAAAATCGCTAAAGGTGAGAAATGATTCTTATATCGAAAAGATGAATATTTCAATGCGTTACAAATATTTTAACGAAAAAACTTAAATTTCTAATAGCGTAAGTGCCAGTCTACGGCCCTAATCGCGTAGGATAGTCGATAAATCAGCGTGAGAACGCTAAAAATACTTTCCCGGAGTATTTTGCATCGGGGAAGAGGCTGTCGTGGAGCATGAAGTAGTGAAAAATTGAACTACACTTTATCGATCACACCATGATGGAGTGCCAATGAAAGTATTACTAGCGTACTTATTATCATGGTATTGCCATGTTTAAAGACTTAGTGAAAGTTATAATTTTACATAATGTTGCAGGAGTCTGCTGAATGTCCTGGCTTTGCAATTCTTTTCTATTTCGTAAGGTGCCAAAGTTCCTCCGTCATCAGTGCTCCTGATAGGCTATGAACCACCTATAATCACGTGTTCTGCATCAATGCAGTGCTCTTTGTGATGTCTTTTTCCTTGAAACTCCTACCATTCCTCTGCAGTTCTCTTTCTCACCGAATTGATCTCGATGTCTTCGATTTTCCCTTTACTCCGGCTAGATTCGACCATTATGTATGTACCTTTAAATAGGCCGTGGAATGCAACTAGGGCAACGTTTTTTTCCATTGAGAATGAGTGAAGAGCATGGTTAGAGGGAAAAAATGTTTTGAAATCAGCGTCAGCCAAGCGCGTTATATTCATTCTCTTTGCCTGCCAACGCAAGGGTCGCGGGTTCGAATCCCGCACGGGTGGGATTTTCTCCTCCCAGGGCGTGGTTATGTTTTAACGCTCGTTGTTATTCCTATTTTTATTTCTTAGGGGTTAGATGGAAGAAGGGACTGCCTCAGTATCAATCTCGTCCCAATAAAGACGCCTTATTATTATTATTAAAATACCTAAATTAAAAGACCCATGAGACTTCTTTCAGGATAAAATGAAATTAATAAAATAAATACATTATCTATGGCCACGCGAACAGTTTTCATCGTAATATAGTAGGTACTTGTTTTCATAAGCTCTGTGAATCCAGGCATTACTTCGTGGAAATTAATTTTCAATTACACATGGTATTTCTACGCAGAACTTTTTATTCAGGTATGACTAGTATCGAGGCATAGTTGTCATCAGGTAACAAGATGACGCTTTTGCGTTGGAAGTAGTTGTACCTGCCCGAAAATTCTGTGGAAAAATATCTAGTGTTCTTTTCGTCATTGATTAGCTTTTATCTTTATGGGGCCTGTGTCATTAGTTTTTGTAGTCTTTTCTTTTGAAGTAGCTCTTCCTCTGTTAGTTTTCTCGTCATAGATGCAGTTATTATTAATCGGTTATTTTGATTTACTTCAGCCCTTTGATCGCTTTCAGTTCATAGGAGGTGGGGCTCAGTTTATGCGCGCGTCTGCGTCATACCCAACACATTTTCGGTTGTGACGCAAGTGGTGTATGAAGAAATTCAGTGCGACGAGTTTTGTGTACTGTTATTATTTTTAAATATAGGAACTAGGAGATTAGGGCGCACTTTTTATCTATTGCAAGATGCAGATGACGGAGGTTGGTCTCCGTTGCGTTCGAACGGCATTTATTATCGATCACAGATAGGTCTGTCATCTTTAACCTCTGTGTTCGAAGGTTGGGAAATCATACGTAGGATTGCGCGATAAAATGTGGTCATGTGTTCATACTTGTCGCTGACAGCTCTATGCGCCTAACTGGAGCTGCTCTTTCCTTGGTTCTTAAAAGATGAACAGAAAAAAATTTGCCAGTGGCCCAAATAGTCTTCATTGGCAAAGGGGCTCCAAATTTAGTCACGGAACCTAATGTCGCTTGGGATTTGAACACCCTCGACAAGAGCCCACTCCAACATTTGATGCCGAGTGTAAAACACTTTCGATATCTAAGCTAACCTTGGCTCCGCCGCGCCGCTGCCGTTGAAGTCGATGCTGGAAAATCTTTCTTATGCGCACCGAAGCTATATTGAGAATGTTACATATTGACTTATCTCATCTGTCGGAATTAGTCGAAATAACTGAATCCAACATTTCTTATAAAAGCGTGTAAGTATGGTGTAAAAATATTACTCATATCAGAATCATGTCGCGGGAGTGTAAGCCTAGAATGCCGATGGGGAGATCTCGGGTTAGCGTCCGTATGAAGCTACCCTTGGCGGCGTAGCGTTGAGATTTGCAGGCTATCTAAAACTACTTAGGGAACTGCAGTTAGACTATCGGCCCACTCTGGCTGCATAAATTACGTACGCCTTTACAGAGAATTACTTACTAAATAATGATAATGAACTTAAAATTAGTAATTACCTTAAAAGTTACGAAAAACCATTTAAAGAAATGGTCTAACTCTATGCCGACTTGATGGTTACAATCTAAAATTCATTATAAGCAAGTTAGTTTTTGGAAATTCACTGTTGTTGCTAAAATAAGAGACCGACGCTATGGTACAGAAATAGTGTTATGGTGCGCAAAAGAGGGGAAGTGAAATCTATATTTCTAGGTATGAGGTTATCATAGTGAAGGCATGGTTCTTGGTAAATGAATTTTTTTAAATTCTCGAAATGAAGGAATCTGATTGTGTTTCTTTTGACATTTCTTTCGTTAAGGTATATAGCTGCGTGTCCCATGATTCCTTTTCTTCAACGGAAGTCATGTGTTAATGCCCTCATTGGTTACATGCCTGAACCCGTCATTCCTCTTGAGAATCCTATCTCCTCGTATTAAAATGCAAAAGTCATGCGTTGGCCGAATTCGAAGTGAGACGTCCCCTGGGTGTATGACCGAGGTGCGAAAGCTAATGAGAACATTAGTTCCTTCTCCCTCCTAATATGTACACCTTCTCTACTTCCCGGAGCATGCATGTTTCTTTCTTTTGGTTTTGTCGCACTTAATGCCACCTGACATGGTTTTCATGCCACTAAATGTGTAGTATTTATCTTTCGTTGTACGCTTTGTATGTTTTGTGCCTCAGTATTATTGACTTCTGTTCAATTATTTTATTACTAGAACACCGATTCGAATTAATAGAATTGTGAAAAAAGAAATAAGTTATTTTATCATGTGTTATTTTTTATTAACTTTTCTCACTCCATCCTGGATAGCGTAAATAGTTGCTGTATTCGTGTGCATCCCAACACTGTGACAGTTTACAAAGGTTTTGTGTAATTTTCTTTTGGTGGGATGAAGCGTAGGTGTTATTTTCATGCCTTGGCCCATTAACGCACTTGATTTTTACATGATTGTGTTGAAGTTTGAAGTGCTTGAAGTTTTTCACTAAATTTTTACCTCGTGAGAGTGTGGTACAGATTAATACTTTTTTGTTATTCGCTCTTGAATCGACGGAAAATATAGAGTACGGCGGTAGTATTATGGGGACGGGAAACAAGACAATTTTCTCGTTGGTTATGAGTGTATCAAACTCTAGTGGAAAAAAGTTGGACCGAATCGAGTATCGAACCTTGGAGGTCTCATTTCATTTCATTCGGATGCACGCTATGTCAATTTTTTTTACTTATTTGATACATTACGTGTATGCATTTAAGAGATTTGGATTGTGTATGTGTCTTATGCTTGAGAAACTGGGTTGGGTGAGGATGGCTCTTCGCTTATGACGAAACGGTCATATAAACAATCGGAGCATGAAACAAATATGAGGTTACGCAGTTATCTCTCTTTCAAATGGTTTGATGTCTAAGGGCATTTGTCAATGTGACATCACTAGTTTTGACTATTATAAGCTGTGCCGATGCATTGCTCTTCATTCAGTAACGTATTTCACACAATTTCCGCGAGAGTGCAGTGAGCCGTATGTAGGACGTCCCCATTGGTTGGTCCCATTTGATTGCTCCAGAAAGAAAAAGTGGGTATTTGAAGCGTCTAATTAGGTTACAAACGTTAAAGATATTATTGCATGGTCTCAGTATTTAATAACTAAGCTACCAAGCGGTTACAATTTCATCACGCTCTTATTTTCCTTGCATCCTTAAATTGCCTCATTTTGCTCGTATACTAATGGCTACTTGTAGGAATGGGATGGCAGCCCAAAAAAAAAAAATATATATATATACAGTCAAATCAGTTTACTTGTCAGTATAATAGATTTTTGGGTAGTCCCATCCGAAGTGGGAGCTTACTTCGTTGCTTGTTGCGTCTTCACTCGATGGGTGTGAATGTCAAATTTACGAATGTTTTACAGTTGATTTACATAGTGGTATTATGTCTGTGGCGTATTCGAGTAGCAGAATTCCACTACGTAATTAATGAAAAATTTCTGCAGAGAGACTTTTAATAATTTCATCCTCGATTCAATCAATTGTGAGTGAGAGGCACAAGCTGCCTCATCTAGCCCCTAGTAGTTAACTAGTCAATACTGCAGTCAGAACGAGGAACCTTAAACCCTAATAAAAACTCTTGTTTATTTTATTTCTAATCGAATGACTGTTCGTTCCCTATTCCAAGCGAAAAAAATGCTTCTCAATTGCCTCTTATTTTGTATTTTCTCACCGTTACTTGGGCCAAGTTGATGGTAGAGGGAGCGGATGCCGCTGTAAGTTGAAGATCCATGGCTTTTGGGATTCTTTTGTGCATTTTCAACTCATAGGACCTGCCCGTCTCTCGAAAATGGTACCCGAAAGCGATGGATCTTCATCAACCCTCGCAAGTCGTCATTAAGAGACTTTATGTATATAATACTGAGGAGGGAGTCCGAGTTGTATATTGGATTTTGCTGTAAACCTCTCATTCTCATTGAGGCAATCAGATTTTATTTGTATATACGTAGGTCAGAGGTGATAGTTCGATGTTTTTGTGGCTGTCTGCTTGAATTCCTTGCAATTTTTCGTACGTTTACAAGAATGAGCTCTATCATACTCACACATCAACGGATAACTTCCCGATATTCCGATTCCGATTTGTCGTGAATCATTTCGTTCGAAACTAAATTTTTATTTATTAATCGAAATATTTTGAGCTAGTGAATGGAAGGATTTGCTAGTGGTTAAATGAAAACAAATAGTTTTTTAGTGATAGTGGTTAGCGTTATTTCTTGCAGCTGTTAAACGATTTAGTGAGGCAGAGATGCCTCCATCCTTACTTACGAACGACCGCGGGCGTCTACATTGCACGATTTCCCTCGGCTCGGTACTCCTTTTTTATCTCTCTTCATTCCATCCATTAAGCCTTTTACCTTTCTCCTTCATACTTTTTTTTGCCAATAATCATGAAAGTGGTTTTCGGCATCCCATCTCCCCTCACATCTTCATACTTTCTCTGTCCCTTTCTGATTTCCTCCAGCAATTTCCTTCTCCCTTCTACCATGTCCAACCGACAGTGAAGCTTCCATCAATATTCTAAAGCTGAGCCTATCCAAAAGATAGAGAGGTTCTACATGCTGAGGCTGATGCCAAAAGTAACTTTCCATTCGATCTACATGCGTGTGTGCTTAGTATTTCATGTCGCGTTAACTTGAAGTGTAGCTCTGCCGAATCTAAGGGCGCTATCGCCACATAAGTGCTCTTAGATCGTTCGCGTAAGGTAGGTATGTATCGCACTATGGAAACCAATGCGAAGGCGGCTTCCAGTCAGCCTTCCTCGAGCGGGACTATTAAAAAACGTACACTTCAGAGAGGGATGAGAAACAGCGCAAACAGCGCTGCAGATATAGCGTGACTAGTCATCACGGCACGGTGTTTTTTAGGCTTGCATTTATGCTGTGCCAATTCTATGAGATCTCCGACCAATGAATGAAATGCCAACCGCGTCCTGTGTCTGGCCACAGAGATAGGATTGTAACTGTGTAATCATGAGATTGCCTAGCACTGTCATCTAACTCCACAACCCCTGCGAATCCTCATCTGTCGCATGCGTCTAGTGGCGTGGACTAGCGCCAGCCGTTTGTTCAGTAAAGTGTTTCGTTGTAGTGCGTGAAAACTCTTAATAGAAAACTGAAGGTGGTAAGTGGGATTATGTCGTTTATATGCGCAGCAGAAGTCAATTTTATTCGGGATAAGAGATCGTCTTCATCATTCTTATTTTTTAACCTCGCCGAATAGTTTATACAGTTTACCCAAAGGCATGGAGTCAGTATAAAATAATTTCTCCTCACATTTAATTCCTGCAATACGAGTTGATATTATCTCCTGTTTCAAAAACGCCAAGTTTTCAGTAATTGTGCTGCAACCAGTTCACGTAGATGATTGTTCTCAGCCTATCTATTGTTAAAACCCTGTCTTTGCTCCTGATCCCATATTTTGCAATACCCTTACCTCAGTACCAGGGTTTCTGCATCTTGCAATACAGCACTCCCTGTTGAACTCGTCACTGACCTTTCCTCAATACCCTTGGAGAGGTTTCCTGTCATTAGTCCTCTACTACTAATGTACTCTTATAGCTGAAGCAATTCTAGATATAGTAAATGCATTGCCCCATTTTCTCCAAGATACTCAGTCTTAAAATAACTGGGGCAACTACGCATCTTCATTCCAATTATTGAAAAGTTTGCTTTTTTGGGCACTATAGCCATTTTGGATCACAATAACGTTCTGTATTTGAATGTTCGATGTGAATGACTGAGTTCGCTGGCCAAATAAAGAAGGTTAGGAAAAATAATTGCCAGAATGAGATATAATTTGTCGTGAGAGATGAATAGAGAGATGCCATCAGCAAATCCTTGTACAAACTCTGATGATTATTGTAAGCGCAAGGGTTTTTCTTGGCATAGATGTATAATTATTATGTGATGCATAATGCTGAATAACCAAACTAACTGCTCATCAAGGTGTTAGGAGACCTATAATTCATGTCCAGGTTTTTTCCGTGTAGACCACTATAGGTAAATGATCTGGGATTAGCGTTTATAGAAATGTCTCCATTTCTGGACCGCATGCACATACACACGTGGAATCAGAAAGATTATCCTAGATAAATAACAAAAAATAATTTTCATAGTTAAGAAATGTAGTTTTCAAGCATTTCAAGAGCTCCATTGCACAATGCAGACTAGATGTGCCACTAAGCAGCGAGAATTTTGAGTGGCAGTGCATCAAGGATACATGAATTAAATAAGCATAAGGTGTGACTGTATCTGCGTGAAACGTGTGTCTGCTAAGTAGCATGGCAAGTTGTTATATTACTGCACTGTAATTAGTTGAGGTGTTTAAGAACTGATGGAGGATTATTTGGTGATAATATTTTCATACTTCAATTATTAGCTTGTGTATATTTCTCATTCTATTGGAGCGTCAAGGCAATATTTTTCCTCCATTTCTTTATTCAGGTTTAAAAAAAATGGTATGTATTATGATGGAATAATTGTCTTAGTGCTAACTCAACACACATGAATAATAGATATCTCTAGTCTTTATTTTGTTATAATGATTTGAGAATTGTTACACTACGTTTAATAACAATTATTCTTGTCAAGAAAATTAATTCCTCCATGTTCCTACTTATAACTGGAAATGGAAATACTAATTATAATTGTCACTTAAATTCTGATTTCATATAAAGGATCAATGGGAATGATTAACAAGGTTCATAATGCAAATGTTTCCAGGAATATTGATTATATTTTCTATGATTTATCTTGTTGTTTAAGTTTGTACTAACCATGACTTGATTTCCTGGAGAATGTTATCTTGTGTGGGATTTGAATGAAGTCTTTTGACATCACTTTCTTATCTGTTGCTACCAACGTATCAGAGGAATATACTTACAGTAACTTGGCCTTGAACTGGATTGATCACGATCTCTATCACTGGTACCCTCAATTAATGTTCTCTAAAATATATTTGGTAGAGTTGAAAATGTGCTGTTGGCTATAAGTCCTCTGGTTACTCTACTCATGATGCCGCTCTTCTTTTTCTTTAAAGATAAACATATGGAAGCTGTATCGTGCTGCTCCCAACCATGGAAAGGAGAAGATGTTTGCTGCAAAAAGGTTTCTCAACATGAAGGTGAAAGATATTTTTCACAATTTATTCAAATATTCAATCGCTCTAAGTTGTAATTCGTACATGGTGGAGAGTTTCAAATTAGTTAGTGTTTAAACTTCTGTTTTCAATTTATCAAAAATTTTCATGGTTACTGGTCACTAAATCATAAACCTGAAGATATTATTTTGCATTGAGTTCTCCTGAAGAAATTAACCTTAGGCCATGGTCGTAAGCAGAGTCCGAATAATTGAAATTGTTGACAGGTGCTCCTTCCATTTGATGGCGTTCAATTAGGCCCTACCTCATGCATGACGGAACGTGTTAAAACCAAGTTAAAATTATGAAATAGCCATTCAGGATATTGATAATCATATTGACTAATATATCCTCTCCTGATTGCCAATGACTGAAATATTTACGCATTATTTTTGGGAGGGTATGTTAAGGTGTGTATAGAGTTAGGCTTTAGAAATTTCATTCTTACCCCTTATGAACCAGGATGGGTGTCAATGATTTTTACAATAACATGACTATTTGATCAAAGAAAAACATCCATTTGTGGTAATGGCCTTACTGTTTTAACACAGATGTTAAGTAAATGATTGGGCATGCTTCTTGTGCTAGTTGTGCTTTAAATGCCTCATCAAATGAGTATTTAGTCATGGCTAGTATTTAGTGTTGAAATTACTTAACCTAATTTCTCTGTATTTTGATTTTAAGAAAAGATCAGTCCTATAAAGTTTGATTAATTAAACAAACTTTGTGCATTGATGCAATGTTTTTGGAATTGCAGGAGTAATTTGAGAATCCATGTTTACAATTACATGCCAATTTCAGATGCTCACCAAGATAGGAATTGTTGTGAAATGAAGCATGATCTGGAAGCTGCAACATCTGATGAGAGTCTAACTCTGCCAGAACCACCTACTGGCCTCACACATGAATGTGGAGTGTTTGGTTGTGTCTCTGCGGGGGAATGGCCCACACAGATTGATGTCCCACAAATCATTTGCCTTGGCCTTGTTGCCTTACAGCACAGGTGAGTGGTATTGAAAATTGTCTTGCATTAGGTGATCATTACTCATGGTAAATTTATCCTGGTTTATATAATTAAGGATTTAATATTCTTTGTAGAGGACAGGAGAGTGCTGGAATAGTTACTAGCTCAGGAATATATCATGCCAAAGAATTCCGTGTTCACAAAGGAATGGGAATGATCAATAGTGTTTTCAATGATGAATCTATGAAAAAGCTTAAAGGTAAGTGTGCACCAGCATGTGGCTTAAACGACTCAGTGGTGAGTGTATTAAAAAGTTTGCTCCAAATTGTGGTAATGACATCAAAGGGAAGAATTAAAAGATCTTTTCTTTTTCCTGATCCTTCAGAATTTTTAACTCTTTCATTGTTGTGGATGTTTGTAATTTTTGTTTCTATGAAGGAAATTCTTCATATTATGGTGGAGGACGAACACATGCAGTTAAATGTTGCTATATCATTGCTTTTTTATTTCATTAAAACCATTTATGTTTAATTTTGATGAAGACCATATACGAATTTGTGGTAGAAGTAGATCTTTTTTTTGTTGAAATGAAAAATGTAACTGAAAATGTGAGATGGTGATATAAATAAAGAAACCTTAATGTTCAAAATATTTGATTTGGATAATTATTTAAAGAATTCTTATGAATGAAGAATAATTATGGAGTAAATAGTGCATACTTATTATTGTATTGAAACTATACTTGGGATTCCCTATTAAGAGAATATAATTTTGCAGGTAACCTTGGTATTGGACACACTCGCTACTCAACCAGTGCAGCCTCTGAAGAGGTCAATTGCCAACCTTTTGTGGTTCACACTGCTCATGGTGCTTTAGCTGTTGCTCACAATGGGGAACTCGTTAACTGTAGCTCTCTGAGAAAAATGGTATGGGCACATATATCTGGGTTTTAGTTTGTATATTCAAACATTTCATGTGTTACTGCTTCCTACCACTGTAAATGGTTGAAGTCTAATCCAAGGGGTTCAGTCCGTGTGCTTATGATTAAAAACAATATTTTTCCTTTATCATTACATCAGGTATTAGGTCGTGGGGTTGGGCTATCAACTCATTCAGACAGTGAGTTGATCACGCAGGCACTCTGCTTGAACCCACCTGATGGAGAGGAAGAAGATGGACAGCCTGACTGGCCTGCAAGAATCAAGCATTTGGTTGATTTGGCTCCCCTGTCATATTCTTTGGTCATAATGACGGGTGATCGCATTTATGGAGTGAGAGATCCATTTGGAAACCGCCCCCTGTGTGTTGGAAGACTGCTTCCTCTGAAGTCTTTCCATGGAAACACATTGTATTCCTCATCAAATGGTGGTGGTAGGTAATGAATTATATGTATCTTAGCAAACATCTTGAATCATGCATGTGTGCATTGAAACCAAGGCTTTATAGTCGCAGAAAATCGGACAATCAGTAGAAATTTCTTGGTTCATAGACCAGAGCATGTGATTGTATGTTTTAGAAGGATTTTGATTAGTCAAAAGTTTCAAAATTCAGTTAAATCTAGCTCAAAAGTTAAAAGCATGATTTACTGTATTTACTCTGTCCCTTATTGTTTAAATCCTGAAGATTCCTTGCGGACTTTCTATTTGATAGTATCCTTTGTATCATGCTCCTTATTAGCTTTTTTTTGTTTAGCCATGTGTGAGAATATTCTCTTCCCCTAAATGCTCATTATTGTTTTCTCATCTGTTCTTTCTTTCATCCATGGTTGTTTAATCTTGAGATTGGTTGACTGCTGCCCTCCACCCTTTCCTATCTAGTGCTCTCTCCCTTACTTCCTAGTAGCTCTTCCCATATACTTTCCTCTTTATTTGGTCAATGAACTTATTACTTGGTCTTCATCTAGAGACTTTTTCCTCTATTTTACCTTCAATTATGTTCTTCACAAACCCATTGTGTGTCAGGGTATGTCCAATCCATCTGGTTTTCTTTTCTTAATAGTGGTGTATGTGGTCCTTTGCTCTTCAACTCATATCTAAACTTCATCATTTCTTATTTTTTCTGTCCATTTTATCTTCAGCATCCTTCTCCAGTGCCAGGTTTCGAAGGCTTCTAGTCTTTTCTGGTCTACTTTTCCATTGCTTAATGCTTCGAATCCATAGTGTGCTATGATCCACCCAAATTTTTCATATACTGTTTCCTAGTGTTTAGCCCTATCTTCTTTGAACACAATGGTTGTCTTTTTTCCCTGAACAATTTCTTTTCTTGGGCTGTTCTTCTCTTGATGTCCCTTTTACTCCTTCTGTCCCACGTGATGGTACTTCCGAGATAAGTAAAGGAATTCACATCCTCAAATTTCTCTCCTCTCAATGTGACTTCACCATTCTGCTTTTCTCCTCTGCATGCTAGGATTTTATTCATTGTCTTTTTCTTATGTTGTACTCTTGGAGAACTTTGTCCATTGCATTTAGTGACCTTTGAAGAGCATGATGATTTCCTGCTACAACTGCGGTATTGTCTGTGAAGCATAGCATGATTATTCTACTCTGTTAATCTTTATTCTGTTCAGTCCAAGTTCTTATGCCTTTCTTATAGCCTCCTCCAAGTACATGGTGAGAGGTAGAATCCTTTTCCTTCTTCTCTGTTTATTTTGCTTCTATTTGTCTTCCATCTCTCATTCACATTGTGATGCTTGTTGTATTTGTTGTGGATTGGATGATACGGGTAAATAACTATTCGTATACTGCCAGTTAACAAACAATATCATGTATTAACTATAACACCGTACACCATACCAAGGACACGTGTAGTGACCCGGAAATCTCTTTTCCCACTGGCATCCCGGAAGGGGTTACCACAAAATGGCCACTAAAACAAATGAGCTGTGAAATTCACAATAGCAGACATAAAACGAGGCAACTCATACATGACAGTATTGTTGGTAGATTATTCTTCTTTCATTCTAATCCATTCTGATTTTTCCAGCTGTCTGAATGTTTTGTTCCCCTTGAAATTGTTGAAGACTTTCTCCTGTTCGACAAATGCCTTGTACAATGGCTTGTTCAAATGTGTTGTTTTTTCCACGATTACTCATAGGAAGAGTATGGCCTCCCTGGTACCTCTGTTTTTCCTGAAGACCTATTGATTTTCCTAGATGTTGTCTTCAGTTTTTTCTTTACTTCCTCCTGCTGATTATTCATTTGACTATTTTAATGCATGCGGCACTAAACTTATACGATGCTCCTTACATCTCCCAGTCCTTTACTTTTTTGGTATCATGATCATTACGCTCCTCTGGAAGTTTTCTGCTTTGGTAGCTATCTTTGATTATTTTGTACTCATTGTTCTAGGCTGTACTTCTGAGAACTTTAATTATATCTCCATTAATTTTGTCTGCTCCAAGTGCTTCATTTTTCTTGAGGCCTTTTATTGCTCTATCGAGTTTGCTCCTCAATATGTGTGGGCTCTGGTAATCCTTGTCAGCCTCGTTCTCATCTTTCATTTGGTTTTCTTCCTGTGGAATTGGCCCTTGGTAAAGTTCTCTGATGTATTGCTTCCACCTATTTCCAATGTCTTCACCCTCTATCAGTATATTCCCGTTTGCATCCTTGATGTTGTTGTTTTTCATTTTTCTGTCTCCATGTGTTTCTTCTCTAGTTTGTTTGCTGTTTTGATGTTTCCCTTCTTCATATTTCGGTCAACTTCTTTGCAGCAGTTTTTGATCCAATTCTCCCTAGCCTTCTTGCATTCTCAATTAACTTGGTTCCCATGCTTCTTATAGAGGGTGGCCATATCTTCATTTCTGGCGTTCTTGTGTTTTGTTAATCATTCTATCAGTGTCCTAATCTTGATTGTTATCCATGGCTTTGTGAGACCCTATTGCTTACCATTTGCTCTTCTGCAACTTCTTCAGCTCATTCCTTTCTTCTTTGGTGTCCATTTCTCCTATATTTTCTAGTTTCTCGACATTGGATGTGGTGAATCTTTCTGTTCCTTGCTTTAGCCAGCATCTGTGTGTCCCATCTTGATTCATGTTTTATCTTCTTAATTTCTGTGTACCAAAGGCAGATCTTCATGACTACTAGGTTGTGGTCATTGTTTATATCACGATATATATGCAGTGAGATAATTCTTGTACTACTTTATTTGGTTCTTGTTTCTGACTCTGACTAGTATGTAGTCTAATTGGTATCTGGCAATATCACCTTTCATCTTCCATGGATATTTCCTGTGCTGATGCTGCTCAAAGAGAGTGTTAGCTATTACCATATTCTTCTCATTGCAGAATTCTTGCAGTCTTTCTCCTTTGGCATTTCTTTTGCCCTCACGAAAATGTCCTACACAATTTTCCTCTCTTCCCTCTCCTACCACTATGTTCCAGACTCTCATTATAGTGAGGTTTTCATTCCCCTTCCCCACCCCAAGGACACTTTCATTTTGCTTTTACACTTCTTCTGTTTCCTCTTCCATATGGCTAGACTTAGACATGTAGACCTGCACTATAATGGTGTCTGTCAGCTCTCCCTCCAGCCTCACCATCAGAATCCTCTTTCTGTGCTGCCTGACTGACTTCACTCTTATTCTCCATTCTTTCTTCAGTGTGATGCCCTCTCCTTCAATCTTCTGGTTGTCTCCCAAATATATCACTTGATATTGGATGCTCCTGGAATCGTCTTCCCCCACCCACTTGACCTTGCTGACTCCAAGTATATTCACCCTCAACCTCTCCATCTTCACATTTTACAGCTTCCTGCTCACTTGTAAAGATCTCACATTCCATTCCCCTAGCCTGCATTTGTCCAATCTGACTGATGTACCCCTCCCATTAGTCCTTACCCAGAGAGTTGATTGGAGGACTATTTTAAGAGTAGTGCCATCATGTCATATATTATTCGAATGCAAGGTTGTATCATGAAGGGAGGTTAATACGTTAGCTTCCCCATTACCTTCCACGTCGCGGCACCCTGGCTGATCCCATGAACTTCACCCTCACCTGAAGCTGTGGCTTTTGATACTGGTTTGATCTCCTTGATCTGCACCATCACTGCCTTCTGCTAAGACTGCTGCCTCTCAGTAGTGGGGTCAGCTCTGTTCTCTATACATTATCATTTCTGATTTCATCCATCCATGTTCAACATCCATCCCTTACACCTCTCTCTTCACCTCCTCATTGGTAGCTGCATTTTCTTCAAACATGGCCCTTTTCTTTTTCACTTCTTGTAGCACCTATCCTGGTAACATTTTTTTTCATCATTGAATGAACAATATTGCCGATCTGACATATTTAGGAAAAATTTTGATTTTAGTTGGTATGGAAGCATCAGCTTCCGCAGAGGTTTAAAATGTAGTTCAGCAGAAATCATAACAGTTGGCAACTTCAAAACTTCTGCTTAAGTCCAATTTTTTCTTTACAAAGAAGTACAGTTTTTGTCTCTCTTCTGAGAAGTTTCTCCAATGTCAGATTGGCAGAATTATTCCCTCTGTGGCAGTTACCATTTTCTGCATATCTTGTATTTAGATTATATTTCCATTTTCTCCCCATTAATTTTTATATCGTATCCTTTTCGGGCCCAACCACTGCAACTGAAGTTTCGGGTCTTTTGATGTCTCTTCCATGACTGTGTCTTCAATGAAGATGTCATCTGAGAGACAAAGCATATTAATGTATCCATTTACCCTAACGTCTTTTATTTATATTCCTTTGGGTTCTCTGCTTCCTCTTTTTAGTATATGTCGTAAGATTTTTGGTGTTAGGGTATGCCCATATGTCACCCTCTTGTTTATTTTAGCTTGTATATTTCTTCTTTCCTTCATTCTCATTGAGGTGACTTTGTTCTCATAGAGCTAGTAGATTACAATTCCATTATTGTAATCCAATTTCATCTAAGAAGTCTAAATGGCTTGTTATATTCATCAAGTCCTCCTTAAACTCAACCTGTATCTTATTCCAGACAGCATGTGAGGTTAAGGCAACATTTCATAAGGCTGTCATAATCTTGGCAACAATGTCAATGTTTGCGTAATTCTGCGGCAGAGTTAAAAAAAAGGAGAAGGTTGTGTTCACAAGGTTAATTAAGGACTCAGCAAGGTTATTTCTGTGAGGTTCCTCTTGTTCATTTTTATGGGGAAGCATGAAAATTTTTGTTGCAAGCAAGAAACTTCAACCTTGTTCTGTAAATGCTGCCAAAATGCTGCAGCAGCATTTGATAAACTAGGTTGTTTCTTCAGGGTTTCTCCAGCGAGTACTTGCGGAGGATCATTAGAATTTTTTCAACCTTGTTTCGTAACTGCTGCCATAATGCAGCAAAAAATTGATTAAACAACATCGCATTGGCAAGGTTAATTAAGGTTTCAGCAAGGTTATTCCTTTAATGTTCTTCTGCCTTGTGTACACAAATGGCAGACCAATAAAATAAGCAATGGGAGAAACTCAGGACACATGAAGATAAGTGTGTTGCTATATTGTTTGCAGTATTTAATGCTTTTCCCTGTTGGTTGGAGAGTATTCATAAAAATTGTGAGGATGCATGGGTAACAATTTTATCTGATTCACATTACGAAA
Organism: Ceriagrion tenellum; assembly: GCA_963169105.1. Taxonomy (NCBI): domain Eukaryota; kingdom Metazoa; phylum Arthropoda; class Insecta; order Odonata; family Coenagrionidae; genus Ceriagrion; species Ceriagrion tenellum. The sequence continues at coordinate 32,429,553 of OY720632.1, forward strand.
TAGTTGGTCTCAGAGTGTGTAATATGGATTCTAATAGTTGCCATACTGTCGTGCATGGTAGTGATGGAAGAGTTGTGATGAGTAATGATCATCACAATGTATTTCGTGCCCAGTATGAATCAAAAGACTGTAAATCTGGCCAGGAGATGGTGCTAACCACCATGCCCTTTCTGATGAACCTAATGAGTTTGCGTTGCCAACTGCAGACAGTAGCGGATGGTTTTGCATGGCTTAATTCATTGTGATACAGCAATATTATCATTATGTTTACTTCCCTTATCATGATATTTTTATTAGTGATTAATGGGCATGTTTAAATGGCTCTCGCAAGTAACTTGAGTGTCAGTAGTTGGATACTGTCGTGGAGTTTTGCACCAGGAATTTTCGCTGCAAGAAATCAGCTTTTCTTAGCATTAATCTCACTTCACAACTAGCTGGAATAAAATAGCAGGAATGTAGCAGCACAGCCATTTAATGAATGTTACAACTATTGCAACAACATTTGAAAGTTGGGTTTGATGCTAGGTTTGAATGATAGCCTTGCTGTAACATTTGATTATTAACATTTTGATAAAATTGAAGAATTTACATTGCTAAAACATTTCAGTATTGTCCTTCCTACAACTCTGCAGTACTAACCTCACCACAACATTGTAATGATAACCTTGCTGCAACATTACTAAACATGCATTAGCAATCTTACCTCTAAGTTTAACTTTGAAATTGTAACATTACTGCAAGGTCACAACCTTGCAGATGTAACATTATTGCAATGCTACTGCAAGCTTAATGTGCTGTTTTGAATGCATTGTGTACAGATGTAATACCTCTTATACTAGTGTCCATTAGTGGAGTACGATCTGCCAGGTTCCCCTGTTTTACCTAAATACAAATAGGATATGTGATAAATGTTCACGTCTTTATTATTCCCATCCTTTGAATGGTTATTCATGTAAGTATTTTGGATGTATGTTCGCACATCTATTTGTGGTAGTTAGCTTTAAGGCTTGTGATTAATTAAATCCATTATTTAATTAATGTAGGCCACCTATTTGAGTGAATTATGTTTTTCTGTGCATGCATGTGGGTTTTGGCATTTTTCCTTTGCTGTCCTCCATGAGAAGTAAGACTGTGATGTCAAATTATCTCTTCTCTTTGCTCATTACTGCTCTACTTCTCTGGGCTACACTACTGCATTAAGATGAAATCACTTAAAACTAGAAATTGAAAGAACTAAAAAGCAGAACTTTAATCAAAGAAACTATTCTGTTCATTAAGAGCAAGATACGATATGTGAAGTAATCAGTCTTTTTTTTGCCCCTCATGCCCTATTTTATATTTATGGTGGAAAAAAATTTCTTTTCTCTGAGTAACCCTTGGTCGCACTTCATTTTTCTTTTATCTCAAAAGATCTGCACTTTAGTGTAGGCATGCAATAATGCATTAATGATATCTACTAGAATTGACTGAATCTTTGGATATAACCTAAGTGCATACATCAGCTGTTTTTACTGATCCATTTTTGATATGAAGCTATTTGAGGTGCTAATTTACTACTGCAGAAAGTCTTGGTCTGATAAAGTTTTGTAATTCTTAATAAAGTTGTTCTTTTCTCTTCCAGGTGACTCTGTAACTACTAATGGAGGGGGTGAGGAGGGTTGGGTTATATCTTCGGAATCATGTGGTTTCCTATCTATTGGGGCTCGTTATTTGAGAGAAGTGCGCCCTGGGGAGATAGTAGAAATAACACGTCAAGGTGTTCGAACTGTATGCATTGTTGACCGACCAAAGGACTATCCTAAAACGGCATTTTGCATATTTGAATATGTGTATTTTGCACGTTCAGATTCGATATTTGAAGGTGAGATAGTATCATGATTTTTTTCTCTAATAAATTGATAGAAGGTTATTCTGATGGACTATTTATCATCATAGTTAACCAAAAGGTCTATGGTTTCATGGTTACATAAGGTTTGTTATTACTGAATATTATTTGAGTAATAAATGATTGTCAGGGCCTTCTATGTCTTGGGTCTTTAAATGGTTACAATGAGCATAAATCTAATTTCATTTTACATTTTTCATGTTGGAGGAATGTATAGATTTTGAACAGGTGTTATTGAATTGGGACAGGGATGCTGGATTAGAAAATGTGAAAGAAAGAGGGAGAAAGTAGTGAAGAAGAGGGGAAAATAATTCTTTAAAAATTAGAAAATGAAAGATTAGAAATAATCTGTGCTGATTATGGAGATGGTGTAAGATAGAAGACATTGAAGGTGAAAAAGATGGTATGAATGTGGCGTGCAGGGCAGAAGTGGTGTTAGTCCAAAGCTGTTGTTTGAAGAAAAACAGGAAAGGAGGCAGAAAATAGGATGGAAAGTAATGATAGCTGTTGGAAAGTGCTGCACCTTGTGAGGAAAAGAGTGAAGAATAGACTTGCCTAACTTTGCCCCTGAAAAGAAGACGTCATGTTGTGCACAGATATGCCATTATCTCAAATGAGTCAATTTCGGACTGAAACCACTTCTGCTTTTTATGCCTCAAATGGTCCATCAGAAGCCAATTGCCTAGATTGGTAGGATACCATAAGTAAAAGAAGTCTTTTATCTAGTTTTCTGACAATGCTTAGGACACATTTTTACGAAACTGCACATTTTTGATAACGTGATCTGGTCTATGAAGGGAAGAGCATTTTTGGTGTAACACATTGTGTCACTGAGTGTAACTTGCATGCAGCACTCCTATTATCTTTTTCAAATGTCTTGGAAGCTAGGAGGCTGAACTAAAATTTGTTGGGGTGGGCGCCTTTAATGTGAGTCTGGATCTGTTGGAAAGCCTACACTGCCACGGTTGGGGAACTGCCGCCAAGAGGGAGGGATTCTAGGTGAACATTGCCGACATTATTGTCCCTCAGCTGGGAAAACTGCCTGTCTTACAATGAGAGAGGATCTGTGGTATTGAGGTTTGGCAACACAGCAAGCAGAATTGTGAAGCTCGCCTTACGGAGGTCTGAGAGCTATTGCATTTCGAGGCTCTACACTGTGCCTACAATACCCTGATTAGCTCTAGGAAAGTCACGTGAAGAGAAATTTTCTCTTTGCTCACCCCCACAAGTTTACGTCCAGCCTCTTAGCACCCAAGACATTTGGAAAAGATAATAGCGGTCTGTGTGTATCAGTGTTTCCCTCTGAGCCTCGTGCTGAGAGCATTAATTCTGCTGCTAAATTTATAAGTGAGAAGTTCAAATTGCCATTAACCGTTATGGCAGGTGAAGCACCTAGCTGCTCCAAGAGGAAGCAGGGCACATATTGTGCCGCTAATTGGTGCCAAAATTTTGTGCATGGTCTTCCATGGTGTGATAATAGGATAAGTTCATTTTGATTTCTTGTTTATTCAAATCAGTTTTTTTTTTCAAATTTTAAGGAAGTACATCGTCTCACATAAACATTCATTTCAACCTCCAAAAAGGAAATAGAGAGTTCATAAGTATGAATAAGCTTATGTATAACAACTTTTATGGGTATTGTTAGCCTTTAAAGTTTCTGGAAAACATCCATGTATGTAAGTATACATATTCAAAATTGGAAAGTCTCCATATCAAAATGTTAACTTTTACATTATTGAAGTTATAGATAGAACATTACTCCGAATGTATTGTCAACTAGAGTAATTTTAGCATGGAAAACTTTGATTTTGTTGGTATATAAGTATGAACTTTAATGTCTTAAAACTCATGGAGATTTATTAAGGTTGCTGGTTAATGGAAACTGCAAGCACATTTATTAAGCCTATATATAATCTTTTTATCATTAAATATCACATACCTTCATTTTGCTCCAAAATGGAAAAAATACTTGCTTTATTATTATTAGTTGCATATGGACCCTTTTTTTATTGGATCAAGCAAAGCATTATGACTCATTTTTAAGTTTCTTTCTTAACTTCCACACTTCTCTCATTCTTTCTCCGTGGATCTCTTTCTCTCTTCCGTCCACTTTGTCCCTGGTTTCTTTGGGACTTCATTCTCTGGCATTACCAGATTCTCAGGGACTGAGTTTCTCCCAGGATAAGGGGATCCTCTCCACCAAGTGCCAACAGCCTCTATGGAGGGCCGATGAGAGGGTGGAGATTGGGCACCCTGTTGTCCTAGGGGTGGGAAATAACCCCTAAATGCGGATGAGCCATTGAGTGGCCAATGGCATAGGAGGCAGAAGGTCACGTCTGTAGTGGGAACCATCGGTGACCTACTGTACACCACACTCCAGGAATTGACAATCCCTGGTTCTAATTTTCCAGTGGAATACTGGACTTACAAGCTCATAAGCAATCATGACTTGCTCTTTTACTATTGATCTCAGTTTATTTTAAGAAACCAGGGACTTTTGAAGATGCAGATGTTTCACCGTGATAACTTATGAGATCCTATTACACTCACATAATATACAAAAGTTACATTTTGTTCCCAAAAAGTATCCATCATCTACTGGACTTGATCCATCTGGCAAGTTGCTTTCATGAACACATTCATTTATTCTGTTGATAGGTCAAATGGTTTACTCAGTTCGTATGCAGTGTGGTCGTGTTCTTGCCCGTGAATCTTTTGTGGAGGCTGATGTTGTCAGCTCAGTTCCAGAATCAGGCACTGCAGCTGCTCATGGTTTTTCTCAAGAGGTAAGTTTTTTTTGGCACTTCAATGGTATTGAAAATTCCTGTCTATTCCTCCCATGATGATCCCATTTTGAGAAAAATCAATTTAAAAACAGGTTATTCATTGTCAAAATTGTTAGTTCTTGCAAAAATTTCCATTGATACATTCCTTTTTTATTGTGTAAATTTGGGAGAGTTGGGAAACTGGTGACTTGAATGTTTTTATAGGTTCCTTCACAAGTCATTGGAAATATTTTTGGGATAACTTATAGTTATGGTAAGATATCTATGGCATTTCTGGTGCTGGTTGTTTTAATTGATTTTTTTCTCAGTATGCTATATCATTCATCCTTTTTAATGGTATCACGAAAACTATAATAATCACAGATACATTCTGTAAGTTTCAGGAAAATGCTGTACTTTGCACCCCTCGTTGGTTAAATTTGAGGAAAAGTTTTTGCTTGAAAGTACTTCTCCTAAATTTTTTAAATTATTGTTTTTGTGGAAATAAAAAGCTGACCATAGCTCAATAATTTGGAAAAAAAATCAATATTGACTTAGAAATCATTCTATATTGATTATTTTCACTTGTTTTTTCTTTAAAATGTTTATATTTTGAATTAAAACATTTTTAAATTCTTGCATAGTTTTATAATAGCACAAAATGTGAAGTTTTTCCTTGAGAGGCATCATATCCTGTGGTGCATCATCAGCAGCTTAGGTTGTGTGATATAAAAAGGGAACAAGATTGAAATGGTTTATTTCATTTAAAAGCATTGGTTTTATATGAAGTCAAACTTTACTATGAAGTGTTTAAAGTTAATTCTTCCTCATTTTAGTATGCTGAATAATAATTTCCCTGAAAATCATTCCATAAACATTTGTTTTTCATTTATTATATTCTTTTTTGGGATATGAGGTTTTCTAATAATTTTTGCTGTTTTATCGAGTGAGTAAGAAAAAGAAGAGGAGAAGAAAAGTACCCATAAAAATAGGGACTGTGAACATTAGGGCCATGATGAGGGCAGGGAAGCTGGAGAAAATTAAACGGGAAATGGATAGAGGGAATGTAGATGCCTTGGGGCTGTGCGAGGTGACATGGAAGGACAGCGGGGACTTTTGGAGTGCTAGTTACCAGGCTATCTATAGTGGTGGATTGGAGAGTCAACGTGGGGTAGCTATAGTATTGAACGCAAACTTGGGAATGAGGGTAGTAAATAGGTGAGCTACAGGATACTTGAGGTAGAAATAAAAGCATGCCCTACAAATTTCATTTTGGTTCAGGTGTACATGCCTATGATGAATCATAGGGAGGAAGATGAGGTGTGTGAACATATAGGGGAGATAATCAGAGAAGTCCTGGGCAAGATAAACTTAATAGTAAATGGGGACTGGAACGCAGGAGTGGGGGAAGGGAGAGACAGGTGTGAAATGGGAAAGGTTTGGATTAGGAATGAGAAAAAATCACAGAGAGAATGCAGTAGAGTTTTGTAGGAGAAATAAATTAGTAGTGACAAACACTTGGATTAAATACCATCGTAGGAGGAGGTACACATGGAAAATGCTGGGAGACACTGGGAGATATCAAATTGACTACATCATGGCTAGGCAAAGATTCAGGAACAGTGTGAAGAACTTGTGGAGCTATCCAGGAGCTGAATCAGACTCTGATCATAATTTAGTATTGATGAATTGTGAGGTCAGATTAAAAAAGCTTAATAAGAGTAGGAGGATGAAGAGGTGGTACCTCGAAGCATTGAAAGGGGAAAAAAGGAGGGAATACCAATAGTTAGTGAAAAGGAACATAGATGAAGACAAGGAAATTGATACAATCGAGGAAAAATGGGAGAATATTAAAACAGGCATTGTAAGAGCAGCTTAGAAAACAATAGGAGCAGGGGAAATGAGGAAGGTTAAGAAGCAGTGGGTTATGGAAGAATTGATTAAGAAAATGGAGGAGAGAAGAAATTGGAAAAACGTCCACACTGTCATAGGTAAGGCGAAATAAAAGGAGCTAAATAATCAATTGTGGCAAATAACCAATTTGCATAGGAAAATTGGTGGAAAAGGCAATGCGAGGAAATGAAGAAACTTAATAAAGAGGGGGAAGTGGGCATGTTATACGCTAGGGTAAAATTGCTATCGGCAGGTTAGCAAGGGCAAACAGTACCAAGGATTAAGGACAAGAGTGGCAGAATATTAATCGAGCAGGAAGATATTCAAGAAAGATGGAGTGAATATATGGGTAATCTTCATATGACAGTGATAGTAGACCTACTAATTTAGATATAGTAGAGGAGGGAAGCGTGGATGAAGATAACCTCGGGCCAATAATTCTTGACAGTGAAATAGAGAAAGCATTGAAAGAGACGAAGGCAAGAAGAGCTGTAGGAGTGGGCAACATACCTTCGTAGCTGCTAAAGAGTGTAGGAAATTAAGGGAGGCAAGCTTTTTTTGAACTTATACGTAGGATCAACGAGGAAGGAGTATGGCCCGAGGACTTCGTGAAAAAAGTCTTGATTCCTATCCCGAAAAAGAAGAATGCATCAGAATGCAAGAACTATAGAACAATCAGTTTGACTTCACATACAGCCAAAATTTTACTTTGAATAATCAATAGAAGGTTAGAGAGTAAGGCCAATAACAACTTGGGCGATACTAGTTTGGGTTCCGGAATGGAAGATCAACTTGGGATGTGATTGCGGTGATGAGGACACTTATAGAAAGAAACATTAGAGTATAATCAAGCCGTTTTTGCTTGTTTTATTGATATTGAAAAGCTTTTGACAGGGTAAATTGAAATAAACTAACAGAAATACTCCGGAAAATGGGAATAGACTGGCAAGACAGGAGACTGATCCGAAACTTATATATGACGCAAAGGGTGCAGGTGAGGGTCGCTGATGGTGAATCAGGGTGGGCAAGTATAGCTCGTGGAGTAAGATAAGGGTGCCCATTGTCGCCATTGCTTTTCAACATTAAGATGAGGAAATGGTAAGACAGGCATGGGAAGAACTTGAGGTCAGAATCAAAGCAGTAGGGCATCAGATAAATTCAGTTTGATTGGAGGATGATCAGGCATTGGTTAGTGGATCTTTGAAGGGACTTCAAGCTTTGGTAGATGCTTTAGAAATGCTGTGCAGGATATGCAGAATGAAGATAAATCATAAGAAAACAAAAGTAATATGATTCTCTAGGACAAAGAAAGTACGCTTGTTATTAAAGTTGGAGGACACAAACTCTAGGAAGTATAGCAATTTAACACGTTCAGCGCTCAAGGACGTTCTAGAACTTCCTATGGGTGCTATCGGCTGGCTCAGGACGTTCCTGAACGTCCACGCTCAAGCCTCCCTTTATGGCTGGCCAGCGGGCTCAAGTCACCAGTTAGGCGATTTTGTTTTCAATGGCGTCATAGCTTAGGCTTTGCCGTTCACTAACTTGTGCTGCGTTCTAGAATGCGTTGTTTTGTTGCATAGTGGCATTGTTTTAAACTTTATGAATTTTAATGGTTTAGATCACTTTATTAACCCTTTCAACGCAAAGCAAAAAATTGATGTACCTTCCTGATGACGAGATTCAGTTTTTAGCATATTCATATTCAGCACGACGAAATAAGACAAAAGTGAGCAAAGAAAAAAAAATTCAAAAGTGAGCAAAACAGATCGACAGCCAATCTCCTACCCAAATGCCCCACAGTATGCTTCAGACGTCCACCTAACCTAGCCAATATCTTCTCCGCTCCAATTCTTCGCTGGAGGGTATATCGAATGACACTCCCCGTCCCACCACACAGAGATGCAACAAGCCACGGTGCAAAACGTGCAACATGTTCCGCTCCCTATCCTTTTCTCAAAGTCCCAACACAGATACGCCGTTTGACATCAAAGCCTCTGGCTCTTGCGACTCCCACAACTTAGTCTATGTTTTACAATGCAAACTATGTCCCTGTTTTTATGTTGTCCGTCCTTTCCTTTAACTGTCCGCCTTATACGCTTCACATTTAGCGAGAGGTATCTCTCTTCCCGCCCAAATACTGCCACCCACTCCCCCTCCCCTGCCTCTCCTCTCGGAATGGCCAGATCTCGCCACCTTATTCAATCTTCCGGCGCCGCCCTTGGGCGTAATTAATAATTAATTTCAGATGTGACATTTCCCAGCTAACTGGAAAGCCTTTTTAATGGATTTTTTATCCTTTTTATTAGTGTAATTTTTGTGAGGTCATTGCTATCAGATACAAAGACATGGAAATTTAGATGTGAAAGAGTCATCCTTAGTTATACATAATTGCACATTGAAATGGTGTATTTTCTAAATGTTGAATTGCATGCTCTACGTTTGCTAGATGAATTCTTAAAGTGAAATTCCACTGTATGTGCTCCCTGTAAAAAGAAACAAGTTGGAAAAATATGCTCAAGTTATTCGGTGTTGTTGGGATCACATTCCATTATATAGCTGTAACTTATGAAATGATATCTTTAGGGGTGCTATCATTGTAAATATATCCCTCCTGATGCACTAAGAACTCGTTTTTACTCAGACTACGAGCGATGCATTATTAAATCAATATCCATAACAAAATTAGAATTGCCTCCACCCACAAAATGAAAATGGGGAATAATTACATCAGAAGACACTACTTTATGCATCAGAAACTCGTATTTTTCACGTAAAATAAGCAACCACAATAAAAACTAAGTTCCACTGAATGTACTCCATTAATTACACGTCACCATTTACGCTCCCAAAACCTTATCCCTTACATCCTTACACGGCTGGTGTACTAACAACCCCTGCCACACGTCCATGCGGCGGCTTGCAGGGTAGTATGTAGATGTAGATTATTTAAATTAGTGCCTTTTACTATCTCAACATTTGTTCCGATGGAAGCTTGTTTTTTATTCGTTCGATGAAAGAGACTCAGGAAGTTTAATTTAAAATGTCCTTAAAAAGTCAACCACAATAAACCTCTTTATATTATTAATTAAGATTTCTGCGAATATAAGATTTTTTCTCACCCTAAAAATAATAAAATTCGATGTTACAAACTTACTGAAATGAAAATGACAAAACATGGCGAGAGAATGCGCAAAGTATTTCAGAAGTAAGGTCGGAAAAGAAGCAATTGAGGATTAAGTTTTCAGCTCCGGCTTAGGTGTGTTCCGTAATGATTTCAAATATTAGTGCTGGACGATGTCTTCCTTGTTGTTGCCACTCTTTCGTGGTGAGAGCTACTCGTAGTTGTTCCCAAGAATGCCGTATTCTGGCACGCAAAAAATTTTGCGTTAATTTCTTCCACCACTGTACATCAATTTTTTGCTTCGTGTTTAAAGGGTTAATTACTTAGGTAGTATGCTAGAGGAAAACAGAAATAGTGGCAAAGACATACAGAAGAGAATAGCGCTAGCTAAGGAGGTGTTCAGTAATAGAAGGGAGCTGATGACGGGGACGTTGGGTAAGGATGTGAAGAAGAGGCTGGTGAAGAGCTATCGATGTGGAGCATAGTGTTGTATGGGGCAGAAACATAGACCCTCAGAAAGGAGGATGAGAATAGGCTGCAGGCATTGGAGATGTGGATGAGGAGAAGGTTAGGTGGATGGAAAGGAAGACTAACGAGGAAGAGTTAAGAGATGGTGGGCGAGGAAAGGAAACTTCTGAATGAAATCCGGGATGGTTTGCTCAAGATTTGGATAGAGGGAAGGATGTTGGGGAAGCAGGGGAGGGGAAGGAAGAGAATAGGTTTCATGGACGGGATGATGATGGGTAGATCGTATTAGAGGCGTAAAAGGATATACTGGAGGGGGATGGGTTCCTGCATGGGTAGAAAACTCGGAGGAGATTCTCTGACATTCAGCAAAACCTATCTTAACCGGTAGAATACTTTGCATGCATGCATCAAGTAAGAGTTGGGAGTGTTGTTACCAGGATTCTGTCTCAATAGGTTGGCGCATATCCATATTGGCCAATCAGGCATTACACGACTTACCTAGTCATGATTGCACTAAGATACATAATCTTATAATGAAATATTTGTGCATGCAATTGGAGTAATGCGAAAGAAAAAAATGAAGAGTATGGAAATAATTTCTGTGGCATACCTGTAAAGACTATTTATTAGCTACCTTGCCTAGCTGTATTGGCATGTTAATAGTATTGTCAATAAGAGATAAAAGGAGTGTGAATGATTTTTGTAAAATCTCTTAGACATGCAGTGGTGCAGCTGTAATATTGTATCAGGTTCCCCTCCTAAAGTCTTCATGTAGGATTCTAGCCTTGTGGTGTAAGCCATGCCTTGGTCAAAATTTTTGATTCATCCATGTGACTGGGAAGAATTTGACGAGGAATATAGCTGTTTATAACATGATATCAAATTTGCTAATTGTTGGGTCAAAATAAAAATCTTGTACACATTTACCCTGACAATAATTCTTTTAAAAATATTAAATTCAGTATAGTCTGCTAAGTGGACTGAGAACTTTATACTTTGCTTACTTTATCACAATTATGTATTTATGCCTTTCACGCACAGAGACTGAATATAACTTCTGGCTCAAATGGTATTAAATCACAGTAAGTAGCCTTAAAATTGGAATGGGCACTTTTCATCAAAATATGCTTATTCTTAATCCTGTCAGATGGTGTGCTTTTCAATGACTCTCTGTAGCTGGTACACTTACAACATGCCCTGACACAGCCATTGTTACCATATTTCAAATGTGATTACTTTATTCTTTTCAGAGTAAAATTCCTTTTGCTGAGGTTTTATGTAAGAATCGGTATGTTGGACGAACTTTCATCCAACCGAGTACAAGACTTAGGCAGCTAGGGGTAGCAAAGAAGTTTGGGGCTATCTCAGAGAATGTCATTGGCAAGCGTATTATTCTAATTGATGATTCAATTGTAAGGGGAAATACCATTGGACCAATTATTAAACTACTTCGGGATGCTGGAGCTAAGGAGGTAAGTCTTGAGCCATTTTCCTTTCAATTTTGGTTGCTTTAAAATGTTTGACCCTGTCAAAGAATTTATTTTCATTCAGTTAGGTTCAGGATCCAACTCAGGGAAATTAATAAATTGTGTTATCTTCTTAATTAAATTAATCATTGATCATGTGGCCAGGAAAGGTGGTTCTGGTAGTGAATGTTAAAAATTGATACTTATTGGTCTTGATCATTTCTACTGACCAAGGGTTTTAGCAAATCATTGTGATATCCAAGGCCCGTTAAATATCATCTGTCTGCAGTGATAATAATCAAGTAATCTCCTGTGAAAATATGTTTCAAACATCTGTAGATCACATTCAAGTTAGATGTTTGGCAAACCTATGCATTGCACACATGTACTCCATCATGTTTATTTTGCCTAGATTCATTACCAGCCATTCTCTCATAACCAAGTTGTTTCTGAATAGCAATTTATGTTTCTTTTTTGACATAGTGAAAATTACCAGCAATTATTTTTTCATATTATAAGGTTCACGTTCGAGTTGCATCACCTCCCCTGCTATATCCTTGTTATATGGGCATAAACATTCCAACAAGAGAAGAACTAATAGCTAATAAACTCCGTCCTAAGCAGCTAGCACAGCACGTGGGTAAGTCAGTTTTCATTTTTTCTTGGCATGAAAGTGACCTGAGAATTGAATGTAATCCACATTTGGTAATATGTGACTTTTTAAATGTTTTCCTGTGTAAAATTTAATAGCAGTTTGTGTTTTATAAAAAATCCTCTTAGTCGCTTTGACTCCTAAAACTTCATTCACAAGTTGTCTAAGGAAATTAATCTGATGCTTTCAACTTAACCAGGATTCATATGCAGTAAAACCTCGTTAATTTGAACCTGCTTAATTCGAAATACCACTTAATTCTAAGTTGTGAGCTGTCCCTGGCAAACGATATAGGGAATTGCATGCTAGATGGTATGGATAATTCGAATTACCGCTTAACATATGACTCGAAGTCACATTTCGCCCCGTGACTCCTGATTTTATTGGTTAATTCGTAGTTGTCTTTGGCAGTGGCGCTGCGTTTTACTAGGTCGGAAGCCTTGGGAGCGCTTATTTCGAAGTGATTAACTTTGTCCCGCTCTTGAAAACCAACCTTTACTTCATATCTATTTGGAATTAAGCTGTTCTCCCCATATCACATATCTCATGAGTAGGTACTTCCGTTTCTCTGCAAGGGTCGTAGACCGTGAGAGCGTCTCCTAACCATACCTATACCAGGAATGGAACTTGAGTCATACCCCTTCAAACTCTTCTTTACACTTTCCCCTGCATAACACGATACCATCGCAACTGCAACCCTTGGTAAGTTAGCCAGCTCATTTTTTCCCCGAATATGGAGTTACAAATGTCAGTTAATTCTAGTCAAAAGAGGAGGCTCTCCTCCTCTCCGTCTTCCCTCCCTCCACCAGCAAGGGACGGAGCCTCGGCTCGACTGTTGCGCCCTATACAGACAACTCCGGGAACTACTTTTACTTTAGTAAATCGGATGCTGCGGGCTGCGAACAGAGGCATCTGTTGAGAGAAGGCTGCGAAAAGCTTCCTATCATGCCTGCTCTTAAGGGTCGCCAGCCTTCCCCTCTCTTGCCCAAGCCCAGTCGACCGTTGCCTTCCCCTCTCTCACTCTGGTGCCTCCCTTCTCTCCGAACTGACAAGGCAGATGGAAGTCATAATCCTTGATGACCCTGATTGAAGGGCTCTGCACCTGACGACTTTACTATCTCCAGGGAAGTCACATTGATCTCTTGACTTATCATGTCAAAGGAAAAGTTAGCATTTTTATCCACCTGAGACAAGTATTGACCAGGTACAGTAATTTTAGCATTAAACATTTTTACTCTGCTGTCATATCATGTTAACGTTAGCGGCACTCGTATCGAATGTGAGGAACTTAATTAGGTGGTGATAATGATTGAGCCCAGTACATTTTTTCTCTGTTGAATTGTTTTATTCACCTAAGAAAATGCTTTAGCTTCATTCTCACCAATAGCCAGGCATTTATTCCTCCATCGTAGCTTTAAATTGCTTTTACGATTACCCTTATTGACGAAAGACTGGTGCAGATATGTCTTCGAAAAGAAAATACAATGTACTGACTCTCATGGAGAAGATAAATAATCTTCGTGAGGTGGACACTGTGGTGAAAACAAAAATGGACATCGCAAAGCAATACGGTATTCCGCAATCAACGCCGTCGACTTACATTAAAAATCACAAGCAGAAAGCGGAAAGGACGACAGCAGGAAGAAGAGAAATCGGGGAGCAAAGCATGAAAAGGTAGAGAGCGAGTTGTTGGATTGGGTCTTCCAATGTAGGGCAAATAATATCCCTCTGTCTGGTCCCTTAGTAAAAGAGAAGGCCGAAATGATCGCTCTTAAATTAGGTGAAGAATTTAAATGCTCCAATGGGTGGCTGCAGAGATTCCAGATGAGGAATAATATTGTATCTTTGTGTGAGTCTGGAGAAGGCAGATCAGTGGACGTAGGTGCTGCTGAAAGGTGGCGAGAAAATGTCAAACACATTTTTCTGGACTACGCTCCAAAAGATATTTTTAATATGGGTGAGAGTGGAATCTTCTATAACATCCTGCCGGATAGGACGCTTGCTGCGAAAGGAGAAAGGTGCTGTGGAGGGAAGAAAAGCAAGGAAAGGCTGACTGTTGCACTGTGTTGCAACGTCGATGGCACCGAAAAACTTCAGCCTATGGTGATAGGAAAATACGCCCACCTTAGGTGTTTCAAAGGAATTCAAACCCTTCCTTGCGGTTATCGTGCCAATAAAAATGCTTGGATGACTGCGGCTGTATTTCGTGAGTGGCTTACGAGTTTTGAGAGAAGAATGGCTGTCCAGAATGAAAAATTCTGCTTTTAATAGATCAGTGCACCGCTCACAGCATTGAAGGGCTCAATCTTAAGAATATTAGAGTCGTTTTCCTTCCTGCTAACACCACTAGCTACATGCAGCCTCTTGATCAGGGCATTATTTATTGCCTCAAGGGATCATGCAGAAAGAACTTGGTGAGGTACATGATCAGGGAGACCGCAAGAAATATTCCTGTTCTAGACATTAGGAAGTGGAAAGTGCTGGATGCGATGAGGAATATCTGCACGTCTTGGAATGAAGTTTCCTCATCTGTTATTGCAAACTGCTTCCGTAAAGCTGGTTTTGGGGAAGAAATGGCTTTAAACGTGACTCAAGTGAAGATTTCGACTGGCCTGAAATTCATGGTGAAATTGAGTGTCCAACTAATTTTCCGGACTACGTCCGTTGCAATGACAATGTGATCACCACTTTCGAAGAATAGTTGAAGAGACCACGGTTGCTAAGTCAAATGAACTCGATGGTGACAGATGCGGGATAGAAGTAAGTGATTCGGATGGAGAAGAGGAGGCCGAAGAGCAGCTGATAAATACGCGAGTGACTCGTTAAGAGGCATTTTCTGCTATCTCGATGGTGGAAATGGCACTACAAGAAAGACTAAATTCCTATGAAAATCTTTCCCAGGCCTTGAGCATTCTGTGTAAACATGTGCACGAACTCTCCTTCTTCTTCTTAGCTTCAATCCCAATTATTTGGGGTCAGCTTTTTGGACTTTCAGCTTCCAGCATGCTCTATTCTAAGCCATGTCCTCTTTGCCACCAATCTCCAACATATCCTTCTTCACACGCTCCATCCATGTTTTCCTTGGCCTTCCTCTGCTCTTCTTTCCATCCACCTTCAGGTTCATCACTCTTTTCCCTAGATATTCACCGTCTCGTCTAACAACATAGCCAAACCACCTCAACCTGCACTCTTTCACCTTTTCTGTTATAGGTGCAATTCGCATACTCCCTCTAATGTGGTCATTCCTAATCCTGTCAGCTCTGGTAACCCCACAAACACATGTGCACGAACTCTACAAAAAGAAAAGTAAACAAACGACTATAGATTCATTTTTCTTCAAAAAATATCTTTTGTAATGTGTTTTTAGATAGCTGGTAGCTAGAATGGTCATTCAAACATTTATAACCATTTTCATTTCCAATAAAACTTTACCAAAATAATCTTCAATATATTCTTTGGAAATGTGACAAAGTTTTTTGCAAAATCACATATGCCATTTTTGACAGAATATCAAACTCAATCTTTGGGATCCTACTGGAATTTTTCGCTGACTTACAACATATGTATTATTTACGGACAAGGTAAAAATTTTCATTCCATTCATCTGAAATAGACGTGCTGGAGTAGTCCAGAGAGATGATCTTGATCCGTTTTCCTGATTGAGCATGTGCATTATAGGAAAAACACCTCTCTAACTTACTTCGCTTTGATCCTCAGATTCCTATGTCTTCCCCTAGTCGCTGGAGAGCTTTACTTGCCAACTTTCTCTGTATTCTTTTTATCATATATTTGATCTTCCCTCGCACTTCTTGTGAATCACTAGGTACGGGAGGGAGAAGGGGCTTATGAGGGGTGAGATTCTGAAACTGCGTCATAATTTCTTCTTGGGTTTCCCCGTGCTCAGGGAGGGAGGGGAGACCCTAGCTGACCTTCAGTTGATGCTCTACCATTCTCTCCATCCAAAAGGGAAGAACACATAATGCATTCTCGGAAAGCATGGGCACTTTCTTGACCAATTGAGACCCAGTACAGGTCCATGGAGCATCACACTGATGGTAAGGACGGATTAGCTGTGCTATTAGGTCGATGCATGGTGCTCCTTTAGCCAAGAACTTGGATTATGAAGCATGAAACATGGACGCAGAAGATCGCCTCTTCTGTACGTTGAAAAATTATCTCGTCAAATTTACTCAAGCCGACTGTACCCGCGGTTCAATTTGTGTGAAGATTGAGGTGATTGACGGGTGCAAAATTCAGTGAGGCAGGAAATTGTCGTAATGGATGCACGTGGCAGGCGTTTCAATATATGCGGGCTGACACAACACGCAGCGCCGTTGTTGGATGTTGGAAACAATTGACAAGTGAATCATCGCATGCAGATTCATGCCGGAAGATAATTTTTTTTCATGCAATCGCATCTAAAAAAAAGCGCACTACTCCAGATTATCCTAAGTCGGATAACATCGAAATATTTTATTCTCACGAAACTGAAGAATTGTGATCAACTACTCCAAATAGCGTGTATGCTGTACCTACCTGTTGATAAAAAAATGTAGTTAAACAATGATTTCCTGGAAAATTCAGAATATATTTGTTTATTTTCGGAAAGTACGTTTAATTTGAACCCGGATAATTCGAAGTCCAATTTTTCCGGTCCCTTCAATTTCAAATTAACAAGGTTTTACTGTAATTTTTTTCTCCCAAATGGCTTTATTGGTGGGAGAATCCTCCAGATTTAAAACCCAGATCCCCCAGTCCAGATTTAAAACATAAGGTTAAATAGCAATAATAGTTTCAACTCACTGCATAGCACAATGAAACAGTATCCCCAAAGAAATATGCACCAAGATTAGGACTAGGTAACTCCAGCTTAACTTGGGTTTTACTGAAAATTTTTGCTTATGATTGCAAGTCTTCTCATCCCTGTATCTTTGGGGTATGGTGCAAGTTTTGCAGTCTATGTCAAGCATGCAGTTTTTCCCTCCATTCACACGGCTAACAACACCTCACACCAAAAAATATTGATAGGTACAACTGTTTGTGAAAAATAAAATTTGTTGAGACTTAATAATTTTTTTTCTTTAAATTTTTTGTCTTAGATGCATTGTAAGAATAAAAAGTTCACCAGTTTAGTATATCATTAAATTGAGTAATAGTTATGAGTAACTTTAATTGAGAGCAAAATGAAAACTATGAACTATTTCTTCATTATCCTATTATTACTAATCTATTGAAAGGAATTATGGCCGAAATTGTACTAAAATTTACAATTGAAATTACACCCACTTGCAAAAAGTACCTGGCTACATTAATGTTTATAATCCCTTAAACACTTCCATTTATGAAACTCCAAGCTCGTTGGGCATTGTAAAAGTCCAGATACCTAATCGCTTGAATTATCTTGGAGTTTAAGATATTATGACCTGTAAATAACTTGTTTGTTAGGAATAGCCTCATAAAGTTTAACTCAAACTTGTAAAATAGTTTTGTATACATCGAAAAAAGTTGAGCAGTCTTATTTTATAACTGAAGGAGATTAATACTAAAAAAAGTTTTGAAATGTGGGAAAGTATGAGCCACTGATGACATATGTCATAAGTTAGTTTTAAGTTTATGGTCTCAATCAAGAATGGTTAGTCATCACACTTGATTGGGATTACAATGGCAAGATATGACACTATCAAGTATGTAAGAAATGAATCTTTTCCTGTAACAATATTCAGCAGTCATCAGTTTACACTAATAGTTGCTGTCATTGTTTGAGCCTGTTTCACTTTATGGCTAAGTTATAGATGGTTTGAAAAAGGAATCCAGTATGTATTATTCTTCATAAAGAAATTGTAAATTTTTTGGTTCCATTAAATACCGTAAATTGAAGGATTAAATATCGGGGAAAGATTATCTATGGTGAAGCTTTATTAAGTTTCAGGTTACCTTCCATTATTCTGACACATTGAATTTACTGTTACCCTCCAAATTAAAAGGAAGAATATGTTTACTTGTTGGTAAGCATTAAGGATTGGAAATCTTCTGTTGATTTATGATTTTCTTGCCGTATTTTATTGGTTTCGGAATGATTTTTTCACACGTTAAAATTTTAAGCATTGAGCTTTTGTGACTTTGTCTTGTATTTCTCTGTTTTACTTGTATCCTACTTGTTTGGTGAAGTAGAAAAAACCCAGTTCCTTGGGAAAATTTTGAGAAAAATGAAAGGAAGCACTATAAAGTTGCTCTGAAAATGTTCTAATAATGAAATTACCTATTTTTCTTCAGAAATGTTATGAAATGTATTCTGGTGTCCATTTATAACCAGGAATGGAAAATTATTACAAAAATGAGCTACTTCCTTGTAAAAATGGTGTAATGTAAAATGAAATTACTTCCTGTAGATTCAGTGCAGGAAGAGCTGGGGTAATGAGTTGTCACTCTTGGGAGGAAGAAATATTGCTTTTACCTAAGAAAAAGGTCTTTAGTCAGGTGATGTACAAAAATAAATGCAAGAAATATCAATGCCCAGGGGTATCTCTTGTTCATAAGTGATGAGTGACGGCCAATGATATAACATCACCATCACCTCTATTCTGAGAGGGTGATGTTCTTCATCCTGATCTTAAAAGCTAAATTGTTACATGTTAAGTATTAGCCATCATTTAGTTTAAAAATTAAACAATGGCTTGTACTTAACATTTCAGGGTTGGATAAAGCTGGTATAGATGAAATAGCCAAATTTTAAAAGGTTCTTCGTTTGGGTTGCCATGGTGTTCAAATGTACTATGCTCTATTTATAATATTCTTGACACAATTCTTACCCCAGCTACTTCGGTTGTTCTGCATAAAACCTCTTAAGAAATAGATATGTATGTGTGATTAAGAATAAGTATGCGATTAATCTACATCAGGGTGTGTAATATGAAACTGAATACTACAAAAGTGCTTTTAATGTGTTTTTGGAAGAAGTGGAAATGTTTTTGGACTGTCATACTTACATTAGATTCGACTAGGCATCCAATATTCCTAAGCAGTAGCTGGTATTTCTCCCAAGAAAATCAACTCCATTGAGGACCTAATTATGTACTATTAATTGTACATATATAGTGATGAAATTGGTTATTTTGATCTAACTAAATTTGAGCCATTTCCATCGTACTGTACTAACTAACCTTTTTTGAACTAATTACTGTGGATGGACGACTTAAAAAAATTTTTGAGGATTACTCTGAAAGACATGATGATCCCTGCAATGAAAATGAAATAGCAGTTTTTTACAACTATGTGAATTTATACTTTACAGGTGCTGACAGCCTGACATATTTGTCCGTAGAGGGACTAGAGGCTGCAGTATGCCATAATATGGAGGGCAAAGATTCCCCGACTGCTGGACACTGCAAGGCGTGTCTCACTGGATACTATCCTCTGAAGTTAGAGTGGTGATAGAGTGGTCAGAAGTCCTTTTGAGTTAGTTAATGCTGTTTAAATGTTTATTTTGTCATTATAGTACATGTGGTGAGGTGTAATTTGAATGATCATCTTCTTGAGCCAACTAATGTGGGACCAATTGACATTTGAAATACCTTCACTAAGTACTTATGTGTTAAGTGACCAATTTGATGGCATGAAGACCAAGTGGTTACAAATGTTGCTGTGAAAGATCAGATGTTTGATAAGGAAAAATAACATTATTTTATCAGAGTTTATATTAAGATATTGTTTTGTGGAGGATAGAGAGGACATGTTTTAGTGCTGCATTATTTTTGATTTCCATTTATACTTTTAACTAGCCAGTAAAATATTTATTGTTATTAAATATTTTTCATTGGAAAAATAGTTTCAAAATTTATTATTGGAGCTTTGACAGATAACATGTGAATTCACAAGACATTATCAAATGGCTTTTTTATTCATTCGTGTCAAAGTTCAAGTGCTTCATTATTATAAATATAAGAATTGTTATATTAAAATGTTCTTATTACATATCAGATATGCTTTTATACAATGATTAATATTTTTGTAAGTGCGGTGTAGAATTCCTACAAAATTTTGTCATATGTTGATTGATTCATTACATTTATACAAATACTTGTTAGCATTATACTTCATGTACATTGCATGTGGCAATTCTAAATGAAATCACTTGTAAAAGTTGTAATGCTTTGAATTGTATTTTTGATATGCAATCTATTGCTTTTTAAATTGAACTCTTAAGAGAGAAAGTGTTTTTATTCTGATCAATTTTATTGTAATCATGGGAGATTAATCTCAAATGATAATTGAAATGGAGTGCCGGTATGATTCTTTTCATTAGGATTATCTGGTGATAGGTAATCGATCATCAGTGGTACGATTGAAGTGATGGTACCAATTTGGCCAGTTTTATTGAATTCAATTTCCAGGTCCAAAAACATTTAATAATCTTATAACACTTTGGACTTATTATGGAGACTTAGATTAATTATATCAAGGAGTCCAGTGGTTAATTTGAGGTAAATGCTAGTTTGAAAAATCTTAGTTCCAATGAACTAAGGGGGAGAGGAATGGGAAGGACCATCCTTCCTATCCCTTACCTCAAAGGAAACACTTTCCACTGAATATGGGATATGAATTATAGGTTATGGTCATTTTAAGATCGTGTTTACTACATCACCCTGGAGGTACATAATCAATGATTGAGGCTAGATGCCCTGGCTACAAGAATGAATGGTTTATGTGAATTTAATCCTGGTTGAAGAGCAAAATAATGGAGGGGAGTGATGGAAGAGCACATTTTTAGTACATTCAACAAAA
Source organism: Ceriagrion tenellum (assembly GCA_963169105.1). Classification (NCBI taxonomy): domain Eukaryota; kingdom Metazoa; phylum Arthropoda; class Insecta; order Odonata; family Coenagrionidae; genus Ceriagrion; species Ceriagrion tenellum. The sequence goes on from OY720632.1 coordinate 32,450,584, forward strand.
AGACCCTTGTTACAATTTTTCCAGGAAAGGATATGCTGAAATACCAATGCCAGGATGAATAAAACGTGGTAAAACTTGATAATAACAAATTTTAGGGGAATGGCCTTTTATATTGGTATAGACAGATTTTTGTCTTATCCAAACTTCAGCATTCTTTGCTTTGCAAATTGTATGATCCCAGGGGTTCTATTCATTAGTCATGTATTAATGAAACATCCCTTATAATACACCTCTGTCACAAAACATTAACTTTTTCGTACTAACATTGCTTACTCGTGTGATTGCATTTATTGTTACTAATTCATCAATCATAAAACATTGCACTAATCTGTTCCGAACTTTTGAGTCTTAATGAATAAAACTTAAAAATACCCTCAAAGTCTTCAGGGTTATAAGAGTGCCTTGCATTTTGTAACATGTATATGCATATACTCCTCTGTTAACTCGCACAATCTTTATAGTTAAAAGTCATTGGCATTTCACAGATTTGGACAATGACATTTCAAATTCATTTTTGAGGAGTACAGCTTCTGCTTGCCCCAAGAAATTTAAAGTGTGGAAATCTAATAATAAGTGAATAATTATGTCGTAACACATCATAGCAGTAATTTACGTGCAAAATCCGAGAAAGAAATGAACGAGCACATGGAAATTTGATATACCATCCCATTGAAGTCTCAAAACATTGAAATCACTCGTCGCAAAATTCTGTGCCGCAAGAATTACAAAGGGGATGAGGGCATGCTCTCAACAACTCCAAAAGATCTGCATTATTGACATAAAATAATCAAGGTACAGCACAATATTATTTTTTAAGGCAAACACAATCTCACTGGAAATTGAGATAATGTAACTTCATGTTTGCAACAAGTGATGTAAAGTCGCACTTAGGGAAAAATTGTCTTTGGTGAATGAAAATGAATAAGCAAACATAGTTCAATGAAGACACTTCTATTCCGGAGGTAAGAAATGGCACGTCTTAAGTTCAATTAACAATCATGTCATCCGTCTTGTTTATTTATTTCGTTCCTTGGTGATGTCTGCCAGCTTCCTCAAGTCGACCCTCTCTCGTGGCGCTCCAACCAGCTGGCAGCAGAGAGTCGCCACAAGTCTAAAACTCAAGACTTGTGGGCAGTGGCATGTAAAATGCCACAACTCTCCATATTAAGCCAGCCTTTAATGACAACCAGTGCTTTTCTTTGCTTATAGATAGATTTTGACGTGTAGTTTTTTACAACTTGAGGTCAAAAATTCTAATCAGTCGCAAGTGAGATTACCACAGAGCTCTTACATCTTCCTTCCTTGATTAATTTACAAAGCTCAGTATTAGTGCTCAGACTTCAGAAAATTGACTGCCAGCGAGGTGATTGTTCCTGAGAATGTCTTCGGTTCAGACTGCAAGCAAAGTTAAAATAAACAGAACTTAGGAGTAAATCTCTTATCACTTAATGAGAAGATAAAAATTCGGAATGACATGGCTGATAATCCTAAAATTAAAAGGAAATGCATAGCTAATAAATACAATATCTCATCTTCTATGCTCTTCTGCTCTAGCTCAAAGAGATGCCATTAAAGAAGCTGCACTTGAGGGCAATGTAAAAGGAAACTGAAAACAGTGAAGAATGAGGAATTAGAGGATGTGCTTGCAGAATTTTAACTAGCAATAGGCAGGGGTCAGCACCTCAAAGAAGTAGAGAAAATACCTTGTTAGCATGTAACAAATGATATGGTATGAAGTCACTCGCACGGGTGCATATCATTTGTTACATGCATTGTTAGCATATTCAAGGGTTTGCAGCTACAACTGGATCGCTGCGGATAGGTTTAGGAAGAGAAAAGAAATTTTGTACCTGGAAATAAGTAATGAATCCCTGGCTGTTGATTTGGTATCCATTGACTTGAGGATAAATGAAATTCTTCCCTGAAACACCAGGGTTAATTGTCCAGATTCCATGCAGCTGAATTGGGGCATTTTTCAAATCTGCTTCCTGATTAGAGCAAGATGAATTACATGGAATTGCCTAAGAGGTAAATGCAGCAAAGAGCTAGTTACTGTTGTTGTGATGCAATGTCGATGGATCAGAGAAATTACAGCCCCTTGCCATTGGGAAATCCACCAAACCTAGGTGCTGTAACAGTATCAGGTCAATTACAAGTGGAAAGTACCACCAGACTTAGGTATCTAGAACTCTGTTCACTGAGTGGCAAAAATGATTGTGAGCGGAGTCCGTCAGTGACCCTTAGCGAAGGGGATGGAGGAAACTTACCTGTAATATATGAGCCTGATCAACATGGGTAAGGAAGTTATCAGGATGATTCACTTTCTTGAAAATGCTACCTATGCAGCCCCAGATAATGCAAAACACCAATCAACAATTGACCCTTTTTTAGCCAAAGTTTTGAGAAATATGATGAAGTAGATGGTGATTGATGAGTTAATATTTTACAATATGCAGGTTCATTACTTCAGTTTACTCTTTTCTGGGAATTTTTTCAATAATTTTTGTCAGACAGATTACACTACTAAATTATTAATAGCACAATCCGAGTATTTTCCAAATAGCAAAAATTTTACATGGAGCTTTAAGCACCTCTCAGTAAAGACTATTTTCTTTGACATCAAACACCTGAAGGACAAGGCTTGCCAGACAGCAGCAGTTTCACATGAAGTTGCTCTGGGGGAGTCTCAGGTGATGGCCAAGAATAACTTATGATGCAGGTAGTGAGAGAGATGATGATTATTCATTAAGAGTTCGGTAAAAATACACCACGGAACCAAAGAATGGTTCATTGTAGAGAGGATATCGTATCATCCATACTAGTTACATGCAGGATATCTAACATCTGCCATCATAGGAAAGTCCAAGCTACCAAGAATTCACTTCATCATAGGTGGTATTTTGTTTTGTGGCAGATTGTTATACACGAGATTTACTGTATGTGGATTTCTAACAGTGGAAGATCTGACATCAAGCATTATTTTACATATTACCTGCATATACTTAAACATGCAACTTTTGGTTAGTGTGCCAAAGCTAAATTATAAACTAATACTAAAAAATTATTATTAGAAATAGGACTATGCATTTACAGAACCATAAATCAGAATAAAATATTGATCACTAAGCTTCATAAGAAATGCAAATCAATTATGTAAGTTCTTAAAGAGAAATGAACAAAATCTCAAAATATAAGAATCAAATGAAACATAATTTTATACCTGACTGAGTCCTAAATGAGGGTCAAATGACCCCTTTTGCCCTTTCAGAAATAAAGCACTAAACGACAAAGTTTTTCTTATTATGCTTCAACCTTTACTGTTGAAGACATTTTGATATTCTTCCTATTATATTTTAATGACCAGATGAATCAGCCCTGTAAGTTCCTACAGTTGCAAAGAAAATACGTAAGTAATTGTAATGGATAATGCAACCTAAAAGAACTCCAAAGAAAAGCTTATGTGTGGAATGGAAAAATGACAATTAAATACTCACATTTACTAAAAATATTTTATTTCTGATCATAAATAAAGCAATTTTGTATGTACATTCGGGATTTATTAAAAATGCATTAAAAAATTATAGCAATAAAATAAAATGACTATTCATTTTGTTCATCCAGGAACTCCTGAAGAATGGCATTATCAAGAGGAATAGAAAGTCGCTCATCACCATCTGCTCCGGTACGTGATTTTATGATGTGGTGATCCACAAACTCAGTCAGTTGGGCTCTGAGAGCAAGGTCAGAGCTCAAAAGAAATGCTTCTCTGCTCTTCCAGTAGAGATCACGGAATGATATACCTGATTAAAAGAGCAAACAGCAGATCAAAGCCCATATTCACCATCCATCCAGTGTCACAATCAAGACTCCCTAGCCAATACCAATGGAAAAACATAGCTAAGACTAAAATCTTGCACTCATTAGACCAGAGGTGGCCAACCAAAATGATGTTGCGGGCCACTTTGGAAATGCATCATAAGTCCGCGGGCCACATATAAAATTATATATCCCCATATCAGATTTAGACCCACTATAGACATTTTTTTGGAGTGAAAAATTGAAACAACGAGTTATTATTATTGAGTTAAAGTTATTGCATTAAAAGGTGATGAATCTCGCGGGCACGAAAAGTGTTCAAGGCGGGCTGCATGCGGCCAGCGGGATGGCCACCCCTGCATTAGGCAATATTAACAAGATAACAGACTAATAAAGAGCCCAAGAGTGCAACAACCAGCACTGATGCTGTGACGTCACTGATGTCTCACAGACAAGCCCATATAGGAGTGTATTGAAATATGGATCATAAATAATACTATTTTTTGAATCAGTTCAGTGATTTATCTTAAGTAATGCCATTTTTGTAATAATGTCAACATTCATTAATATGATACTTACATGAGCTCTCATAAAAAGACTCTGAATAAAAATATGAGAGTAATCTCACACAATTGACCACTCAATGAACAAATGAATAGTTAATTACGTCATTACCAAAATCTGGATAAAATTAGAAACATATCTCTTAAGAGGTATACCTCACCTTGTCATGCATTAATTGGTTTCGTATACCATGTTTCAAGTTCAGGGCTGTTATGAAAAAGTAGTTTCAATACTTCCAAGTTCTATGAGTTAAAGGCTATATTGACAGGCAGGACTGACATCCTCATTTCACTAGATTTCTCATTAGATAATACTGTTTCACTGTGCTGAGACTTTACTGCAATTTGGAGCAATCATTACCCCAAAAAATTGGCTCTTTATAGTACCTGTACATCTTAAGCCTCAACATAATGGCTAAACTACAGGTCGAATGCAGGTTTTCATTGGCAGACAAGCAAACATACCTCCACTCGTATTCAAAGACATAAGATATGAACCATTATTACAGGCCCACACATGCATTGAATCACATGAAGGCTTGGCTTATATTTGTTCCACACTAACTAAAATGGCTCCTTTCCTTCCCCTATTTTCCTGCTCTTTTCATTCTAGGAAAACAGAATTGGCTTCATCTCTAGTTCCATTCAGCAGCAAATAATACAGAGCAAAATTACCTAAGTCAGTACCAAATGGCTAATTGTTCATAAATGTGCATTTTTAGGCTATTTTCTTCCCATGGACGATGACGATTGTTATTTGTGCAGCTCACCAGCATTTGGTCGAAGAATTTCAACACTAATTAATGCAGTCTGCTAAGGATCCTAACTTCTTCCATCAATTTCTGAAACCTTCCCATCTAATTGCAGGATCAAATTCTGATATTTATTAAGGATATTCTTTATAGTTTTCATCCACTGCATTCAGATCACAGCTATAAAAACCTTCACCGCTAGTTTCTCAAAATATAACTCTCAAACATTTTTAATTTGAATGAGAATCTCATTCTCATCACTAAAGAATAGTTTCTTTTTATGCCCAGGCAACTCTTACAAATAAATCATCTCTGTACATTGACATTTAAAGCCCAGAAAATGACTGTGTGCACACTGTATTCCATTCATCGTGAAATCATGGGGAACATTTAGACAAACACTAAGTAAAATAAGATTGCTTACCTGAATAGCTGGAATTTCCTCTTTTCTCCAATTGATATTTAAGAATAATCATAAAAACACCCTTTGCATTGGATGTCAGTGAATTATACACACTCCTTAAGGATGACAGAGCGAGAGCTCCAGATTGTTTCACCATGACAGAGTTTTCAAATGACGTCTCTTCAACATATGGAAGCATTGTTGTAGCATCAAACCATAAAAACTTAAAAAGGCTAAGTTTCATGGGATCCCACACTAGAATAAAAATTGTTAAGAAGCAACAGGAGGGATCCAAGGCCAATTACTTTGGAGAAAAAATAAATCACAGAAACAATGCTTTAAAATTCCTACTTACACAATGGTGAATTGATATGGTCTAATGATGCAATTACATGAACATTCTTGATGGATGATAGCCTCGAGAGAATAGTTTGACTCTGTTCATTTCTAAGCGTTATCCCATCAATATTGTGAATGATTAAGAAGAGTTCTTCACTGGAGTCTTCACCATACACACTTTCTATGGCTTTCACAGAATCTAAGAGACCAGCTGGATTAGATTTTAGGTCCATAATTTCTTCAGTGATGCAGTTAAGAATCTGGAAAGAGACCAAATGATAGACAATGAAACTTAATTACTAGAAAATTGAAGTACATTATAAGGGTAAAATGCATAAGAGACACTGTCATAATTAAAAATACAGAGTAACCTCCATATTAGGCCACTCCTAAAAAGCTTGGCATTAGAGCTCACAGGAAGTGAAAAGGATAATATTAGCACAAACACCACCAAGACATGAAAATTTTGAGTTTTCAATAAGTTCTCCACTGAAGGTGCCCTTACCACCACAATATTACCTAATCTTTTGAGGGTATAAAGCCAAGGCCAATGTGTTTGCCACAAGTTGTTATTGAAATGAGGGATCAAATTTTTTTAAAAGTGAAACTCACTGAGTGTGAGAAGATAGAGATGAGAGAGAGCTCCCAGAGAAAGCAAGCTGAAAACACCCTTCCACACCCCTATTCCTCTGCTTCCTAAGATTGAACTCCTTCGGGTGGAAAAAACGTCCTCCTTGTGGAATACAAAGAGTATGCAACACGGTGCATGGGCGGGTAGTAAAGATGTCCTCCAAGAGTTTGTTAATTTACACATTGTGGGAATGAAGCAGGCTTGTCAATCCTCTATAAGTATTTAACCAAATAAGAATGACCTCTGTCAACCTATTTCACACCATCTTTAACATGGCTCTTAAAAGAATCTAATAACAACATGCAACATTAACGTGACACACGTCATAGTGTAACTTTGAAAATACAGTTTATTTACAGGGCTAGATAGATTTTCTTATGCAATTACTTTGTATGTCAGTTCATCTGCTAATATTCCTATAAAGGGCATACACTAATCACACACAGCCAGAATGGAACCATAGGCTTGGAAGAGAATGACACCAAAATATCAGCTGTTTGCATTCCCTCTTGCATCACTAATTTCCTTCACAGTATTCTGCCTGAACTATAAATAACAAAGTTTAACATTTTTTATCATTTACCCAGATCCTTTGAAAATGGAGGAAAAGATTTATGATACATTTATTAGCTTAGTATATCTCATAATGGCTGTAAATATGGCATTATAGGGCTGCATAAAGTCTCATGAAGAACAATTAACGGAATAGTAAAATATTTTACAAGTTTTTAAGCAGTTTTATTTTCTGATCAGTTAATAAAGCAATGAGAATTGTATAAGCTCATTGCTTTACATTTTTCTCCTCTGTTTTGACCATTAGCCACAGAAATTGAGAATTCACATGTCAGTTCACGTTGTCAAAGTACGAAACACTGGCATTACCTGTAGCAGACAATAAAGAACAATGTTTATGTAGAAGTTGGCATTTGGTGAAGAGGTACATACCTATATAGTTCAGAGCAATTGCTAAACTAATTTTACACGTCAAGACATTTACGATCCTTCAGTAGTAAATTATAAGATTAACTTAGATATTCCACATAAATTCATTAAATAATGACCCAGGTTTCAACATCGCATGTCATCATGAGGTACATACATCATAAATATGAAGGGCTTGGGGGAGGAAGAGGTGGGATAGGAAGGATGGAGGTTGGGGTAAGGAGGGGGATGAAAGCTTACAGGGCTGTGCGGTGTAGTCTTAGGTGGGAGAGAAAAGATTTCCCAATGGAAGGAGGGAGAAGGGTGGGGTCTGGGAGTGTAAGGCTTTGGTGGGTAGGGAAGGTTTGGGAAACCCAGTGCAGACATGACTTACATGATCTGGGGGGGAGGAAAAGAAGTTATCTTGGAGTGTAAGGATTGAGTGGGAAGGGAAGTTTGAGAACTCCAATCTGCTCGTGATAACCCTAATGTTTCTCACGAGGGGAGAAGAGTAAGGTTCAGATGCCCCATTGGGAGCCTTAAGCAGCATCTTAACGGGACACAACAATGTCTGACACTCAATATCACACATAAAGTGTCTCAGTTCAGATAGCTCTGAGAGCCATGTTGTGACACTAGTGTCTCTGGCCACAGTGTCTCCTTAACCCGCGATGGCATGCACTTTTTTTGTAATGCGATAGCATGCGGGGCAGGGAAAAGACCAACGAGTGGTATGCAGCTAGACAAGCAGTAATAAATAATTCAAAGAACCTTCATTTGACACTTTTGGCATGATAAATGTTTTACTGACAACCTTGCTTAAAATTTAGTAACCAAGTTACAAAATTTATCATAGTGATAAAAAAATATACACCACTTTCCGAATTTCAATGCAATGCATTTTGGTTTTACTTGTCTCTATTGACTTTATAACTACATGATATAGAAGTGAATACACAGTGCTCACGGCAGATTAGTCTATCACAGGTCTTGCACACAGTCTTTGTTTTCCATTTTTTTTTGGATGGGCAGTAAGTACATCTACCATCTACAGAAAGATTGGATTTTTCGCATTACTCAGAAAGACTTCCTGTAGCTAGTGTTGCAAAGAAAATAGAATATTACTGTAGTAAAATGTTTTTGAATCACTACAGTCAAATATTTTTATCCCGTATCTTGCGGGCTTGTTAGGCATGTGAACCTGAAAATTGCATTCTTCACGGAATTTAGGGAGCATCTCATCTCCTGTAACTACCTCACTCAAGCTGTAATTTTTTTCCAGTAGATACTTACAAATTCAGTGAAAATAGCTCTAATTGGAGAAAATGTGTCTATTCTCCTGAATTCGCATCTATCATGAATATTGTCAAATCTCCACACTTGTAGCAAATATTTGAATCTGGTTATGGCCATGGCAAGTCTAAAATATACAGTCCCTGAACCATCTGCTCTCCAGAGATCAAAAACATTTTTATGACCTGATTTTTGCACCCTAGCTAGGCAAAGTAATCCCAGTAACACCTTCAATTCCATTAGGTCAATTTCTTTTTTAGTTTCACGGGTTGCGGGTTAGATGCTGAAAACTACTCTGTACCATTCTTATTTTTATATTTGTGAAAGATACAATATCTAGCGAAAGAAAAATCAGAGAAGAAAGTTGCCAAGAACCCAAACATCCGTTACGCTGTACGCCTTACCATGTGGCCCAGGAGAATATTTCAGTATACATATTGCATTTTTCAATCCAAGATCTTTTTTATGGTTTTACAGCAGACCACTCCATCACTCGGTTTTTTTCCAACAAATGATCTGATTGTTTCCAAATGCTCATCCTCACTTTCTTTAATGTGGGAGTCGCGACCAGAGCAATATGTTATGGTGTTACATTCCTCCTCATCACTCTCACTCAAATCCCTATTATCCTCTTCACTCCCACTTTCCAGCATTGTTAGTATTTGCTGTCTTTCAGGCTCACTCAGAGTCAAAAAAGGTCACCTTAGATTTTAGATTCCAAACCAAAAAAAGACAAACTATAGCAATTCCATGAATTCTCTTGAAGAAAAAAATACTGTAGATATTAGAATCGCAAAGTATACCAATCCAAATTATTAATAGGTATTCACAGAGACTTTTACTGGCGAATGTGCAGGGCGGAGAATACAATGAAGCAGTTACCAAAGCAAACGAGCATATTCTTTTTTGACAGCATTTTCTAAGTCAGGAAGGAAACTGCGTCCAAGAGCAGAAAAATATAAAATGAAGCAAACAATACAAAGTAGCGAAGAAATTATGTAAACGGTTCAACGCCAGCAAGCCAAGTGTCCAAAAACTCCATTAGCTGAAAATGTAACACGATAGAATGCATGGGCAGGGAATCGACCGAAGTGAAATAAAAAGTAACTGGTGGATTCTTTTTTCATTGCATGAGCCGTAACTAAAGTAGAGTTAAGAAATAGTGGACTAGGAGTATCGAATTTTGGATGTTGCAGAGTAATAAGAAAAAAATATTATTTTGGTTGGGCGGGGAATCCCCACCAGCGCATGCCATTGCCGGTTAATATAGTCCTAATCCAACTGATTGCGAAACTCCGCAACACTGCTCTATGACTTTTTGGCAGTCTCGATTTTCTTACGCAGTGTCGCGGCAGCCAGCGGTGTTTCAGGCACATGCCAGTTTTGAAGAGCATGCTTACAGTTTCACTTCTACCTCTACAAAGCTTAGGAAAATGGTTGTGTTAAAATCTCCGGACTGGGTCCGGAGATTGGGCCATTTACTCTGAATTTCCTATGCCAATGTTGAAAAATACTGGCATAGCATTCTTTTTAAACACAGAACTCTCTTTAACATGATTTTTATAGAGCCTAATTGTCACATCCCACAATATTGGGAACCCTTCCACACCACTAATTAAGGATAGGGTTCCTAACTTGGTTCACAACTCATTTCTGCCACTATTTTCCCTTATTCCCATGCTTGGAGCAGTCACAAGCTCATCCGCATTTATTGTAGAACTGACTGTAGCCTAGATATAATGGAAACAACTATCGAACTTTTCACAAGTCTTAATAGTAACAGGATGCATTTCAACTCACAGAGCCACCAAGAGGTTCAAGACATGAAGAAAAAGGAAATATCACATGTATACGGTTGAAAGGAGGGGTGGGTATTGAGAAGAAGGTTGGGGGAGAGAGGTGAGGAAGGTAATGATGGGTAAACCAAAGACATTGAAAACAATGAGAGAACAAGGGAACATGAGAGATCAAGGGAGACAGGAAATAAGGGAAGAAAAATAAGTAAGGAGGGAAGGGGATATTGAAGAGAGGAGAGAGGTTCACAAACAGTTGCTCATTTATTGAGCATTCCCATTAGACTGTACAATTTCACATTATTCAACAATATTCATTCTTATGACCTTGCTTTCCAGGTGGAGAATCTCGGGACTGAATTGACAAGAATGAAAAGTTTGTAGCAGGTGTTTCATCATTGGTTTTCCAGCATCTTCCTTGTTCTTATACCAATATGCAGAAACTCTCACCATGCTGGCCAAATCTTTTCACAAGAGTTGCGTTTCACTTTATACCAGATTGAAGGAGGGGATCTAATTTATCTACGTTATGGCTAAGGATTCTACCCAGAGTAGAGGGTTTAAAAAATGACTATTTTAACTTTTCTTAGGGTAACTGTCAAGCAAGTTAACTGCACTCACAGAGCAAGATTTAATGAGCATAAAAGTCACTTCATTTTAATAGCCACTAACTTGTGGATCTTCATTTCCTTATAGCCATTTCCTCTTTCTTTTTTGTGCCAAAATTGAAGCCACTATGGCAGTCACTAAATGGGAGGGGATTTTGATTGATGGTGTAGTTGAGTCCATTTAAGTCTCGGGAGAGCAGTGTCTGAGAGCTCTCATGGAGACAGTGCGAGACACTGCTCTCATGAGAGCTGCCCTACCGACACTCAAAAGCGAGTGTCTGACTCTGCAAGAGCACCTCCGTTGAGATGCTAGTGTCTGGTGTCACAACACAAGTGTCCCGTTAAGACCTAGCATTAGGTGAGGAAGGAAGGAAGGTCGAGTATGGGTGAGTAGGAAGAAACCATTATTCTTTACTGCCTCAACTTGCATTGGATGAACAGCTGTAATATAGTTGTTTAGTTTTATTTTTAGTTACCATAGTTTAGTTAGTTTAGTTTATGTTTAGTTACCATAAAAGAGATACATAGATACACTACCTTTCTCATGGATAGACTAGGGAAAAATCCATTGATGACCAACACATCACAATTTGACAAAACCTGTTGATGGAAGCTGTTCAAAGTATTTCTTTTGGAGCCTAAGCCAAACAAAAGAATACTGTGTCCCTGCCTAGAAAGAAATAATATGACTGGCATAAGTGTATTAGTCAATGACTGTGTTAATCAATAATAATTACCTTAGAAGGAAAGGTAAAAATCAAGCTGAGAGACTTAGGAAATCAGTGAGATTTGAGGTTACAAGACATCAAATGAATGCAATATCGTACAAAATTGGAAGACTGATGTAGTGTAGGCATCAAAAGTCAAGCAGCATCATCATAGCAGAGTTATCATGTATACACAACTTCATGCATCCATTTTGATGAAAAATTTTAGAAATTACTTCTGGACCATCTGTAATGGCATCAGAAACTAGGACATGCCTGGGATATCAAAGACAGCTGGCAGCCCCTCAATGATGTGTGAGTTAACATGCATTACATGATACACTGCCAAAGAAGTAATAAGGAGCTCAATATCCTTTTGGCCAACATCATGATAAGACCTGAGGAATAGTATATTTACTGTGGTCAAGAACATAACCACCAAAAAAGGAGCTTTTTTGAAAACAATTAACCAATTGAAAACAATTAAATTAAGTTCTTTAACACAGGGCAGCTGAATCTTTCTGTTTTCTTTAACTTCTAGCAATTAAAGAAATAATTAACTACCATCATGCAAGGAGACTTTTATTGCCAGAGTGACACTGATCACAATGTTATTGTTAAGAATAAAACGAATTTTGCCTCCATTTTAGTGTCAACTTATGCTTCCATAAATGGTACTTTTACCGGTGCTAAAATAAATGAGAAATTCAGTTTGATTCATAACAATTTAACTTGGATCAAAGTCATCCTATTTTACAGTAATTATATTTTGGTGGCATTTTGCCAACTGAAAGATTACTTCAGCAGATGAGAACTCAGTTCTAAGTAAATACTTACAATTTTTTTTGAAATAACTATATAGAGAAGAGTGATATTTATACCTATTGATGGTTTGTTTCTTAAATGTAGAAAACACTGCAGTGAATGAATATGTATATCATCACCATGACACAGAGCAGACAATGAATGGTTGAAATGAACAAGAATCTCGAGTTTATGATTGTCGATTTCAAGGTTTACCACTGCCATTTCACTCCACGCATTTGTTGAGGCCGAAAGAGAAGATGAAAATAGAAATAACGTGAAAGGACCTGGGTGATATTTACCACCAACAATAAGACAGCAGAAGAGTAGAAAAGAAACAAAAATATTTAAAGTGGGTGACTGTTGCCTGTGCAGCAGGTCCCACCATCTTGCCTGACTTTGTTAAACAGACTTGGAAAGATCTACCAAATTAGGATGGGGTGACACTAAGCCGGCGGATATTATGAGAGAACAAGGGAAATGTAATGGAATGATTGCCAGTTACACAGTTTTCCCCAACCATAGGAGAACTTGGTTCACACTTTCGAATTTTGTTTGCTGTTCATTAATAAAGGGCATATACTTGGATTGGATTTCAAGGAGACAACCGACAGCTTAGGTCATTTGCACCATAAGGGATAGGTAAGGGAAGAAGGGTGGATAGAAACCTGGTGTCGGCATTAGCCTGTTCTTAACGAAAGGCACCAAGGGGACCATGGTTAAACACCTCATCCAACAGACGGAGTACTGTACTTGAAGTGCCCTCCACAAGACACTCAAGTAGGGATCAAGTTTCCTCTGAAAAACATCCTCCTCTGCAGGGGGGCATATACTTCCTTGAAATGAAAAGGAGAGGCTTCTGCTCTGTGATTATTGCTGTTGACACATCAACTTGCACAATTGACAATGGAACTCCTCAAACATCAGTATTTCTAACTTTAAATGGCAAGGCATAAACTATTTAAATTTTTTTGCAGCCGCAAGCATTTCTCAATTTAAATTCTGCAGAACTACCGTGAAAATTTCAAGTGAAAATGATTTGAGAGTCATTTTGTCTGAGTAAAATGGGTTTTTCTGGTAGCACATTATTCCTGGGCAAACTACATTGAGGTGTCACAATCAGTTGTTATCCAACACTGAGCATCAAAGCAGTGAAGGAACTTTGTACACCTAGAAATAGCATACTAATGTCTAGGAACCACATCACTACTGTGAAGCACAGCCATCCAATGAAAACAACCAGGGCACCCAATATTCAGCATGAAATGGAGTGAGGAGGAGATTAAGTCATACTAACACTGGAATCATGTTGAATGAAGGGAGTTTGTATCAAATGGTAGAACAGAAAAAACTGTGGGCATGAGTCATGGGAAAACATTTCAATACTATGTTTGATTAGACTGCCCGGTGATCTTTGCTCTGACTGAACAAGATACCCATTTTATCGCTATCTAATAACCAATTTCTTCCAACACAACTGACCTCTTCAACCTAAACAATTAATAATCATAAAAATATAACCACCAAACAGGGAAAAATTGGTCTATTCAAGCTTCAAATTAGGGAATTTGTTATAACACTGTATATCATGTTCACATCTCTATACCTTAATATTTAATAATTAAATATTATAATACATATTACAATATTATATTATTAATTATAGATAAATAATTATAAATATTATAATAAATAAAATAATTAAATAAATAAATAAAATAATATAAATAGGTAATTGGGAGTAATAATGAATATCTTAGCACACACACACCTCAAACAAAAGAGCCACTTTCTGAAGTATTTTTCATGTTCCATGTTCAATTTGGTTATTTCCTTTTTGTGATTTGATTCCATTGATTTGATGATGTCCTTCAGCATAGAATGAGATATCTTAGGAGTTTTCAGTCGGCTTAAAGTGTGGTTTGAAGTCAGACTTTTAGAAGACTTTTGTGAGCTGAAATAGTCTTCCGGCGAGTAAACCTGGGAATGATATAACATGGTATGTACTTCACATAAATGTCTGGGTAAAAGTTATCAGATATTATAATACGAAAAATAATAAAGGCCTTGGAACTTAATTTGGACATCATATTAAATAGCATTATGAAAGGAATATCTTTTCCAGTATGAATACTAAAAATATATGCACATACAAATAATGTCTAAGATTTCTCATTTTTAAAACTCCAATCAACCAGTCTCTGGCTTCCACCGAAATATAAAATTAACTTATCTCAACCGATTAAAAAGAACCATTCACTCATTTGATACTCATCAATCTAATTGAGGAGGATTCATTATATATAAGATTGTATGGAGTTACCTTTCACGAACAAATAAATTAATGGTGTCTTAATAATGAGCACAATTAGGTCTAAATTCCTAATATTTAGCTTAATTTAAGAATGAGAAATTTTCAAGCCCACAGAGGAGGATATATCAACCAGAACTAGAACAAAAGAACTCCATGTAGGCAGTTGAGTTCTTAACCCTGCCACCACTGAGGCCCACAAAATACATTATCCAAGTAGAGGAAAATTACACACACACCAAAGATACTACCAAAGTTATATGACATACATACTATTAAAAACTACAAAGTATTCAAAGTAGTCTCCAATTTTTATTAACTTACATACTTATGTTCCTTAAGCCTGGGAGCAGATATAGGTTTCACAACTGTTTCCTCCATCTCCACACCTGCTTCCTCATCATCTGAGGATTCATCTTCATCACTGGGGTTATACTCACTCTCACTTGAAGAGAAATCACTCTTGTCCTCCTCCATCATATTACCAATACCTAGCAAAGATAGAATATTAGTGATTTTATTAGACTATGGAGCTATTTTTGAAGCATCACCAATAAACACCCACGTTTCTTGATCTTCCTCCTCAAATTGTACGGAGTTTTGGAATTCTTCAAGTCCAACGACACTTTAACTGCATCTGATTTTTTTGACTTAGGCGTGACGTTCACTTCCCTTCCACTTTCATTGTCTTTAATCTTGTTTAATGATTTCGGAGTGACGTTTGAGGCAGAAGATGGGGCCCATTTGCCCATTTCTCCTTCCTTCTTAGGGGTTCTGAATCCATAGAGCTGTTTTCCGGACAACTTCCCATCCTCGTCAAAATCTGCAGGAAAATCGACAATGGGTTAATATGAGCTATGGCTCAAGTCGTGAGGTAAAAAGCTAAACCCACAGAACAGACCCAATTCCATTTTGCAAAGAGGGAAGCCTTCAACCACTTCATCCTTTTCCTCATCATGATTGTTCACTCCTTTCGTAGAAGTCCTCTGTGAAACGCGGGGGGTGCGCCTACTAGCAGATCTAGGAGTGGTCACAGAGTCGACTTGATTCTTTTCTGAAAAACAAAAAAAACAGGGTGAATGTATTTTATCATGCCATCAGCTCAAATGTCTTTCACCCACTTAGGATAAAGTTATGCCACCCAATACCGTTCACTTATGAAGCAACTAATTCCTGAACCCCACCCAACTACATAGCAATAAGTTGACTCAAGCGGCTCTCCTAACAAATTTTGATATAATACTTGAGTCTAACCATAACAAAATTTCAAACACTGAGTTTAAAAATTTCTAACTAAAACCACAATAAATAAAGAAGTAACATCTCCTGCTTAAAATAAGGCACTAAGAATGCTTGATTGAATCCAATGCAGCAGAATGAATCAGAGAGCAATAACAATCACGTAATCGCTCGCCAAGCAGGACGTAATCTAGGAATCGGAGTTATGAAGGAAAAACGCGTACTTGACATACAAACATTTACCTCAGATGGGATATAAATCTCACATACCTTGGACCCGCTTGGTTGAATTTCTTAGTGGTTGGATGAATTCCTCGACGTCTTTATCACCAACAAATCGAACGGTAAGTTTCCTACTACTTCTTCTTGGGGTTACAGGGAAAGGCTCCATCTGAGCGAAAGATTTCTAGTCAGAGTTTCTCAATACAAATAAAAGCCATTTGAAACATCAATATTATACTTATAAACACGTACTGCGTATTTGGTTTAAAAGAATAAAAATCAAAAGCAAGTTTGATGATATCAAGGGATTGTGTAAAAATCATCGATAATCAGTCCAAGCACACAAAATAATTAACTTATCATTTTGTAAGAAGGAATTTATCTTTTAAAAGATATCGTATAAGTGACAATGAAAACAGCCGTGACTTCTCCAGTTGAAAACATTTGTAATTTTGTATGTGGCATTTAAAAGTTAATTTAATATGTTTCAAATACGAAAATCTGTTGGTAATTAAGATAAGTGAACCTAATTGCATGACGAGTAACTTTACCATTGGTATTCATCAACGAACTCGATTTCGCAGAAGTAACTCGCTTCAGATTCCCTCCAAATGCACTTCTGTCGTCGGAACCTGTGGTCTGTGGTCGGAACGGAAATAAACTAACTTCCTCTAGTCTGCGCATAAAAATAAAACAACAAAGCAATGTAATGTATAATATGTGGCTTTATTCATCCAATTATAGTGTAAAAATTCTTAAAATATTATTTTTTAATTAATGAATTAAGAAAATAACCCAAAAAACGGAAATTCGGAATTTAGTTCAAGTTATGATCGTTAAAGATATTTTGCCGTAAAATCCAAATAAAACTTGCTCAAAAACTACTCTCCAGTTATTTAAAACTGTAAAATAGTCACACATTTCTTAATTCTTTGAAATATCAGTTTTTGCATTTTGCAAAAAGTACCCATTTTTTTTCCTTTCTACACTCAGTCTGACAGCTAGCGCCGTTGTGGTCAGAGCTCCCAAGCTTTTCTAAGAAAATTTCAATGTTCCCTTGATTATAAACGAAGGAACGTATCATCTCATTTAGCGATTAGGCTACGGCAAGATGGCAGAGAGCAAGGGAGCGTTGATTGCTAAAACAGTGCAGAAGCATGCAGGAAGGGCGAAAGAAAAGGTATGTTTGATCAATTACTTAATTTGTGCCGTCGAATACTGTGTTCGTATGGGCTGAGACTGTGGTGTTCCGACGATGCGAGTGACGCTCTGTCTCGTATGTTTACGAGTTTCCGTATGCTGGGTCCTGTGTGTGGATGCTGATTTGTTTTTGTGAAAATTCTGCTTTTCATTGACTGAAAAAGCTGTGAGTGGCGTCAGAAATTTATTGTTGTAGTTCATCTGTGAAGTTTGAGTGTTTTTCCGCGTAGGTATTGGAAACACATCCTCACGGATTATCCAATGTTTAGGTTTGTGTTCTCATCCTCAGAAGATTCGCATTGCCAGTGAAGGTGATCATTATTTTACCTGAGTTCTTATAATTAAATGGTACAAACCCTCTTTGTCTGTACCTCTCCATTCATATGCAGTGAGTAGTTCATCTGTGCAACATAATGTCTGGATTTCTATTGTGCTTTTATAATGAATGAGGGTGTCTACTGCTTGTGCCATTGGCGTCCAAGTAAATGGTCATGTTTCAGAACAGTGCCTACCTTTTACGAGTGTGTGAATAAGTTGTCATGTTCAATGTTCATTTGTAAATAGCTTGTCGTTGACAGCGTTTGTTTAGGCCTTGTTCCCGAGACTGTTCTGAAAGATATGTTCGTCTACAAATGTTGTCCTAAAATATAGCCATTTCACGTCTTGTTTTACATTCGTTTGTTGTAGTTTATTGAACTATGGGCTAGTGTTTTGTTTAGAACAAAGGACTACAGATGAGTCCCTAATTTTATGATTTGCCGCACCAACTGAAAGAAAAGTTCAACATACTCTGCTTCTTCTGCAGTTAAATATTACTTTCCTCGGCCCTGGAGAAGTTAGCCCTTGGTTACTATCAAATTAATAATAATAATATTTGTTCATCACAGAGCATTACATAGTGTTGTAGATGTCATATAATGCAACTAAATGCTTGCAATTATAAATTGCAAGCATTTATTTGTACACTCCGTTAATGGAGCTCCTGCATTCTGTATTAATCTCGGTTGATTGGTAAATAAGTGGCCGAAGCAATTGCAATTGTATGGATAGTTCAAGATGCTATGTTATTCAGACGTTTTACGATATCCACCAAAATAAGTGTGCCCCGCGGTAGTGTTTTCCAATATGATTTTTCGGTGGGGATGTCATATCTCACCGTGATCGTGTTAGCGAATTGAGAATAGTGTAGTTTCTAAATTATCACCTATTGTCGGGATACGATCCCATGTCCTTCAGCGCTCTCGGTAGGGATTATTGCCCCAGGAGCCATGCCAGCTCCGTTAATAGATGCAGCGGTGTTAAAATTCTGTGAACATGATGAGGATTTTTTAAAGACGATACTCTATGTACGGTACCGGATCCTTAAAAATATATGAAATGGGATGTTACTTCTGTCTTTCCCCTGCATGCATCAAAGATTGTTATCGTGATAGGCGATAATAATCTTTAAGAAATGTCTTGGTGTCCCTCATATGCTCCCCGTTGAAACTTGCGAAGTTGTATGTGCGTGTTGCGCTCATCTATCTGCCAAAAAGGGGCGAAACTTAACGTCACATGATTTCACGGCATTGACACTGCCGGCGGCCCTAGAATCCGTCCTCACTGCGGATTTCCTCTCTGTGAGTGTGATCGTGTTCTAAAATATCATTATTTGGCAGTCAGATGGTTTGCGTACAATCGGGTGCATTTTAGCGGCACGCTAGGGCAGGCGGCAAACGTAAAGCTGCGAGTGTATTTTATTTTAAGCCTCGAGGGAAAATTTATGCCCCTTCATACATATGGTCCATTCTTTGGAACAACATATAGCTACACCATGACTTGTTGTGGACACTCCGCGGGTTACATTTCGGTCGTGTTGCTTAGGTGTTTTTCTATTTGCAAAGGTGTGAATTCTGAAATCTGGTTCGGCAGCGCCATCGGCCTTGGATTTTAAATTCGAGCTCTTGCCATAGAAGAGAGGCCCGGTGCGTCTTTACAACACAATCGAAAGCATCCGTGAACGTATTTAAAACGCCATTCTGTGCGGGATATAACGGGTTGAGCGGCCGAAGGTGGCTGGACGGCAAGAGGAATCGAGGGAATTCGGTGGAGAGAGCGGAGTGGGTCACAGGCGGTGGGAGAGGTCACGGAGACCTATCCCCTGCATTTTATTTAAATCCATTTATTCGAAAACAACTCCTCTAGCCTGTTTGTGCCAGGTTTATCATCAAGTGACCGCGAATGACGCTCATGTACTTCTGTGTTGAACAAACCACTCCGGCGGGACTCGAGCCCGTCACCCTCGGATTAACTGGCGAGGACTTGACCCCGTCGCCACCGGGACAGTAAAACGATTTCTGCCCCCGTTTCGTCTCATTCCTTTGCTCGGCCGTGGCGAGGCACGGGGATACGAGCTGATTTTTTCGGGATACCCCGGTGGAAGGGTTGGTGAGTGTCCAAGATCCGAGCCGGGGCAAGTAAACCTCATCCCCGAGTTATTCATGAAACTCGGAGACAGGGAAGGGATTCAGCGGTCCGATGGACCAGAATAATGACTGCTTCTTGCTCTTCATTCTCCTCCTTTCATGCAATTCAATGGGGGCTGGAAATCCGGTCATCATTTATCGTCAGGGTGGTTATGATTTTCGGTAAAGACTGGGCATTGCACGATTGCGTCCATGAGTGAATTTTTTAAGACGATGTTTCGTTTATGTAGCAGTTTTCGTAGCACATTAGTTTTCTGCGGAAATGAATACCTTCGTAGGATGTTTATTTGCTTGTATTTTATTCCTTCTCTTTTGGTGGTGAGGAACAGTACCACTTGCGCCGCACTTTGCATTACTTGATTGGTATGGAGTATAATGGATAGGGTTTTTCTACATGTAATTATTTCGATGTGAGGATCACATTTTAAGGTATTACTTGCAAGTTCATAGTTTTTGTGCTGGAGAGGTTCGTTGGTTTTACTTAGAGGGCCTTGGTATTTCATTCGCATGTTCAGTTTGGGCAGTTTTTGGATTTCAATGTTATGCTTTGACATGCACTTTCGAAATTGTTATCGTATTAGCTTAAATTAGAATATTATGTTTGTAGATTCATTGTAGGGAAAAATCACTTCCGTTTTTATTTATAGTGCCTCGGCAATGATTCCCTCCGCCATTAAAAAAATAGCTGTAGTTAGCCTCCGCCTCCTTGTCTTCCTTGGGAGGATGGGGCTTCGTATCCGTGACATATCGGATTATTCTTGTGGGTTAGTTTTAATTTAAATTCGTGGGACATTCTAGTAACAGGAGTTAAATCACCAATCTAAGGGAAAGAATATTGTCGTCATTCTCGAATAGTTTTCAGCCCGTCGTGATCCAGGCCTGCGCCTCGTAATGGATTGTCCGTCTGCGTTTGCCCTTCGGTTCGGTCCGGCACGAAGAGAGGACCGGTTTGCTGGGTTGTGAGCATTCAAGACGCACGGGCACCATCGTCCGAAGGAGATACATGGGAAGTCCTGTTGCCTTGAAGGGCAGGAGCACCTCGCCTCTGACCGGTAGAGCGACCCGACTTCGTCCCGAACCGTGAGGGGCGCGACTGAGACGCTGTTATGTGCTCTCCTGAGTGTGGCCGTGCGCCATTTTTATCCTCTTTCCTGTGCGATCACTCAGGCTCATTACATTTTTCATATTAATTATATGTCATATGTACGATTATCCAGCTTGTTTTATTATCCTGGGTCCCAACTGTGGTGGGTGGTGGCGTGAACCGGTTTTAGGCCTACGCCCTGGCGGAACAAGTTCGATTCCAGGGGTGCGCGGCTCAGAACGCTGGACTTTATCGGAGGCGACTTTCGACGGCGAACTGCTGCCCTCCGAGACTTCGCTCGTCTCCCTTCAATCTTTACTGGCCGTTTACAGTCGCCCTGCCGAGTCCATATGACGGAGATGAAGACTGTCGACGCGTGTATTCCAATACTCGACGAATAGTTTTTCTCTCAAATATACCTGTGTCACGTTTGCTTTTGGTGTCCTCTTTTCACTTTTTTCCAATCTATTTCCGAAGCTGTGATAGTCTTCATCCGTGGGCGTGATAAATATTTGAACAGTGAATAAAGCTTTGAAAATACTCTTCCTGTTATCCCGACCGCGCCATACTCATTTCGCGACACGAGTGCTTTTTTTTAGCTTTTTCAAGCCACAGGTATGAGGATTTACTCCTGCCCAACAAATTACTCCGACGCTGTAATTTTTTTTGCCTTACCTCCGCCGAGTTCCGTATTGACTGTAATGTTGTTTTACGTTTGTAGTTTAACGTGACATAATTTCCGTTTTGTGGATTGTCGCCCACGATTTTCTCAGTTCCTGCAGTGGGTGCTCTTGTTAATACCACTCAGCTTACGAACTATATACTCGAACTCATGGAGCTTTCTCGTAGCTATTAATTCATCACGCTCATCTTTCACAGAATGTAATCTAGAGCAGTTTTTAATTGATGTATACCAGTTTCAAATGACTTTGTGACTGGTTTCAGATTGGGAGGATTCGGCTGGAGCAACGGTGGTAATTTTCCGCTTGTGTCAATGAGGACAGTTTTTGATTACGTTTAATAGACAGGTTCATAATATGATAGGAATGAGAACGTGAGATTCTCGGCCTAAGTGTTAGTCCAAGGCGGATAGATGTTATTTACAGCCCTAACGTGCAGATTTATCAGGCAATTGCTAATATCCGAGAGGGATGGGTAGTATTAGGAAGAATAACACTGTCATTTGACCGCCATTGTCTATCAGAGTCACCAGTAATTCTCGGTCCAAGTTGAGAAATTGACACATTGTGACGATTTCCTGACGATTTACTGCGAGAATCAGAATTTTGGATGTCGCGCAGAACCCTAGAGCGGACGGTACTGTTCGTTCGGCTGTGCCGAGGGGTCCCCTCGGCCTCCCACCCCTCCCCCTCCTCGGGACCCCTTTAAATCCCTTTGCTCCCTCTCCGCTCTTTGCCTCTCCAATCGCCGCATCCCTCTCGTCCGAGGCGGTCATTCGAAGGACCCGAGGGAAGGTTTCCTTTGCCCTCCACCCTTCTCCCACCACCTTTGGGCCAAAGGTGTCGACGGCAATTAGCCCTACCAAACCGGTTGGAATCGTCCCGACTGGTTTCCCGATACCCGAGCCGCCGAAGTCAAGCGGAAATTCCGATTTTTGAGGGAAAAAGTTGCGCTCAATTGTCGGCATGCGTTATATGATCCCGGGTTCATTACCCCGGCAATTCACCTTACCGTGATTTACGTGCTTAGTTTTTATCGAGGATAAACATTTCCTTCTTTTTCAGGGTCACGTTCGTTCCGTTCCGATGACGTAACGGTGTTTATTTGGGAAGAGTTGAGTATTGTTGATTGATTGTCAAAGAAGGCATTACGTCTGTGCCCTCTTTTTAGCGTGGCCTTACAGACGCTGGCGCTAGCCTAAATAGTAATGGTATTGTATTGCTTTTGTTTCCTTTGTCCATTCCCTGTATTTTCATTTTATAACCGGGATTAACTTGTTTTTTTCTCCATGAGTTCAATTTTTAAATGCCATTCGAACTCATGGTGAATGCAGGTGGATAGTGCTGACATTCTATCTCAGGTGTGCGAGAATCGTGGTGTGCGTTTGAATTGTTTGAGAAAAGTGGAATCGTTCCTGTTGGCCTTGTTGCGTTTTATATCAGCCAATTATTCCATCAATGGCTTTTTGTGTTTATTCTGTAGAGGAAGGACTGGGTACGCAACCCATGTGATATGGATGATTTAAGGATGCCGATTTTAACTCCAAATTTACCTCCGTTAATTGGCTGATTATTCTGAGGTGGTCTTAGGGCCTATAGTAATGAACATTCGCTTAAAGATTATACATTCGCGATTTTTTCTTCTTTATTCTCTGTTATTTTTGCTCCCCGTTTCAATCTTTTATCATGCCGCCATTTCCAGACAGGGGGTCAGAAGATCATCATTTGTTGGTTGTTGTGTGTGTCGGCCAAAAACAAGGACTCATTAGTCCTCTTTGCTATTCTTGGCATGTTTCATAATAAAACCCAACGCTAAGTTTTGCGTTACTATCAAGTTTTGCTTAAATTGAACGATTTAAGTGGCCTGCGCCTGGCCTCAACAGTTGACTGATAATTTCCTCGCTCGAATTTAACAGCTGATCGTTGCAAATTCCGGGTGCCCCCGAGCGCGACTGATTACTCTACTTCGCTTTTTTGTCGATGGATCGGAACCAGAACCGGTCATGCTGACTACTTGCTGCCATGGAATGCCACGAAAGCCGTAAAATATCGGTTGACGTGACAGGCGTTCATTCCTGATTCTTTGCATATTTACTTCTTGCTTGCTATTCCTGAGAATTCCTCGTCAACGGAAACTGGGCCTTGGTTGAAGTGTTTGCATTCTTTCGCAGTCTTCTCATTATTATTTGTTATTTTTCCGTATTTCTAAGTCTCCTTGTCTGCCTAGTTATCGCATCTTTTTCATTCCTATCCAAGAGATGCATTTCTTCCTTTTGTCTCTACCGTGTTTGTGTTGGTGGAGTTTACCTCGAATCCTTCTCTCGGTGGCTTATTATGCTTGCCTCATATATCTTCATCGCCTATTCTTATTACGCGATCTCTGCCCCATTAATTATGAGCGCTCTGCTTCGTCATCAGACCCGGAAGAGTTTTAGCATTGACTTTGTTCTACTGACGCAGTGAAGCTGTGTTGAAGGGGCACGAAGGAACGGGTATAGAAATGGAGAGGATTCATATCATTGTTTCTTCATGTTTATTCCTTGGTCGACTGCGAGAGAATGATAGAGGAGAGATGGCGTAACGTCAGGAAAGTCACCTTTATCCCTTACTGGAGATCTTGGAGTGGCAACTGTCGCGCTAATCCTGTTAGATTGTGTTTAAAATTTAGTGGTGAATTTTTATTTCTGCCCGAAAGTTTCAGGCTTAACAGTGTAGAAATTCATTTTTTACGTGAGAGTGAAAATACTTACCTTTCCGCTAGTTTTTAATTGTAGTAGTTAAAAGGCACATCTAGTTAAGACAAAAAGACGTTATCTAATGATGTCCTTTGAACTTGATGACGAACTGTGCGCCTAAATATGATGTCTTTGCGTCAAAACTTGTTGTGCTTTTAAACTACTAGTTTTCGAAATCCGTGGATTTTTAATTGTAGTAGTTTTCCTCTCTCTCTTGTATTTTTACATTGTTTGGTAACGTCCACCGCAAAGAAAATTTGCTAACTCGCTTGTAGAACAGGTGTCAACATTGTATTAGAGTGCGTATATTATTAGCGATAGCTTCTGATATCCAAAAAGCAGGGTGTCCAGCACTCTGGAAGACCGGGAATTCTCAGGGAATTCCATTTTTACTGTAAATCTGAGGGAAATTTCGAATTGACTCCGGAATTTTCTGTGGTGCCAATATATAAAACAGCAACGGAAGCAATGTGCCTTTTTCGGAAAGTTGCGAAGTCAAATTTCCCTTGCGTTGTCGCAATTAGCAAAATAAGGAACAAAGTCAATCTCTTCGGTTTTTTAAGTCGTTGATCATTTTATATTAATGGTATTCATTGCAAAGTCTGGCTGTATTATAACCTTGTTCCTGAGCACCAGCTTGACAATGTTTAAATCTAAGAAAGGGTGGTGATGTGATTTTTCTCTCAAACTATTTTAACACGTTGACCGCCACGCCGGTCATAGTGACCGGAGTTGAGTGGTTCCCGCCACGCCACGCCGGTCATAGTGACCAGTCACCGAGCGGTTGTTTCCAAGGTGATTCCTGACACCACGGGTGACCAGGGCCGCATATTAAAGCATGAACCATGACCGGTTCGGCGTCACGGTCATTGTGATCGTAGCACTTGGCAGCAATGGAAAATTTATTATAGACTCATGTGCAATGATACTTCGAAGTATCATGATCCAGTGATTATTAATTTAAAAAAAAAACACCGATAGCGTCCCTTGAAATATGTACTAAAACACTGTTTCGGTCAACGTGTTAAAACTTTTTGTGTTTATTTTCCTCCAAATATAATAGTTTAAAAATGATTCTTACCTACGTTTTATCACCCAAAAATCATACCGAATATTCTCTGATAATTAACGAAAAAAAATAATTTTTCCTCTGGAAAAATAAAAATTATGTCTGGAAAACCTGGAAATCTCAGGGAATTTTCAAATGCCCACCTGCTGGACACCCTGAAAGAAGGTTCGTATCTTGTGTGTCATTGTTATTATGTGAACGACCATTGCAGCAAACGAGAAAATCGCTAGCGCTCCCGTTCGCTTGGAGCTCTATAATTTCTATTCATCGATAAATATAAAGGATGACTTCCGAAATTACCCTAATGCACTGTTTTTTATTAATTCCTGTAGTCAACCTAAGTGTTAAGATAGATTATCATTGTAACCCAAAAGCTATTTTTTTTCTGGAAACAGGTCCAATCAATTTTTTTATCCTCATTTGCGGACGTTTCGCATATTTTTAGCATTTTTTTAAGTTTTGGTGAATTTAGTACACGCACAGTTCTTCTGAATTGTTTTTATGAGATAAAATTATTAGGAATATCACGGAAATAAATTATGATCTCATTAATAATAAAGATCTAGAGGAGAAATGATCCCTATCCTTAGTGATCTTATATCTATGTAATAGTTTTTGGACCGTTTGTTCCATAATCGATTTGCCCGACGCGCATTCTTGACTTCTCTCTCCATTTTCACTATTCCGTATGGCTCCGTTTCCCAGTGGGCGGGATTGCGAAAAACCTGGCCAAAAATCTCAAAAGCGTTTTTCCCTGACATTGCATATATGTCCGGTATCTTAATGGCAAATGCCCAGGGTATGTCTGTGTGGAAGAATTTCCTCATTTGTTTCTTCCTTTCACTCGCAATTACTGCCGTAATAATGCGTTTTAACATTTTGGCAGTTCAATCGCCGCTTTGTCACACCTACATGAAGATCTCTTGAGGTAACAAATGACATGTGCGAAAAATGTTTTAGTGGCTATCAATGCGGGGTGAATATATATGAAATGAATGAATAATTATATATGAAATTATCTTTGAGTAATTTCTCTCCAGTGTGACCGAATGCTACATTTGTTTCGGTAATTACAATTTATATAATTCTTCTACATTCATTTAGAACTTTAAAAAAGCCCAGCGAGACGCTGTGGAGAATCATTGTGGAGATTTTAAGTGAAAACTGAATTTCGGTTTTTTTAGCTTATTTTGTTCAAATTTAAACCCTTGCATATTGTTAGTACGCTAGATCTATGAAAAATGAAATCACACGTCATATGCACCAATAACTGGAGTGTCTGGAGCCAAATTTCAACTTCCAGACTGAAATAATCCATTTTTGGAATTTTGGCCAGCTTTTTTCGGTTTCTGCCCACTGTGCGTCTGTTGTTTATTTGGATCGCTGTCGGGTGGAAACGGGTGCGCGTGGCGCTTCCCGCGTGGTTGGCCAATATTTTCGTCTCCACAACCGTCCCTCACCACGATGAATGCATGCACCTGTTAATCAGATCGTCTCTGAGGATGCTGCTCGGATGCTCCTCTCCGCAGTATTCCCTGGACATCCGGATCACCGATGAGAGAAAGGCTGTTTCGTAGGCGACGTGCTCGTGACGCAGAGATCTGACGTCCACGCGTTCTTCACCTTGAGAGGTCCTAAAAAGCACACGGCGAATAGGTTTACAAATCCTCCTTCATCGTTGTCCTTCGAGTCTGCTTCGCGCGCCGGATTCGGGTCGCTCTGGTCGACTCACTAATTTGAGATGTGTCAGAGCTCCTCGGTAATTGGCTCACAAGGTTCGTGCACCTTTACAATGGCTCATTCGTTCTTCCTCGACGCTTTAAGGCCCATCACGAACGATTTGGTTCCAGCTCATCATGAGCTCCTATTCATTGCGGGGTGAGTCCTTTTAAATTAGCACGCGGCAATTTAAATTAGTGAAGGGCTGGAAGCTGGCGAAGGGTGATGTCGTTGCCTGAACTAATCGGAGATGAGGGCTGGTGGGAGTTCTTCCCCTCCCTCCATTTTGTGTGTCCTGTATTTTGACAGTTCACGAACTCGCGCCTTACGACGAAGTGAGGGAACCTCTAAGTAACTTCCACTTGGTGCAGTGGACGGAAATAAGACAAACAAGAAAGTGCTTGGTGTGGTGGGTAAGGGAAAGACACTTTAAGGATATGATCAGGAGGAGGCAGGATTAGTGGCTGGAGAGGAGAGATGTCGCTCTAGGCCCTGATTGAGGGAAGGATGTTGATTGTTTCTGTGTGTAAATCATCTCCCGCCTGTCTAAGTGACGTTTATTTTTACGTTGCTGGAAATCAATTTAGCTAGTAGCGGTCTGCAATAATTTCTTTAATCTTAATCAGTGCAATGAGTTGAAAGAGTGGTATTTAAATTTCTGTGACCATTATGTTTGAGGTTTGATTAAATTAGCCCTTGCGGAATTTAGTGACTGCGTCAATCGTATCGTGGACTATTGTCATTAGTAAGGTACTCTCAGTGAAACGATCGCTTCTCGTCGACTTAAATGTTCACGCCCGCAATAAGACGCTCCTTTTTCATTTTTCGTTTTGCGTGAACCATTTCAGGTTGTGATAGGAACTGCTTTGTGCGCTTTCTGTTCTTATCTGTCCTATGTTTCGAAGGAGTGGTATGTGCGGGGCTCTGGGCTGTGCGAAAGTGGTTCGTTTATCTATTATGTTCGCTACACTTCGGTAGGTTTTAGCATGTAGATTTGTTGCCCTCTATTTCGGCTGCAGGGCCACTGCCTTTTTACCGGAAGGAAATGTGAAGACTGAGGGTGAGTTAGAGGATTAAATGTGGTCGAGTTGGGGAGAGGCAAGGAAGGAAGGAGAAAGAGGGTGCTCTGGGAGTGAGGAGAGAAAAGGGAGTGGGTGGAGGTGTGCGGCCTCTGCTGCTCCCTGGAATTCAATGGATTGGGAGAGCCAAATACACACCTGCTGTTGGATTTTAAAGTGGTTGAAGCAATATTTGTGTAGGTACAGATTGCGTGAAGCTTTACGACCGTGTTTTCATCAGTGATATATAAAGATTGAAGTGGAAACAATTGCATCACACCGATTTGATGTCTTGAAAATTCAATGCTATTTTAACACTTGGCCTGATGGTTCCTGGCATGTATTCATTCGTTAAATATTTGTTTATATCGGTTCAGGTATTCTTCTAAACTCGAAATGATGCGGTGCATATTATTTTAATTCTCGCGAATCAATATCAGGGTGTCACGCAGGGTCCAGTATTCGAAAAAAGCGTGTTTTAATTTCGTGAACATTTCGTCACAATTTCATCACAATTGTGTATACCGCGCCGAAAAGTCTTGTCATTACATACTTTAATTAAGCATTGTAATATGAAATATAATTCTTGCGTCATTTCCATTACTCCCTGTATGGTGAGTTCCTAAGCATCAACATATGCGATTGAATTATATCTGATCCGAAAATTTGTTTACAAAAAAAATTTTTAAATGTGTTCTCGAAGACTCATTATTACCACTCTAAACTACCTAAGTTCCTGCGGCGAGGCTGAGAGTGGAAGGAATGCTAAGATGCCTACGTTCAATCAATTGCCAAACCTTAGGTTGTGGGAGGAGGCAAGGGTTTGGCCAGTGATGAAGTCAGTTGTTTGGGAGGAGTTTACGAAGAGCACATTAGCCTATCGTACGAGGAGGGTTGAGAAGCATGCCATAAACATGATCTTAATGAAACCATATGAAGGCAGTCGTTAAGAACTGCCTTCTGTTCTGTGCTTGGTCCAAGTTCAGAGCGGATGTCGTTTTCATAGACCACTTTAACCTCCCACACGCTTGAGGGCGACGTTTATGAGTACGTATTGGTCGATTCGTTCTGGTAACCTCTACCCCATCTTTGCTCTGTAGTGGTTCGTTGAAAATTATAAAAGTTCCTATATCATGCTGTATCTCAACAATCGGATGTCATTCCTTTGCCAAGTTTAATATGGAATTTAATGTTTTACAGTAAATGCGTTCATGAACCAAGCCCCATCCAAAGCAACAATTCTTCCTCTAGCGTTTCATATCGGTTCCCTCGTCCGCTAGTTATCCGGTCCGCATGGGATTTTATCCCCTTTACTCACCATTCTAGTGAGTATTATTAAAGAAGCTTATTAAGGAGTATCATTTTTTAAGTCTCGTATGTATGCCTATTATATTACTGAGAACACGAAAGAAAATTAAATGTCGTGACTAATGAGGCGGTTTCCGCCGACTCACCTTTATTTTTATTTATCTTAAAATCTTTACGAAGTGAAGAAGTTCTAGAGACCTCAACCTGTACTTGCAGGAAAATTCCCCCAGTTACAATCTCTTTCGTGAAGCGAATGACTAGCCCGTAATGGGTAAAAGTTATAGCTTATGTTTTCCAATGTGTAAAATAATTCATTGTTGTGTGTTGGGTTTTCTTCTGACTCCTTCCTCTAGCACTCTGTTGATAATTTTTTCTCAGTTAGCGAGCGCACCCCTTTCCGCAGAGGCCGTGCCTTCCATCCCTCTCGTCTTTTGGGAGAATGGGAATTGTGGACAATGGAACCGTTCTCGAGTACAAAGAGTGTTGACGTGGTCAGGGTAATATGTCGTCTGCCTCCTCACGTCTCGATATGTACCTTTTGTGCTCTGAATTTCCCTGCACCAAATATTCTGTCCCCTCGACCTTGCTTGAATGGTCTTTTCAGCGGCCGGTGTTCCCTTTGCCAATCCCGTTCGCCTGGGGTCTCAATCGAGACTATTGGCTCTAGCGGACGAACAAACCCCGGGAGGCTAGCATTTATTGTCGTCGTCTTTTGTTATGCGCCCGGAACCCGGAAGTCGGCTCATTGAGTCTCTATCCGCGTCCGTCCTCGCGTGCAAAGTCATTCACGAAGTCGACATCCAGTCGGCGATTTTTAAACCCCAGATCAACTGTGTTTTACTCTCCCTCCACCTCTAGGGGATCCTTGGGTTGTCTCATCTGGGCTCTATGATACGGCGATAATTGTTTAGTCATGGAGCATCTCTCTTGGTGCATCTTACGACATCCCCACCCCCCTGTGAATTGGACTACGTTTGCTCTCCAGTTCGAGGAAATTCTCATCGGGATTAACACTTTAGCTGTTTGGGCTCTTCCCAGAGGAATGCGGACTCCAAATTTGATAGAAAAATTGGATGTGTTCCTTAACAAATGAGATAAATCGAAAATTCAGAAACGTAGCTTTAGTTAGAGCTTAGAAGTTATTTTCAGTCTCATGCGCGAATGTCTGGGAACAATTGGTGACTATTGGTTCTTTAAATTTGATAAAATATTCTAATGAGCATTTTACTTGGGCCGAAAAAAGATGAAGTGATCGAATTTGAATTTTCCCCTGTAATATTTTCGTCGAACCGTTTATAAAATAATGACATTTTATTTTTGATCGCTAAGGTTTTAGTATATGCCTATTCGTATTTTCCCTGATAATCTCACATGCGATCGCCGTTGTTAGGTATTGTGTTCCTACTTAACTTTTTATTTACTTACTGTCGTTCATTCCGGTGGCCAATGCTGACATGGAATGCCAGTTTGTGTGGACGAACTTTTTCCTTAGCTGTAAGTGGTAACCCTAAGCTTTAGTGAATATATTGACAGGGAGCTCATCACCTTACAGGTATTTTGGGTCCAATATGTGCGTACCTTCCTGCTTTCTCATTCGCCCTATTACCCCGCAATCCTCCGTTGCTATACTGTGAGGGGCTCAGTGGTCCCTCGTTACGGTTTATTCAATTAATCATCTTTGATGTAACACAATGGTACGAATCATCTAAAATTGGTCTTTCAGTGTTATATTGTCACTCGTGTATTGTTACCGTTCGCCCTTAACCCGTTGGAGTTTATTCATTAAATCGGCGCTTGTTACTCCTGCTGCTATGCGCTGTCTCGTGGAAATTCAGGGCTAGATCTTATCGTCAACGAGTAAGCTAGTTCCTTAAGGCTTTAATGTCGAAACGAAATTAGTTTTTTATCCGTTTTAATTTGCACCTCTATGAATCTTTTTCTTAAAAAATACTGTTGTCACTATTATTATTTATGGTTTTGATAATGCTTTTATCCAAGTTGATATTCTTTACCTTGCGTATGGAATTCAGCATAGGTGTCTCCCAAGTAAAAGTTCAATGTACGTACTCGCTACTGCTCGTAAGAAGAATTTATGTTGTTTATTTCTAGACAGGCATGTACATGTTCACAGGTCCGACTGATGTTCAACTGGCTTTATTTTGAAGACGGAGTGACGTGGTTTCTTTTTCCATGGGAGAGCGTGTTCCGGACCTAGGCTGGAGAAAGGAAAGGATTCTCGAAATGGGCAGCGTTTTCCAATCCTCCTCTTGCGTAGGAATATCCCTCGTCGACGCCCTCGTTTACCTTTTGCAGGGGTGGAACAGGATTTTTTTCTTCTTTTAAGGAGGACGCCTCAATGCGGGAACGATAGAACCATAAACAACCCACGGGTGTATCCTTAAATCTCTACCCTATACGGTGTGAGTGGCGTCCGATTGGCGTCTACGAAGGATTAAATTAGTTTGTCCAGCCTTTCTATTATCGCACTTGATTGTCAGATGAAATTGTTCCGTCAGGCTGTATCGTTGGCCGAGAAAATAGTATGCATTCTCTTATTACTAGTGCGATGCTCCGAAATTATCTTTTGTAACTACGGAAATTTATTGCTCTGTTGCCACCCATCATATGTTTTCCTATAATAGCCGCGGTCAATTTTCCCAACCCATCCACCGACTTCGTATAAACTTCGTTGGCATTTTAAGAGAAAAAGTCGTCCATGGCGCTCAAAATGCCCTCCCAGAGTTGGAAAGGGGGGGTGTGTATAAGTTCTCTTCTCCTCGGGGAAGACTCGCGGGCGTACAGGGGGGTGGGGGGAGGGGTCCCTCTTTTCCCGGTGCGTGCCCTCATCCCCGCAAAGACCCATTTGCGAGTCCATATAAAGCTTTCCTCTCTCTCTCTCTTTCTCCCTTCCCCGCTCGGCAGCGGCGACACTTCCTCCCACGCGTGCCACGATCCCTCCTGAGCTCCTTCGTCGGCACGGGGAGCCGAATGGGGGAAGGAGGGGCATGGGGGGGGAGGGAGGGGGGGAGGAAGGCGAGAGAGCCGAGCACCTTGCTTCGACTCCCACGCGTCCTTAACCACGGAACCGCTGCCTTTGAAGAGGTCAAAAAACTATCTGTGGTTTATGATCATAGATTAGCTATTAGAGTAATCGAATCTAACGAATCGGGTACTAGAGATACTACCTTTCTACCTGTAACTAAAATTGTTCTGGGTTAAAACATTCTCTGTTTTTAACTTAACAACGCCGACTCGAAATCGTGTTGTCATTACCTTTTGTCTGGCGCAAGTCGTTATTCCGAGTGTCATAATTATTGTGTTGAATAATAGTTACGTTAGAATTATTGAATCAGTAACCTTAAGTCGTATACGTTATCTTATGTTTCGCCTGTCATAATTTCTCCTCTTAAATATTCTATACAATTTGAAGTACCCAGCGAACTTATTTCGTTCTTTTTTTCTGGCAGACGAAGTGTGCTTGTCTGTTTGTGACAGCCTGCCGCCTTGCGCTTAGGAACGTGGCTAATTCTATTCCATGGCTGTCGTCTTAAGGTTATGTCATAAAAGGAGAGGAAATAGAAATGGATTAGATTTTCGCCACAACCCAATAAGAACCCTCTTTTTTAAATACCTACCGTCTCGTCATAAATCATTAATTAAATTTGAGGACTGTATTTATACATGTTCACAAAACATATGCCTCTCCACTTTTTCATCGCATAAGATTGAGTTTGTTGAACCTCGCTTTTCTGCGATGTTTCGGTGCCTGTCGTTCGGGAATTTCGTGGATGGTATATTCAATTGGATGTTTAATGTCATATGTAATTGTGCTGTTCATTACAAGAATCCTCTTTCCCTATCATCATCTACTGAGGAGTGATTTCCTCGTTGAGTGCCTTTCGTTTTTTTGTGCCCCTGTGGTATGCTAGTTTGTCTGTCTGTGTGGTAGGTTTTCTTAACCACTCTGACGAAAGGCATCCATCATTTCATACCAAAAGTGTGAGCACTGAAACGGAAGTGATAGGCTCAGGAAATACACGGACTTGAGAAATTCAAATGAAAGCATCACTATCCTGCACCGGATTTACAATTCAGATCTTGCTGATGGCTTAACAGCATTAAACTATCCTTGCGATATCCCTTTTCTCCCAAATCCACTGAAGTGGTAATTGATGATGTCTCGAGATGAATTACTTTCGTTTGGCGTTAAAATTATATTCAATTCGGAGAGTCTTGAATTTTATGGATTAGTGCCGTCGTTGTGTAATTCCAATTCTGTGGTTGAGAGGCGATTCTGGTTGAAGTAATCGTTTGCATTCAATGATCGAATTGTTAATTTTAATTCGAGCAAGATATCACTTCACCTGAAATTTTGTGAATCCGATCCCATTTTTAAGAAAACTATCTCACCCTTCTAAAGATAGTAGTAGATGTCTTCCCCTTACCGAACAACTTTCCGGAATATTTACCAAAACGTACGAACCATTTTACATGGGAAATGGCGCGTGTACACACTCCATAGACACGCAATTTTTTTTTATTATACATTTTCACGCCCAGATCTTCTAAAAAAATTAACAATGTGTAGTTCGTATATTTTTTCGACCATTTCACCATTGCAGGTGAAATCAAATACTAGGGAATCGCCGCAACTTCGGATATAACGTGGGTGAAACACTTATGACGAATTTGCGGCGCCGCATTCAAGAAACTATGATTTCTCAAGCGTGCTTTGTTCTGGTTAGGCCACATCTCAAATACGCTGCGAGCATTTGGGACCATACACATTATTAGATTCGAGAAATAAGAAAAATACTTTCGTAAGTCCGCTCGCTACGTTAAAAAAGTTAATTATTTGGACATCAAGCTACATCTCTAGAGCTGATGGAGGTTGCTAAGTTAGAGAGTTACTTTGTTGGAACTAATCGGTAGAGGCCTTCTTTCCAATAATTTCAGCAAAAAAGTGTGACGCTAACATATGGCACACCGATAATATGAGCAATGGATCTTTGTCCGTTCCTTTTTTTCTTAACCTATTTTATTCCCTTTCATTGCTAGTATTCTACCCGACACCGAGTACGTCCCCGACCACACGTCTCAGTGGTGACTCTCAGAGTAGTATGTTAATGTTGATTCCACTGGAATTTCTGATCAGATTTTCGCAAGAAAAAGCGAAAAAAGTTCGACTTTATTACGGGTGATCCCTGAATCTGCTCCTTGTGATATGACGATTACTTTTTGGTAAAGACTTTGTAATGTTAATCGCATTGTCAGAAAACAAAGGTTTCGCCGTACCATTGCTATAAAATTCATCATGGAAGTGTGTCTGGCAGAAAAATGTACGTTATTTTAATTAAGGCCGTTACTTCATGTCTACTATGACAGTTTTAATCATATTGTGATTTATTGAGAGAATTATTTATTGTGCATTACGTGTATGATTATAATATTGCCCATTTATCCCATGGGCAATTTACCCACGAATCAGCTTTTCTTAAATACCACCCCTCTTTATTACACTATCTCTGAATCCTTATTGGCCTTGTACTAAGTGTGTGCCCAGGATAGGGATGACATTTTCTTTAGAAGTCCTCTACCAAGATGGCGACCCTTGTTCATGTAGGTATTTTCATCTGTCTGTAGGTGTTAAGTGTCGTCTTTCTTTGTAAGTGATGAGATAAATTAGTTATCTTTTCATTTGCAATGTTAAGTAAATTCCACCAAATCACGTCGTGTCAGTGTCGCCTTACTCTTGAGTTTATGACGAAATTCGTGTAGAAGAAAGCTAATAATTGCGCGCCTTTTGTTCTCAATTCTCTAATTCTTGATATGCACTTCTTGATTTTTCCGAATTGCCGCCAAGCGCCTGGACTACGTTCAGTTAAGGTATACGAGCACTTATGGGTGGGATATTGCGAGTGATGAATCTCGTATGTCCAGTGGTGAATCGCAGCTCGTCTTGCTTCGGCTGGCTGGGGGCGAGGACGGTTTCGTCATCCTGTGGAAATGTGCTAACTGCCTAACCGACGGAATTATGTACACACGTCTCCTTGCCGACGATTATTACGCGCGGTGGTGGCGTTTAGGGAATGGCGCGTGGCGGTGTCCAGGGACACGCTAAAGGCATCACGCGGTGCGCAAGGCGCTAAAGAGCGACCCAGTGGCCTCTCGTTGATTGGTTTCCCGTGCAGGTGGCCCCTGGTCTCGTCGGTTTTAACGAGCGAAAGAGTTAGCGGACTGTCTCTTACCCCATCTTGCCATACGAGTATATCGATTCATTCGGACGTGGCGTCCAGCTTAATACTCAGTGACAGACTGAACTTATTTTTTGTTTCATTAGATGCTACTGTGCTCTTTTCTAAAGACATTTTCGGTGAGTTTGAGGTGGATCTTCCGTAAATTGACTTGAGTGTTTGTCATTTATTGTTCCTATTCTTATCTAACTTGTCCTGTCTGTTGTGAACCACCAAGTCGTGCATATACACCCATTTTTGCGATTTGAATTTGAAATTACCCGGTGTTAAACTAAGAGTGGGAAAAATATAATGTTCATAATATAAATTCGGCTTCTTGGCGAAGAACTTTACTGTTAAACTTGTTCTCTTTGGAGAATAGAATTTGAATGGCAATACAATTTATGTAGCCTGCCTCCTTAATTTTAATTTATTAGCAGATGACTACGGAGCTAAGTCAAAATTTGATTGCTCAATGGAAATAATACGAGAGTCGTCTACTGTTGCTTTAAAATATGTCCATGAAAATATGCATTCGTCAAATTCCCGGCATACCCTATGTCTTAATTTTAATTTCTAATTGTTTTGGCATGATTGAAGTTAAGGCAGTATTTAATGACCCATCCATGCGAAATAGTGGATTCTATTATCTGTTATGCCTCACGCCGTCACGGTGGGACCTCTTCAAGCCTTTAAACGTTATTCTATATGTTAATTACCCTGAGCTTATACGTCTTACCATAGTAAAGCACTGTGCATTTTCCCTCGCGTCATGTGTTACGACAATTTCCCCATTAATAATCTTCTCAATACATATGTTATGCCCGCTCTTGATATCACTTCCTTGTTTTTTCTTCAAATGAAACTTAAATGTTACTTGAAATGTTTTCCTTCCCTTCTAATCTCGTATTTCCTCGTTTCGCTTCATATCTTTCCATGTATTTTAGCCCTTATTACTACTTAGTCGTCAGATTTTACCGCTTTGGTTGGATAGGAAATGAATCTGCAAATGGATGGCTGGATATATAAGACTCGTTTTCACCTCTCGTGCGGTTTCAGTCGTTCTAAGATCGAATTAAAAAATTCCGTCCTGGTAATCCTGAAGCCTTGATTATGACTGAGTAATCTTTTATTGAGGAGCGCGTATTTATTCACTGAGTAAAAGACGTTTGACAATTCGTTGGACTTGTTGAAAATGGAAATGGAGCGGAGTGCTTATATTTATGGCTTGGAAAGGGTTCCCTTTGATATCGAATGGGAGAAACTATAAATAAACATTGTCGCATATAATGAAAGAATCGTTCCATTGTGACTTAATTGTCATTGAACACTTGATTTAGGAAGCCTAGAGTTAAAAATGATCCTTCTAAAATCTAAGTGTAATCCTCATGTTGATCACTAAACCGAAGTATCAAAGGCAGCGCGCACGAGTTTCCGTTTAAATCCTATGCTACTTTTGTATCAGTGGTTAAATATTTGTCGCTGAAATATGAGTAAATGGACCATTACGAAGCCAGAAACACATTGTTGGCAGAAACCCAACGTAAAGATAATACGGAAGCTAGAATTAAAAACTTAGAGGCATATTGTTGTGGAAATTAGATCTTATATCTTGATTACATCTTATGTTTTCAAGAATAAGACTCTCATGCACCGAATTCTATGCTTGACTAACGGGATTAAAATTTTGCAGGCATGGGGTATTAGCAACCCATGTAGTAGTTTACTCACGGTGATGACTAGTTTCCCAGTCGATTTTGGGTTAGGAAATATTTTTCTACCGAATTACTTCCTAGGTCGCGTGATTCTTTAATGGGCGTTTTATTCATGCGTTCTTGAATGAGTACTATATATAGAGCTTATAGAATAGGTCCTCTCGGGGAGATTCTCATCATTTCAGAACTCGAATATGCATGGATTTCTCAACGGGGCAAGGGTGAGTGGGCGGAAGGCGACTTTTGCTTGTCCCCGTGTCGGATGTCGCACCTCGCGAAGTGAGCACGGAGGTCGCGTCCTTCCGCGAGCTCTGAAGTTATGAAATACCCGTCATAGGCACTCGAGTCGCTAGTATCCTCGTGGGCTCAGCAGGGCCCCAGATTTTACTCTGCGGCCGCTGAAAAACATATGTTGGAAATCGGGCGATTTTTTTCTCCTTTTTCGAACTCTCCTGCAGAGTACGTGGAGTGGATCTCGTGTGTTTCCGCTTAAAAAGTCAATTTTTCTTCTCTTCTCTTCATTCAAGCCTGTCAGTGAATACAAACTGTTTGTATGGTTCAAATTCACATTAGACTTTTCGCATAGGGTGTTGTGATTTTGCTAAGGGAGGTTGTGTTTGAGGGGCTTCCACTACATTATTCGTTTTTAAAATTGCGGGTTTTTATTTGGTAAGGGCTCCTGCCATGCCGATATGGACTAAATTCCCCACCACTCATGTATCTGATGCCGCGTCATAACTTTCAACGTGCTGGTACTGTTACTGCGGGCGGAAGTCATTTACAGTGGTTTAAGATTTTGGGAATAAATGTCGGTCAAATTACGATGCGCGAGACGGCGTCATAACGCGATACAACACTTTCTCTGACTATATTTCAAGTCGTAGAGATTTCATTTTTAAATCCAAAAAGGGTATGAAAGCCAGATATATGGATTATCGATCCTTTCAAGTTCTACAGGGTGCAAGGCGAGGGCGAGTAAGCGGCCGGACATCCTCCGCCTATTCTTAAGGACACTTTATCAGGAGTCGTGCAGGGTATTGGTGGTTACTCCAGCACGGATCGCGATTTCAAAACTTGTAGTGTGAAGGATTTCAAATGGAGTGTTATCCCTCCATCAATATCAACTCTGTTGCTTAATTTTGTGTTTAATGGTTGTTAACTACAACATTCAGTTATAGGAACTACAGGTTAGAACGATAATTTTGGACGAACGGAAAACATGCTGGTAAATTTTCATAGAAGAAATATAAAAATGTCTTGATTTTGATTTCATTCCTTTCGTCAAAATGATTTTATTTCCTCAGAATTGTTTGATGCATGAATTCATCCGCCCGATTTAACCCGATTTTGGATTGAAACCCGCGAATTTAAAATAATTTTGGTATATCAGGGTAAGTAACATAGTGGTAGGAAGGATGGATGGGTTAAGCATTTTCCAAGGATTTTCTATCATGGACGATGTTACGCAATGCTAATGTCATTGTCAATTGTACTCTGTGTCAACTGATGCTTTGGAGCGCGGTACTTGTATGGAAATTCTTGCGGGATTCTCTTAAGGTACTAGATAGTAATTTGGATATTTCCGGTAGTACGGACGCTTACCTTCCTTCAACTCAAATTTCTTTTTAACCCTTACTACTGGCTTTTGTCGTGGAAATAGTCATTACTTAAGAAATCGTTTCAAATTTCACCAGATGTGAAAATAGTGGTGTATTGAATGTGCATAATACTGTAAATATTATTTACTAAGTTAAGACATGATATTATTTCTCTTAATTAGTATATGATCTTTTATTGGCGCAAAAATTATTAATGCGGCATTCTTCCGTCCATAAGTTGACCGTTTAGTGTCTCTGTGTAATAATCTGTACGTTTTGTGTGTCTGTGTCGTCTCCCATTTAATAAAACGTTTAGGTAATGGCTAAGTGGCCTCAGTTAAAATCCGGAAGAAGTATCTTGGGAAACATCAGACCATTTTTATTCTGAAAGATTTCTAGTCGTCAGATCCCTCTGTTAAATCTTAAACGGCCTAGGGAATGAGGCGAGCAAGGGAAGGCTAACTTAGGCCAGCCCCCATACTGTTTGGTGTGCACTCCACTCACCTGAAGCCATGTGGTACTTGTTGAGACGCTCGCTTATCGAGTTGGCCGTCGGTTTGAGGACTGCGGTACATGCGCACTCTGGTTTATAGTTATAGCCTTTGCTTCGGCATCGCCCCGTCGGTTTTCCTTCATCCATCACTGCGCGTGATTGTTTCCAGTGAAAGAGGCGAAAGCGAAATTCATGTTGCTTCGGGCCATGCACACCAGGGAACTCCCGAACACTCCTTGTCCCCAGAGCACCTCTCCCTTCCACTACTCCGCTCACCTATCCACTCCCCCACACCCCCAAATTCCCCACCTATTTCTTTTCGTCTCTTTCCTTCCATAAGGGAAAGTCATTTTCGTATTGAAATTTTTTTTGAGGCGATTTGGCGATTATTTCCGCGTTCTACCGCGTGTTGCCCCCAGCCACATTCCGTCTCAACCGAATCCACGTTCGCGAAATCGACCCCTCTCATATGCTTAACTGCTTTTCCTGCAATAAACGACGAGAGTTGGAACCACACTGTGAGTATTATCGCATTTATGTAATATCTCGCTCAGCCAAACATCGCTGGATTGTCATGCGTCACGAGGTGATTTACAATGCGCCATTGTAATATGAGATTTAATTCAATGCCGAGTGTGCAAATATTAGCCCATGATGTTCATGTGTTCTTTTCATTGTGGTGATGAATCATGATTTCTTGTAACTTTTCTAACAATTGCGGAACTTTCACGATAAGCTATCGGAGAAATGCGGAGATATTGAAAGAAAGCACCACTATTTTAAGCTTATCGTTGCCCTGCAATTTCAGAGAACCGATGTTTTCCATGCGCAACACGCCTCGTGACCATTCTGTTTGATGACGAAACGACTGTCGACTATGGGAGCTATACCAGCTTATGGGTTGGTAACCAGCGCACGTGGTTCTTATCTAGCCCGCTTGATATTTTATAGTGGCCCGCGGGCTGTGTATCACGTATCATTTAGTTGTCTCCTCATTGTAATTAATATGTAACATTATAACTGACTGCTTTATTTTTCATTTTAATACTCTTATCTAACATGTTTTGGCATATTTAAATATAGAACATTTTAAGTTTGCGGAAGTGTATTGTTAAAAAATTATTGTCCGTGAATAGTATAAATCAATCTGGTCCACAATCCAAAGTTTCCTGTTTGGCCAACTCACCGAAATACGTTTTCCATGCTTAAACCACGACCTATTTTAATTCCACTCGCTGAGTGAAATCAAAGGCAACTCTGCAAAAGTGAGCATCATGAGGACTGTTCGAAATTATGCTTATTTAAAGCCACGGGGGAGAGGGCGAGATCTTTGTCGCACGATGGCTGCCATTTGGCGCCCTGCCGCTCTGTTTGGCTCTCATCCTCGAGACATAGTCCGCTGAGTGTTGTGCGATGCGTGCAGCACGGGGCATTGGTCCTCGTCCCGGCGCGGCGTAAGGGCCGCCGTCTATTGCCGATTCGGCAGATCACGTCAATTTGATTGCCAACTACTCGAATTAAACGATGGGCAGTCCATCATAAGGTGACGCCTAACTAATTCGAAGCTGTCTTCATGTTGTCATTGAAAGAAGGAGGCAAATGACCAAGCGATTCCCCTGATTATCTGCGTGAGCCAAAAATTATGTAATCAGCATTAATTCCAGCCGATGCTTCCTTCAGTGGGGTGAAATATGTGGTTAATCAGAATTTTTCATTCATGTTTATGTATCAGTGAACATAAGACTGGTGAGACAGTGAGTGGTGCTGGTGTAAGACATGGTGTGTGTAGCAAAATACTTTTTTACGAATATTTCGTTCTCTCTTAAATCATGGCTGACAAATGGGATAATCGTGCTTGTTATTAAAGGTCACGGTCTTCAGTTAAGCTCTTGTCGTCTATTTATCAATGTATCGATTGGTATAAAGTTTAAAAGTACGTTAATCAATGAAAAATGCCAATTTTATCACTTCAAAATTTTTCTCCGTGTTCGTTGCATCATAT
The DNA here is from genome assembly GCA_963169105.1 of Ceriagrion tenellum. Taxonomy (NCBI): domain Eukaryota; kingdom Metazoa; phylum Arthropoda; class Insecta; order Odonata; family Coenagrionidae; genus Ceriagrion; species Ceriagrion tenellum. Next base: position 32,492,345 of record OY720632.1, read on the forward strand.
ATAAGTGTTTTGGCTTATGTCAGTCGGTGCTTAACTATAGCTGGGCGTGTGTTGTGCTCTGCTGAGCGTTCTTTTATGCTCTTGGGTGTACTACAGTATTTTATTGCCCTGTTGTAAATGTTACTCATGTGTGTAGTGTCGTCATGTGAAAGTGTCGATGTCTTTTCAGTGCCCTGCCTCAATGTATGCCTATTTATTTAGGTCTCATAGTAATGTGTAGGGCTCTTTTTAGCTATCGTGTAGTTATATGGCATGCATCTGGAGTACAGTATACTGGCGAGAATACACATATTGGTATTCTCCCGCTGCCTCTAGGAGTTGTAGCACAAATTTTAGTATCTGCTAGGGCAGCGGTTCCCGAATGGCGGAACCCTGGGGTTCCGTGAAAGGGTCACAGGGGTTCCGCGAATAAGGACCTACTGTCTTAGAAAACAGGCATTTACACGCATTTTTAAATTTCTTAATTTAATAGATTTCAATCCAAAACTCCATTTCATACATACACCATGTACCTACCGCACCTTAAAATAACATTATAGTCGAGTTAATTTGCAATTCTCGAGATAGGGTTCCGCCAAAAATACGTGGATCAATAAGTGTTCCGTAGGCAAAACAAATTAAGAACCGCTGTGCAAGGGAAACGCTTGATTTAGCCTTCCACTCTGATATTGTCGGCGGAGAAATGAAATCTCGGAACGAGCAGCTGAGTATTTTATTCGCCTTGCTTATAATGCGGGTCCAGAGCCAGTTAAAATCCCAGAAAATCTTAGTTTTCTAACTTCCTCGGTGTTGCCCCTTTGGAAGGCGAATGAGACGAGCTGCTTGCTCCCAGTTGATGACGGAAATGGCAGCGGCGACGACTGCGCCCTCCTTTCCGTTTCCAGGTCGCGAAGGATGGCTTTCTTTAAAAATATTTTCCGATCACCGCTGCTAATGACGTTAATTTTTTATCAGTGGATGCTTTCTGTGATTCAATTCAGAATATCGAAAGTGTGGAGACCGAACCGCCTGTAATATAACGCATTCAACTGCCCACGTGGAAGAATGTGAGCGTCATTTTCTCTCGTGTATTTCTGGATGGATGCCGGTGGGAAGAGAGTGGGGAAATGCCTTTACCGGGTGAGAGGGATGGTGGTGAAAAAATTGCATTTGTAGCATTTTTCCTTGCGGGGACGTGAATATAAATGTTATAAGAGCTTGTTTGATTGGCCTGTCGCCGGTTTGTGCGGGATTTTCCCTCTGTTAAGTCCTATGATCGTCCGTCGAAATGTATTCCCTTTCTTTCCGTGTACTAATGTTTTATATTTTATCTTGTCCCTGTGGTGGGGTACCTTCCCCACTTCTCCCCCTTACACACTCGTTGGAACGCGGAGAAAAAGCCTGCCGTGAGCGCGCCCTCCCTCCTTCATCTTTCTCCCCCCTCTATTTTTAAGTCGCCCCCCTTTCTCTCCACCCCCGCTCTTCCGCTTCCTACTGAAGGAGGAAGACACCACGCCGCTCTCTTCCTGTCTGATATTCCCCTGTCACGTACTATCCGGATGACGGTAGTATTGTCTTTTCCTGTTTTAAAATATCCTGAAATCTGTTGTAAAATAGATTGGAAGTTTTCCGTCCCACCGAAGTCAATTCGATGAGGTCGAGAATCCCAGCGTATTCTAGAGGTTATGATGGAGTGAATCGGTATATACCTTTCCTCCGCTGACCTAATACAACGTATCTCTCCGGCTGTACGCTATTCTTGATTGTCCTGCGTATAGACCTATGCAGTATGCTTCCAATGATCGCAGGAGAAATTCTCTCCATTGAGTGGGAATTGGTCACAACCAGTTAAACATCTCATACTGTTCGACTGATAAGGATCCCAGTGTCGAAGGCTGATGTAGCGAAATGTAACGCAGACGGAAGCCAAAGTGTCGAGTTGATAGGTAAAAACCTTCTGTCTCATTGCAAAGGTGCAATTCTAGGTGAATTTTCCTCTGATATCTTGTTATGTATCCGTCTTTTGGTCATAAGCTCTTCCTAGTCGGACTTCTAATCCTCCGAGTCTTTTGCAGCTCTGTTCGTTTCCCATCTTAATTTGTACCCCAAGATTTTTAAAACATTTTTCCTGTAATTTCCTTTCGCATTCGCTTTATTTATCCCTATCCGTATTTGTTCGATTGCTGAAACTTCGGGTGATCTGAAATATCAGGCGTCTCAATTCGTTGTATTGTGAAGAAATTCATTGATTTCGTTGTGAATATTATTAGCTCCGATGTTAAATTATCGCCTGGTGAATGTTGTGTAGCTGTCTGCTGGTGCACAGAGAGTTGGTGCATGATCACATATTTTTTAGTGGACTACCTTCTATTTTTTAACGTTACTCCCATACTCTTCATTGACTTTGACTCTCGGTTTCGCCCCGTTTTCGCATTTTCGTTCTTCAAGTTTGTACAATATCCTTTACATTATTGTGCTACATTCCCGTCTCTATATTCTTACTGTGAAACATTAGGACCCGTTTTTATCTTGTCTGGGTAAATTTATTCTCTGTTTGATAGCCAATGTGGAACCGCTTTCCCATCAGTAATGTTTACAGTCTGTAACCGACAGTGTGGTGTGCTACAAAAAACATGGCAACGCAAATATTTCTGAGTATTGTTGCGGTTTAAGTTATCCGAGAATCATAACACTGGACGTAAGGAGACCCAAGTGGTATTCAGTAATAATATTTCTGTTCTGTAGTATGAGGTATTATCAGGTGTAATCAAGGGCAGGTTCCCCGAAGTATGTACCGTCGCATCCCGGTTAGTAGCTTAATCCCTCATTTTTGTGCTTAAAAAATTGTAATCTCCGTAAACTTATATGCGACTTTTTATTTGAAGGCCCAGTAAACCCTCTTTTGCAATGTGAAATGAAAGCAGATGTTCATTCTTTTTGGTTTATGGCTGTATAAGTAAATAAGTTTTGTGGCTGGGATTTTCCCGATTCTTATTAGCGAGATTTTATATTTTACGGAACTCATTTTTCTTCTTCATGGCGCTGTTCTTTATTTTCCCTTGTTATTGCCAACCATTAATGTTTGTTTTAGTTGTTTTAAGTGGTTTGATCTCCAGAAGCATTCAGTGGCACTTGTCCCACTGCGTCAAGCAATCTCGTGTGCGTGAACGCATGCGAAGTCCTTGTCATTTACGTCCTGATAAGCGGAGAGAGATGGATCACAGAACTTCACCAAGGTTGGAGATATCATGCGAGCTGTTCGGCGAGGTACCTTTTGGGAGAATTTTCTGTTTGCGTCAAAAATGAATTTCACTTGACTTGCTCCTTAACGTACTGGGAGAATCTTACATCTGCTTTTGAAGCAGAATTTGTTTAGAGTTCTGTTATTGTGCCGTTGCTACGTTCTCGAGATTTTTATTAACACGTTCGCTCTCTTGACATGCTACTTAAAATTTGATATAGTTTCGTACGTACAAACAACTCTTATCGGATTAACTTCTGCTAATCTTTAACAGCGCCTTTCTGGCGCTGGAAAAATCAAATAAGAGTGAATGGGGAAAATTAAGAGTAAATCTGTGGGTTTGAAATTTTGTCTTCCTTAATGGATATGGAGAACTTAAATGTGATTGTTCCGCCTATTGAGTTGGTAGTTGAGTCCGAGCTTTGAGTATGATTGCCTTGTTAAAAATATTGATACCAATATCGGCAAGTATATGGACTACTTGATGCAGGAGTGAGCGAACCTTTGCTTATACGCACTCAGATATGTTAATATCTATCAGTGTTATCATGAAATCTGTGGATCGATTTGCCTAACGGTCTTACTGATCTTATCCCGAGACAAAGAGGAGAGGAGACAAATTCTCTTCTCGGAGGTGTTTTTTTGATTTTATATCTCCAAGATTGCCACTTCTGTCTAGTGTCTTCCGCTTTTGATGGATCTGAGGTACGTGCTTAAAAAGTCGTCGGAGATTACCGGAATTGCTCGTCCTAATTTTCGGTTTATTAAATGGTTTTGTAGTGCGTCTCTTGAGACTCCTATCGCCCATCACAGTGATGATCCCTCAGCAAATATCTCTCGTGACGACGTTTCTCCACGGCGACGTAACCGTATCGGAAGTTAGGTTCCGTCGTCACGTCGTAGCGAGTTGCCATTGGGGAGTGAGAGCGGGGGAGGAGGAGATGGGGTGTTGGCGGGGGGCGGGCGCCACCTCTCGTCCTTTGGCCGCTCGCCTAATTCCCTCTCCTCCCCCTCCGCTCCGCTCCCCTCTAGCGGGAGTAGGTACATAATATAATAGATCGGACGTGCGTGCGTGATAGAGCTCCACAATCGCCTGGGAAAAGTGATCGTCCTTGGGTGCCTAGATATGGCGTCATTATTGGGTGTGTTGGTTCTCAGTCGTATTGGGTCCGCTACGCGTCGCACAGTTGTCCAACTGAAACATACCGGAGGTGCTCGCTATCTTCTCCTCAAAAGTAGAGGCAAATTATCATTAATTTTTTAAAAAACTTGTCTGTACAAAAATTATCAGGTCAACGGTGTACAGCGACCAATCTTCCATGTATAGCTCTCAAATCAGAAAATTACAAATTATATCAAATGAAGTACTCAGAAACCAACTCACCGAACATGACAAAATCATTAACACTATCCTCGCTTTGAAAAGCCTTCTCAAGGCCAGGGAGTCCTGACCAAGAACGTCCGTACTCAAGAAGAAGACGGGTGACAAATTATAGCGTGACGGGCGTTTGTGTCCCATGGTTTTTTGGGGAAATCGTCGGTGACGCGGAGAAAATGTCTGGAATATTAATTCATCCGTGCTAGAATATTTATCGCATGTGTGTGTAGCCAAACAAGTAAACATTGATCTCCTTCTGGTAATGATGGCTTGGCTAGAAAAAACGATCAACTTTATCGTAGCTGATGTTCTCGCTTGTTGTTAGTAAGTTTTCTAAACCTCGCCTCCTATTATAGCTAACCTAGAAGGTACCAATCTTGATGTCAATTAGGAGGATTGAAAATTGTGAGCGATGAGAGCGAAAATAGGCATGAGAAAACTAGGCTCTCAATGTGTAGGTTAACATGCTTATATCATTTTGGAAATATATCGCTGTCTGTGTTCTATTGTCCTGCAGTGATTGGGGTTGAAGTCACCCCCGTTGATGACTTACTCTTTATGTGTGTATCACAGTATTTAAAAAGCACCGTAGAAATTTTACACCATTTTGTCTTTAGTTCGGCTTTCACTTACATGGTCAGCTGTTGGCTTGACTTCAAGAAAGAGTGCTTTCTCGTGCACCTTAAAGCTGTTACTGATAAGGTATTGCTAGGTTGGGATGATGGGAATTAGATCTCAGTTTTCTTTCGAGGTTTTGATTGTGGTGCTTTCCTCCGGAGGAACTCTTCTTCTCGTAAAGGTTTCTCGATAAAAAAGTAAAATAAAATTAGTATTTTCAACTGTGGTGTTCATATTTAATTTTACTTTTGCAATTGAATGAAGTTAGTTCGAAGTCTAGATATTCCCAAACAACCCCTCGTGTAAGCCATACTTTGCCCGCCGGCAGAGTCCCTGGCGACTTCACACGTGAGGGAAAGTTCAAAATCTCCGCTGGGAGCCATTGCCTTAGTATCAAAGATATTATGGCTGGTACTTTCTTTCTACAAATTCCATTAAACTTGGGTGTGCTTATTATTTGGGCGTATTGAACGAGTGAGAATGTAGTGGCCATGATCGTGGCAAAGCATGCTCTGACAAACCTCAGCTATTCAATCTTGTTCGCTCTTTCCAGTGTGCCTACCCTTATTCCTCCTGTCAAAAGAGGGAGATGATTCTCAGGGATTCTGTGCTCGGATTCTGAAATTTTTCGAAACACCTGCTTATATCTAACTCGTTTATAGCTCTTAGTGTATTGTTCTTTTCTCCTCTAGCATTTCTTTTGTTTCCGTAAATTAAGTTCATGTTCTAATCTTGTCTTGGCGATATAAGTAGAACAGGAAGCGCTTTCCCGTCTCTATGGTATGCGGTACTAATAATAAATTGCCGCGTTGCCATAGTAGCGTACGTACATAGCGTCATCTCCTCCATATTTTTTATGGGTGATGAATAGTCTCCTTTTGATTCGAAATAGTCATATTTCCTCCTGTTTGCCATTGCTGTTGGCATTGCTATTTAGTCAACCGCATTGCAAAAATATTCTCGAAGAGCCTTGTGTGTGCCTTAGGTATATCATATCGAACAGGTGCTGACAGTCCTCTACTCGTATTAGCGTCTAGTAATAAGATGCAGGAAAATTATTTTTTGTGCCTATTTTTCGTCCCTGCGGATAAACTGGCGGTTGAAGTCTAAACCGGGGCCACTAAACTATTTTTGAAGAGGTTGGTTAACTCTGCCAAATTCTGAGCGCAGCTGAGGTCCAGGGATTTCTATCTTTACCGTTGTACGAGATATTCACTTTTCGCCAGCAGTTTGATTCCTGCGGTATTCGGTCACCGACTAGACGAAATATTTGTACGAAAGCGTATATTTCTTACGCGCTGAAGATACAAAAGTAACGTAACTGATTGAGCGTTAAATGAATTTTTAAACAATTTTGATGAAGATTTCTTGTAATGAAATCAGGAGGGTGGAAGGTATCATATTACCGATGTACTTGCCGTATTAAGGGTATATACGTTTTTTGGACCATTTACCTGAGTCCTCCCTAGTTCTTTATATCATTATCAAATTGATTGTTCCTTTCGGTGTCATTTCCATATTTTCCCGTGTTCAATGATATTCAGCTAAATGGAATTTGCCTTATCTTAATCGAAGAAATGGAGTAGCGGATTCATAGTCGTCGGTCCTACTACTCCTCTGAAACAAATATGTAATGTGTGCTGGAGAAAATAGAATAAAATTTATTTCTGTGATTGTACGATGTGTAATTACTTTCTTCTCCCTATCGGCATGGTATTACACCCGTTTAGTAATTTTCAACTGCGAAAAAGTATAGTTGGGCAATGTTTTCTGAATAGTAGGGAATTTTAATTGTAATTTTTGACCTATTTTGTTGTAATGTCCCTGTTTGCTGGACCCTTGTCGAGTCATAATCATGACATTAATGTTTTGTATATCTAGTGGAACCTGATGGATTGTTTAGTAAATAACGTTCCTATTTCGTTTCAATTGGAGTCTTCTCCCCTAACCTTTTACACATGTAAAGTTGAGCGAAAAGTCGGTGAGAGGTAATTTTCCATGGAAAATACGGCATTCCTACCTCTTTTGTTCAGGAAATGAGTAATGCTCTGGTAATGAAATGCAAAATATGATTGTATTTTATCCACGCTTGTGTTAAGGTTTTTGACGTTTTAATGGGATCTCGGACTGCTTAGAGGCCAATGCTTTCCCAGATCCTCCTATGCACTTCGTATTTTCGTTCGCTTAACTACCTACGATGCAGTGTGGACTAGTTACCGGCATCCGTCCAACAGATGCTACTTTCATCAATTCTTTTGTCACTCTTTGCATTTGCCATTGTAGCGAGAAGTTTGAGTGATATGATTGGCTTGTTGAAAGTTTTCAGTTTGCCTTTAGTGCGTCACGTCTTGCATGTAATAACAGATTAAAAATGTCATTCCTTAAATTTAACTCCTCGGATTTGCTATTAACGACCAAGCAAAGACGACTTCATCATTCCACAACAATTGACCTTATCTATCATTAGTGATTAGTTTCCATTCATTTGAGCCTTTTTTAATGATTTTTTTTTCTTGCAGGTGAGTGATCATTTCAACCTTCCTTTGAGTGTTCCGCTAGACTTATCGTGACCGCGTGGTAAGTTTCTTTTCTCCTCTCAAGTGCATTTTCTGTGAGTCATTGCTGTTAGCTATCGTCGTGTGCTTTGTTTTTTTTCTGATGTGTTTTTTACGAAATGGTGACTACATTTTTTGGGCCTTGGTTTTTTCCGCACCTCCCTCCGAATATGTGTGTGTGTGTGTGTGTGTGTGTGAATCCTCAAGTACAGCAGACCGCCGGCGCTTTACGATATAAATCCGCTCCTCGGGACTGTTTGTGTAGTGAATTTTGTCGTAAAAGTGAACCAGCATTTTACCGGCCTCAGGATCGTTTTTTTACGGCTGTCATAAAAAAATGTAGACCGTTTTCGATCAAGGGTTAAAATATTTTAGAAACTGTAATAAATTATGGGTGTAAGATATCGTCGAAATTTGAAATTCGTACGCAATAGTACGCAGATCGTTAAGTGATCCATCGTAAAGCGGGGTTGTATTGTATTTTCTCATTTATCAAAATAGCTTTTTATATGTTGCCAACCCTACCGACCCGCCGCGCCGTTCTTAATATAATCAGGTTATCGATGAAATATTTCAAGAGCGCTCGGTGAAACAAAAATTAAAATTATTCATAAACTCCACTTTCTCAGGCGAGATATCGTAGAACAGCATAATGAGTAATGAATCTCAAAATATTTCGTACTGTACTAATTTTTATTTCACCTCTTGCTACACGTGTTTCGACTGACTAGCAGTCATCAGCAGTCTTGCCTGATGATGACTGCTAGTCAGTCGAAACACATGTAGCAAGAGGTGAAATAAAAATTAGTAGACAGTACGAAATCTTTTGAGCTTCATTACTAAAATTATTCAAATTAAATGGCCCGATTGCTGTCGCCATGCTACTTTGTCCCGTAATGTCCCGTACAGAATGGAAATCGGCTTCGTGCGGAAAGTGACACGATGTAAAATTGTGCTGGAGGATTGTACTCTTCATTTCCTACCTGTTTAAATTTTCGCTGTAACGCATTTAAATCATAAATATTTCCTTCATTAATGCGGATTACACGGTAGTTGACTGAAGCCGATGAGGCTATTTTGAATATTTTTTAATAAGTGAAAGCGGCCATTGGTTATTTACTGAATCGTAAAAACACGCTATGGAGTTGGTGACTGGATGATTTAACCCCAATCCCCTTCTTCCTTGTAAAAATTCCCGCAAACTCAAGAAAAAGATCCCGTCCCCTCGCCACGCTTCCAACTACCGCAGCAATATAGGCAATCAATGCGGAAGATAATTGTTATTTAAAGTCATTAAGTGGATATGTTAACAAGAGTTTTTTTATGTGACGTATCGTGTTTCGCAACTACAATTTAAGATTCTAAAGAGCAAACTTCCTTAGATAGACCGGTTTGCTACCAGGAGAAAGTGCCATTTATGCGTTGAATATTGAGATACGCCGGGTTTGAAGAGTGAAAATTGCTTGTTTTATTTTCATCGACGCGAGGACTGTCGTGGGAGAGATGTTGTTGCAACGTTATTTTCTAATTTCACGTGCTTCCGTCTCGTTTTTTGTCATTGAGTGGAAAATTCCTCTGCCAAAGGAAAAGAAGTGGGAGTGGAGAGTTACTACCTGTAGGGTTTTTTGAGTCTAAGTATCGTAGGCAGAAGGAAAGGGCGCGCATATGTTTCTGACATTTTATGATATTTCTTTTGCTAGGTTTTATTTCCTGACAAGCATTCATTTTTATATGACAATGATAGGTTTTGTTATGCTGGTTCCGTTTGACCTATTTTTCTGTCATTCGTTAACTGAGAAGGGACATAATGCCTTAAGCTATTTGTCTTAATCGTGATGATCGGTTTGATCGGAAATGGCACGGCTACTGGTTTACTTGGCAGCCCATAAAATCCTACACGATGGATAAGAGCATTAGATTCCTCACCCGTTCCACGTGTGGCTCCCCATTCCGAGGAAGATCTGATGTACCGAAAATCTTACAAGTTAGTCAGCTTATTTTCAAATAGCTCCACGCCTAATTGTTTTCACGACAATAAACCTGAAGGGAAAAAGCTTGATTTTTTCTCCATTCACTGTATCTTTATAAAGCAGCAAAGAAACATCCAATTTTTATCGCCTCAAAACACATATATACTACCTTTAAGGTCCCTGGTGTATCCGGTATCTCGAAAATAGCACGACTTTTTGTCGGTCTTATTTTGTGTTTTTACAGCAAATCAATGTGAACGGCTACTGCGTTTTTGCGGAGATAGAGTGCATGAAAGCGGACGTTTGAATCGACGTTTTTAAAAAAAGCAGGTGATTTGTGTCATCTTTTTGATTTATGTGGTGTCCACGACATTTGATGGAAGGGCGAATGAATCCCCATTGAAACCCACCGCCGAAAGCGGATCATCGTTCTTTGGGTGCCCGAGCAGTGCAACAACCCCGCGAATGCCTTTCCCTCCTCCGGGAAGAGGGGGACCCTTTCGCCTGGCTGCTGCGCTTCCACCCCCTCCTCCTCCCTCCCCTACTTACCTGTCTTCGCCCTCCCCCCTTCTAGTTAGTTCATCAATCCCAACCTCCAGCATGGAAACACGCTCTCCCTCCCACCTATTTGTGTCCTTGTCCCTCTCCTCCGTCGGAAGCCCTCCTCTCACCCTCTCCTGTGGTTCTTCAACCATTCATCTCGCGGTCATATCTCGGGGAAATGAAGAGCGATTGGGAGTGATTCCCATCTTCATCTCGTGCCATGTGGAAAGATTGCAGAGGGAAGGAGGAAGTTATGCAAGGTGAAAAAATGTAGAACTGATATTATTGCCGTTAATCGTACGGTTACGAGATGTCTTGATCTTGCGTACTTTGTTGTTATCTGTTTTTTTCGTCGAGAAAGTGGTTCGTAGCTGTACAGTTGCATGTTCGGACCCGGTACGAACTTGATCTTCCCATGTGTCAGTTAACCGTGGAGCAGGCTCGTGTAGAGTTATTGATACTCGGTCTAATTTATGTAATGTAGCCTTTGATGTAAACTTCAATCTAATTGAAACGTTAATGTGATTGTAATTAAATTTCTTGCTTTGTAAATTAACAAGAGACGATGAACTCAATTGAGCTCTTAAAGAGCATGGAGCATCATTTATATTGCCTTTAAATTCTGAGATTCTGAAGTCATAGCTGCGACCATTAAAAAGCCGTGTGTGGAGTCGAGAACTCAACCTACCTTAACTTTAAAGTGGAAACGGATTTTCTGGAATAACGAAATGTTTTGCTCGCGGCTTGGTGCAGTGTTGCCGAATATTTGAGTAATCACGCTGTTGAGCGTGAAATTTGCACCACCTTGTCATCTACATAAAACTCGTCTGCCAAAATGGATTTTTTTTACGTGGAAAACTGGTGACGTTTTCTGCGTGAGAACCCAACGCCTTCTTGAACCATCATTGTTATTTTACGGCCTCACTTTTGAAAAAAAGAGGAAGTAATAATTGTGATTCCCTATTAGCGCGTAGTATCATTCCGATGCGTTTTTATCCGCCTAGTAAAACCTAAAATGGGTGCGTGCCTCTTGCGTGTGTAATTCATCGAGCGATATGGGCGTGGATTAAGAGGGGCGATTGCAGTTTTAAACGGTTTGAGAGGAGTATAAGCGGTGGGGCCACGCATTCCATGACGCCCGCTTACCGATCGAACGACCCTTCCAGCGTTGCGAATGCAGTCGCTTACCTCCCCTCTGTCTTCTCGGACCTTCTCCGGCCAATTCATCCTCCTCAGAAGAATTGGGATATGTGTGTGGTGGAGGGGGTATTCTGCGCCGCCCTATGAGCTGCACCATGAGCTATCCCTTCAGGGTTCCTCCCTTCCTTCGCCCCACCGTTCTCTTCACTTCTTCTAATCCTTAATAACTCTTCGTGACTCCCCTTGTATCATTGCTTTACGTTCGCGCTTCGGACAAAGAGTATAAGAATTTGGGAAACTTGTTTACTGCCACATTGCTTACGCAGGTAGAAATAATTATTCATTCACACAGACCGCTCAGAGGCGTAAATAAATAATATCTCCTTCGGACTGAAGGTGAAAGAAAGAGGATGGGTGGCGTATAGTATCCACTGTTCCTGTAATTACATTGTGTTCTTCCGTTTTATGTGTTGCTATCCGAATATTTCGTTCAGTCAGATAGTGAAAGAAAGGGGCCCGGAAGTAGGAGATGGTGTGAGAACGATGGCCGATTCCGAATGAAAACTATTACGTGCATTTATTCATTCAGACGTAGTGTCCTTGCTTTATTCTCACGCTTTAGACAAAGGCTGGAACAAGTCAAAACATGTTTATCGTCACCTTTGATTTTATTGTTAGATTATGTCATAAGCAAAACGAAATAATATACGGATAATAAGGATATTAATAGGAAGAATAATTAGGATATACTTCATGACGGCCAAGGTGAGTGTATGGAAGTGAAAAATCACCGCCAAAAGTGGAAGTTAAGTCCCAGTTCGTAAACCTATCAATCTCTTGGTAGCAACCTAAGTGTGGTGGATTGCAATCTTTCATGGAGAATATTGCCGAAGGATGTCGCTTTAGTCGGTCGATATTAATAACGTCCTTGTGCATCCATCAAGACGCATTGTGGCGGAGTTCAGGATTGATGGAGCATATCTGGAAAATTGGTGGCGCCTGAAAACGAAATAACTCTCCCGATTTCTTCCTGAGATGAATTGTATTTGGCCTGAAGGACGTCAGAACCATGGGAAGCTTCGCAAAAATAGGCTCTATTTTTTTCGCAAGAAAATGTTCTTCTTTCTGCATAACTGTATTTTTTTACATCCATTATATTTTATACTTTTCCAATGTAAGCGTAATGAACATAGGCCTGCAAATAGTCTATTATAATTAACTTGTACGTGATTTTATTTTGATTGTTATGCATTTTATGTTCGGCGATGAACGAGAGTAGTAGTACCTCGTAGTTAGTTGCTATTAGAACGATATGGAAAAGTCATTGTGCTCAAGTAGCTGTATGGTAGTGACCCAGTTAAGCCAAAATAAATCAACGAGCCGGTATTGGGCCGTGGCGAGAGACGTTTGTGAAAGGAAAGGGGGCGGGATGAGGTAGAATGGTCGGCGGTGGAAGCATTCGATGCCGTGTCTCCGTCGGGAATCTGTAACAGGCACTCGGCCACGCTACGTCTATCGCCTATCCCCCCCTTCCCCCTTCTTATTCATTTGCCTCCTCCTCCCCTCTTACCTCCCCCGCGGAGTGACACGAGGTGGCCAATGGAAGGCGGAAGAAGGTCTCCGTACGCAAATTACCGTCTCTCTCTCTCCCTTTTGCACCCTCTTTCTCCCCCCTCTCTCGGACTGCCCCTGTGTTGGTTGGCGACGATTATTGGCGTGTGTGCCTCCGGGCGGTGAATGCCTCGGGGGATAATTTTACCCTGAACCGCTCTCGAACCCCGTACCGTGGCTCACCGCGTAGTCACTGTCTTGGGGTGGGAGCCGCGTCGTCAATAAGATGCCTGAAGACTTTAGAGACGTGCCTTTTGCAATTATACTCAGAACTAAACCATATATACTCCTCTTTTCTGCTCTGCTAACACGCATGGAGGATGCTGTGTCTGGCGATTGCTCTGACCTGAAGTCGCGTTTGTTTTACGGCAAAATTTTGCTTTACCCATCCTTGAGTTACATAAACACCGTCAGAAAACTTGGTTGTTACTTTGTTCGTCCCTGACGTGGAATACTTTATGTTACTATTTGAGGAATGGGAGAAGTAACCATAGTATAGAGAAAACGAATGTTAGGAGTATTTTGATTGTATATATAGGATAGATATATAGATTGTATATATAGGGTAGATATACATAGGCTGCAGAAATGCTATTGTATTATGGCGCTCGTTAAAAGAATCGGAATGTCAATATAACATATGCTTTATTGGTATTTCCTGGTACTCGTGGTGAGTTAGATGTTTCAATTGGTGGAAAATTCGTGATTTGGTTCGATGTGCCGAATTTACCAAAGTGAGGCGTGAGATAGGTTAGGGACTACTGGCCCAGAGGTTGATGCAGTCCCATAAAAAGGCTCTGTTAAATTTTGTTTCCGTCTGCAAATCTTATTTTGTGAACAAGTTTTTTGTGCTAATTGTCCGAAAATTTTCTGCAATCTCGTGAGGTGTGAGAAGGCTTGGTAGCCGCCGACCTTAGCGGCTTATCCAGTCCCACTTAAGGCTTAATTAAATTTGGGCCTGGACTGCAGATCCTATTCCATCTTAAATTGTTGTCTGGAATTTTTCTGTTATTCGCGGGTATCGTCATTTACGTCGTGAGTATTATTCAGGCCATGGCTGCTTCATAGATAAGTCCTGAAATTAATAACATACAATGGACTCTTCATTTTTTTAATGTTTCTATTTCTGAGCTAATGGACGAGGAGGGTAGTGAATGGCTCCCTTGCCCTGTCTCGTGAACCCCAAAACTCATAGCGGCGCCAAAGGGGCTCCCACTTTCTAACCAACAGTTTGGGCGACTGTCGCTCTCTATCAGCCCCCGTCCTTCCTTTTATTTTCAATGTCTACTAATACCCGTCAGCCCTCGGACTTTTATCGCTATTTTTGAACCACTCAGCTAAGTGACGAAGTCAAAAAGTCTTTTGAAGGCGTTATGATAGGCGGTAATTTAACCGATGACCTCTTCTCGGCAATTTTTTCAACCTTTCCTCTTGCAGACTAAATACTCTTCATTCTAAATCAAGGGAAATTGAGCTCTACGGCCTCTCAAGATAGCAAAAATAAATGAGTCTCCAATGGCCGTAAAAAATGGCACCACTCGTCAAACATGCAACCACACAACACTTACTGTGTTGGTTTGCGGGAATGGGGATTCCACAGCAGGGACCAACCACAGCCTCTCTACCAGAATACCGTCCTGTGATGGTTTACGGGAATGTCACTTCCTCGCCAGTGACCACCACAGACACACACACACTCAACCCAGTTGGGATCCTTTTCGAGGGCCTCTCAACCCAGTTTGGATCCTGTTTTACGGCTATTGGAGACTCATTTATTTTTGCTACTCTTCATTCTGTTTTTCAAATTTCTTTATTTTCCCTCGAAATTCTAACTTGTCTTTTGCTATAGTCCAAGATTCCTATGTTTGTGTGTTTTCAATGGTATGCTTGACCAAGCGTCTGTCTCTGATCAATGAGTATCTCATGAATTCTTGAGCTCGTTTCAAACATATTCCTTGTCAGATGATAGTTCTACCGTCTTTTCCTCTTAGTTTATGTGCCACGTGACTAAGTGTTTGATCCTTAAAGCTGGGCCTAAAAAATGATCTGGCTCCTAGGCTATAGAGATGATTGTGGACGATCTTGAAAGAAATCGAATGAAATTCTGGACTTAAGAAGGGAGGCAAGGAATTCATTGGAGTAAAATAGGAGGCGAAGTTAGTAGATAGAGCTATTTTATTATGTTAATTAAGATGATGGTTAGGCTTGGTTGAGTAAGCTTGTTAAGCATCTCGCTGGGAGGAAAAAAGGAGCATTACTGGGTGGAGTTGAAGGGGGGAGAGGGGAGCGGAAGAAAAATATGGTTGAAGAAAACGAGTGGAACTCTGTTAAGAGTAGTTTTGTGTCATTCAACCTCCGATTGATCACTTGTTAACGATCATAAAAAATAGAGGAATTGGTCTATGCCCGGAAAGGGTTTCTCCTCGGAACTCTCCACACAATCTTTCATGTATGAGTATTTCTTCCAGGCCTTGGATTTCTACTAGGTTTGTTCAATTTTATTTACTAATCTTAATTGATTCCGTGTTCGACTTTTTGTAAGTTTTACTTTTTCTCTCTGCGTAAAAATCTCATTGGCAATCGAAAATAAACGTCTTGTCGGTTTTGTAGTCATTCCATTTTTGACTAATGAATGGCTCATTTCAGAAAGTTCCCTAGTTAGCGTTTCCTTCGTTCCTCGCTTCATTATTTTGCATTTATTCCCGTTTTATTATTCTACAATACTCGCCTTTCTTGAGTGATGAAGGATTACTCATGAGGAATGCAAATTGCCGAAGTGTGCTGAGTATCTTGTTGTCTTAGGGTTAGTGCAAGACATCGCACTCTGTATATTTCTTCCTGATTTCGTTACGTGACTCTAGCCTTCCTTTCCCCCCCGAGAACTTTCGTTTCACTTTGTCGAGTTTTTGCTCCAGCATCTGTTTTCTCACGAGCGAGAGCGTACGGTCCTTATCAAGCTCGTCCACCCTCAGTAGAAATCCCGTCCAGTGGCTTTTCGCTCGCAGCACCTTCTATGTTTTTTTTCAGCCACAGGACTGGACATTTTCTCTTTGTGTAAATCACCTGCGCCGGCTAGTCGACCATGGGTAATTTACCGCCATGTTTAAATTTCAAATGGCTAAGCACGGCATAAGTGCTGGTGAAGGATACTGACTCTTGGTTGTGGCTTCTTTGAAGTCCTCATCTCCCTTGTGTTGCCATCTTTGATGGACCGCAAGGGCATAAGATCTAGTTGCCTTGTATCCACAAAAATTGCCATGGGAATTAGGATGCCTGGATAGCGTAGTGGTCTGCGCATTGGTCCGGCAAACCAAAGGTCCGTGGTTCGATTCCCGGTCCAGGCCGAATATTTCTCATGGCAATTTCTTCAAAAAATTCTCCCGCCATGTTTAAATTTCATGGGTACTCTAATATACTACTTAACAGCATAACTAATTTAGGAGCATTCTCCTCTTAGGCTGGCTCGAGTAACGGCAATGTCGAATGGGTCCCGAAGATCAAAGCTCCTTTTTCATTTCCTACGGCTACGTTCCTTCTATTAGGGAGCAAGAGCTGTTAGGCTATGTTTTGCTAGTATTTATTTTAGTAGGTCATGCTTGCTTGCAATTTTTTTCGCGGGCTGGAATTCTATGTATTGGTTTTCCGTAATACTTATTCTTTTTGTTGTAGTTCGGAGGTGAAAGATTTTCATTTCGCACATAGACTCGGTTGAGGAAAAAAGAACAAACGTTGCGGAACCAATTTCTCTCTCTCGGTTATTGTATTCTAGCTTAAAGTTATAATGAAACTAAGTCAGCGGTTCTTAACTGCGAAAAAATGCTTATTTCTTCAGTATGATGGTTTGCCATTAATCGGCGATGAGGACCTTTCGATTGTTACCCTAGCGGTAAAAATTAATTTCTAGTAATGCATTCCGTATGTTTAACTAAGCATCGTATAAAATAGAAATGGAATGGTCATGAATGTAAGCCGAACTTATATCTTTCTTTGGTGCTGGAATGCATGTTGTGATGTTACTTTTTTCACCTCTTCCCTTTTGTTACCAAATTTGAACGTTGAGATCTAAGGAAAAGCTGCGGCAATTTTTCCGAAGTTCCATTTCCGTGTGTTCAGTGGAGAATTGAACTTCGTGGATCGCGGGTAATTTTTGTGAAAAAGCGGCGGAGCATGGTTATGTGTTCTCTATTTACTGGCATCAGCCTTTTGAGTGGCCTAATGTCTCAGTACTTATAAGACTACGTTTAAAATTTAGCTGAGTTACTTAGCCAGTCATTGTAATGAAATAATAAAATTACTGTCGATTTCAACTAATGTTATTGTTTCGGTATCAAGTTGTTTTGGACGCATGCACATCATCTTCAGGCGTCATAAAAACTAATGCAGTGATTTGCATTGAAACTAGTCTCTTCCAAAATAAGTGATGTGGTGGAAAGTTGCATTGATTGTACTACTTCATTAACATGACCTTCCATAAAAGTGAGAGCGCGATTATGGAATCGACTTTGAGGCATGATTATACTTTGAATCATATGAATGTTACTTCCGTAGCGAGTGAGGCTTTAAATATAAATACAAGGTCCACAGGGAATCCAAAATAACGCCAGTCATTGGTGCATGTTTAAAAAAACGTGGCATTAATCAACATAAACTCGTGAGTCATCCGACCAGTTTCCCTTGCCGAAGTTTTCCCTTGATGACACGTAAACATGTTTCGACGCGTAAGTGAAAATGTGAGAATCAGTAAACAATTTGTTTGGCTTATTTAACTGTGTTCTTGAACATAAATCAATACTATTTAGCACTCCTGAAAAACATCCCACCAGGTCAATGAATTGAACGCTGTCAACACGGTGGCCCTCGTGGCGGTTCTCATCTTTCTTGTGCCACGTACGCTTCTTATCCTTGTGCCTTAGGAGGTCATTGTTCCTCAGTCGTCGGAAGAGTTGGTGAGTAATCAGTGGGAGGGCCACTTTATCTCTTCCTCTATTGTGGAGGTGGGAACGCTTGCAAATGTTCGCTAGCTGTTACGTACGACTCGTGTTTGGTGCGTTCGCCGGGAGCGTATGCCGCCTGAAATTCTAGCCTTAAGGGAAGCCTCCAAGCCAGTGGCTTGAAGCCATCCCTCCCCCACCCCATTCCTTCCTTCTACCTTCCCCTTAATCCTCGGGAGGGTGTGGTGGAAAGGGGTCGGATTTTATTGAGAGTGGAGGGGGGAGGGAGGGAAGGGTTTGAGTGAAGTGGAGTCGGGCGAAGCGGTCCGACTGGATTCTTCTCGGGGGAGGCGTGTCCGTGTGTCGAGTGGGGGGGGTTGCGAGGAGAGCGGGGAGGAGCGGGCCCTCTCCCCGTCTCTGGTCCTACCGCCACTTCACGGGGTCAAACTCTTTGCCTCCCAATGGGAGCAAACGCGGAAGGGAGGCCTGGACGAAAAGAATCTACCCTGCCCATCCTCTTTCGGCGATCTCCTCCTTTTCATCGGCCTCTACCTGTGGAACGGGGTTAAATTTGCTTCTCGTTCGGATAAAAACCGTGCGAAAATCCCCGAATTTTTGTGCCGATAAATATATCACCGCCACTCAGAATATCCATGTATCTACCATCACTCGAATATTGTCACTGGCTTACAAATTTAGTGTTGCATTTAGGAGCCATGGCATTACTCTCGAGATGGATGTAGACCTTCCGTTACAACGCTCCCTTCCTCACCCCCCACAGCAGATATTTTGGAACCCCACCAGTTAAAAAGCCCATGGGGTCGGTTTTAAAATGTTTTATTATCATTTTCTCCTACTGATAAATAATATGAGTACGCTCCCAATCGATATCACTCACTTCAACTAACCTACGGTCTGAAGAGCTAGGCTAAACCGAAAGTCTCGGCTGTTGAGAATTTTTTCTTTGGAAAGAAACCATGTATCGACATTAACCTAAGCTGCTTAGTTAAGACCGTGGGTAGCATTTTAAGGTTTGACACCCGGACGATAACTACTATTTTAGGAATTGAGCTCATCACTATTTTAAAACTTGATAGTCGCTGAAAGATTGCTAGCGAAATGAGCACGTTACTCATTTTCTTCTACGAATTTATTTCAACTCCTAATGGCCGATAATTTTTTAATTTCATGTTTAATAAATGTATTGTCGTTTATCACGTATAAATATATTATATAATGCGGTTGGAAACGAAATTCTTGGCGATGACACATTGAATCCCAAAATTATCTATATTTTCAACTTTTCACTGTGTTTTTTGCACTTTTTCGTGGCAGTTGAAAAAGTTATTTGGAAGCTATCTGCCACTACCTTGATGGCTGGAGTTTAAAGTTGTTGGTACTGATTCCCATTTTTTCGGAATTCTCTCCCTCCCACGTCTGGCAGTATGAGTGCTAGTTAGTCCATATGTCCGTTCTTAAGACATGCGTTCTTTCCATGTTTGGGTGTTTCTTGCTCGTGTAGCTGTGCGGCGTTTTGCATCCATATGCGGTTGCCCTGCATTCTTTGGTGTGGTTACCGCGTGTTAGGCTAACCGTAGACGAGTGTTTTATTTCACACTCGTCTCGGCCTGTTTATTTTTTCTTTGGGTCCCATGATTCCCGTATTCTTCTCGTTACTGTATCAGTGGCCCACCGCTTAAAACCTGTTGTCACCAGCAGCTCGTGCTGGTCGGATCCCCGAATTCTCCTCCACGAGCAGTCGTGCACAGTCGTGAGGGAGGGTATGTGAGGTCACCTGCTCTTGGTATAGATTTGACGAATAGTTAGGTGGTGGAGATGGAAAGAGGGGGAGAGGAAGTGACTTCAAGATCGTCTACAACATTGAGAAAAGGACTTGGGAGAAAAGGATAGTTGCCTAGTTTAATGTCCTGCGTGACGAGAGGTCCTTGCCTGTTCCGAAGAAAAAGAAATAGGTGCAGAGAGAATGCTGAAATAAATTTGTAATCGTCGGGAGCCTTGCCTTGGCCCCGTCCTGGGAGTCAAAAACGTCAATCTTGTCTCGCAATGTTTAAACGTCTAGAGAGCGAACGGAACGGGCCTGATACTAATAGAAGTAATTGAAGAAGGAGCCTCAATCCGTAATTTGACTGGTGAGTAATCGCTTGAATTTAAGGGCTGCCCCTAAGAGAATTTTTATTGCTCTTCATAACGCCTGTAGGTCAGATCAAACTGCAAAAAAAGAGCTATACTGTCGTTCATATAGTTATGAGTGCTTTGGCCACTTATCATTCAGGGCTAAAACCCTATCAAACCAAAGCAATTATCACGTCTCCCCGAAATTTCCTTTCAAGGTGTACGGCGTTACACCTTGCATACCGCCTGTACAGCGGCTAGAGTGGTACCTTGCACATACACGTGAAGGTAATTAATGGTCGTCCGCGCCTCTGGTTACCGTTTTCTCGGGGCGCTATGTAGCGTCTTGATGCGTTCCACGGACAATGCGGGTGCGGCATATCGAAGGCCGAGACGTGGGTGTAGACAAGGTCTTTTAGTACCTATTTTCCGTAGCATATTTTCAATCTGTTCATCTTGGAACTGGTGTAATTTTCTGCTAACCATATTATCTTGAATTGGACGGAGCACAATGATAATCATGTCATACTGAGACTGGTAAATGCACAAGTGAAGAGATAAGTCATCCCTATTACAGACCCCGCTGAGCATTGTGGCCTAGAAAATGTGATTTTTCTTCTTGGGAAACCGAAAACGCTCCTTTGAAAGAAAACTAACAAAGGCAACCCTGCATCAAGTTTGAAAGAGCCAGCAGCCAAATTTTATTGCCTTTTTGTAAGCCGGAGCCGTGTAATTGACGTAGGAAGACGGTGTTTCAAACGGCCTTTGAGTTTTCGTCGTCAGTAACGTTAAGCAATAGGAGTGGTTTGAAGGCACATATTACTTGCTGCCCTTGACCCTTCTTTTAAACTTCTCCGAATGCAGATCACCTTTCTTCGTCTCTCTCACCGTTGACCTCCCCAACGACCTCTTCTTTGACCTCCAACATGAATAAGTGTAATCCTCTCCGAATCCGAAATATTAGGATGAATTACTTATAGTTACAAATTATTACTTACAATTAACGTGCCTCTAAAGCTAAGGTCATTTCGTGCTTACCGTCAGTTTCTTGCAAACAATTACGATGACGCCCGATCCTTCACAAAAAACTGATGAAGAGTTAAAAGGCATGCGGCAAATAGATGAAAACACATGTTTTTCTGTAAGAGCGATTGTGAATGACAAGTGCTAAAAATTAGTATTTTTCCATTGTAATGGGGTAAGATAAGAATTTTTTTCTTCGCGCCGGAAGTAAAACTGTGGCGTATTCGTATAATCGTATATTTTCGGCGAAATAGGTTGGGTAAAGGTTACTTGAGGAGTGTTAGTGGATAAATGGTAGGATTTAGTGATGATAATATGGATTGGGTTTGTTGGTTATAAAAATATTTTCGTAGTGTTTGTCTTTATTTTGGTCGAATGCTAGGCATGAAGGGATTCAATTCGCTGAGCAGATTCTGGAGATGGAAATGTGTGAAATTAAAAAGTTCCATGAATGGAATTGTATATAATTGGCATGATTATCGAGTAACTAACCAACCGCTAACTCGTAACTTTGAATTCCGGGATCCCTGACAATTTAGAAAATGGCCTTCGAAATAAAAGAATGAATTCAGCATTTGAATGAAAACAGTTCTGTGGAATGGATGTAGTTCCTGTGTGATTAGCTTACAGTCGAAGTACGCTGAGCTGAAATTTCCTCCTGCGCGGGCTGTGTACGTGAATCGTGAGTGTCATCGCTTTTTTGACAGCTTAATAGTTCGCGTATTAACGCATTGAGAAAGCATATAAGATAGGCGCTTAAGCACAAAAACATTTTTGGCACGGCTGTCCAATATGTCGTATTTCTAATTTGCTCTGGATTGATATCTACTGTGGTGGGTTGGGTGCAGAGAGCTTGTGGGATAAAATTAACTTAATTCGAATCGAGGAGAAACACGAGTGGTGATCACATGCCGAACACGCGCTTTTCGTCATTCGTCACGCAGTGACTTGTGGAATTATTGCTGAGGACGCATCTTCGTGGTGTTTCCCTTACAAAGAATTGCGGTCCGTCCTTCCCTCACAATTCCTTTCCTTGGGATAAGGATGTGAGCGTTGGTGTCGGCGGGATGGCATTCGCTGACCCAAAGTTAGACTGGTGGGTAGTCTGGTGGCACTATCCCAGTTCAATCCCATTAAGCTCAGTGATTCACCTTGGATTTTCCGTATTTCGTCTGTGTATCCGGCGGGCTGCTATTCCAATTATTGAAAAACGTTCATCAGCAATGTGTATTTTTTTTAGAATGGTTTTTCAAGAAGGAAAACAATCGTCCACTGTTTGGAAAACTACTAATTCTCCTGCCTCTTACGAGTCCCTGCACTGAATAAATATTCGTTCTTGCAGCGATATTGCTTGTCATTTTAAGCCTAAGTTCTGACGATCACTACAGCTTTCTGTTACCTGTAACAGGTAATACATATTATAAATTTGTAAGTTTTCTGTTACCTGTAACAGGTAATACATATTATTAACTTTGTAATGCCATTACTCACCATGTTATTTATTTGTTATTAGCCGTGTTGTTAACTTTTGTCCTTGGGAATTTATACTCCAATACAGCCATATATTGCATTCGACCCTGTTCAAAAAGTTCCTGATGAAATTCGTTTATTCTCTTGGTACACCGATAATATGTCATTCTTTAAATGTTTTATAATTTTGATTTCGTTAGCTTTTTAAACTCTGGGATTACCCTTCTACCCAGTCTCTGGGCTTTGGCATTCCGAAGAGTTATGGTGTGAATCGAATTCGCCAAGTCGGGCTACGTTGTGGATTTCAGGAGTGTGTAATGCCTTTACCGTCATTCACTCATCCCTCTACATAATTAGAAACTAAATTGCGTACTCGCTCCTAGCTCCGATGGAGCCATTCTTAAAAAACATGTTTTCCGAGTTCTTAAGCCTTTATCCGTTCGGTGCACGTCCATCGAGGGTAATCCCGTCGTCGGGCAAGGACGCTCCTTGCTCATCAGCTTTCTAGAAGTGAGTCGCACTGACCGTTAGCGTGTCGGTTGGTTCTGAATATTAATTTATACTGTCGAAGAATTTCATCTTCTTTGTCGTGGTGAATTCAACTAGATATCCTGGGGTATTGTGCTTTTTCGTTGCTCTGGTTATGGAGGGAATTTCCTCAACGGATGCATTGAATGTTGTCATGAAGTCGGTGCCTCGTCACACCTAACTGCGGATTCATCCCATTAATCTTTTCACCGAGTGAGAAGGGTCTTGGGAGACACCAGACGGCACCACTTCCGCAGCGTCTCACACTCACTGTCCATTAATCCTCCTGCCCTTGCGTCATCATCTCGCTCGTTCTTCCCCAATCCCCACCCTTCCTCCATCCCCACCTGCCATCTCCTTCACTCTCGACCCTGTCCTTCCTGCATCCTGGGTTCACTCTTTCCCGCTGCCTCAACATCCCTGCGTAGCTCTTTCATATCTCTATCACCAGGATAGAACTCCACGAACCCCCATCCACTTTCTTTCCGTAGAGATGTATGGATGTCTAGAAAATCCATCGGCTGACTCCCTCAAGGGGCCATGAGCAATGAAACTTCCTTCCAAATTAACTCATATACTGTAAAAGCCCGTTTATCGGAACCCCGCTGAACGGTAACCCTTACTCATTTTCACCAAAATAAACTTTGAATATCGCCCCTCGATTATCCGTAAATGCGGGTTTTACGAAATTGTTCCGCCCTCCTTTTTTCGGCTAAGCGAGGTTTTACTGTTCTTATGTTTCCACCTGAACTTCTTATACCACGCCCTAATCTGAGGCCGTGTTCCAATCAAAGTTAAGGAGTGCTAGCCGCAATAAATCGAATTCCAGATGTTACGTCACAGTTTCAACCATAGGGTCAAATTCACGACCAAGAAAGGGCTCGCACGAGCCAGTGACAGAGAAGGCGTTCTAGCAGGCCGTTCTAATCGTATTGATTCATTATGGCGTCCGCTTTGGCTAGGGTTGCAAACTTACGACTAAAAATCAATCCATATTAATTAATCTGCCATTGTTTAGTTTAAGAACCCACATAATGTTCCTGCGTGACCTACTATACTTTCATCTGCAGGTACTATTTCATTGGTTACCGTTTTTACGAGGTATGTCAAGATGACGGCTGCCGTTGCTTTTCCTGCCGTTTGACGCTTTTTTCGACCCATAATTGATAATAGCGCTAGTTGTTTGTTCCACTCAGCAAGGATGGCCCAGGCTCCCTCTGAAAGTCTTAAAAGGTGTATACTAAGGAGGAACACTTTCATTGGAACCCCGTCCAATTCTCCTATCAACCATTGAATCATACCCTTTTCTCCACGAGCAAGCACCATCCTCACTTACCATCCAAAGATAGCATTGACATGATGGATGCAGATATCCACCGGCGTGGAAGTCTCCCTGTGAAAGTCGTAGTTTTTCTGAGAGAGTATAAAAGATTTTTTTTAGCTACACGCTGAAATCTTTTTTATTCCGTGATAGGATACTGTCATGCTGAAAGGCAGTTACTGTAGTTTTCTGCACCAAGTACTGTGCAAGCCTCCGCGAGGGTGTGTGTCTCGGGGTGACTCCACACCAGGCATTCAGCACTCGTCCCTGTTCAAATCAGAACCTCGTACGCTCCCTCGGCCGCTAGGCGCTGGGACAAAAGCAGTCGAGATAACAGTGCGCGGTCAGACGAGGAACTAGGAGTGTGCTACGTAGACATACGTGATAACATGGAGTGCACTCGTTAAAGATAGAACTACTGATTAGCAGTACGAATGCCATTTATACATAATACTAATAGATACTATGTCGTGCATAAAGCAAATTCTTGCCGCACTGTTCAAGCGGGGCGATTTATTCATAATGCTAGTGCGTAATTAAACACTAGTACAAAATCTTCCCTTCCTAGTCGGGTTTTGAATTTCATCGAATTGATCTCTCGCTACTAATGTGGTCCCTTTATGTACGTGAAAGAAATTATACTTTAAAATATATCGGTTCTGCAGAGTATTTCGTTTACCTTATGCTGATGGTCATTTCTACCAGTATATGTTGGCTCTAGTAAAATGTGTTTAACATCCGGAAAAGAATAGTCTTTCTGGCACTTGCGTAAAAAAATTGACCCATATTTCACTCTTCGATCAGTTTGGGATTCTCATTCGAATTCCTTTTACAATACGGTAACATTGATTAGTTGGCCATAAAAAAAATATTAATCTCGCTTCTCTCCGCTGTATACGATCTATTTCTGAGACTAATACAGCTTCGTAAGGGTCTGGGAGGGTCCTGCATCGAGGAGTCTTATCCTTCCGAGCGCCCTCGTCGTTTCCTCCTCTGCATTTCCCCGCTGACGTATCTCCGCTGGGAAGGCGTCGGTCGGTTGAGAGGGCGGTACCCCTCCCCTCGAGCCCTCCCACCTGCTGCCTCTCACGCGAAGCGAAAACAAGGAATGTTACGTTCGCCTCCGCATGCCTGGGCCCCATGGCGTCATTCCATCGGGAGGAGGGCGCTCCGCAGAGAAAGGACTTCGGAAACTTTGACGCCCCGTCTGCTAGCTTATCCCTCCTAGATGGAGATTTTTTTCATCTCACACCTGTGGCGTTGAGTAAGATAATCACGTAGTTAGCACCTCATCATATTGCTGTAGTGTTTTTATATCTATTAGCCACTGAGGGGGTAGTATTTAGAATATGCACTTGCTTCTTTCCGTAGGTCCTAAGTTGTCTGAATTAAGCGGACGTACACATCACCGTTTTTGTTTCACTCTTGTCCCTCCATTCCTTTTTGGTTCACGTTTCCCCAGCTCCTGTGAGTGTGGCATTTCCTCATGTTGATCTCCTTGTTTGACTGCATTTTCCTCCTTTGTTGTTGCTTGGCGTTCTGTCTTTTCTTCTACTGCTGTAATTTCTATCTGTAATTAGTGGTCAGCCTCTTTATCAGCAGGATTCAGTCAGCCGTAACGTTCATTGCATTATTTTTCTGCAATTCTCAGGCATACTAATGGGAAAACGTACTCTGACTAAAGTCCAGATAAATTATTTTAAACATGTTGAATGGGTGCGTGAAAACAGAAGTAGCCACTAAAAGCCAGGATGACCTTCAAAATGAATTTAGAAAAAGATAAGGGCTTGATTGTGGATGTACCAAAGCAAGGATTTGTGATAACTGACGATCGTTTGCAACGTCGACTAAAATACTGGAAGGTGCCTCTTTGGTGACCCTTGGCTCCCAGCTGTAATAACTGTTGGGGATTTAATATAATCCTAGTAATACAATACTTATTGTCATTTTTTTGTTGTAACGGATCATTATATACCATTTATGTATCAACAAGGGCCTTATGGAAAGATTTTCGACCCTATCCAAAGCAATGGCTTGCCACTCAGTGAAACAACCTTTTACGAGTACTGTTATGGGTAACTACCGAAGGATTCGTAGAATTATCTTTATGGTTCTCCTTGTCTTCACAATCTATTAGGTGCCAATTCGTGGAGCCGACGTTACTGAAGAGGCATACCTCCTGTTTTCCTGTCAGTTATCGGAAGAGGCATCGGGGGCCTGACTCAAGGACACAAGGAGGTTACGTGAACATTTCACATAGTAAATCTCCCGTATGGCCATTAAAGTTTTGTTTTAAAGTTCAAGAAAGACAATAGGACAAGCTTATGTATAGTTGTTCATTTACGTTAATAGGTATGAGTTTTCCTTATTTAATCTTGTTACAGCCACTGAAGAGGCCCTTTTTATTATTGATGATGTTCCTAGTCGACAACGCGATCGCTCTTTGTCAGTAGCGTATGAACTGTAGTCCCATGGCGCTTTCCTGCGTCCCCTCCTCCTCTCACGTCGCATAGGAGTGCTAGAAGTGAAAAGCGCGCATTTATAGGGATGCGGCACGCTTGTGCGTCCAACCCCTCTCAACTTCTCCCCTACCACGTGTCGTAAAAATATTTTAACGGTTACATCGGTGATCACTGAGGATGTAAAATTTCGGTCAATCCTCACTATCTTAAAGTACGAGTAGGAGAAATAAAGCTCCGCCACGAATATTTTCCATGTGATATGGAGCCTGTCTAGATGAAATTTTTAAAAAATAATAGATTTTGAAGAATGGCTCTCCTTCTTTACGAAAGATTCTTTCTCTGTATCAAAGTATTATGCGAAATTATAAATTATATCCTTGGAAAACAGGTATCGGCAGTTATCGAAGTTACTAGACCTGTCAAGTGCTTCATTTGGACGTCAAAGGTTTTCCATATTTGTGAACAACATACTCTGGTTAATATCCTAGAGATATGAATGGCGAGTTTAATATTCTCGCATTTGGATTTATTGAAGTTTGGTGGTATCAGGGAAAGAACACGGTGGTTCTCACTCGTGTTAAAATAACTTTGGATAACTGCTGTAAAATATTTGTGGGCTAGTTGGGGGCCTTGTAAGAGAGATCTTACTAAGCGCTTAAGGTGGTTTTACGAGATATTTCCCAGTTCATAATGGAGACCTTTTCTCATTTCTTAAATTACAGCAGCTGTAAGAAGCGTGAAGTAAATAATATAATATTAACGGCGCATTTTTTTAATGAATGATATTAACAGTAATAAACTTAACGTGTAATCATAAAACTTAAACTTGGCTCATTTTTTCACGACGTACGCTGAAAATGCCTTGATGATTTAATATCTTTTGCCATTCTTCAAACATTTCTGCGGTGCGTAATCGATTTATTAGTAAAATTGTTAATAATTCAGGCAAACCTCTCTTTGTGACTTTTCTGACGTGGTCTAGGTATTAGAAATTCGTCATTTTATTAATAAAGTTTCTTTAGAGTTCACACCCGAGCCATTTACCTTCGTAAATAGCTTGGATTTTTGGACGATTGTCTCGGAAAGTAGTGAGGTAAATGGCTGATATTTTGGTATCTTTGGAAAAGTGCGAATTTTTTCTGCATGATGGGGCCAAATTCGTTGACTTTAATTTGAAATGATGTCCCGCTCAAACTACGTTAACAGCGTCTTGCGTTCGCCGTGGGGGTAGTGGGGGTTAGGGGAGGAAGTGGTGGCGTTGTTGCATAAGGGAAGAAGCGCTCGTGCGTCTTGGCGTGGTCGCCTGCATGGCTTTACGTCGTCGGTCGATTCACTCCCGAGGCTCCCTCGCCATTCATGCTCCCGCCACTTCCACGTGCGCGCCCGGACGAAAGAAACCATTCGGGTGCCGACTTGACTTGTTTCCTCCAGTCCACCCACGCGCATCTATCACATTGCTAAACGTCTCCTCGCCCCCAAGCCTCGTTTATTATTGTTGATGAGCCTACTGCACCACATTGCGTGGAACCCTGTCGTGTTGCTCCAGCTATTCCTTATATATCGTCCATGTGTGGTAAACACTCCCAAGTTGTCACTCACAGACTGTCCAAATAAGTGGCTTTGTCATGTGAATACCTTTCGAAAGCATATATCCTTTAATATTACTAACCTCAAAGACTTCAATTGAAAGGTTGCAATACTGTTTTCAAGTTTCTGGGCATCATGAAATGCCGATGATTAGGTGTGAACTTTAGGGAGGGGAAATCGTCCAATTTTAACGCTGACGACTCGAACGCTCTTTCAAATTTCAGGCAGGATAACTCAATGAGATTTATCTTCCGGTGTATACACGGGTGGGATAAGTCTACAATAAAATATCATGCGCCTGGACTGGAATTCGGAATCAGACATCCCCGATTTCGTGGCTTAGACCAATTGAGCTAACCATTCGTCCTCTTTTTAGTGAATTTCCGAAGGACTATAGAGGAACAAGGCATTCTCGCTAAAACCGAGCAGACAACACCGCGAATTTTGATCTTGGTGAATTATTTGCTTGGTTTTCAAATTCAGTTGCGACGTCCTATCTCGTGCTGTTACTTTTCCTGACCAGTGATCGCGGACTTTCTTATGCGGAAGGTCAGTTATTGATTGCTTGCTCTGGAGAAAGTACTTAACGGTGGAAATGTTACCCCTTGTAAGAATCAAACTTAAATTCGAGTCATCATCATCTGGTGTTCTGCCTGCTGGCAGGTCCCGTACACCACTGCTGTCTCCATCTGCTTATGTCCCGAGCTTCCTTCTTTGCTTCATCATAGCTGATGTTCTTCACCTGATCCACCAATTTAATTCTTCTCCCTCTCTTTGTCTTTCCTTCAATTGAACCCTCAAGTGCCACAGTTATTATACTTTTCCCTCTCATCACATGGCCCAACCAGTTTCCTTTCCTTTTCCTTATTTCCTTTAGGAGCGATCTTCCTTCTTTTTAAATTCGAGTACGCAAACGAAAATGCAGCCGTCGAAAACGTTCCAATCCTAGATGAGAAATCGTAGCCAATGGAATGTGTCTTCTGTCGCAGAAGCATTGTTTTCATTTCATGTGTTTCCGCTTTTGAAATTATTTACTATTCTATCTTCGGAAAAGTTTCTCAGATAATTATTGAAAATATGACATAGGGGATTGAATGATAAAAATGTGACTGGAAATCAAAATTATCAACGAACAAATTCTTAACTGCGAAGAAGAGGTCCGAATGGTGCGCAATGAGTGAAGTCAGCCTAGGGTGAAAAGTTAGGCGAATCAAATGCTACGTAATGCTAAATGAATATCTGTAACCTGTCACAGATGTCTTAAAGATCATTGGCATTTATAAGACGGCTTGCCTGTCTTATTTGCTTGCAAGAAGTGAAATATGCTACATGTATTCAATTAGACACTCATTTCGCCATACGTCCTTGTGAGATTTCGTAATTAGTTTCCATCAATCGTAATTTTTGAGATAATAGAATTAGCAAATATAAATTTGTAATCCGTTCGTGTTGTATCTCTGTTTTTTGCGTATTCCTTATAGTAGTATCCATGACTGAATTGTTCAGAAAGCAACGTTCAACAAAAAGTTAAGTGCTGTTAAAAAAAAAAATTCCTATAGAACTCAGTTGCACGAAAAAAAAATTATACTTGGACGATGTAGTGACAAAATATTAGTTTTTGAGATAGCTTTTTCAAGGTAATTATCGAAAAGTGAAGTAGTAAATAACTTCGCTAATACGCCGTTACAACCATGTAATATGTAGCTCAATATGACGGTAATCAAATCCTGTTATCGACGCTAAAAACACAATACCCCCCAATTTTCCGTTCACAGTTTAGCAAAGGAATGATTCCTCTAAAGAACAATTCAATTTCTCGGAGATTGTTATCTGAGGTTCTTGCTCATTCAATCCCTGCCTCAAGCTTAGATGTTGAGTGTGCCATGGGATAAAGGTCATAGGTTAGACGGTGCAACGTAATTTTAGCTCTAGGTCTTACCAGAACGTAAGTCTGCCATTGCTCACGCGTGAATGATGATCTGTGTGGACGTGTGACACCCTGCGATATGACTGATACACTGGGAAAATAAGTGTATAAGAAATTCAGCCTCGAAGATAGCGGCCTATGCTCAGGGGTCGAGTTAAGTGTGGTGTGGAAGAGAATAATAACCAGGATGTCGTAGAATTAACCACGTAGAGGGCTGCAGATTCCAAGTCTAATGATTGAAGCTTGAATAATAATGATGATGGTGATGGCTCTTTGAGAGATGTTCGCACTATGGACGGACGGAGAAGGGCGCTTGCATTTCATCCGCCGTCGCACGTCCGCGCCCCCCCCCCCCTCCCCTTTGCTTCTCCATCCTCCCCTCTTGCCCTCCCCCCGCCACTCCATACCACCCCGCCCGTTCCTCTCGCCCATTTCGCTCGTGAGTATTTTAAACTTCGCGAGGCGCGACAGAAAGCTGGCGGCGGGCGGAGCCCTCAAAAACTCGCTAGACAGTCCTCAGATCTTCTCCTCTTCGACCCACCTCCCTTCTACCCTTCTTCTCAACCCTCGCTGAATCTCTTGTGCATCTCGTTTTTTGTGTGGTAGGTTTTTTTCTTTGTTCTCGTATGGTTTATGTATGACTGCGCTCTCCTCCAAATGGCATGCTATTCTTATTGCGAGAAATTGAACGCTTGGGTTATTAATTTAGTTTAACGAGGTGTGTATTTTATTCATTTAAGTGCTGATCGACCAAATGTCATCAGTGAAACTTTAATATGATAGAATATTGATTTTTATTTTATGGTTTGAATCTTTCTCTCTCTACTTTCTCTCCTGAAATGTAGTCTGTTACTATTTCGATGGTAGAGGGACCCATTCCGTGCGTAGACGAGCCCATCAATATTTTCAGTGATAATTATCCCCCCAACTTGTGTTTCCTATTAAACGCTATTATAAATATAACATATTCTTTCTTGGAGGGAAAAACCCTCCTCGTGGGAAATCCTTTTTTTATTTAAGATCGGTATTTAAGTAGCTGCATTAGAATGTTGAAATTTTGTCATGACTTATTAGCTAAGGAAACTTAAATGATATGAATGCAAAATTCCAGAGAGGAACAATTATTCGTGTTGACCTGTTGAATTTCGCTCTTAAGTGCCCATGCGGGTGACTCCATAGAGTTAATACCGTGGTTAGTCCCGGAATCCTTTAAATTGTCAATTACATAAGTAATGACTTATGAGGAATGACCTTCGGAAATCTTGCGAAAAATGTTTTGACTTAAAGCTCTAGAAATTATTTTATAAGCGCAGGTTTTACTTTGAAATGTTCAGATTTTTTCGAAGTATGTTTATAATTTTTCGTCCGTATTCGTATATTCTTAAAAATACAACTTTTTCCGGAATCAGTCCGGTAGGTGTCCTTTTTTTAAACTTTTCTTTTACTTTGATTTCAACTTGAATATCGCGCCGTGTCGTAGGTGTTGGTTTTGGGAGGTGGTGGTGGGAGGGAGCCGCTCTTCCCTCTGTCCCCCTCCCCCTTTGCTCTTCCCCCCCCCCCCCCTCCCGCCCGTGTGTGAATTTGACTGTCACGTCTCGATCCGCGGCGGCACGGCCCTCGTTGCGCAACCCGTGGCCGACCGACTGCCCGCGCGCGCGCCACCTCCATATTTATTCATCGGGCGCGCTTGTTTGTGCTCGCGTCACGCTTATGGGCGGCGGTGGTGACCGGTGGGTGGGTGCGTGCGATCAAGGCTGCGTCGTCCATCACCCTCTCTTAAATGTCCCCCTCCCCCGCCCTCCTCCGGCTTAATTTTTTACTTTAAAATCCGACCACCTTGAGTCCTCCCTCCAGGACTGTCGTGTGTGTGTGAGATAATTGTTAATTGTCAAGTTTCTATTGGTGACCACGGTACAGTAATTCGCTTAAGGTAGTGCGAACGAGATAGTTCCCTAATCATAATAGAGACCATATTCGAATTATACGTTTTGATTTCACCAGCTGTGAGGCACACGAATTAAATAATGCATTATTAATGGTGCAATTATTTAGTTTTTCATGACCGAAATTGTAAGTAATCAAATGAAAATATTTAAATAGGTCTTTAACATGACTAATTTTTTTCACGCAGTACGTTTGTAAACTCCATCAAAACGGAAGGTTTATTATGATCACGAAGAATTTACTGCGGTGATCATGTGATTAATTTTAAAAAATAGTTGAAAAAACACACAAACTACACACTGTTGATTTTTTGACGAGATCTAAGTGTAGGGAATGCCTCATTTTTTAGATAAGGTCTCTCTGGAGTGCATATACGTACCATTTCCCATGTAAAAGGGCTGGTATTTTCTGGCAAATATCTCGGAAAGTAATGCGATAAGGGGTTGAATTTTTGGTGTCAATGGAAGGGTGATATATTTTTCTTTAAAATTAGACCAAAATTTATTGATTTCTAGGTTAAATAATATTTCGCTCTAACTACCTTAATATGGGCAATGCGGGTGCAAAATTTATAGTTACTAGACGCTATTTTCTTAGCCACCTCGAATCATGTTTCTCCTTCGGTTCGTGTGGAGTGTTCAGTGCTTATTAATTCCAACTTATCCGGTGAAATGTAAATATTAAAATTTCGCAAGTCCATATTTAACATACTAAGTAGGTTTATATAGATATGTGTAATGAAAAATCACTGATCGTGATGATATTCAGTTGTAAAGTCCAGTTGTGACAATTAGGGCACAGAACTCTTGGGGCTCAAAATAGAATACCCCTAGACTATAATAACTAGAATTAAATTTGAAGAAATGCGCGATTATGAATTTTTGGAAAAAGAATGGCTTTCCCCGGAATAATTATTGCCGCAAAGAAAACAAAATATGTAACGTAGATTCAATTAAATACTTAAGCGTCACCATCACTGAAGACATGTCTTGGGGGAAACACATCAGGGAAATAACTAGTGTAGCAAACCGTAGATTAGGATTCGTAAAAAGGTTTCTAGGAAAATGCGATGAGAGAGTACGAGAAAGAAGCTATTTTACACTTGTCAGGCCTCATTTAGAATATGCCGCTAGTAATTGGGATCCGTACGAGGAAGGCATGATTAAAGAATTAGAGCGCGTGCAAAGGAGATCCGCTAGATTTGTTAAAGGCCGTTATGATAATTGCGTAAGTGTTACGAGTTTAATAGAAGAACTAGGATGGGAATTACTATCAGAACGCAGGTTAAAATTTAGGTTAAACCTTTTAAGTAAATTCGAAACAGAGTTATTCACAGATGACGTTAGATATATATTGAGAACCCCTGCGTATTATGCTAGGTTTGATCATATTAACAAGATTAGAGTGATAGATTGTCGTACCGATAGATTTAAAATGTCATTTTTCCCTCTTACTATAAGAGAGAACAATATGCAGCGTAGCAAAGGGATAGGTAGGTGAAATATAGTTAGAGTAGTCTGTAGTGAATGATGCATACAATAACAGCCAAAAATCCCTTTCTTATTATGTAGATACTAACCATCTAGCTCCATGTGAACCTATTATCTAGCATATCTCCCTTAAATATCCTAGTTGCATGTCAATAGTGCATGTTTGGTGATCTTCACTCCCTGCCACACACCCTCGTGGTGGCTCGCAGGGTATCACGTAGCTGTAGATGTAGACCCCTTAAATTTCCTAATTTTCGGATAGTTGCAAACCTGCATAAAAAGAGCAGAGGGCTGTTAAATAAATATTAAACCTAAGACCTTGTTTAGCAAAGCTTTTAACCGTCTTGAGCATCTGCCTAGTAGTTGTAAGATTCCGCTCATCTTAATTCCTACCCTCGGTTTAAACAACAATACGGTGTATGATAAAAAATAAAAAATACGGTCTTAAATTATAGAATTTGGTGACCAATAATATTCCTTTTTTTATTTGCAGGTGAGTTATTGCTTTTGTTCAGCAATCGTGAGTTATTCGGCGGCTGTGGTTGTGGTTGGATTACCTCCTGAGAGGTAAGTGATATTTGGAGCTCTTCGTTTTCAAACGACGGAAGTAGTGCACAGGGATGGTCAGCGAACAAAGGAACGATTTATAACTGAGACACTTCCTGCGATGAGGCTCTGCCAATCATTACATGACTTTCCCTTTTGTTTGTAAAATATACGCTTCTATTGCATTAGGTTCCCGTCAGTGCGGTATTTGCGTGAAAGGTGATTTATCAATAGGGACACAGAGTGGTTATTGCGCTGACCAGGCTGGCAATTATAAAGAGGAGAGAATGGATGATGGGGGCTCTTGGACCAATGCTCATAGCAAAATCGAGTGATACTAATTACTAATATTGAGCTTAGTGGTATATGTTTCAGAAAATAAGTTTTAGCGGAAAGATAATGACCGGAGAGTGGCGATCTTTTAAATTTGGGAATGAATAAAGTTAGTTGGATGGGAAGAGAGATTACCAATTTAGTGATAAATGTGATTGCGGGTTATAGAACATTGATGGTATTGTTGAAATAGTGTGAGGAGATTCAGAAGGCATTATGGCTGCCCATAAATTTCAATGAATTTGGACTCAATAATATGAAATATTATCGCTTTCTATTATTACCAAAATATCAGCCACTTAAGGTTCATCTTCTAAATATATCTGACTACAAAAGGAATCCACACTGCATGTTACAATAGAAGACTGTGCGCTCCAAAGAGATATCAAGAGGTAAACATTTGGTGCGTTCTGAGGCTAAGATCGAAATAGAATCGTTGAAAATATAACGGTATATTGTTCTAATGTGTTGTCTGTATAGAGAATAATTATAGGCTCGTAATAGGTTCTCTTTCTTAATCTTATGTTAAGGAAAATGTTTATGAAAGCGTTTTCAGCGTACGGCGTGGAACATATGAGCGAAGTGAAAGTGTCGGGTATATATATATGCAAAGTGAATTATTGAGAATTTCATTTATATGAACTGTAAATTCTCATTCAGTGTTTGAGTTGAATAAGTCATTTTTCATCTTTACGGTTCCTACAGCTAATAATTCAAAATAACAGTCGAACGTATTCTCGTATTGGGACGAGAGAAATATTATGCCTTGACTACTCTGGTCACAAACTGTTCATCGCAAGGGAAGAAAGGCCATGGGTGACCCGAAGATGGAAGTGGCGAGGAAAGGATTTCAGGCAATGATCGTCCAAAGTTCTTCCCTATCGATGAAAACTCATGTACGATGGCTTATTGACGGCCTGATGTTACCAATGAAAATGCCTGAGTGATCCTGTTTAAATTTGTTCTCTCGTTCGATAAGGGAGCAAAGAATTAGGAACTGTCTTATTACATCATGAGCCTTGATACGTATTCCTTTGCCTACTATTCCTTCTTGAGTTTATTGTGAAGAACGAAACGTATGATACACTATGAATCATATTTCCCGTTTGAATGTGATGGCTATTTCCGCCGCCAGTCTTTTTCAATTCCTCCCACGCTACCTTTGTCTGACCTACTAGCCACTGCTCCTACGCGGCACGAGCCTCTACTTTATATTATCGAAAAATGTAAGTCCAGAAACAAAAAAAACTCCCCGTTTTCTCTATTTTTTTATTGAAGTGTTATAGCTTTCTATGAACCATCACATTGATATTTTCCTTTTCAAACTGTATTGTTTTTATGAGAATGACTCATAATTAATATTTTAGTCAGAATTAATCTTTCGTGATTCATAAAAGGAAGAGTGTAGTTTAGCTCGAATTCGAGATTCGCTAAAATCCGTGTGATTCCTGCTTATGGTAGAGTAGCCATTTCTGGTAATGGTAGAGTAGCCGCTAGGATGTTTGAGCTAATTCTATTCCGTAAGTAACTTAGATAAACGACACACCGTAATTTATAACAATCCTCAAAACTCCTGGACTGGATTAGGACCAGAAGATCCAAAACTCAACTGCTCACTGTCCGCTCCGTCCACTTCTTGTACTTAGGGCCGAGGTTCTATTTGTTTTGTATGATACACGGTATTTACTGAAAAACGCATAAACCAGTTTATGGGGCTTTCTTCCTGTGCCCGGGTGAGGTGTGTATTTATCCTTGATTGAAATGTTTGATCTGGAAATATCATCCTCATCATTCTGATATTTCTTAATAGCCTACATGCTGATGGCCTATATCATACCATCTCCTTGACTGGATCTGTCAATCCAGGCTTTGATATTTAAGCTGATACGAATGACGATTAATGGGGAAAATTTAACTGCTTCTAGGATTGGCTTCTATTCTAATAATTACAAAAATGTCGGGAGTTTTTATTGCGGTCATGTTTTTGCGCCCTATTTTGTATTTTTGGGGACTGTTGGTGTAATAGAGGAGTTTGTCATTGGAATTTGTCGGAGATGAGTATTTCCTAGGGTTGTGGTATTTAGAATATCACATTGTATTTGATTTTTTTGTGGGAGTATCTTTTAATTTTATTTTTGTTATCACAAAGTCTATGACCCAATGTCATTTCGCGCTCAAGTAAAAGATATTGCAGATAATGTCGCGTAATCAAATGACTCCATGCATCCAGTGAAACTCGACGCGGTGGCTATGACGACTGAGAAATGCCTGTGTGAATAAAATTGTCTCATAATTTCTGCTGCACTTCTAATATTTATTCAATAGCTGCTTTGAAGTTTTCAACTCGCCTTTCGCGAGCTTTGCTTGCAGCCACACTTGGCTGGAATATTCATTCCCCACCTTCTTTGGTACTTCATTTTTTACTCCTACTGATCTGATAGCTTATATATTGCGCCATGGTTAATTTACTCGGTCCTCTTCTTTCCTCCATTGGAAGTCATGACGCCGAAGATGAAATTCATCGTCTTGACGGTCCCTTCATTTTATCTACCCAGTCATCCGAGAAATTAGCAAGAGGTAACCGTCTTAGAGAATCTGAAGTAGGATTGAGTGAGGAAGCAAGTCGAGGATCGCTTTATAGCCGTCCATCCTTGTCCTTTCTTTGCGATCCGACGTAATCTCCTTCAGGGAGGGGTGGGAAGTTGTTCACCTTACGGGTCGATTCTAGGGGACTGATATCTGGCTCCTGCCAGAGGTTAAAGGCACTGCCCCTCCTCCCTTCGGAAGATCATAGTGCTGTGGTCGTTAATTACCTCCTAAAAGCTCCGTAGGTCTAGCAAATTGTGAACATCTGCTACGTGAGCAACCAAATATTCTTACGTTGTAATTAGATTCGTCTGATTTGCTGAATGAAAGTGAAGAGCGAATATTACTAAAACACTGGTACGAAGTCGAAAGTGAAACTTCTCCCATTCATGCTGGGAAAAGCGTGTCGTATTGGTTGGTTGATATTTTGGGAAGGCAACAGACAACTCGAGGTTATTTTCGCCGTTGAAACTGGTGGTATTTTGGTAAAAATAGGGGTTAATTGTAGGGTGGAGGAAAAGTGTAGAGAAATCCACCGCTGGGTCTCTCCAAATATTCTCCAAGTGGCCCCAAATACGAATTCGTCTGAAAGATCTCCCGCAATATCAGATTTCGAACGTGTGGCCATTGGATGGGAGGCCAGTACCGTACCTTCCACACCATCTCCATTCATTTGATTCATCATGTATAAGCTTGCGTGCAAAGTTTGAAATAAATAGTTTGGAGTTTTTTTTGAGCTAGTAGACGCATCCCTCGCACCGCAAATACTTCCTGGATGTGTGTCATTACCACTCTAGCCCCCCTTTTCTCCTTCAATTTGACATGAATCGATACCAGTCGAGATTTATATTTGCGAAACTCTGGCCGGCCACATTTCGCGATTAATTCCGCGCCGGTCGGAGGATGCCCTGTATCCCAAAACGACCCTTGTCCTCCTTTTCCAAGTAGTCATTCGGGGAAGAGTATTGTCTGGGTCCTTGATTGGCCGAGGGTGATGCTTTGGGGCCCCTGGAAGAGTGGTTCCCTCGATAAAGAGCGAACGACGAGGGAGGAGGAGGCAAATGGTCGGCAGCGCGGCGAGTGGGTGTGCTAGGATGCTCGGCAAGAGTTGTTTTTTTGGTTGAGGGAGGGGGGTAGAGAGGAAGAAAGGGGGGGAGTAAGAGAAGAGCGAGCTGTGGAGTACGAGCGAATAAGGAGAGGAGGGTCTCGCATTTGAGACAGGGGGAGGAGGAGCGGGGTGGAGGCTGGGTTGGTGGGAGCCCCCGGTCTCGCCTTGCAGTGGTAGTATTTTTACCTTTGGCTTCGGGAGGGAGTCTGGGGGCGGTTTTGGATCTCGGCCAGTCGCGAACGAGTCTCCGCTAAAGAGACTTTCGGACCGAGGGAGGAGGAGGTGGTCCGCAAATGGGGGGGGGAGGCGAGGGGAGTTTCGGTTTGCCACGGGCGCGGGGGGCGGGTTGGTCGCGATTCGAGTCCGCGGGGAAGCCGTAGTGCAGCGGTGAATTGCTAAAGCGCAGGGTTCTCGGGAGACTTAAATATGTTAGGAGAATTGTGAAACTCTAAATCACGTTTGCATTCAACATTTTTGGAAATTCTAATTGTCCCCCTCTTTTCTTGCTGATATACGCTCGAGGTGTACTTAATTGTCTATTAGAAAATTACGATCCTGCGGCCACTGAATTACAATTATCGCATCACTGCGATTT
Source organism: Ceriagrion tenellum (assembly GCA_963169105.1). Classification (NCBI taxonomy): domain Eukaryota; kingdom Metazoa; phylum Arthropoda; class Insecta; order Odonata; family Coenagrionidae; genus Ceriagrion; species Ceriagrion tenellum. The sequence goes on from OY720632.1 coordinate 32,531,364, forward strand.
TTTTATTGCTCTAATGGCATTGATTTAAAATTGAACCTACTTGAAGTACTTTACATACAGTTTCATAAGTAACAAAAAATAGGGAGTCTCCAATAGCCGTAAACTATTGGCACCACTCGTCAAAAGTCACTAACTTTGCTGTGTTGGTTTGCCGGGATGGGACTTCACAGCTGAGACCAACCCCAGCTTCTCCACCAGAATACCCTCCTGTGGTGGTTTACGGGAAGGTTACTTCCACGCCAGTTACCAACACAGATGCACACACAAAACCCAGATAGGATTCTTCGCAAGGCTAATGGGACCCTACTAAAGATGCCTGGTTATTAACACAAACAAACTCACAAGCAGTCAAAATCACTCACTCATACGCACAAATGGGCCAAACGTCTGGGAGAAACTGCTCCAAAGGAGCGTGGTCAAAATCTAACACAAGAACGGACGAGGGTGAGGGTCGAATACGCGTATTTCGGCTACAAAGTAGCCCTCTTCAGCGATCCGAAGGAATAGCGTCACGTCAACGCAAGGTTGAAATAAGTAATTCTGAACTTTTAATACATCGGACTTAGTATCTTCCACAGTTTCATTTTAAAATGTACTACTAGTATCGGGAGTTCCGCCATCTCCTGGTAGTTTTTGAAGATGGCGTAACTGCCGAAACTAGTAGCACGTTTTATAATAAAACTGTGGAAGATTCAACATTTTGTTCGTTGCACTGTCTACTTCCACCATGCTAAAACTTCAACTTTTAAATATGAAATGTTTAGTTAATTACTAAGAACTGAAGGCATGTAAAATCGATGTTCTTCTATCGATTACTACAATCAGTGGCCTCATGCTTCTTACAACCGCTACATTTTAAAAATAAATTACTTCATGGTTTATTTTATGACTGGAGGAAAACTTCGCGCAAACTACCATAGCTAGCATTCCATCATTATCCTCTGGTGGGTAGAATTCACTTCTCAGCATTCCTTCTACTCTTATCATTTCCACCGCTGCCCTCCGTCCGATGACTCATCTCGCATTCCCCGACCTTATACTCTCCCTTCAACCCTCCTCCCACATTTGATCTCCATATTGTAGCAGTTGACTGGTGCCTTCAGCGCCCGCTTCGCCTCGCATCTCCTGTTTGAACCGCCGATTGTTTATTCCGTTATTTGAAGAGCGAGGATGTTTCCCATCTTTCGCAAATCATCGGACACGAGTTGCCGGCGCATGGAGGCCAACGGATATTTCTTGTTTCGACGTTCGTATTTGTGACCTCCAGTTGCAATGGACTCGTCTACACATGTGCCTATTTGATGTATCGTGTGTTTGACTACGTTTTCAGTCAGTTAACCGTGGATATCCATTGTAAAGGTCGTTTTACACGAGGAACTCTATTGCACAACCGGATGTATGTTCGGATGTGTATTGAAAGTTGTGTCGTAAAGCAGTGATTTGCGAGACTGCAAGCATTGATGCATAAACGACAAATGGGAAAACTGCCCTTTCTCTAATTCCCTTCCCGCGTTCTTGCAATTTCTCGACAAAATTATGCGATTAAGTCCCTCGTGTAAAACGGCCTTCGATTTACTCTTGTAAATAGTGGCGAACGAAATAATATGCATCATCTCTTTTTGAGAAAGAAAGTTTGCGAAGAAATTATCAAAGACTGGTCGCCGTGTCTTGAAATATTCTCGTTATTAATAACATAAGAGGAATACTCGGTTATTTCTATATTTCACGAGTGTAGCATACTCGCTTACCTCTAAGAACGATAAAAGAACATGTTTTGGCCGAATTTTTGTGAAATAATTATATGAGACGGATCACAATACCTAGAAATATCCTCGATATTGGCAAAAAAAGGACTCCGTTATTTCTATTTTTCACAAATGTACCATTCTTACTTTCCTGCTTCTGTGTTGAAAAATGGTCATCGCGTGGATTTCTATGTTTTTGGTTACTGCTAAATACATGCGCGTTAATTATGTTTTTCTTCGCGACATGCGCTGCTAAGGATGTGCTAAGTGGAGGCATTCTCCATGCATCGTTGGCTCTTCGGTTGTGCTCCGTTGGTCAGTACACAAATTTATTTTACTCTAAAAAACTTTCTCCGAAGTTTATCTTTGGACACTCCCCCGAAACAAATAGCGAAGGCCCTTTTGTAGGTAACCAGTAGTGATGTTAGAACTAAAACAAAAGATAGATAACTGTTAAACAAAAGATAGTGCTAACTCTGTTGTAGCAAATGACACCATTTAGTGTCCCACCTGAAGAATATTCTCTAGTTGTGAAAGCTATCATTCAACCACTTGTTGAAGTTTTAACGTAGACCTTAATTCAAACTTATATTTACATCAGTTGGCCTTCATAGTTATCGGGACAATAGTCTTTAATTACTCGTTTTTCATAAATTTAGAAATTTTCTGATGACTAGTTCGGTAAGGATTGTATATCATGGCCATTGATTGATGTTTGTTTTTGTGCTTTAATTCTACCTTATATTAGCTGAATGACTCTTTGTATAGCTTGATTTTTCACAAAGGCGGTTTTGCGTTGATATCTTATGGAGTGGTTTTACAAAACGTCTAAGTGTGATGAAGCCAAAACTGTTGTGATTTCAGTTTTTGAATGAACATATGCAGATCAGTGGTGGGAGGAAACGAATTCTTTGGCCTGTGAATGTTAGGGGGGCTACGTCAGATAAGGACTCACCCTTCCGAAGTACCGTCGTGGTTAATAAAGAGGTTAGGATTGTGGTGGAAATCAAGTCGTAATAAATCCTCGGAGTGTATCGAAAACTAGAGGAAAGAACTATTTTAATAAAGAAATTACTATGTTTTTTCTTGCTTGGGATTCAGTCCTCTCTTACTATTTCGTGTGATTATGCTGTCTTTATTTATTATTTTTTGTTCTGTTGGTTACTCTCGCCTAGACGCAACACCTAGCCTAGACACGTGTGTTGAGCCTCTGGACTTCTATGGGTTATGTATAGATACATTTTATGTTAAATTTGTTCATACTCTGCCTGATTCTTACATATTATATATAAAATTAGTAAATATGCTGTGGGATGAACATTCTTTCATTTTTATTCATTTAATTTTATACATATTATATATAAAATTAGTAAATATGCTGTGGGATGAACATTCTTTCATTTTTATTCCTATGGTTCTGCTCCAGTGTTTTACTATGGTTTGTCTTCCCTGAAATCTGGAAACATTGAGAAAATATGTTCATAGCCAAGGGACGTGATATCCGTAAAAGATTCGTTGACCTACTTCGAAAGCTTGAACCGTTCCTGATTGTGCCCACGTGTCTCCTTGATTGAGAATTGAGATTATCGCGAAGGGCTTCAAGCACACTCTCCGGGAATCTGACCACGGATCAACGGCCTTCGAAGTCGGGGGAGCGATTCGCCGAACGTGACGTTGGGGTAGGTGCTTCAGGGTGCTGTACACCTGTCAGCGGGCCATGCGCCTCGGTGGAGCCACGCCACTCAGGAGGAAATTACTCGGCGCCTCTTGAGGGACTAGACAATGCCTGCGGGACCTCTCTCTGTTTGGGTGGTCCGAGAGAGGTGCGGGGGAGTGAGCCTCCTCCACCCCCCCCCCTCCCAATACACCGTGGTTGCACCACACCGTTCCTGTCGTTGCTCGCAATCGGGGCCCGGAAGCGTGAAGAGGTGTTATGGCGAGTGAAGCGGCGATGGGTGTTGGTTCAGACGTGCCGCGGCCCAGTCATTATTGAAGCAGGCCAGGGGGCAGGGAGGAGATTCGGTGTGCGTGGAGTGGATGCTGGATGTGAAAAGGAAGCTATTTTGTTACGGCATTGCGGAAACAGGCCTTCGAGAATTAATCTGTTCCGCTAGAATCAGTCCCTCTCCGCCCTCCCCCTATCTCCCTCTCTCTCTCCCTTCTTCGCTTCGTCGTGCGTTATTTGTTCCTTATTCCCTTCCCTCACCACCGACCTTGGGAGCGGGAGCAATCGTCCTTCTTTCCCCCACTCCTCCCCTTTCCGTGGCCAGGGTATCCCATCCCACCTGCGTCCTCACCTGCCACCGCCTCTCTACAGCTCACCCTTATGGAGCGTTTTTGTTTTATCTAATGAACTGCGCGAAACTTTGCATTCGTGTTTTAATTAGTGATACAGGGAAATATTTCAGCGAAAGTGAAAGAAATTGCATCGTGTCGATTTTGTTTTTGTAAATAATTGCTATTTAATCACTTAGCCTTATGGCACATAACATATATTTCGTAATAATTGGTTTGCATATGAACAGATTTTCTTCTAAACGCGAGATAATACCTTACCGTCTTTATAGCTGTTTCTAACTAATATCAGGGTGTAGCGCCGAGTCCAATATCTAAAAGAATTCCTTGTAATATAACCCCAATTTCCAATGCCGTGCCGAAAACGTCATAGCACGCTTTAATCAAGGAAAAAATACAATTATGTAAGTATCTTCACTGTTGTATGGTGTGCTGCAATCCATGGACATACGCATCTAAGTTGAATGTAGTACTAGAGTTGTTTTTAGACACACTTAGAAATTATCAAAATGTACTCTCATTGGCCCATGATTACCGCTCCAGTCTCCTTAATGTCCCGCAATGTAAGTTGAAGCCTATTGGGTTAGTACCGTTCATCCTCTTGGTCTCAATGTGACATTGAAATCACCGTGTAGAGAAAATTCCGAATGAAATTTCGCCGGCGGATTGTCAAGATGGGAGTTGAAATGGTCAATATCCAATCGACGGTCGCTCATGTGGGATTCTTCTTCATTAATGACGTAAGTGTCAATAGTTATTCAGTCCCCTATCCTGTCATAATGATTTGAGGCCGTCGAAATTGCCCTTTATGTGTGTTCCTGTTCTGTTAGAGTCTAGTTCAATGACGGGTGTGTTTTCAGTATCCTCCACGTGCACCCTAAGGTCCAGATCGTCCCTTGTTTAACGGACCGAGTCAATATAATGATGGTCGCGCGGAAGGTTAGCGCTAGTAATAGGGTATAATAACGGAGCGGGGTTGAGGGATACGTTCCGAAGGCGTCCCTCGGAACCCAAGTCCTAGGTCACACCGCTGGTGGTGAGGGAGAGAAGGTCACTGGCTGGGAGGTTGATGACGACGATACTCAAATTAAGACCTCGATCCGTCCGTCCGTCACCTCCCCCCCCCCACTGCCACTCCCCCTGTCCGTCCTCTCTTCCTCCCCCAACATCCCATCGCCCAATGTGGGACTGCCCGACGCTCATTCGGGAAGAGAGTCAATGGAGGCTTTGAGAGTGTGTTACTATGAGGCCCTAGTGCCCAAGAATAAAGGAAAAAACCTTTTTTCTATTTTTTAAGGCTATTATGCTTTTTAAGCGTTCAGAATCAAAGCTCCAGCCAATTTGGCTCAGATCGTTTTCATTTTCCAAGGGAAAAGGTAATTCTAGGATTAGGATAGGAATAGGACAGGAAAAGGAATTCCAGAATTCCAGGATACACTTAGATTAAGAATCGAACTAAAGGCCTGTGGGTTTGTGAATCATTTCTGAAGTCGATACAACCAATTGTTACATGGTTCTTTCTTGTGTGACTTCCATTGACTCATAGGCCTCTGGCAGAGTTTTGTAAGTTTTTGGATGCCATGTTTACCTGTATCTTCAGCTGGTTGGCCACACTATTGTGTTCTCTCCAAGGGATCAACTCAGAAAGTACTTGTTTTACCCGCTCCAAACACCGTAAACCGATATCTTGGCCAGTACCTCAGCATCACATCTAAATGCTTTCGACATCATCTTTAGCCACGTCGGTACCTTTTTTTCGCGTTCACCATTCGGCACTCTTCCGCAATCACTTTCACTTGCCCCGAGAGCTGTCTTCATTATTGTCGAAATACTATTCCGTTTTGATAGACGGTTGATCCCTTTTCAAATTCACCAGTCTTGAATTTTACCCAATACTGTGGTGTAAATTAGCAATCACAGCGAGGCAATTATTCATTATTTTATTTTGGGATACTAAAAGTGCAATTCTTTGTAAACTCTAGAGTTGACATGTTTAAGCTAATTATCGTAGTGAATGTAGACTTTTCAATCTCTTCTGTGAGCGTCGATGAATAATAATAGTTTTATTGTATTTCACTCAAAGTATAATACGCATATAATTAAACAACATGGCGTTGAAATTAGACACTCCTGATGTAAATTATGAAGGGGTTGCCTATTCTAATTGGAGAAATAATCGCAAGCCGATAATCTGTTTAAGTTTGCTGCATTAAAATAAATGTGTATAAAATATCAACAATAGTGTGTTTTTGGCGTAATATAATAATAAATACATAATTTTTTGCATTTCACAAGAGAATAACCGATAATAAGTAGCGGTTTTGGACATAATAAATGAACATGTTAGTACAGGCAGAGAGTTATCAAAGAATTATTTAGTAGAGGATGTAGTAAATATTTTGCCTTCGAGGAATACTGTCTACGTCCGTTTTCAAAAATAACCATCTTCTTAAGGGGATAAGGAATCCGGCCGAACACTGTACGGAAGATATTTCTTTAGGAAAGTGAATGAAAATTATGATCATCGATGCCGGTTGGCAATTTTCTTAGCGAGATATTTGATTGGTGCGTCCGAGTTCATTATTGCCGCCTCTCCGGGCGTGCCTCGTCCTTCGGTGCCGGGCGAATTGCAGATCAGACTTGTCTCCTTTCCCGTTGCTCTTATGTTTCGCCGCCTGTGGCTTGGGAGGCGAGTACGTTGAGACCACGCCTTTGCGAATTGAAGATCCTCTTGTTATATGCGGTGGACCGCTACCACGACAAATCATCCCCCTGAAATATTTTTACCATGTTATCGTAATGAGGAAGCTTGTTTGCATGAGAGCCAAGGAGTATCGAGAGTATTGAGTTTATTTATTGAGTACTAATTGCGGAGAGCTATCCCGGCGGCAGTGTAAGCTCCTGGTAGGGCCGCAGGTCAGACAAAGAGAAGAACCTCGGTCCTTCAGGTTTGGGCTGTGCATAGAGAGCGATCTAGTATCGTAAAAACTTGCATGTTACGAAACTCTTTAAGATTACAAAAGCCGGACTGGGTATTACTATAGAAGAACCCCGCAAAATTAAGGTAAGCGCAAAGGAAATTGGATGATTAGATGGTGGATGATGTTGTGGACTACATATATATATATATATATATATATATATATATATATATATATATATATATATATATATATATATATATATATATATATATGTATAAATAAACTGTGGGGAAAAAAAAAATATATATATATATATTTGGATGTGCATTGCAAATTGCGTCGTGTAAAGCAGCTATTTGGAAGAATTCATACGCAAATGCGTGGACGGAACATGGAAAAATACCCCCTGCTCTTAATTCCGTGGCCGCGTTCTTGCAATTTCTGTACATGAATTTGTGCAATTAAGTGCCTTGTGTAAAACTGCTTATCGAAGGTGAGGAACGAATGTAGTAGAAGATCGTTAAGTCTGGGCGAACATTATCGGAGGGGCCAAGAGGGCCGTACGAGGGCTATAGCGCCGAGGAAAGAGTATTGGTGAAGAGGAGAGGGAAGAGAGATCGGGTGAGAGTAATATCAGCGGGGCGCCGTTTTGAGGTCGTAAACCCCTTCGGCGGGCTGCTTTTTAGGCGGTGGAGTAGCGGGGGGAAGGGGGGAGAGGTGGGGGTGTGGGCGGTCGGAGGAAGGGGAGAGGAGGGAGGCGTTGGGAGGTGTTGGGTGCTCTGTGGCGTGAAGGGGTTCTTCGCCACTACGGGGAAGAGGTGGACTGGGTGGGAGCGTTGCTTTGTTTTCTCCGTGCGTGGGAGTTTAAGATGCACCATTGTCCTTGTTTTAATTTCCTACTTGAAATTCGTTTGGTAATTAAAAGACGACTTCCCATTAGGGATGTACGCGGCATACCAGATTACATATTTCTCTCTGTTTTTTGACGGTTGAAACGTTTTTCCGTATTTTGATGCGGCCTCGGTTGATTTTATGTTGGAAATTCAATCTTTTATTGAAGTTGATGCTTCGAGAGCCACGTGTAATCTACGCTCAATCATCCACACTCATTACTGTTTGTGAGACGTGATTGCCATCCTCTTGACTATTATAATTGTCTGAATGAGAAATCCCATCATTATTTACTGAAATGTGCTCGTATTTAATGAGTGATTCATGTTAGCCTCTGTGTTTGTTTTTTTATTTTATAATTGTTTGAAATTGTTATATTTTAACGCACCGCTTGTTATTGTCTATAATACTAATCGAAAGGTAGATGCCGAGAACCGTTTACAATGGACCTTGCAGTACGGGGAGGATCAGGTTCCAACTCCATATTATGATATCCCTCTTGAACATTCCCCGCCGTAGGGTTCAGATTGATTGGCATGATGGATAATCTTTTATCTTCTTCGACCAGTTCTACGCGTTTTGCTAGGAATAAATGGTCAATGAAGAAAAATGTAGGTTACATATTATAGCGAGCGTTGTAAGAAATAGATGGAATCCTTTGTCTTTGTCCTATTGTGGTATGTACCGGTTTCAAATCCGAGTGTAGCCTCTATGTATATGCACTCCCTTGAATAACCCAAGTTATGGGATGCCCTCGATACCAGAGATCCGTCAGAAGACACTAGAGCAGTGCTCTCCGACCTGGGTTACGTCACATCCCAGGGAGCAACTTCTCAATTTTTGCATATGGCTCATAGGGTGTCGCCATTCCAGTTTGGGAAGCGCTGCCCTAGAGTATCACGGAAAAGAACACTTTTTCACCTCGGGGAGCGTTTAGTACTTGATGTCTGTTGAGTATATTCGTCTAAACGATTTGAGGATTTATCTCTACGTGAGCAGCTATAAAATTTGTGACAACCGAGTAAGGGTAGTCATGCTGACTAGATTTTTTTCTGGTGTTGGAAAAGAACCCCTACCCATTGTTGTTATGCTGCTCTATATCCCTCGTCAATGGTTGCGTGGAGTCGGTGGTCTCTCCATGGCAAGCAATACATTCTGTCTATCGTCCACTTGAGTAATAAGTATGTAATAGTAGCAGCCTCTCTCCCGCGAGAGATAAAGAGAGGGGTGGGGATAGTGAGAGCAACTATTTCGGCCCTGCCGCAGAGAAGGAGCTCCTCTTCCCCCGCCCCCCTCACCCTCCCACGAATAGGATCGCTTTGGGAGGGGATTCACGAGGAATTCGCGGGCGTGTGCTCATATGTGTGTACTTGGTTGTGCGGGCTGGAGAAGGTGAGGGGTTAGGGTCAAGTGTGTGCGCGCGTTGGTATTAGGTGCGATGACGGACACCAGAGGCCTCCCTTCCCACCCCACCAGAAGAGGAGGGGGTGGTGTTCACGGTGAAGGGAGAGAGGCGTGGATAGGCCTCGCCATTTCCTGCCTCCTTCCCTCCACTCCCCACTGCAAATTCTCCTCCCCATCACTCTCCCCTCCCTCCCCCTTGGCCATCCAAAGTGTGACAGACGGATAGGGAGAAGTGTGCGGAGGGAAGAGGGGGAGTGGGAGTGTGGATGCTGCGGGGGGAAAGGTTTAAGGGGCGATCGCCTGGGAGAGAGGGCCTATATTTGAAGAGGGATCTGTGGATCCGAGGGAGCATGCCGCCGAGGGCAAGAATAGACCCCGGCGCACTCAGTCGCTCTTCCCCGTCCGACTGGCCCTCCCCTTCCCCACTCTCCCTCCCCCTCCCGCTTTCTGCTTCCCGGCATCGCATTCCTCCTCCTTTCCCCCCTCGCTGCCTTTCCACCTCCGCCGCCCCCTCACTCCCCGCCTCCACTCCCCCTCTACCCTTTCCCACCACTCGCTGACTCGGCGCACTCCTTTATCCTTTCCTACCCCCTCTCCGCGTGTCACATGGGCTGGGGGGGGAGGGCCGATTTCTTTCCTACCCCTTCTCCGTGTGTCATTGGGCTGGGGGGAATATTTCTATGATTCCCATTTGGCTCCCATCGCGGTCATTTACTCTTGTCCGACTTCGATATCGAATTAATGTGCGCGCTCCATCATAGAATCGCTTCGCTCCCGAACGTGTACGTTTCGCGTAATTAGACGTTCACATTTTGGATCCTTCATCTTGGAGCGAGCGGTGCAGGAGTGGTAGGAATGAGTAACTACTTCCTAAGTGGGGTCGATGAAATACTGACGTGACACTAATTACTAATGACTAAAACGTCGAAGTAAATGTCTCCTATTAAATGAGGCCGTTTATTTTGCCCAAGTTTATTAAGTACAAAATATACATTTGCTCCGGACGTATGGGCTTGTTTAGTCCTCGATAAGGTATTGTATCTCATGTATTGGATGGTGTGATATCTTAGAAGGTTGAGCGTTGGGCCACCGACCAGAGATTTCGGGTTCGATCAAATCCGTGTGAGGAATCTGCCGTACACTTCCATTTGACCCCAATTTGTGCGATCTCCGGGCGTCTGGTAATTTTGTGAAACTATGTCGGGTTCAGAGTAACGATCACCCCTTCTCCGTCCTCTGAATGTTCATTTTGCTTGCCTTCTCCTTCACCGACTCTTCGACTGGTTGGTTATGATCGAATGCCTTAACAAAGTCGAAGAGGAAAAAAAGTTTGTCTGGTTAAATTATATTTGCGATTATAGGTTTTTCAGTTTACTTTTTTATCTTTTTTCTTGAAACATGCGATCACTCGGCGGATATTAATTGCTCACAATAGGCGGAGGCTTGTAGCTATGTCTGTGGGGGCCCGCATTTTCTTTTATTTTTTATATAATCGTGGATCGATTTATATCGGAGGTATTTGCATTCGCTTCAGTTTTTTACCGCTTACAAAAGGTAGCATTTTCCTTATTTTGGAGTAAATAATTCATACTGTACTCCTGCTAATGATTATACCGATTAAAACTGATATAAATCTCTACTTGTAGCCATATGTTGGGAATCGCCTTTTATCGCTGAGTAATTCTACCTTCCGACTCATGATAACCTTTGTATTCTGGGAATATTAATAATCAATGATTTGGGTCTAAGACCTTAGCTTCAATAGCAATATTTACCTTTTATCCCGTTTCATGGCATTAATTTATCATTCCCATTTGGGAATGAGAAATTTAAGCGATTCGATTAAAGCTAGAGCATGCGAATTTGACTTCATGTTTCTAGATTCACATATTATGCCATCGCCTCCAGGTTTATCATTTTATGTATCAGATTAATTTCTTATTTAAGGTATTGAATGTGTGAGTTGGAAGTCCCAACCATGTGTTTTGGCTCCGCGTTGAAATGAAGTCTGAAGATTTTATTTATATTTTCCGTGTAAATTGTTATTCTGTCTTTAATATTTAATTTTTTCATTTGAATGTATTATTGCGTGAATTGTCAATACGTTTTTTCCTCTTTCAAGTAGCCCGGAACCCGGCAGTATTTTTATGATTTTCTTTAATCTGCCGTCTTCAGGTTTGTCTACGTCCCAATATCACAGACAGGCTGGTAGATAGTACAGAATGTCTTATAGTTTATTGTCTCCCAATTCCTAATGCTCAAGTATTGACATTTTCCACAGTGCGGAAAGCGATAGCGTGGTCGTCAATACGAAGAGTAACAGAAGAAACCTTTCTATTCGTGTCTCTGCTCCTAATTCACCCGTAAACCCTCTATCCCGGTTGAAATGAGGACAATATTAGTTATAATAAATAATTAAGAAATGATAAAAAGTTCTTAAAAATCAAAATTCTCAGAGATTTGCTAATCTTAACTGGTATTTTCTGTGTATTCATTCATTATTTTTTATTGTAGTATTTTTCCGTCCTCTAGGCGATTCGATTGCTTATCTTCGGTCGAATATTAAAGTTATAACCGTTCAGTTTTGCCCCCCATCCCCCCATAACGGTGGAATTTGCTTAGATCACAGCTAAACGCCACATAAAAGTGACTGAGGGTTAGAATCAGTTTATTCCCCTCCTTGAAATACGTTTGCAGGATAAGCTCGCCCCAGATTATCCGAGTGTAAAGGTGCCTAGTAATTGAGAAAGTTAATTTGCACCTTTTTCACCAAAGAACCTGAAGTACACCATGCGATCTGAACAGTGGCTCTTGGTCATCGGATGTTCTCGTATCCTCGATGGAGTGGTGCGCTTCGTCCTTCGGAAGCGCCAACACCCTTCGTCGTATCCCAAAAAACCCCTACCATGTGCACACTCACGCTCGCCCCCTGCCATTACCCCTTCCTCCCTCCCCCCTGAACCCCTTCCACTCCTCCTCCGCTCCATCCTCACGCACCCTGACTGACTCATCGACTCGCACTCGAGCGCCGGGAGAAAATCCAGAGGAAAGACCCTCGCTTAGCATTCCGTCGCATCCCGAATATCACCCTGACTGACGTCACTTCCCAATACTGTTCACTTTCTTCTTTTAGATCGCACTCGATGGTTTCCACCGCCGTCGTACAATTACGCGCCTGGGTCTCGGTATTTTCAACCGCGAGCGCGCGGGCCTGTCTTTCCTTGAAAAACGCTCGCAACCCAGTCAGTCTGTCCCTACATAGCGAGGGAAGGACTGCATTTCTGGCTGCTCGAGCGACGCAAAGACCCATTCCGTCGTGAAACCGAGGCGGGGAGATCGCTTTTTCGAGCAGGCGAGGGGAATGCGAGACGGAAAAGGTTACCTCGTCGCAAACGCGAATCGAATCGTGAGCTTCACGCCTCAACCCTTGCGGTGGTTTTGGACCTCTGCGCATGAATGAGCCCAGCTTTCTCTTATGGATTTCAGTTTTGCCATAGATTTTTCTGTGCGTATTTTGGCAGTCCTTCACGATTGCTTTATCCAATCATATTTCACACTTCCTCCGTTGATTGGACATGTCCCTGCACGTGAGTGAACGTCTTCCCAAGATTGTGTTCCATTGCTCGGAATAGTCTATATTTCTTTATGGCCAAAGTAAAACCTATTTTCTTTCTCCAATTTACATGCATATCTAATTTGTATCATGCCATTCAGTATCGTAATTGAATCCCATCACTTTCTCTATTCGCCAAATCGAATATAGTTCATCTACATGTACGTAATACCCTGCGAGCCACCACGAGGGTGTGTGGTAGGGGGTGAATATCACCAAACCTGCACTATTGACATGCAACTATGATATTTAATGGAGACATGCTAGATAATAGGGTCACATACAGCTAGATGGTTAGTATCTATATAATAAGAAAGGGATTATTGGCTGTTATTGTATGCATCATTCACTACAGACTACTCTAACTATATTTCACCTACCTATCCCTTAGCTTCGCTGCCTATGGTACGCGGTAAAAATGACATTTTAAATCTATCGGTACGACAATCTATCTCTCTAATCTTGTTAATCTGATCAAACCTAGCATAATACGCAGGGGTTCTTAATATATATCTAACGTCATCTGTGAACAAATCGGTTTCGAATTTACTTAAAAGGTTTAACCTAAATTTTAACCTGCGTTCTGATAGTAATTCCCATCCTAGTTCTTCTATTAAACTCGTAACACTTACACAATTATCATAACGGCCTTTAACAAATCTAGCGGATCTCCTTTGCACACGCTCTAATTCTTTTATCAAACCTTCCTCGTACGGATCCCATATATTAGCGGCATATTCTAAATGAGGCCTGACAAGTGTAAAATAGCTTCTTTCTCGTACTCTCTCATCGCATTTGCCTAGAACCCTTTTTACGAATCCTAATCTACGATTTGTTCCACTAGTTATTTCCCTGATGTGTTTCCCCATGACATGTCTTCAATGATAGTGACACATAAGTATTCAATAGATTCTACGTTGGATATTTTCTTTTCTTTGATGCTATAATTATTCCGGGGAAAGCCATTCTTTTTCCAAAAGTTCATTATTGCGCATTTCTTTTAATTTAATTCTAGTTGCCAACTATCGCACCAATCATCAATCGCATCTAAATCCTTAGCTAAAGACTGACTGTCCTCTTCATTTGCTATTTTTTACTATTGTGCAGTTTGTATAAATAATATACTAAAGATAGGCATTACTCGGATCAGGCATAGACTTTACTAAAAGAATTCGTCAGGTGGTGGACTCGATGCGACGACTCTAATTGAGCCACGGGACGAGAGTCGGATGCTCTACCACTATTCTAACTCGATTCATAAATTTGAAAGTGGTGGTTAGAAGAAAAAATAAGTGGTAAGTAAGTAAATTAAAATGAAGTCGTAACTAAGTAGGGTAAAATGAAGTGGTAACCATTGATTCATGGAAGAGCGAGTTAAGTAAAAACATGTAAAAACACATCTAAGATGAATGGATTTCTGAGCGTATTGTTAAATTTACTCCCATTCCCATCAAGGCGGAATGATTTTCTGCATGTTCGAACTGTGCTAATATAATAGCGTGTCTGTATAGCCTTAAAACTGGCCTCCATGACACTGTTTCTCTAATCATTTGTGTGCTGTCACTGGTTATCCCGTAGTAAGTACCTCGTTCGACTTTATGTTACCCGATCGAATCGAACTTACGAAATATTTCTTGATAGTTATCAACGTGAAATTTCAAAAATCCGTTTCGATTTGCTAATTTTGTAGTTGAAAATTTGTATGACACCGTAGGAAAAATTTCCTTATAATTACTTCCATCGCCGAAGGTAAGACATCTATCAATGTGTTTGCATGTCGTGCTCTCGCTGTTCTTATGGTAACGGACGGCAATGAGTCCTTCACCCAAGTTTTCTCGAGACAAAAATGCGAATTATGCCCGAGTGGACGTCAATACGTGATGTAGCTCGCTCCGGTTGTCTCTTACCTATCCTGCCAATCAATTGAACATTCTATGTCTGAACACTGAATTTGTTTACCAATTTTCATTTTACTCTCTTTTACATTTCTTGGAAGTGAAAGTCGACAATTCTTGCTATTCAGAAACACTAGTCGTTATGAAGTAGAAGTTGAAAAGTATTTATGACGTCTTTTCCTATATGCTGATAAGTACTTGGATATCCCATTTCATGTGCAGAAATCATACGCGTTTAGATATCTTCGTATGTGAGAATTTCATGTTTTTCCCTTACTTACCCATTTTTTTACGAACAAGTTTTCCACGTCGGGACGCGTCCAGTCGGACGACAAACGGAAATCCAGTGCGGCTTATCATGGTTGGAGGGGCCATGGTGGGAGGGTCTACGCTCTCTCCCTCTCTCTCGTTTCTCTGTATGACCCGATAGGAACGCCACAAATCCCACAATGCGTTCATAATATTTTTGTTTATCGCCGATTTTTTTTACGCTTCGAGGTTTGTGCCGAATGATTTTGTATTAAGTTATGGTGAACACAACTTGTCTTAAGCTTGTTATGAGTTTGGGTTTATGATTTAATCGCTTAAAGAAAAAATAACAATTCTTAGGTTACCGGAGAGTTACAATGTTGGTACTTTACCGAGAAATCGACTCTACAATGTTTTTCGGGCGTGTTATTACCTTTCCGGTTCGATAATAATAAAATTAAGTTTACTGATGTTATAGCTCCGCCCAGACAGCTTATATTTCTCTCGCAGGTGACGGGAGTTCCTGTAATCGTTATTTGTATTTCTGTTGAGCGTTTGTATTAGTTGTGGTTGTTATATGTCTCGGTTCAAAAGTCATGTTTATTTTATTTATTCATGGGGGCCAAAGTTATTTAGGAGAACTACTATTATCCCTGACTCGTCCATCCCCAGGAATGTATTCTCACCTCAAACATTTCTTAGTTATTAATTTTCGAAAGCTTCTGCAATGTAAGCAATACTATTTCCTGTCCTCCTTATTCGATTTTACATAGGGTGCCTGGTCTGACGAAGATTTAGTGGTTTTTAGTTGATTATTTAACTCAAGCACTCTTGCTGAGTCGCTGGTGATAAATTTAGTTTCTGATTTCCTGTTATATTCAATTTATTAGGCCATAATGATTTCATCTCGCTAGTGATTCTAAAATATCTTTTCCTTACCGCACTACTTACAGATAATTGCCTAAATAATATAAGCCAGGTTCCGTGGGGCATGATACGGCTGTGCACTTGTGTGAGAGACATCGTCAGAACGAAACAGCAACTGCCAACGAGCTATATGTCGGAATCACGTCGGTAATTAAACAATATTTTGGCCATGTGTTTTCATTCCATTGAGAAAGTAAATTTGTTAGTCTCCGTAGGAATTTTTACATAATGGGAAAAAACCCTCGGTTCGAAAGCGATTCCAGCGACCAGCCTGAAATGAATAAATCGGTCAAGCCTCGAATGAGTATGTTTTAATTGAATGAGAATTTAATGAATGAGAATTGAAGAATTATGAAACTATGTTTTTCGGTAATTGATATTTATATAAGAATCTATTCCATGTTTCTTACAGATACCTTAACTAAAACATTTTAATCAAATATTTTCCCTGCTATGAGTCAAGAAAAATTTTGCCCTTACTACCTGAATTCCATTTGTGATTATTTTTACTAATGATTATTCACTATTATGATTTGACTATCTTCAGGTGTTCAAGACGCGTTCGGTTGGAAGATTTAATTTTTCACCCATGTTCAAGCACGTTTAATTTCTTAATGTTATATTGGTTTATAATCGAAGATTTTGAAAAATATTTCGAGTATTTATTTGTAATGTGTAGTGTTGAATGGATTCGTGGTGAAATGTGTCGCATGTGTCCTGGCTGCAACCCTAATGTCCAGCCCTCCCCACCTCCCACCCCAAGGAATTTCACCGTACTTACGTCCCAATGATCGAGCGCAGACAATTCCACCAGCTGCCATTAAAAGAGGAGAGAATGAAGTCCCGGTAGCGGTATGGCCCTTAGTCGTAGCATACCAACCCTAGCATCGCAGGTTCTAGTCCAGGTAGCGTGGATTTTTCAACACCCTGGAAATGAAAGATCTCGAAGATACCGGGACTAGCCACGATATCAACTTAACGGAGTCAACCTGCAAGTGCACATAGGCGCGAAATTCCACAGATGAAAAATCATTCGCCTTGACTGGGACCCGTATCCGAATTCCTCAATACCGCGCCTAACCATTAATCTACCGAGGCGTCCTCTTAACTTAAAAATTTTTGTCAACCTTAAGGGACCAAACTTGTACGACAGTCTTGAACATCTTGTTCCTTTCAAACCAACAAAAATCTAATGGGTAGGTGGACACCTCGGTTGCTGAAATGGTTGGGGCACTCGGCGCTATATCGCGGGATCCGGGTTTAAGTCCCGGTGAAGGCGAATGATGTTTCCTCTGCGGAATTGCGCAACCTGGGCTTGGTTTTGTAAAGTCAGTCGTTTATATGCTACGCTTTTTGTCCAAGAGGCTGATTTATGGTTTATGTCATTTGAATGGAAATCCAAAATTTAACGAAATTTCGTTAATTGAAGGGTGTGTTCATGAGTGCTTGCCACTTGTTTCGAGCGCGTATCTGCAAGTATTACTTTTCTTGTCGTCCATTCACGTTGCGCTACACCATTTATCAACATCTCGGGCCCTCTTCCTGCTTCCTATGCTCGCATCACCCACCGATTCTCTCTTTCCTCCCCTCCTTTCCACCCACCCCCGCCCCACCTAATATATCTCGACGTTCCGTGGGAACATCTTCCCTCTCTCCCTCAAATGGCCCTCTATCTTCCTCCCATCTTTTTCCCCTATTATCTCCCCCAACATTCTCCTTGCTTAACCTTTTCGAGTTTTCCACCTCATTTCCGATCCCCCCTCCCTCCCGCGCTCCTCCCCTCATCGGGTTCACGCCTCTTCCCCCTCTCCCCTCCCCACACGATGGCACCCTTCGGCGTCTCCTCCCTAGAGAAGACTTCCCTCCCATTTTCTCCCCACTATTCCCCCCTCCCTCATCTCCAATCTCCATCTCAACTCCAATCGTTACTCCTCAGTCCTATCGCGGGCTCGCGCTTTGGCTTTCGTCAATTTCTCGCCAACCCACTGATGAACGGTTGAAGACTAACAAGTGTCCCTTTCCGCTCCCTCCATTCTATAATTTTCGGCCCTTCTGAAATGTCATTCTGTTCTTATTTACGATAAGAACCTCATCTTTTTTTCGACCACGAATAATACATTTCAGGATTTTGTTTTGGAATTTTGGTAAAATTTCTAATGAAACAACTCATGCAGCCATGACCAACCCAATGCCAGGTTTTTAATGCCGACTGGTCGCAGATTCCTGTGCACGCAATCTCGACTTTTCATATGACGAGTGATCTAGCTCTTTATAGGATTCAAAATGGATTGAATTGTGCCAAGTTTTTTGTTGAGTTTGTGTTTTGTACTTTAGATGACGAGATAATAGACATAAATACTATGTCGCGAACGCTGCGAATTCAGCATTTAATCGTAGGTTTTTCATTATGCGCCTTCTTTTTATCCTTGAGAGTAGCCCAGTTGGTTAGTTAATTAGAATTGATACACCGGAATTTTAAATCTACTGTCGACGCAGTTGTATAGTTTGAATTAAAGTGATAGCTCAACACTGGCCTTATAGCAATTGTCTAATGTAGAATGGAGAGCGAATTCCCCTTGAACGCGAAGGAGGAAAAAGAGACGATTGAAGATGTCAGCTGGGAGGTTCATCTATCGCAGTGAGAGATTTCGTTCGGGATGAGATGTGTATGTCGATGGCTGTGTTTACATAGCGAGTGTTGGGAACGATGAATAAATAAATATGACTGAACGCTTCCGCCAGTTCCCTTTCCGATAGATAAAATGAGAAAATCATCGTGTTCAAACTTTTGTTTAGAATCTTCCTGCGATTGATAGGAAGTGAGAAGCCTGGCTGTCCAGCACGGGGAGCGGGTCTTCAGAGGGGTGTGTGTTGGCCGCGAGATGGCGTCGCTCAGCGCACCGTTGCGTGCCCCCCCCCCCTCAAACAAGGGTTCGTCACTTTTCCCCTATGCCCTATACATCGAACTCCCAACATTACTCTTCACCATGCAATAATTAGGATACTCACTTCTTACTCTCACTCGGCTCACTTTGGAGTCTATGTGACAATGGAGAGAGAATCTTTTTCTCCCCGGACCCAACGTCGAGGATCACTGTCAAACGAGTGCGGAAGTGGGAAATTCTTTCGAATGAAGTATTCGGTTATGTAAATTATGCTTTATAGGAAACTTTATCTGCTGAGTAAATGTTGGGACATGCTAAGCTCAGTTCTTCATTGGGTAGGTACAGTCTTTCTGAGACGCAGGGTAATGACTTAGAGCATCTCTCCTTATTTTCGTCCATTACTTGAATCTGGAGTAGGCGTTGTTCGGTTGAATATTATGTCCAAGTATTCACCCTCGCAACGCTTACGTTATGAAATAGCACCTGTATTTATATGCTCCTGTGTACTCCAGGATTGACTTTTTTCTGGCATGGGACCATGGTTGATAGTAGAAATTACCTAAAAAGAGGGAATTTGATTCAATACGAATCACGTATATTTAAAAAGATTATTTAAATATTTTTGCATGAAGTTGCTCGTACCTCCTCGTATGAATAACGAATAATAGTTTTAAATTTGTTGTGTATCGTCCATTTTAACTTCTAAGTTCAACTCTCATAGTAAGATGAGTGAAAAGTTGAGTTGAAAACTGACAAAAAGCAGCAAATCCCGAAAACATCGCTCGTGAAGAATTATTCATATCAAGATCTCAAATGGTCGCCATTTCTTTAGTTTATCATTGGAAGTGTTTGGTGAAGGGTGGTCGGATAGCCATCCTGGTGGTGGTTCGCATGGTCTGACTTGAGGTCAGACGTCGGTGCTTAAGGTTGGCGTCACAGTTTCGTGTCAGCCACATGCCCTCCTCCTTCCGCCGCGCCCCCAGCCCAACCCCTTTCTAATCCCTCACACCTGGACCACGTCTGCACCTCACGAGGGAATCCCCTCGCCTCCTGTGTTCCGCTTTGACTTGAAAACAGACTCCCTACGTGACATAGAGACTTCACAGTCGGTAGTGTTTGAAATGAAACCATTAGAAAAAGTGCCAGTGCTTAGGTCTGCGCGCGATGTTGGAAAGCGTTCGGATGTAGTAACTGTGTTTATCGATTTTCTCCGCGGAATAGCGGACTCTTTTCTGGGTTTTACCTACATTAGTTATGTACTATGTATATATTTTGGTGGGCGAAAACTTTTGACTTACCGGATCAATCCCTGTCTCTATCCTCATTCAATACAATTTTTTGCCCTTGCCAAATTTTTGCATGAGCGGCTGTTCACGTAATCGCTATCCTCTTTCTATAATTCTGCTTAGTTCCAGATGGCAGTTGCCTTGTCTTTGTGGTTACTATCTATTTCTCATTGTCCTTCAAGTACCGAGTTCCTCAAGACCTGAAAGCATTTCTTCTTGGTACTAGAGAGACCAGCTGCAGTGATCTTAATTCTGTAATTTTTTTACCAATACCGAGAGCTGGTTATGTGCCGATTAATAGACTTTTTTACATTTTTGATAATTTAAGACAACATGATTATGTGCAATACGCCAATGCTTATTTATTCTTTTCTTCGTGGCTAATGAATTTACGGTTCCCATTTATCTTAACTGTCTATAATTTTTCATCTTTTATCTTTGATGGAATGCAACATTATAAATTCATTATTGCTTTGTCATTTATTCATAAAATACATTAATTATCTTCAATCAAATACCTCGTCAGCAGAGGTATGGGGGAACGTTAACTCTTGAATAAAAGTTAGCTATGCATAAAATTATCGACCGAGTTACGACCGGAAACAAACCTTAGGGGCTCTGTCTTTGCCTAAGTGTTCATATCATCCTGTTGTAGCGTTTGGCAGCTTAATGGTCATTTGATAGCAGTGTGAGCGTATTTAATGTAAAATATTCTCCACATTATAGGTATATCAAATACCTCTCGAATGAGCGCCTCGAACGTGCCTATTTGCTGTACTTGTCAGTGTTTCCGACTTAACGCGCTCGCCCGCCATGGCCTGTCATGGTTTGCGCCCCAATGTGACGGTGTGCGGGGTTTTAGGGCAATCTCAGTCTTATCAGTATCTAGTCGTTTATCCAGTGATCGGTTCGACGCAGCCTTCCTCTTGATTATCCGAAGTGTAATCTTCATGACTTCATGTTTCTCTCCTTCCGCGTTATCCATCCGCGACTCCAGTGGAGGGCATTTCCTTCCACTCCATCCCAGTCGCCTCTCCTTGCGTAATCTCCCCGCCGTCCTACCTCACATTATGACCGAGTAGTCAATTCTTCCTATTCCTTTTGTCTTCGGCGGACTTATGTCTTCACCCTCTCCTCGTGCAAATACCGTCCTTTGTATATACTTCCCGTTTTCATGTTTATTCGTACATTTACCGTGTAATCTCGTTTTTAATTCCTCCTGTTTTCAATGGACTTACGTCTTCACCTTCTTCTTCCTCAAGTTACTTCCGGCTTTTGTTTATCTTCGTGTTTATTTATGTTCGTTCTTCAAATATAAAATCTCATTTCATTCTACACATCTTTCATCTGTCGCAGCCTACGCCCACATCTTGTAACCCTATCGCTCAAAATAGGCAGTGATCAGTCAGGAAATAGTCAGGAATAGAGATATATATCTCCATTTAGTGGTGATTGATCTCGGTACGTACCAACTTCGGTATCACTGGAATGTTTAATGTCTTAGGAATTCATTGAGAACATTCTCCATCATTTTTGACGTAAACATACTGCGAGCGAAAGTTCCTTGCAGAGTTGGCGGAAGGGAAATATGTGCGTCTTGGCAGTTTCCATCCTGGTGCATTCCGCATCTCGTTTGACACGGTGTATGCCGCCCCCTCTCTGTGTCGCCTATCGCGCCCGGTTCACCTTGCCCTTGTGACATATGTGCCGGTGGCGAGAGAATGCCGACCAGGGAATGCGGTGATCAAGAAACACTGCTCTCGGATTACGTGCGGGGGAGTCCGCGGTGGACCCCTCCCCAACCCCCCTCGTACGACCGTCTTCCACGCCCCCGCCAAGGGAATCCTCCAACCCCCCATTGTATGTACCATCATATTCCACGGACTCGTCGCCGCCACCGCATTACCTCTCTCCAGAGCAACCTCATCCTTCCCCTATCCCGCTAATTCTTCCCCCTGGAAAGAGGGGACGGCGGCCATTATTAGGGGGTTGGGCGAGGAGACAGACTGGTGAATTGCGTCCTCCGCCCCGACCATTCCATTCATTCAACTCATCAGTCCTGCATATTCCTCCCCCGCTAATTCTGCGAATGCGGTCTTTCCCCCCTCGTCTCTCGACTTTGTCCCCGCTTGCCTCCCGTCGCCGAACTGCCACTTACCGCGTGTGCTGTGGAATTACTTACTCTGCGTGGGAGGAGTTGGGCGTGGATGGGTGAGCGGGCGGTCCATGAAGGCGTGAAATTCGTGCGGAAGCGCGAGGAGTCCGATTGAATCGATCCCCACTGCTCGGAGACATCACGCTCTCACCTTCCCGACGTCAATCTTGATAAATGCTGAGCACTGCGTCGTATCGTAATCGGATAGTTCAGTTCTCAGCACTATAAGGGAGACTTTTTCTGCCGAATTCAGTATTTTACGCGGAATACCCAGTCTTAAGAAGGCCAGATGTGCAGTATTTCCATGCCTACTTGCATATGCTGAGTTTATCTTAATATTTTTTTTATTATTGGTATTCTGTTGGAGTATGTTGACGGACCAATTATACTTCACTCTCCGCCTTCGAATGTCTGTCATGTGCCTTATTTTGCTCTTCGTATTAACGTGATTCCGTATTCTCTTCGTCCCATTTTATTATCATCATTTTCTTCCCCCTTCCCCTTCTACCTAGAATTCTTCTGCAACGACCTCTAGTATACATCCATTGCTTGCTCCCTTTTCGAGTTTCTTTTGATTTGCCTTTGCCGACAGTTGCTTTTTTTCACGTGCCTGGAGTGAAACCATTTGGCTAGCGATTAAGGTGAGACTGGTGTTTAAACCTTTTCTGAAAATGCTGTCGGCGACTTTTTATCAAATTTTCAGGTTGTTTACTGGTAGGCCATATTTTATATTCTTCGTATCAGTGTGGTCGCTATTTTTTTCAAGCGGTCTGCTGCTTTCTTTGTAGAATTTAGCAATAGGGCTGCAATATTTTGCTCGTTAAACCATTGGGTGGCTTGATGTGTAGATATAAATTACCCATCTCTGCGAGGTTGCCGAAGCCCTACCCTCCTTGAATTCACGTCAGCCGTTAAAGAAATTTAATCCAATACTTAGTGCTCTCTTCATTTATTGAGTTAAGAGCCGGCAAATCGCTTCAAGAAAATGCTGAAACCTTCCATTTCGAATAGGACCATTTTAAATTTCTGGCTGATGGCTGATATTTTTTCAGATAGGCTTAGAGATGTCCTACAAAGATGTAGCGAGCATCCGTCGACTAATCGGAAGGTCTCGGTGGTAAGTTGTTATCTATTGGTGCCTTGGTGGGCGTTTGTCTCGCCGCTTGGGTTTGCCAGAGGCACTCGAGCGTGCGATGTTGTTGCGTGCTGTTAGCGGCGTCGGCGGGCCCGTCCTGCCCCTCGGCGGGAGGAGTGGGGGGGAAGGGAGGGGTGAAAGGCCCGCGGCTATGCCAGTCGATTCATTCCGCATTCCGACCGAACGACGAGAACAATTAATCGCTCAATTCGCAGCGAATAACCCGATTGTCTGGCTCCTTGGGTAAAGCAAGCGAGCGATTATGATGGTCCAGAGCGCACTATGGTGATTGGGTGTCCTTGCTGCCCCGGGGAGCGGAACTCGTGCTGCCATCTGGGGGTGGGCGGTGATTCTCTTCTGTCGTCGTCCGCCGCCCACTCTTCCGCCCCTCGCCCCCTTCGCCCGCCGTGTCTGCTCCGAGGGCGACGGCCCAGAGGAACGGGCGGTCTGATTGATTGAATTAATCGCTTTTTGCTCCCAACGAGTGCCGGGAATAGCGTTGGACGGTGCTGCAATGCACTCCTTTCCCTCCCTCTTTCAGCCGTCCCGGGGAAGGCCAGGATTCTTGGTTGCGGGTATAGCAGGGAAATATTCGCGGCCGGCAATGGAAAAAGTCATTACTTTTTACAACGGGGGAATTTTATAATTGCGCTATTTACTTGCTTCTTTTAAATGGCATGTTAACCGAGAAGACCGTTTTGTTTTTCTCTTTAGAACCTCATCGTTGAATGATCTTTGAATGCGATTTAGATCCATTAAGGGTCGTGTTCCCATAATTCGAAACTACAATTCTCAGTGTCTGGGGAAAGCCCCCTTTTGTCCGTCCAGCAAACTTGACTAGCGGGACGGTCTTTCGTCGTTGATTGCGCTTGTTACGCTCCCTCCTCCTCACTCCCTGTCCTGCGCCACCCTATCGCTGTCGTCGAGATAAGGGCTGAATTTTTCACGGGCGGTGCATATTCCTTGGTGAGCGCGCATGGGCGCGACCGGGTCTCTCCTCCCCCCCTTTCTCCCGTCCCCCCTCCCTCCCCAACCCCCACGACGGGCGCCTCTCGCGAAACCCTCCCTTGAAGGGTTTCCTGGATGCCCTCAAACGCGGGCGCCCACGCGAGAACGGCCCGCGTGGGGTTGGAAGGGGGAAGCCGTCCAAGGGGGGTAAGGGGAGGAGGGGGGGTCGGTTGCGCCTCCTCCCGCCCGATGCTTCGTCATCGCCAACCCCCCCATATTGCCTATCTGCTCAATAGGTGGGAATGCATTGGCTCACTCTTTAATCTCAATTTTTCCTCGAGTGACCCCCTTTTCCTATTTCCGCCGACACGTGAGAATCCTCGGGTAACTGGGATATGCACAGCCCCGATAGCTTTTTTTAATGGTATAAATTTCATCTATGTCATCTATGTCTGATATTACATCCTGCCAGCCTACTCGAGGGTGTGTGGCGGGGTAGAGTTATCTCTAACATGTACCAGACTGTACCACTATAATGTGAAAGAGACTACCACTATTGGTGCATGAGAAAAAATGTTGCGAATACTTGTCAAGAGGCTTCGTTTCACAAATATGCACCGCACTATAGGGGAGTTTTCAACAACAGAAATGACAGAGATGGAATACCGAAAACATTTAGTCCTGTTAGTACACATTTCAGTGATGATGCTTGGTCGTGGATTGAATTCGCCTTCTGCAATTGAATGAAGCTGGACATATTGTAAACCTTCAACCCTGCTTTGCTTAATGCGTAAGAATGTCTAAACGAAAGTGAAGAGAAGAGAAATAGATGTTGCCCTGCATTTTCCTCGTTGTATGAGTTAGAGTAAGGTCAAAAGTAACCATGAAAAATCCTCTACGTCGATTAAGATGCTACAGTCAGTATTTCAGTGTACCTTAAAAAGGGCTCTCACAGATGCTTCGGAAACTCTATAAGTGTGCGTAGTTCTTGGGAATTTTCTCTTCTTCATTTGCAAACGTACTTTCAAATGTTGCGGCACAACGCACTTAGAGATCTTCTACTTCCAGATTTCTTCCTTTCTGTGTTTCCTTTCCCGTCTCTGTCTCTTTTTTAGTCATTTAATGGGTATCTACTTGCTTCATCTTTTTGTCTGTCCATCCCTAAGCTGTAATGTCTGCCATTGTCCATTCAAATCTTAATTCCACTCCATTGTAGTGGTCTATCATAAGGCTTAAGTAATGGTAGCCCGTCAACAGCTACGAAGTGAATTTGATACGTGAAATTAGAAGTAACGTGGTGCTAAGGGCAACGACGTGCAGAGTGTGTTCGTCTTATTGTGGGTTACCAGTTCCTTGCCCACGAGAAGTCATCCTGTTGGGCGTTGCTGAGTTGTTCAAAGAGCCCATTCTTGAATTTGAGCGGAGGATACAATAATATTTCCTATATGCTGGTATAGTCACTTGATCGGTTCTTTAAAAATTATGTAAATCTATCATTGAGCCTCTAACTTCGTGGAAGTGCTTCAATTTTACGCCAGATGTAAAATAAACTATTTTTTGTTACTTGTTTCACAAGTTTCTTCACGAAATCTGCTCCTGAAATCTGATGTTTGAATTTGTGCCTGTGATTAAGCATTTGATGTTCGTAAATGGATGTCTAGGGCCACGCCACGCTGGATTTTATTTCATTAATAAATTTTGTAAAATCATTCGTTTCTTTTTTGTACTCGGGAAGATGATGTATGTTGAAAAACGCATCATTGGTCTCAATTTGCTGCTATATTTTTCTTAATTTTTCATTTACCTTATTTTGATATTTCCTTCGTCTGTCTTCAACGATGAAGCCCTACCAAATGTTGGGGAAGAAGGGTATTTGATGTCAAACACTGAAGTGGTAGAGACAAGGTTATCCCACATATTCTGAGCCGTGAAATCCTCCTGAAATCTGAAATGAGAAACGAATGGAAATAATTTCAGGGGAAGACTAAAGTCGCGTGAAGTTCATGTTGAAGACTGGCGAAATGAGGAATTTTTAAGAAACTGATCGGATTGCAGAAATTGGTTAGTTAGAATAGCGTATAGAAATGGAGAAAATGTGTTGTTATGCGAATCTTATACAACCTTTATTTACTAAAAGTCATGCTTACGTATGCTGTAACCTTATTAGAGCAATTTAAACACTTAGTGAAGCACCTTTAATAATAAACGATGCATCCCGCAAAATCATTTGCTGGATGGATTAATTTTCCTACATAATTTTTCCTCTAAACGGAATAATACCATCAAATTTCTATCCGTCAAGTCAATTTTACCAAATATCCTGTTCAACTAGCTAAATCCAATCCGAAAGAGTTTTGGTGCCTAATATGAATAGCCTGTGTGGATTCCACTCAGGCTTCGAATGCAAACTATGAGCACCTCTTGAATTTTTTTTTGCTGAATACTTTTCTACCTAGACACCTACTGGGCACGTGTGTGTGTGTTGGCAGACCAACGGACAGCGCCGAAGAATAAGACTCATTCACGTCATCTCATCACCTGGCTTCACGATTCGTGCTGGTTCCTTCCCTCGCTATTACTCCGCCAAATCCTCCTCCCGCCCAGCTCCCGTCACTACTATAGCTCCGTGCAAAACATCGAGGGGTGGAGAGGGATCGATTGAGGTGGGGTGAGGGGGATGGTTATGTTCGAATACGCCAAGCGGACACTCCGTGCCGTGGCTACAAGGGTGTGTTTATGTGTGTATTGTGGGTGTGTGGGCGGAGTCTCCCTTCCGAGTGCCTTCCCCTCTGGCATGTGCACCTTCGCGTGGAGTGCCGCCGTCTTGCGTGTGCGGAGGAGATAGAGGGAGGTGTATCGGTCGTTTTGGTGGTAGCGAAAAAAAAAATAAAAAACTCGACGCCCTCTTTCATTTTTTTTCGTGTCTAAGGAATTCGTCCGTATTCGGATCTGCGCCCCTCCCCCTCATTAATCTCATTAGCGCCTCCACCTCAACCCCCACCCCTCTACTCCTTTCTCTTACTCCCCCCTCTTCCCGTGTATGCCTTACCCCCCCTACCCTCCTTCGCCCTCCTCGCCCACCCCCCTTGCTCCCATGTAATGCGATTCCCTGGCATTCCATTGTTTCCTCTTCATCTTCTTCGCCTTGGCCTCCTTTCCGCGATCGACCCACATGGCGCCTCGTATTCGGCTGTCCAATACATCTAGTTCCGAAGGACTAATTATTCGTCCCCTTTCGGCGGCGAATTTTGTGGGTCCTCAATTGTCCAGCATCCGTTGACTGAAAATAATCCATGAGGCTGGTGTAAAATCACTGTTTTTAAAAATGTGAATGATATATTTATTACTCCACGCGCGTAGTTTCCTGGCTTTGGTAGTTTTTCTTACTCTACTGATCATCATTAGCAGTCATCAATCCAAAAAGATAGGTTTGCTACAGTTCTCCGCGCAACTCTACTATCAGTTTACTGTTTAATTCCGAAATAATTGTTAGCATCGCTCATGGTGTCCTCTCTACTCATATTTGGCTTATTTTAATGCCTCTTGTGTCATATAAGTAAAATTAATTAATGGCTTGTGTTAATGGG
This sequence comes from Ceriagrion tenellum, assembly GCA_963169105.1. Taxonomy (NCBI): domain Eukaryota; kingdom Metazoa; phylum Arthropoda; class Insecta; order Odonata; family Coenagrionidae; genus Ceriagrion; species Ceriagrion tenellum. The sequence goes on from OY720632.1 coordinate 32,559,303, forward strand.
CATATTTATTGAACATACGGTATAATTCTCTTCGAACTGGGGATTGCATTTACCTCTGAATATTACGTAGCTTTTAAGCTATACGGAACAGGATCATTTTTGCCGGTTTTTCTCATGACTTCCAAGGAGTGTAAATTAATGCGTACCAGAAAAGAATTGGAGCCGCGTCAGTCTGCGGTGGTCGTAGGATGGGCATGGCGCAAATTCGGGCTGTGCCAGCGATCCTTCGCATATGCTGACCGTATGTCTCTTCTACAACTCACTATCCTTCGTGCACATGTGCGATCGCTTTAGACGCCCGTCGCGTCTAGGAGTGTCGCGAGGAGCGGCGAAGAGATTTCTGTCGAAGCGTCGACGGGTTCCTTGATTGAGATGCCAACTCCTGTCTGTCTATGTCACGCGCCAAATGTTCTTCATCCTCATGGGTCTTACCCCTCCCCATGAGTAGGATTTCTCGAACAGTGTCTGGCAGTCAATGAGTCAGGTGTCGTGCTTCTTAAGTAAGCGTGCACCATTTAAGTATTCGTCTGTTAACGCAGTCTAATGATAGTCGGATGAATTCTGCTCCAGCAAAGTATTGGTGACGAGTTTTTCGCTCCTTAAGGAATTGCTCTACGACTCTGCTTTTTTTAAGTGGCCCCTTTTAGGCGAGAAAATTCAAACAGTTATTCCACCGTCTTTTTAAAGTTTCAAAATGATTTTTAATGTATACCTAAATAAACACAGATACCGCTTTCATCTATGTCTTAGTTCATTACGCGGTCAATCTATTTGTGACCGGGTTTTGAATCTACCTATACCCATTACCCTATCCTTATCCTTTTTCCAAAATGGTTCGGAGCCAATCCTTCTTGCCTATGGGCCTTCCCACGAGATAAACGCTTTTGGTGTAGGTGCCCGGAGATTCGTCCGGCAAATTAGTTATTTCCTCCGTTAACTATCACCTATTGAACATCACTTGACTTCGAGAGATGACGCCGTGTTTGTTATCATACTGAATGCAATCAAATGTTTATCTTAGCTAGCGATTTGGTGACATGCTAAGCCTGATATCTCATCTGACATCGAAATTTCTATTTGTGATCTAATGGTTGAATGACTTGAGAACTAATGGGACTTTCATTTGGAAACTTTTGAATTTGTGTGTATTTATTTAATCCTCAGGAATGCTGCGTTAAAGAGTTTTACAGTGGACTTAAGTTTTATGATTTTTATATTCTCATGTGGTGTCGTTAGCTTTAATAAAATATCCCTGTACATAATTAAGGAAGGATAAATCTGTATCACGTGTCAATCATGGTTCGGCTGCCGTTCAATTATCTGCCGGGTTGATCCTTCATTGTGAGAAATACTTGTTAGTTATATTTCCCATTCCCTATGTGAATGATTTAGCTCCATCCGTTTGATTCAGCTAGATGAGGTATTAATGAACTACGGCGGACTATTACTCAGTGTTTAAGTGGATATTATCCAAGGTGTGTAAAGATATAATTGATACCAAATGATAACTACGTATTATTATAAATCAAATAGTGACGGTAACTGCAAATAGTGACATTATGCGTGCTTGAAGGTGTGGTAAGTAATCAGAAGTGCCATTATATGTCTTTAGCATGCTTTTTACGACCTTACTACTATTGTGTATGTAAGAAGTGTCTGGCGGGACGGCTGCAAACTACGCTATCTGGTCTAGAATATTAACACCATTGCGGGTGCCGTTAACAATATTCTGAACTCTTACCGCACGGAGAAAAGAGGTTTGACACTTCTTATGCAGTCTACCTCTCGTCTTATGTTTATCGTTAAGTTTACCTCTATGTATTACCTGCAAGCCACCTCTATGGCGTTTGGAGTGGGTTTACCGGGTTGTTATGACGTTCTCATTTTTATTTGGTCTCAACTCATAACCTTCAGTCTAAGAGCGACTGCCTTACTTATTTCTTGCGTCCTTCTTCGTGGATGTCTTCAATGATTCTTGCTGATATTCGGTGCACACGATCCAAATCGAAAGTCGGACAACGGAGGTCAATGGCTCCGTGGCGAGTATACCCCGCTCACCCGTGGGAGAATGGGAGGGAGGTTACCGTACATTCCGACGAAAGCCCTTCCGACCGAGCCCACCAGCTGTTAAATGCTGGAATGAGAGGAGAGCTGTTGTCATTGTGCCGTGTGGATGAGAACCTTGAGGGAATTTCAGCTTCATGTCACATTACTTCATAGTCCCGTTGACTGCAACGTAATTTCTCGCGTCTCTCGTCTCAGCGCTCTTATTTGTGTGGCAAGTCATGAAGCGTATCTATGTCACCAAGGGATTATGTCCAAAGAATATTGATCAGAAGTGCAGCCGTCGCTCGTTTGACCGGTCCACCAGTTCGATGAACTAACTGCGGTATCCCTGAAGTGTTTCCGGCTGCGAGTGAAAGTTTCGTTTTTTTTTATGTCAACTACGAGTGGTTTTTCTAATCGATTACGTTCCCGGGATGACCTTATTTTCACTCTGCTGCATTGTTCCTGGAATTCTTTGGACGCTTGTAATGCCATCCCAATCGAAAAATGATAAACTGCCGCTTTGATTGCAATTATTTCACTATTTCCGACGACATTCCGTGCGTTATTGTTCCTTTCATTTGACAGTTGCCAAAATGTGTTTTGTTTTATGTATCTTCTACTCTTAGCCTTTCAGTCGTCCATATTACACGGAAAAAGTGGTACGTGGATTATTATTAACTAGGGAACATTTCAACAATCTCCAGAAATAGACTAGATAAAATTTTTGCGCCAAATTTTACTTGTCCAATACAATTTTGAGAGCCGATGACATTGTCGTGATTTATCGTCCCTTGAATTGCACTAGTTTTTGTCGTCATTTTTCTTTACTTAATCGGGTAGGTTAATCTTAGATAATTCTTTATTTTCTCACCAGGGTTAATGTGTTCTCTTTCATTACCGGAAACAGGAAATATGCCTGTGTTGTAAATTCTTGCATACTAAACAGGCACTGTGATTGAAACGTTTACTTCTCTTTTGGTGATGATAATTGAAGTAGTAATTTGGTACGCACAATGTTCTGCTTTCACATTGCTTGCTGTTGTTTTGTAGAACGTGGAAAGATAAAGTAATCTCGGTAGTTCAACGTAATGAGTGACATCCGTAAGGTCTTCCTTTCGATCACTTTCTTCAATCGGCGGTTCGTACCCCTCGCGCATGCGCACTAAATGGCGCCCGTCACATTTTATTTCCCTCGACCGGGTCGTCGGACCTCACACACGTGCCAAAGGATCGCTTTTCCTCCGGCGGCGGTGCACCTCGCGGTCGCTACGTCAGCGACTGCCTCTCGACCACGGATCCATTTCGTTTTTCACTGTCACGTCGATGGCTTATTAAAGTGATTTGCGTCCCTCCTTCACTCCGGGATGTCACTCGAAGTCAAATCGCTCGCAATTGGTAGGAATTCCGCCTCGGAGACAAAAGGCGCGCGCGCACAATCATCATTCCCCCATGAGGAAACGCGAAAAAGATGGTGGCGCGAGCGGCAGAATACAACGGTGTAGCCCGGAGTTGAACGAACGATGGAAAGACGAGATGTTGTATCGAACGTGCGTTTACTTTTCGCGGGAGTGGTGTAATTAGGGGAGTAGTTTTTTGTGAAACTGAAGTAATCGAGGAAGGATGCATTTGAAACGTAAACCTTTGGAAAAGATTTCCTCAAGAGAATGCATATTATTTGTCGTAATGTGACGTGTGAAGTTTTTATTTTATGCAATTAGTTTCCATAGTTACGAGTCATAGTCGAAAATTATGTACAATATTAAGGTAGGAAAACTATTGAATATCATCAACATCTTCGGAGTACAGTGTGGCACTAGGGTGATTCCGGTGATTCCTCACCAGGCGTGCAACTCTCCTCCCAGTTCAAATCAGAACCTCGCACGTTTTCCTGGGCGCAGACTAGAAAGCAGTCAGGAGAATAATGCGCGTTTAAAACAAGAAGCTTGGAGAATACTACGTAGACGAACATTCTAACATATATTACACTTGTTAATATACAACTATTGGTTAATATTATCAATGCAATAATAAATTTCACTACAATATTCTAAATTATACAGAAACCCAAATCATACCGGACACTTCAGGCGGGGTGAGTTGTTAATAATGATGGTGAGGTAGTTGGTTACTAAGTTGGTTGGTTGGTTGGATGTTTACTAATCACAGTCTACTATACGATCTATCGATTCTTTTGTCTTTCTCCCTAATTTTACGCTTGTGATAATTTCAAACGCAATAGTTTAGCTATATTACATATGTTGAACGTCCGGCAAAAAATACTGTCCCAAACTTGCGTATCTATCAGATTTAACGTATGTTTTTCCCTTCAATTAGATAGAGATTCCTGCCCTAATTCATTCAAACATTCAGTAACACTGCTAAGTTTATCATAACTTAATAGTGTTAATTCTTGCTGCTCGCCGTTTCTTTGTATCCATTTCTGAAACTTAGCCTACTACTATCAGATTGATTAATTATTTTTCACAAATGCTCGCAAAAATTTGCGATTCTCTCACTCGCGATCTTAAGGGTTATCGGTTCTGACGATGGGATCTTGAGTCGAAATGCATAAGAGCGGGCTTGGTGTGGAGTCAGTGGGGCGCCCGAGGGGAAACACCCCTTTGCGAATGCCGGGGGTGCGGCCAGGGCGGTTGGAAATGCGTTTGGATCGTGAGCGAACCCTTTGGAGCGTGAATCGGCGGCGATCCGGGAGTGGAGTGCACCGAAATAGGATCTCTACTTTACTCGAGAACGGGGTATGAGTGGGGCACTTGTTGTCTTCGCGTCTTGAGCATGAAATGAGCGCGTCCGTCCAGGGGAGACGCATGCGTATGCCTTGGTCTGCCCGTCCTCGCCCCAACTCCCTTCTATTCCGGGAACCCGAGAAAGGTATGAAGAATGCACCGAAGAGGGCATGAAATCCAACGAAGAAACAATCCTGGTTCAGCGACAAACTCACTACGAGGAATGGTATACTATTTAGAAGAGCGACAGTTATGAACTCAGATTGGCGCCGTGTTAGAAGCCATTGTTGGTTTGGTGCTGGTTGTTTCCTCTGCCCGTGTGCAACAAGCGCCGCGACGACTTTGTTAGCATGGAAAATTGAGCCGTTAAATTAGTGGGCTCTAATTACATCTACATCTACGTAATACCCTGCGAGCCGCCGAATGGGGGTGTGGCAGGGGGTGTTAGATCACAAGCCTTGTAAAGATGTAAGCTTTTGGGAGATGAAATGGTGACAGGTATTATAGGAGTGTATTTAGTGGAGCTCAGTTTGTATTGTACTTACTTAGCCTACCTCCAATTTTTATTCAATGAAGACATCGATAACAGAAGAACTTGAGAGCGTTTTTTGAAGGCTGTGTATAGAGGAAGTGGACTTTTGATAATACATAAAATAAATGCTGTCTTTGCGGAGATGTTTGCTCAGTGTTAGTATCTTTGACCAGGGTGCGACGTAAACAAAAGTCAAGAAATAAAAAATTTAGCATTTTTTTTTTAGAAATTTCAAAACTTAGAAAACTTTTATAATCTTGTTCTCATTTTTGAGGAGAATCAGGGGATGCTCATAGAAAGGACACACCCGTTCTTGTGTGTAACAATGGATTCCCGACATGACCTGAGCTAGCGTAGCTCCAAAGGTGTCAAATAACTCAAGTCTTCAGAGAAATTCAGCAGTACTTGTGAAAGTTTATGTCCAGTTAAGTTTGCGGAGCGCACTTTGTTCACTTGTTCTTTCCTCTCATCATCTTATTTAAGAGTTTTCATTTTTTAGTGTGTGTTTTTAAACTCCAGCAAAGATAGAACAATCAAATTTTCAGGCTGTGTTTCTATTTAGTTTCTATCTCCAACATGGTTAATGTGTAACTGCATCAATGTTTCAGCCTGTAGACTTTTCTGGAGTCGCTTGTCGCTGCATCGTGTGCATTATCATTGCATTTATAACGCACGTGAAAGCTTCGTAGAGCACGTGGAGTGTTTTTCTACGAATCTGTGAAAATTAAGATCCATTGGAAAACCCGTCGACTCCGTTGTCTGCCGGTCGCAATGAGTCCATGGGTGTGGTACGGCCTTCGAGCTTCCAGCCAACCCTTCGGTTCGAGGATTAGTAATCTAATCGGAGATTGAGATAATTATTTGCTGAGTCCATCCTCAATACGGTCTTGCGTGTGTGCGCATGCGGTGGGTAAACAACGCAAGCATTGGCACAGAGCCGGTGTTAACTCAACTTAAAAATATGCTTTGTAAGTTGCTCTTCCTAATCATTCAGCCTTGGCCTCACTTCCCAGCTGCGGTTTTAGGCTGGCAGATTGAGCGAGTCTTCATATCGCTGAAAGAAGCCGGGCAGGCATTTTTTTCCTCCGGACCGTAAACACTCACGGTGAATAACTGTTCAGTACTCGATACTTGAAACCTACTCAATACCTCATAGGACACTGTGAGGCGCCGCTGGGTCCTGTATTTGGGGGAGTCTGGATATAGGCGCTCTTTGTAGTGCTGAAGTGCCATTTCGAGAGCTGAAAAGGATCATTCCCTTCGAAAACCCTCTTCCCTCTTCTTACCCAGTATCTTTCTTCTTCGAATTCCTCCCCGACCCCTCGTCCCCATCCCGTCCCGAGGAGCCAGCCAAAAGCATCTCGCTCGACTTCCTCGCCAGTGGGTCCATCCTTCGAGCCTTTGGCGCGGTGTCCCCCTGGGAGGCAGCCTGTCGGCTGGCATTGTTTCCGGGGATACGTGTCTTCTTCCCCCACTCCTTCGCTTTCCCCTCCTCCGCATCGTCCCGCGGCCGTGGGGTGGGGGATACTCTGAGGGGGGTGGGGAGTCCTTCTGTCGAGGCGGGTCTCTCGCGGAATCTATCCCTCGTCCTCTCCCTCCCTCCGCCCCCCTCCCATGCGACATCCCTTCTCCACCCCCGCTATTTTGGACTTCATCCCTCCACCTCCACTTCTGTCACCAATTATTTAAAATCGCGTGTTTTTTCCTCGGGAGTTTCTCAACTGACAGCCTGAGCCACGGAACATCGGCGCTCTCTTTGCGAGAATGATAGCTTCTCCCTCGGATTCGGACTACTTGCTGCTCGCCAACCAAGTTGATGTCTACGAGAAGAGAGCAGGCGCTTAGACAAATAAAACGAAAAGCCCGCGACTTTAGGAGGATCATGAGGCTTTCGAAATACATAGAAGTAGCTTATCATATGTATTAAAGTGATTCAGTAAGTTTATGAGGATCCAGAAGATTCGGGCGATATCGCATGGAATTTGAACATTATGGCATAGTAAAAATATTCGCAATTTTCCACGAATATACATCTTTAAGGACGATCCGGGGTTTAATGTGCGTATTTTGTCATCAGGTAGTAAAGTGATTAATTTTCGATCTCTTTCCTACGTCATGTAATGTTGTGCATCCAAATTTGTTATAATTTAAAATGTAATTAAATTTGTTCTTATTTGTGGATAAATACGAATCTTTTATCAGTTTTTAATTTGCTTCTTTTGTGGGTAGGGTAAAATCGGAAGATTCTACCGAATTTGAGTGGAGTTTATACATCGTGATACGCGTAATATTCCAAAAAATAAAGGTTTCCGTCTACTTGGGTTACAATGTTGATGCAGTATCTTCCAGTGATATCATTAAGTGTGATAATGAAATGATTAACCATGCAATTTTCCCCAAAATAAAATTTACTTATAGGGCTATAGGTATCAACGTCGAAACCCGGGTACAAAGTACATATATCGTATTTTGTGGAAAATTGCACTGTTTATTGTTTCATGTTTTGGAATATGATTTTCTAGTGGTTTTGCATTAAGTTACTAAATCATCTTGAATAGCTATCAAACTGTATTACAATTCTTATAAACGTGTCAAGTCCCCATGGTAGTAGGAAGTACATAATAAGTTTTCATACACCTATGGTTAATAGATTTTCCAGTTATTTTATTAGCCAGGCGGTCGGTAAAAATTTTTGACTATATGAACGAGCATTGTTTTAAATAGCTTATGACACTGCTCGTCCTGATAGTTTAAATGAATTATGAATTAGTTTATGACAATGCTCGTTCAATAGTGTAGCAAATATCCGAAGTAGCCGAGTAGCCGGCGAATTCAAATTGTCTCTTGAAGAGCGTTGCGATTTTAAAAATATGATGCGTGTATAAATGTTAATTTACCTGCGCTGTTGATATTGAAAGTCTCGGAGTCGGCAATAGCGTCGGGAGCTCTGTCGTAAGATAAAGAGGTCTTCTTCTTGAGCCTTACCACAAATGGGAGATTCCAACGGTATGAATGTCTTTACTTGCCTCTGATTGATTGGTTGTTTAAAAGATGTTATTACTGGTCGGCAATACCTTTGTAATCCGCACCGATGCTGAAGTCATATTTATGAAAAAAGTTAAGGTGAGAAATAAAGCAAAATACTAACCGTAGTTAAGATGGCTTGAAGCAATGGCCGATGCTGGCGACAGCCTGCTCTTAGCGTCAAGTAGTTAGGTAACGCGACGTTAGGAGTGTATTACCCTCCTGTAATCGTCTAATAGGTGCGCCTAATTTTATCGAGACGCTCTGCTTGATTCTGCGTAACCTTTCGGTTTAATTTGAAAGCTAACTATCGATAAAAAAATCTCAGCGCTGAAGTGTTTGGCCTTTCATGTAATTAATGCGTCGATTTATTTGCCATGTTTTCTTACAACCTTAGTCTTTTATCCAAATCTTGGTGTGAGAAGAAAGTAAGCCGTGCAGTTGGTGATTGGAAGTCGTCTGTAAGGGTTCGGGTCGCTCCCCTTTGTTGACAAAAATATAGCGTCCGGAAAATCACTTAATTGCAAGCCTGGAAATTTTTGGGGTACGTCTGGAATTTGAACTTGCATTACCATAGAAGCAACTCACTTCAACATAGATTATCATCTGAATGTGCATTCTGAATGTAATTTAAGTCTTCTTATCGATATAGGTGGATCTAATAGTGAAGGGGAAGTATAATTTTAAAAGTTGTTTCAATTGACGAATACTTGGATTATTTTGAAGTAGTAGCATTGCCCTAAGTGAATATTTGAATTTCTATGGGAAGCATGACCGAAGAGATGGTATGTGTACTGAATGTTGCAAAGAAAAGATTTTTTAATAAGTATCATTAGTTCAGAAATATGGTCACTGCAGGAAGAAGAAGAGCGTTTGTGGTGGCTTTTGATTAGTTGGCTTGAAGAATAATGGAGATGGCAAACTGATGGTGCTGAAGCCAAGGCTAATGACAAATTTTCATGTATTAAAGAAAAAAGTGAAATGTTGGAAGATATTCAAAGCAGAATGTTGAATAACCGCTGTTGAGCTAAGAAAAGCAGGGGAAAATTCCGGATGATATGAAGAGAGACTTAAAGCAAAGCAAATTCTAATTATTCCATGCCTTAACCGAATTAAATGTTATAACTTGTGTTCACTCTGTCTAACCAGATCTTGGTAAGACTAAGGAGGTGCGTGATGGCGTGGAAAATCTCCAGAATTTTCCAGAATTATTTTGGATTGCTTTTTGTTGCCTCTTTAAGGAATATCGGTTTGCTGGAAGAAGTTCTGCTGTAGCAGACTATATTTCCTGTCTTTATGGTTCGATTGAAGAAGTACGATGTTTCGTATTCAACCTTCATCACCGGTTGACGAATTTCTCGGTCACCTTTCTTCTTCTAAAATGAATGTTTAGGGACCAGCTTGGTGTGGTGGATTGAGTGCGGGCTTCTCATGCCATATAGACCGGGTTTAAATCCCGACAGTAGAAATTTTTATTACTGTTTCAGTGGAATCCCAGTTTTTCCTTGAGTGGCTTGTGAAGAGCATTTCAAGCTCAGTTTTCTGTCCGTCGGATGGGACGTAAAACTGTCGACCCTTTGGGTTCCTTAATTAAGAACAGCCTGATGGCGATCTCTATCACTCCTTCGTCATTCCGCAAATAACGCCTCCCTTCCCAATACTTCCCAGACACCCTTGAGGTGGTCTGCAGGATTATATGTAGATCCCTTTCCCTTACCACTTTTCTGCCCTCAATGACGATCGCCTACCCCAACCTCCCAAAATCAAGATGAATACGTACGTGTTTCGGAAAAGTTTTTCGTTACCAGATGAAATATCTTGTTGTTCATGTGATGGTTGTCGTTGTTTAAGAATCTTAAAGAAATACGTGGATACTCTTTGTTTCCGCTTTGGTTTCGTTAGGACCTCTGGTTCGAACAAATCTAAGAATGATAATATTGGAGTTAGTTCCTTCTATGCGATGTAATCTCTATTAGTTCCACGAAGATTTACTTTCTCTTTCAAGTTAGTGTCCAAATTATATTGAAGTATTGCAAAGTGCCAATGATGTCATGATATTCCTCCTGTCAGCCAACTCACCGCATCCCGCATTGTTAACCAAGGCCCCTCTTTCCTCTTCAGCTGGTCTCTTCAGTCCCTTTGTTCCTCGGTTATGTTTCAAAAATATTCAGAGTATTTCTATATTGGTCTCCAGTTTTGCCCCTCTTTCATTTCGTCACAAATTCTCTCTTGTCTCGTTTTGTGCCAACACCTTCCTCTTTTATTTCATGCCTACTCCTCTCTCGCTCGGTCCATTTTCATTCGCCGTCTCCTGTGTCGTCCTTCGGAAGGTTATGACGTCAACTGATCGCTCTTCTCCTCTCTGTCCACTCTTGTAGCGCACACCTTGGCGAGGCTTTTCCTTTCAGTCCAATCCGTCCAATTGCCGCGTCTTTTTATTTTCGAGAATTCGCCCCCTCCTTCCTCCACCACGCGCCCTCTGGCCTTATCCGTCGTTCGTACTCTCCCGAGATATCTTCGCTTTCAGTTTTCTCGTCGGTCACCGTGTTCGTATGCACAGAGTGCACTCTTTCCCTCCGCGATTGTCCCCCCCCTCCTGCACTTCCGCTCCCTACGAACCTGCACTCTCCGCGGCTCACGCTTTTCACTCACTCCCTCTGGCCGCCCCTTCGTTTCATCTGGCAAAGCTCGCCCGACCGCAAAAACACTCTCCCGACGACTATTTTTAGTCCCCCTTTCTAAATATATGTCTTTCCCGAGTCCCGATGTGTCGATTGGAATCGGGTCCTGTGGGAGACACCGGCGATGATTCGCGCGGAAACTCGGTGCTCGCGTCTTTTCGAGTTGCTCCCCATTATTGATCTGATTATTTTAAATTTTTCTTTCGACTGCCTTGCTTTTTGTCTCATCTGCATTTCCAGCCGCATATCCGGTTGGTGCGCCGATGGCGCATTTTAGGACGCTCTATTAGCGAACAGTGCATATCTCCACCAGTCATCACGATTGTAGAAAACATTTGGTGGGGAAAATACATGAGGTCGAGTAATTTTTCGTACGGAAGGTGAAACTTATAAACTCAGAGAAAACAAATTTAAGTCTAAATTTAATATAGACAAAAAAACATTTTTTTGTGTGTTCGCTTTGGAATTTTATGGAGTTTTAGTGTATTTTTTGTTGTTATTGTAAGTGTTTTATGTAAATTATTTAGTTAGTCGGAATTTCCAACATTTGGAGAAATTTATTTCAGTCTGGAATACCATTATGTAATCGTAGGGTTTTAATGATACTCATTGGAATTTTGAGCGCTAAAAAAGTTCTAATGCTTTAATAGTCGAAGCTATTTTACACTAGTCAGGCCTCATTTAGAATATGCCGCTAGTATATGGGATCCGTACGAGGAAGGTATGACTAAAGAATTAGAGCGCGTGCAAAGGAGATCTTCTAGGTTTGTTAAAGGCCGTTATGATAATTGTATAAGTGTTACGAGCTTAATAGAAGAACTAGGATGGGAATTACTATCAGAACGCAGGTTAACATTTAGGTTAAACCTTTTAAGTAAATTCGAAACAGAGTTGTTCACAGATGACGTTAGATATATATTGAGAACCCCTGCGTATTATGCTAGGTTTGATCATATTAACAAGATTAGAGAGATAGATTGTCGTACCGATAGATTTAAAATGTCATTTTTCCCGCGTGCCATAAGAGAGAACAATAGGCAGCGTAGCAAAGGGATAGGTAGGTGAAATATAGTTAGAGTAGTCTGTAGTGCATGATGCATGTAATAACAACCAATAACCCCTACCTTATTATGTAGATACTAACCATCTAGCTCCACGTGACCCTATTATCTAGCCCTCTCTCTTATCTTCCTTAAATATCCTACTTGCATGTCAATAGTGCATGTTTGGTGATCTTCACCCCCTGCCGCACACCCTCGTGGTGGCTCGCAGGGTATCACGTAGATGTAGATGTAGTTGAGGCCGTCCTTCTGCTGTCGCGATTACCCTGAAAGGAGATGATCTCACGGTTTATGGTGTCTCTCTCCCCGGACATTACACTGAGGTTACCGAAACGTGTCACCTGGATTTGAACCATGGACCCTCCAATCCTCTCCCAATCGATATGCCCCGAAGACCCTTAACACATCGCTGTTGAGCTGCGGTCCTATGATATCATTTTTATGCTATGAGGAGGTTTTTTATTGGAAACCTTTTCTTCCAGTGTATTCGTTTGATATTTGTTCTGTAGGAAATTAATTTTGGTATTCCAATGTCCGGATCGTTTTCCTCCTCGATTCTATCACTTAATGTTGCTAAGTCATATTAGATTCATTTCATTGGAACAGTTTACATTATAGCAATGTCTTTTCATGTTCTCTACCAATATATCCGAGGGGCGTAGTTGACTTCCAGCAATGAGAAGCGATAGATCAGTTGTATATACTTAGACTACGTTTATAACAGCGCCTTGCTGTAGCTCCCTCAGTGTGATGTTAATGGACTCGATGAAAAGCCACTTTCCGAGATGCACTGCAGCCGGGCCAAAGTTCCTTGGGTGGAGTAATGCCCCTTTCGCTAGTAAACGTGACGTTGCGTCTTCGCCGTCCTCCGTGGAGATGGTGCGTGATCCATTGGGAGCCAGGAAACCGGGCGAAAATGAGTCGGGGCGCAGCCTCTCGGTGGGAGCCGAACGAGCCTGATTGTCTTCATCTCCCACGCAGGATAGCCTCCCCTCCCGACGTACTACTTAATTTGGCGCCCTGTAGCACGGCAGGATTTTTCGTGCGAGTCCAAGGTCTGCCAAGCCTGCATGCGTTCACAACAAATTAGAGTCTCTCAAATTGAGTTGGCCGAAGGTGGACCTCGGTTCTATTGCCAGTATAACGGTATCTTCTGGGGTGGAAGCTGGCCTTGAGAGAGGACTGCTCTGTTGGCTAATCTTCCTACTCCGCTTGGTGCCACTTTAAAATTTCCTCTGGTGACATAACCGTAATTTTAAAGGAAATCCTGGACAGAAACGGTAAAATAAGCATTCAAGGAACGGTACTTCTTACCCGATGCATAGGCGTCCAGCACCAATGTTTATCTTGTGCATTGTACATAGCGTAATTCATAGAAATGGTTTTTTTAGGTCCTTTTTATAGGTCTGTTAAAATGGTATTTTGAAAAAATATTTCAAATCTGAGTGATGCCGTATGAAAACTTAATTCTTTGTCTGGCCTAAACTTTGATTGCTTTCAAACTTAATAGTTCATTTACGCTTTAGAGTTTTTGGCTTGGAATCGAAGTAATGCTCAATGTTGAACAGAGAAAAGTTGAAACCTTATCAAAATTACTGTCACTACCGTTATCCTTCATGTTTTTCACAGATCTAGAGTCTGGAGAATTCTTTGTTCCGAACTTCATCCGGTGGGTGAAATTATTTTACTGAAATCGATAATTTTGTCCCTACTCTTTTATGTTGAAGTGTATTGCTTTGCGGTGCGATTCTGAATTCAGTTTCTAGCAGCATAGGCCAGTTATCGATCTTGTCGTTTCTGATGCGCAATTGTGAGCATTTTAGAGGGAAATAGGCACTGTTCGTATTGTGAATACGGGGAAAGGACATTATCTAATTTGGTGTATTGTGAAAGGATTATCGGCGGACTGAGGGAGGATATACGGCAGTTATCTTTCGCCAGCGCTTTGAGTCTATTTCCTGGGAGAATGGTAAATGGAGCATAAGTTCGTTTTATTGTGAGGGGTTAATCAGGATCTCAGTCAATGGTTTTCCCCATTAGAGGTACATTAAGCATTATTGCCTTTTGTCATTCAGTCATCATTGTCCCATCATGATCGATATTAGCTTATTAGACCACGAAAACTAAGCCCTTCTTGCTGTTTTATGTGTTTCACCTATTTATCATTGCTTGAATTAAATTAAAAAGTTCCTGAATCCTTAACCTACCTCAACAGTTTTACATTTTGTGACTCACCTGAGAACATTTTCAAACAGCCTACCTTTTTTTGTCTCGCCCCAAAGTGTCCATTGTGCTAATTATAATCATTATTGATAGTTTAATTTATCCTCAATAATTAGATAAATACCCCTAATCTGAATATGGAAAATTTTTCATCATTGGTTGTTCAATCCTAATATTGGATGGCTGCAGTCCTTCCATCCCAAACTAATGCTAAGCCCCTTCATTCCTGGTACCTCTTCCCTTGTGCTTTCCTCTTTATTTGGTCCATGAACTTATTTCTGGGTCTTCCTCTGGGGATTGTTCCCTCTATTTTGCCTTTAATTATGTTTTTTACAAACCCATAGTGTCCCAGGTTGTGTCCAATCCACCTGGTTCCTCTTTTCTTTATGGTTTTACCTATGGTCCTTTCCTCTTCTACTCTTCTGTACATTTCATCACTTATTATTTTGTCCGTCCATTTTATCTTCAGCATCCTCCTCCAGCACCAGGCTTTGAAGGCTTCTATTCTATTCAGCTTTTCGAATTGTCCATGCTTCCGATGCATTGAGTGCTACGCTCCACTCGAATGTTTTTACATACTGTTTCCTAATTTGAGCACAGCAGTTGTCTTTTTCCCATGAATGCCCTCTTAGCTTGGGTTATTCTCCGCTTAATGTGCGTTGTATATACTTCTTCCGTCCCACGTGATGGTACATCCGAGATAGGTGAAGGCCACTTGCTCGAATTTCTCTCCTCTCAGGGTGACTTCTACATTCAGCTTCTCTCTTCCACATACTAGGATCGTTTCTTCGTCTTATTTATTTTCATGTTGTATTCTTGGAGAACTTGGTCCATTGGTTTTGTGACCTTTGAAGATCATCGCGATTTCCAGCTATGACTGCGATATCATCTGCGAAGCGGAGCATGTTTATTTCTTCTCCGTTTGTCTTTATCCCGTTCTGTCCAATTTCTTGTGCTTCTTTTATGGACTCGTCCTTGTACACGTTGAACATTGCTGGTGAGAGGTTGCACCCTTGTCTTACTCCTTTGTCAATTTTAGCTTCTATCTGACTTTCGTCTATCATCCTCACTGTAGTGACTTGCTTCCTGTGTAGTTGGTAGATTATTCTTCTGTCGTAGTAATCCATTCCGATTTTTTCTCACTGTCTGAACATCTTGTTCCACTCAACATTGTCGAAAGCACTCTCCAGATCCACGAATGCCAAATTTGAAATCGTATTTAGCAAAAAATCTAGGGGAGTTAATACCGAGTTTTTCCTGTTCAGAACTCTTTTGTACGTGATGACTATTTCTTGAATACTAAATCTATTGCGATATTGTTATCTTACACTAAGGTTATTTATCTTATTATTTAATTCTTCAGTATTCTCTCATATAATACATGTGATATATTGATTTTTAACGTTTTCGTTTTCTCATGACAGGTAAGCAACGTTGGACTTTCCTGGTAACAACTCTCTAGAGAAGGGCGTAGTCCTTGAGCCAAATGATTGAAGACATCATTGGAGGTATGAACGCAGCACGGAAAGGCCTTGGAAATAAGGAGGAAGTCTCAGAAATAACAATCATAGGGGGGCCCGGGAGAGGGATAAAGAGTGCCGTGTGGTTTCGTGTAGGGCAGACGAAGGACTCTCAGCTTTGTAAAATGGACTGGGTTCATGAGCTTGGTGGAAATGGATTACTGTCTCACTATAGTTGCACATTGTCTTCGTACGGAGAAAACTAGGAATGATTCTGTACGTTCCATTAACGCTGTACTCTGTACATATGTCGACTGCACTCATGCTTTGTCATCCAATTGAGGATCCCCATGCTCATTGAGAAGTCCATTATAGACGTCGCCATGTAGAGACTAACAGAGGATTGCCACTTGCTTCAATTATAGTAAATTTATCGTAATAACATGCTTTAAATGACCACCCCTTGACGGAAAAGTTGCTGTGTGATTGCACATCTCACTTAACCCTACCTATCTGACAAGGAGTAATAGAATAATTATTTTTTTGTAAAGTGGGTTAATAATTATAATTGGTTCGTGTGGTACAGTTCTTGGGTCATCGGGACGAGCAAGCCCCTCCACCAAATCATGATTTCTTTTAGTATGGAGGGATTGCATAAATATTACTCGTATAGTCTTAAACAGCGATGTCTTCATCGCGCCATTCCATTTGCGAAGGATGCTGCTATCGCTCGTGGGGTAATTTCGTCTGCAACCACTGCCGTCTCGAATGTTTCCCGAGTTTGGGTTTGAAGCACGTCTCTTCAACCCGAGATAGTCTCGGTCTGCGCCGAGAGCTCGTGCCATCACTCCCTCGCTAAGTCCTTAAATTGCGTGCCATCGCTGTTTAAATGTATCCCGCTAGAAGTCCATCTCAGAAATCCACCGTCACTCGATAACTTGCCGCCTCTCATTTACACATTTTAGTTCCTTCATTGCTATGAGCTACGGTGTCACTGAAATGGCTCTTCGGTGCGTGTCAGTGTGCGAAGATCTTCTCACAAGCTTCTCATTTAAACCATCTAGTAATGTGTCATAGGTGTGGTAATATATGTCGTGGTTCTATTATTTGTGAAATTCAAGTTACCACAGGGTTCCGAGCTTGTAGTATTTTTTACGTCATTTCGTTTACTGCCAGCTTTCGTTCTTAAATGTGGTGTTATTTTGTTATTCTATTGTATTTTTCATGCGTCATTAAATCATACATTTTTATCTTTCGGGATTTTACCGATTTTTACTTGGAATTATGGAAGATGGACGCCGTTTCCAGTGTAAGATTATTTGCCGTGAGGTGATGCTATGATTTCACGTATTTTAGTAGGCCCTTATTAAAATAATATCAGTATTTGTCACTCCTCCCCGACGTGGTTTGTCTGTGTCTTTCGTGTCAGAGTGGAGTCACTGTCACTTTTTTGGTCGTTACGGATTGATGTCACTATGAACTCTCGTCATTTTGATGATCGTAGTTGCATTTATTTTACCCACAATTCTCGGAATAGGTTGTTAACAAGGTTTAGCTTCGTTATTTGCGGACCATAGCTTTGGCTAAAAAAACGAATACCCAGAATACACTGATATCTATGAACATCTGTGCATCTACCAATGAAATATTTATAATTATGACGTGAAAGAATAACTGCGCTATCGATAGCCTACAAACTCAAATATATATATGATCTTTCTTTTTCTCGTGTCCACGCCTCTTATTGGAGCCCTACAATCCTCTAGCACTTTCTACGTATGTTTGTATTTTTGTCAGAGTTCTCGTGCGTCTGTTTCATCCCAGTTTTCATCCCTATTGTTTGATGCCAACCTAACTGCAGGGACGGTGCTGCCGTTTCGAGCTAGCCACACCTCTCACTTCCTGCTATTGAGGCCGAATGCGACGCATGCATTTTGAACATCCAACCGCGCTATCTCTAAGCTGTGATTGCCACCTTTCAGATCCTCTCGATCCGCGATGAGGAACTTGGGAAATGCCTCGGGGGACGAAAGGAAACTTTCACAGACATCTGCGAAAATAAGCTGAACCCTCAAGTGCTTGACAATGACGTGAGTCTGCTAAAGGAATGTCCTTATTCTCCAAGCGTGTGGCTGTACACAGTGGTGTTATGAAGAATTTGCTCTTTCTTGTGTAAAATGATGCATGCACATCAGTACGTGTACACCGTTATGAGAAGAGCTGAAATTGCGGGGAAGTGTTTTCCGTCGGTGAGAAATCAGTTGTCTGCGATGCGAATCTTCTGTGGCGTTGAATATTCATCGGAAGTGGAACGGAAAACTTCACACTTTTACTGTGACTCAGTTTGAGCCGATGCCGAATTTATCGCGATGGGCCACGTTCCAATGACTTATTCTCATAAGTTAAAAATGATTTATGCTTGTGCGTTCACACAACTGCTCATGTAAGCCCATACGTGAAGCCAACGACTTTGTTTCAGTTTGATTATACTTCCATCTTCATCATTATGACTTCGGGAATCTTAATTTAAAGGACCCCTTTAGCCTTCATGATTCCACCCTGTTTTTGTTCTGGCGTTGATGATCGTTCAGTGTAGGGAATTTACTCTTGGTTTTTCTGGCGCATAAAATTTTGTTGTTGTTTTGTTAACTGTTCGGTGGACAGGTTTGTTTCGTGTAAATTATTTTTTACTAATGCCCCCAGAATGCCGCTAAGAAGTACCTTCCGAAAACAATAAACCATCATTTTTTCTGAATTTTGGTAGTTACCGTGAGCACTGCGATGGATGCACACTGCTCAGCTTCGTAAACATTTGAAATTATGATTAAGTGGAGGTAATTTGAGTAGCCTACATCGATGGCTCAGATAGTCTTCCAGGTACGAGATGATAATTTTTTAATTGGTAATGGATTTTGCCAATTACCACATCTAAGACGAATTCACTCAACCATTATCTGTAAGAAGATAATCCGCCCAGACTGGATTCGAACCCGAGGACCGCTTTCAACTTGCATGCGAGGACGCTTACCCCCCACCCTTACCCCTCCGCCACCGTAGCCGAATCAGGATTGAACTGCTTGCGCGTCTTGAAATGGTGGCGACTGTCCAAGAGAAAATATTATCATTGGAAAAACTCTATGCGTTCCGTAATTGAACTCGGGACCCTCGGTATGCTTGAACTGAGCACAAGCGTACTGACATAACCTGTAATATTTTTAATTGTCTCTCAATATCTCTCAGCATGTATATCACTTGTCGGTCGAGTGTGTTTGTTATCGTTGCCTTCAAGACTGCGGTAAATAACAGTGATTTTTATCAGGTATTAAGAATATTGATCGGCACATTGGGGTGAAATGTATGTATCACGTTTTCTACGCAATGGATCGTATTGTTGTGTTCTCCCCATTTATTTCTCGTCTCTCAGAACTCCTCAAACTGTCACCGATTGAATGCAGTTGTTGCCGCGGGAGGCTCTGAAGACACGAAATGGTACAGATGTGGTGACCTCAATGCATATGTATTAAGGAAGCGCGAGTTTGCGAATCAAACTTTTTAATCTTTAGCTCTCCCAAATGAGAAGCAGGCTGGAGCTTATACTGTGGAAGGGTTTTAGATGGATATTACGATCCTCCGCGGGGGTCGATTGGCGACAACTGAAGCGTCGGAAAGGTTGCCGACTTAGTCCCTGATGGGCTGACTCGAATTATCGCCACTTTCTTTAAGGTGGTTTTATGCGTGGAGGTGACTTCCTCGGTGGTGGAGGCTATAGCTGGGTCTCGGGTTGTGTTACGCGTCACATCCGGCTTGTCCAAAGAATGGAACGACGGACAGGAAAATTTTACATTGGAAATAGTCGTATTTGCATTGCCGATTTTTGACAATCCATGTTCTTTGATGTACACTCATGTACTCGGATTCCACGTACAATTTGTAAATTTGTATAAATTAGATGGATGACTATATATTTAAAGCTTATGAAGAGTGAGAGTATAGTAATTTCTTATCATTTAACTCGGGAACAGCCATGATTCTTTCTTTTTAGTAATCTGTGGCGACGACCGATATTTCATAGTAAATAAAATGTTTGCCTTTCCGACAAAAAGTCCTTCGGAAAGTTAATTTGTTGTTTATATTTATAATCCCAGCTCGCAGTCATATGATCAGGATTTCTCCGGGTACTGTGCGATATAATGCCAGAATCCAAAGGCTACTTGCTGGCCAAAGCTGGCTAAACGTTGGAACCGTGGTGGTTATGTGTACACAGATTACATCCGCTATCGACTAGTACATTCGAGCAAGTCCGTGGTCACTAGTTAAAGTGCTGAGGGTGTGCAAGTAACTTCCTATGAGAAGCCACCTTCATTCTTTAAGGTGGCTAGAGCGGTAATCGTGGATCATTGAATGCACAGTTTTATAATTTTTTGAGCCGGTTGAATGAAATTCCTGGACCAAAGTTCACTCAGGTTCATCTTTATTCTCTTCAGTTAATGCGTTGGAACCCAACGAACAGACAGTAATGGAAATTATAGGTACTAGAATTACATTCCAATTTTTTTCTTTAGGGGTAAATGAGGCAAAATAGGTTTGCAAGGATAGGTCAGTATGGAGGAAATTATTGAAGCAGAGTTAGGTGTACAATTATGTATTAATGAGTGAAACATTTTGACTGTGCCTACCCCGAAAGGGAACGGCGTGATGGGTATGTATGTATGTATTTAAGTACGCTATGACGAGAGTTGACGAAACCGCTGCGCGGTAGACGAAATTAAATTCACATGTTTTGTTTTCGAATATAGGACTCGGGCTGACACCTTTATATTTTTGGCAACGGTCATAATCATATGAAATACATTATTTCACGTTTAGGTAAAAATCTGTTCGTATGTTATCGAGTTATTACGAAACATACGTCACGTTTGTCAATAGGCTGCGTGTTAAAATACCACTGAATTGCCAAAGAAGACCGGAACGGTTTGATGCTACGTTTTTCACTTTCATCTGCCGGTGTCATTAATGCAAAGGAGATCTGCTAGTTGTGATAAAGGCCGTTATAATAATTGTTTAAGTGTTACGAGCTTAATAGAAGAACTAGGATGGGAATTACTATCAGAACGCAGGTTAAAATTTAGGTTAAACCTTTTAAGTAAATTCGAAACAGAGTTGTTCACAGATGACGTTAGATATATATTGAGATCCCCTGCGTATTATGCTAGGTTTGATCATATTAACAAGATTAGAGAGATAGATTTTCGTACCGATAGATTTAAAATGTAATTTTTCCCTCGTACTATAAGAGAGAACAATAGGCAGCGTAGCAAAGGGATAGGTAGGTGAAATATAGGTAGAGTAGTCTAGTGCATGATGCATGTAATAACAACCAATAATCCCTTCCTTATTATGTAGATACTAACCATCTAGCTCCATGTGACCCTATTATCTAGCATATCTCCCTTAAATATGCTACTTGTATGTCTATAGTGCATGTTTGGTGATCTTCACCCCCTGCCACACACCCTCGTGGTGGCTCGCAGGGTATCACGTAGATGTAGATGTAATGAGAACACGAATGCAAAGTTTCTCAAAAATCCGTTCATAATTGATCGCGCCAGCCACCGTCGATTGATCCGTACTCAATGGCTTGGGGTGGGACTTGAACGTTCGTTTCGATTCGGCGTGCCGTCGGAATTTCATGCTCTCCGACCCCGCTCCAAACCCCCCGTGTAGCAATTGGCCGTAGGCACGGGCTCGCAGCCGCCCGCACCCCCCCCCCTCCCTCTCACTCACTCCCCTCTCCACAATCCTCCCTCCGAGGAAGCGCCTCCACCATCGTGACCAAGTTGGTGCGTCGGAGGAGCAAGACGAGAGCGAGCGGCCCACTGGCCTCTTTTTTGCTGCTCCCCTCCCGGCCCCGGGAGTTGTACGCGGAGGATCCTCCCTCTTCTCCTCCTCCTCCTCTTGCTTCCCCCATTCTCTCTCTCTCTCTCTCTCTCTCTCTCTTTCAGAGAGCGATTATTTTTCCTTTTCCAACGCGCGTTTGCCGGTGAACGGGGTCGCCCTCAGTCTGCGGAGGGGTGAGGGGTGGGTGGGCGTGGGAAGGAACTAGACGCCGTTCGACCTCCATTTCGACGCGGGAGACTCCGCCGAAGATTCCCCGCGACATCCCCCCCCCTCCCAGTGGCGCTCGGAAAGCAACACCTGAGTATGCATGTATCCCCCTCAAGGTAGTGTCAGGGAGATTTTTCCCTGGTCTTAATGGAATATGTATACGAATTTTATTTGTTTTTCAGCAGCTGTAAGAAGAATGCCGTAAATTCTGCAATAAAAAAGACAGAAAACTGGACTCTTATGACCAAATACTCAGTGATTACATAGATATACCTTATTTACTCTTAAAATTGTCTTATTTTTTCTCGCCAAACGATTAAAACGCCTAGATATCAGGTTTTTTTTGGCGATTTCGTATAAATTACGGCGTTGAATTGTCGATTAGTTTTTTAAGTTAACTAAAATTAATACAAAATACTCATAGTTAAATTTATGACGAGATGTAGAAAAAATTCATATAATTAATAATGCCCCTCTGGAGTGTATGCCGGCACCATTTCCCATGGAAAGAGGCGCTATTTTTTTGGCAAACATCTCGGAAAGTATTGCTTTATGGCTGATATTTTGACATAGTTGGGAAGGTGAGATATTTTTATTGAGCCGAAATACATTGAATTCTAAGTGAAACAATAGATAGCTCAAGCCACCCTAATTTGATCCCTACCAGGCTCTTGATATTCGCCTCTTTCGACATCGCCCAGTCATTGTTAAATTTGAATTTGCAGCGCCGCGTTGAAAACTACTCGCGATGTACAATGTTCTAGGATAACGTCGTGGTGTCAGAAGCCTGATTGTTTTGTTTGGCAATATGAAAAATTGATCTACTTAGAGAACTAGTTAAATAAATATTCGATGGTGATGGTTTCCTGGTATATATATTTGACCGTCATTGAGTAAATTCTTGTCTTAGTAGTCAGCAGTATTGAGCCTACCGTCAGCATGAACGTATGATTTTTATGTTCTTACTTCTTATTGGATGTAATGTGTGACGCATCTTTCAAATAATCTTTAAAAGTACGATCCAATATGGGAATCATATCATGTGTGAAAGGGCTGTTTAATTGCCGTATTATACGTCGTATGCAGAGAGAAATATTTCCTTGTAGGACGTACAATGTGGAACTGAATTTGGCTGTGTTGAGTTTTACATGCATCTTTTGTGCTTCATAGGAAATAATGGGCGAAATTGTTTCCTTTTTTAAAATCCTTTCTTCACGTTCCCTAAAATTTTTTCTTGTGATCACGAATTTTGGTCATTACACGTTGTATCTCTGTCCGTCTGGTGACATCACATATCTCAACTGTGCAGAGAATGTGGCTTTGGGTGATGGTGTCACTCATGTCCCCTATTCTCTCGACTATAATCGTATGCGACTCTCCTCGTTTTCAATGAAGCGGGCCGAATGCGTTAAATTGAAGCTTTAGGAATGTAGAATTCCGAGTCCCAATTTCCGTTCTGTGAAATGAGCATTGGGATTGTGGGATTCCCGTGTCCCTCCGAAAGCGGTACAGTCAATCCCTTTTTCATTCTTTGTATTATTATTTGAAGATTTTTTATAGGTACCTCTTGAATGTATACTGTGGAGTGTCTCTCAAGACCGAAGTTTATCGAGTTTTATGAAGGGATCGTTTCCGTTACCGTTATTTCCTCGTCCCTACAATGTGTCTCCACTTAGTGCGCTATAAATCTCATAAAAACTCTGACCTTATCTATGCTCCTTAGCCACCCACTCGTAAGGGAGTGTCGTCATGGCAACCTAAAATTGGAGAAAAAACACCGTTTCGTCATTATTCTCACCTACGCGTTCTTTCAGTCCGTGTGTGTAGACTCATCTCTTCATTTTCTTCCGCGATGGTCTCTTGTCCCCAAGCCCTGCCTTCACCGGCGCGCACTGCCCGTCAGCCCCCAGCGTCGACCCCCTTCCCCCGTCTTCGGCATCCTTGGGAAGATTCTTGTTCCCTCTGTTTGGTCTTATACTCTGCGTTGTACCATCAGGTAGCGGTCAAAACGCCGCTGGGAATTTAAGTTAATCACTCTAACTCCTTCCTCTATATTTTTAAAAATTTCTTTAGAAGGGAGTTAAGAAACGAATTTCTTTTCTTAGGGAACCAAACGATCTCCATCCTTCCCTAATTATTGGAGACATACGGGTCGACTTTTTCTTTATTATACGTGTTGTAATGTCTAACCGCTGTTGACATCCTCCTTGGATTTCACGGATTATATGGAAATATTTCTCTTTCATACTTTTATATCTCGATTTCATACTTCTCTATGCTAAGACTAACTGGACTGTCATTCATTTACTCAGAACATAATTATCGATAAAAAGACCTTTCTAGAGGCCTTTTTCTAAATGACTTCAGCATCGGATGTGTGAGAAACTATGCCAGACAAACAAACAACCTATCTCCGAGTGTTCTAAAATCCACGCGGAAGAAACTCCGACTCGCGATTACAAGATAAAACCAGCCAAGACGTTATTCCACCGAGACGTGCCTGTGATCGAATCCAAATTATTATTATGCCTATCACTCTTCACGCTTCATGGTTGATCTCGAGTGTATCAAGACTGTTCCATGTTCTCAAAAAAATTACCTTTTATAGCAGTGGTTGTTGTAGACGAGGGCTCTGTTCGATCGCCGAGCCGTTGAACTCGCCGCTAGTAACTTCCGGGTGGTGCCGTGTGGGGAGGGCGTGGGGTTCGAGACCCTTTCCAACTCCTTGGTGGGCGATCGGGACGAGTGGGTTGTGGGAGAGTGGCGAGGCGGGAGGAGAGGAGTGAATTACGCGGAAGGGGGCGGGTCGCAAACGAGGCATGTTCTTCAAGAAGTCCCTCACCTTGGACGGTGTTACCCTTGACGAAGGCGCTGCTCCGTGGGAGCATTTCTCCTTCTCCTCAAGCCATCCTGCCTGACTACGGGTACAGGAGTGCTATATTTGCACTGCAAAACTCCCTTGAAGGGTTCAAATGTGTAGAATAGGATATTTGATCCTTTTCTTTGGACTTTAGTTTTTTGGTGTGGTAGTATTTTGAGTATGTTGCAGATGATACTACCTTCCTCCTCGCTGCGAAAGATCCTTCGTTTAATACCTCCGGACCTGATTTCCCAGCATTCAGAACAGTTTTCCGAAGTGGAACGCCAAATATCATTATCATTAACCAGTAATCCAATCGTATAGTATTTTTACTGTGCTGCTTGTCGGTAACTCAATGTCGAGTCCGACCATATGCTTATGCGACAGTGTTTACCTTTAGGGTGCGCCAGAAACACGCGTACCAAGGTATGAATCCCAAATTTGCTCTTTGACCTTTACAGATGAAAACGTACATGGTTATAATCTGAAATCTCTGATTTGGTTTCCAACGTATATTTTTTTTAGTCTCACCAGTGAATATTCGTCGTTACTGGTTTAATATACACGATAGGATTGGGCGGCAACTCGCTCGAATCCGGTGACCGTTTGCTTTCCGACTTTGGACCTTGTCACGATATGACGTCGCGTCGAGAAATCTCGACCGCTCTCGTGTGGACACTGCGGCGGCGGCGCCCGCGATGGCCTTTCCTCTGCGCCCCGAACCGAGCCGAGTCGCCGCCGTCCGCTCCTCGTTCCTTCCATTCACGGGTGGTTTGCGCCGAAAGGGAGGAGGGAGGGAGTGGGAGAAGGGGTTGATGGAAATCCGCTTATATGCCCCACTTACGGCCCTTCCCTCCTCCTTCCCCAGCCTCCCCCCTTCCCTAGCGTGTAGGAAATACCTTCTTCGGCCGAGTTCCTCCTCTCTCTCTCTCCTCTCCGCTTCAAATCCCGTTCCTTTGGCTACTCACTCTAAACATTCCTCCTCCCGCCGCTCTCCTCCCTCCCTCCCTCTGTACTCTTCCCTCCCTTCACCCGCCACTCTATTCTTCTTAGACACCCTACCGATAGACGGAAGCCGATGTCGTTTCCTCGCTCCAGTCGTTTCGGGTGCACTATGCTACGGGTAGTGGCGTGCTACGGAATGTTTTTTTTTCTCATTCCTCCTCCAATTATTACGTCGGCACTCGGTTATTTGTGAGGGAAGGTACTGGAGGCGTCATTTTCCGGATCTGTGCGATTGATTGAATGGTAGTCAAGAGCGCCGATTGATTTTGGGTTGTGGGAGAGGAGATCCTTAAAGGTGGTTGAAGTGGTTTTTGTTCATGTGCATATTTGCAATAAACTTAACATGGGTGTTCTCATCAGTGATATTTGTAGGTAAAAGTGTAAAATTTACTCCATGCCAATTTTTTTGGCAATATAATGCTATTCTAACTCGTTATCTTATTTCTTATGACAGATATTTCGTATTTACTCGATTACATGTGTCCATATTTTCCTCTATACGCGAATTGATACATTTCTCATTTTTATAATTGTTCCTTACAATTATGTAGGTGTCGTGCTGAGTAAAGCTATTGAAAAATACATATTTCAAGATAATTTCGTCTAAATTTCGAATGCCACGCCGACAACTCTAGTCATAGCGTACTGAAATTAAGGAAAAAGTGTAATATCATTATCGTTTTATTTCCGTTGATGCCTGTGTGGGTTCCAATGCGTTTAACAGATGCTCTTAACGAAATACGGTCCAAGAAGTTTTGTTTCTAATAGAATATCTTTAAAATATGCTCTCGATGGTCCTCGATTACCGCCCCAGTTACCTTGAATAATATAGTTGTAATCGTACGCCATCAATGGTTGCGTCGCCGGCAGAGGGTGGAATTTCCGTGCTGACGATATGATTTCATCGCAATAATTTTTAAGTGCTCAAGTCAGTTTCTCGTGCATCTCCCATCTAGCGATGTTCTTCCCGAATCGTTGAATTGTTCCTCAAAGCAATTCCCCTGGTATTCAACGCTGCTTCGCTCTCGCTAAGGGAAGAATTGGGCCACCTTTAGTCGTCCTCTTGCATATATATATATTTTTCAATTCGTGTAATTGTTCTTGTATGTATTGTATGTTTGGTCTGAGCAGGCCGGGAAGTTTAACCTAGGGTTTTTTTCGTTTTCGGTTCTAATTCTCATGAATGGGAATCCAAATTACTTTTTTTGTATCAAGACTTAAATATCGGCAGTAGAATGGAATCCCATGTCATGGTTTTCCCTCTAATAAATAAGGAAATTTCTTCTTTCCTCTCCTGTTTATTATTGTTTTGCTTCACGTTCTAGGAGAGTAATGTAGACTTTGTTACCATTCATCAAGCCCTCATTTGCTTTTTTGTGGATATATGAATAGGTTGAGTCATACTCACTTTATGTGAGTCCAACCTACAGTTCTGACTCTATTCCTGTTGGGAAGGATGAAACGAGAGATGTAGGAACTTCCCGGAGCCCAGGGATGTAGTTTGAATGTAGTGAGTAAGGAATTGAGTCACATGTCTCCTAGGACCACGTCACATTTCATGCTTGTTCACATGTGGAGTTGTCTTTTTGATAAAGGTTCAACAGCCAGTGCTTCTGCTTACGCTTGCATCCACATTTCATGTTAGGACGAAGATCGAAAGCGTTCCGTTTGGCAACTTAGCTTGACGACTGTGCAATTGGAGAAAAACGACAGAATGACGGTCCGAGAATTCGTTACACTAGGTACGCCCTGGGTATTAATAACGTTAGGCAGTTGATAGAACACACCTATATATTCTGAAAACATATTCATTTCCTTATGAAGTACCTACATCAGTTCGCTATTTCCTACATGGTTCCCACCATTATTTAAGCATTTTTCATAATGAGGTACCAATATGTGTATTCCTTCAAAAAGAACGATGCCCTATGCAATTCTAACCATGTGGTAACAGCGTCTATCCTCTAGTCTTAGCGAAGTTTTCGAAAATAACGCATTTCGACAAAAAGTTCTACGAAGTGAACGTTAAATAGAGGAAAATCCACCGATATGTGAATCTGAGCTTCCCGCTTATCTTCGAGTACACGAATCAAATCATCCTTTAGCGTAGAAGGTCGCCGATTTCTGCTTCAATCTTACAAACTATCTAGTCCTTCATTGAAAATTTGTATTTATTTCTTTAAGATTGAATGACTCATCTCAATTTTTCCGAATAGTTAAAAAAAAATCTTGAAGGATTTTTATTGGCTCTGTGTTCCGCGCATTGAGAAGATTTATCAGAAACCGTATCTTGCATGCGGCAGATTTTGAAATATAAAATTTTGAAAGCTCTATAGGCTCCATCAATTATGAACAGTTCTTCCAAGTATAAGGGCTCGACGAAACTTTTAGCATCAAAATTAAATCGATCTCTTGCCGCCGAGTCAACGTAATCAACCTGAACGAGTGGAACCGCAATATTGGTACTACCAAAGGCAGATTGCATGCGGAAATTACTTTTTTAAGCAAACTTACCTCGCAATTTATGTGCATACTTGCTTGTGAATGGATTCCATTCAGTCTTATTCATTACATAGAAACTAGCTAATTTCTGTTCTATGGTCAAATATGTTGGTAATTGTGATGCATGGGAACAAAAGCAGCACTGAAAAATGAAAAACGCTGGTCTTTTTTATCTCGAAGACAGCTTCTGGGATAATTGTGGTGCTATTTAATTTGTTTTTTTCTGGTTGGTTATTTGATTCGTTACTCATGTTAATGTAAAGTGATAACTACTATTGATGAACTTGGAAGTCTTTTTCAGTCAAACATTACCTCTCTCGCTCTATCCTATATGTTATTATTAATTTATCATAAGTGAGCACCTCTTGCCGTTGTAATGGTAATGATAACGAGTCCCTTATTCTTAAAGATAATTCTTTATTGCAAAAAAGGTTGAGCCATTAATCAATGCCATATAACTTACATTTAAGTTACAAATTAAGTTTTTTTGCTCCACCGTTTGACGATTGTGATTATTTGAATGGGGAAAGCTGTAGCGATTGGAGAGGAGAGAAATCACGTTTGGCATTTCACCCAAAGGTGCCGTTGGTTTTGTTACCTACCTTTCCTCCTCTCTTTCCCAGGAAAAAATAAGATACATGCATTGCTTTCTTCTTTTTTTTGTCCTTTCCTTTTCCACTGCGAAGGCTCTGTGTGAAAATATTTGGCGCCCCGGGAATTCCTGCACGCTCGCGAAAAACAGCGTCGTGGGTGTAATTCGCGCGAGGCCGACCAATCGAAGCGGCGGCGTGCGCAGCAACGCACGGTGGATGAGGCTGCGGCCCCTCCCCCCACCCACCCCCTCGGCCTTCGCTCGACCCATCCAGCTGTGTAGAAAGTGTGCTTGACCTTCATCGAGAGAACCCTTTCCTCCGACCCCGCGCTTCTCGCTTCGTGCCTCCCGGCCAACGAGAATCTGATTTGCTGCGATCGCCCCGGAGAGTGCCCCCCTCTTGTTGCCCCCCCTACAGCACCCCCCCTAACCCTTTGGTCCGCCCGAGCGTGTTTTCCCTCCTTAACGGCGATCATCATGCCGATTTTTTTTCGTATCCCTTCATCGAATCGTTTGAAAAAGTCCACTTCGCCTGTATCGCATGCACCTATGATGCTAAGTTGGGGTTTCTTTTTCTTGTATACCAGGCATGTGCGCGGAACTAAGCGCACGAAGTCCCATAGCTGAAGCGGAATCGTATAGAAACGGCGGTCGAAATTTTTTTTATCATCTTGGGGCCTTTTAATGTTTGTTTGCTATATTCCAGGTTTTTCAAAGCTAATAATAGAGAATTGTGTATGATAGTATATCATACACCATTCTCCATTGTTGTTCAGAATCTAATCTGTCAGTTCTAAGGTCTTTCCTTCCGTGGATAAAGCATTCTTCAAAATTAATTTAGCACGTGTCGACTTTTTTGTTTCTGGCCATTAACCAATTAGCTTGATAAAGTTTCGAGAGAACTTTATCCTGGAGAAGACTTCCACGGAGAAGTCCCACGACCAAGTCCCTTGGCTGATATGGTAACAGACAATCACGGCGTTAGGTATGTTTTAATCATCTGGGGGTATTTTATGTATTTAATTGCCGCATTCCATGTTTCTAAAAGTTACTTGATATTTTGATGAAACTAAAATGTCAACTTTGAGGAATTTCTTACCATGGATTAAATATATTTCGAAATTAAAGGAGCCCTAACCGTCTTTTTTGTTCCTCGCCTTAAAAAAACTAGTCTCAATAAGGAACTCACTTAAAAGGACGCGGTAATATATATGGATTGCGCAAGTCAGAACGTGTGATATTGCTTTTCCTTTTTCTTTCTTTTTTTCCCAATCCTGGGTCACCTCCGTGCCTCTGGCCCGAGAAGACGGTTCCGCGTGCGATGATTGTCTCCTATGTTATTTATTCTTTAACTGCACCTGTTGTCTTTTTGTCACCAGACGTCCTGTGAAGGATGATATTTTTTTGCTAATGGCGGAGAATTAATAACCAGTTTAGGTCTTACTTTCTGTAACTTAATATAGTTATATCTAGTTGTTGTACCTAACGGTAACCATCATTAGAAGGAAAAATGAAACTCATCCCTCTTAGAGGTAAAGTTTGACCCCAGGTGGAGAATGTTCAATGCTGGTGAACGGAAGGCTTTACGACCTCGAGTATACTTGTCCACGGTTTTAAAAGTAGCGGCGTGATTATTATTTTATAAATAATTAAGAATGGCTATTATTTGTTACATCGTGAACCTTAATGAATACAGAATTTTAACTTAGATTTAACGTAAAATATTTACAATTTTGAACCTGTATCATAAAATACCCCAGTTGGAGTTCTAGTAACTTAATATATGCTTAAGTATGAGAGTCAAACGTGTCTGCGGCCTGAGCTCGGCGACCAATGAATTTGCGATCGTTAAAGTCTCCTTTATCTACCAGTAGACTTGGCTATCGAAACGACTCTCCAGTGGAGAGGAATCCCCTATCCTCTCACCACCTTTGAGAGTATCTGATGAAAACTCACTGCTTTTTTAGCCTCCCTAAGTTGTAATCATTGTTTATTATTTTACCTTGTTTATATCAACAATGACAACTCATCCAACTACTTGAGTATTACTTTCCTGGTTATTTTCCCTGGTTCTTGGTAATCGAGAGGCTACATTAAACTTTGATTCGATTTAATTTTTCCCATGCCAAAGGTACTTACCAAATCCTGTGCTCATGCTACATGCATGGGCACGGGATTAAACTTGAATGCTGTTAGTTGAAGTGGTAGGATTTCTTCTAAAGCTTTAGTTTTTTCGCCAAGTTTTAATTTTCGAGTAATGATGGGCGTAAGTTTTTCCTCAATTCCTGAATTATGAACAGTAGGAGATATCGTACAGAAACAGATGGGTTCCTCTGTTCCTCACCTGACCCCACTCACCAAGCTCTAGATCATCATGTTGCGTTTCGTTGAATGGAAGTTCGCCTATGAATTGCCTTAAGGTGGTGGGAGCGATTTTTTATGGACAGATTAGCGTAAAATTGCGAACGTATTCTCATTAATGGTGTATAGAGTTAATAGATAAAAAACGGCATCTCACCGATTTGGTTATTTAGCAATTCATTGTTGTTTTAACTCCAACTTATGGCACATGACATAATTTTCGTCATAATTGGGTCTCAAATGTACATATTTTCTTCTAAACGCTTAATTATTCATATTTTGTCATTAAAATGGTTGCTAACAAATGTTAAGATGTCACGAAGAGTCCAATTTTTAAAACAACATATTTCTACATAATTTCGTCAAAATTTCGAATACCGGGCGTAACAACTCGAGTTATAACATTCCTTAACTTAGGAAAAATGTCTAAATATAATTTTGGTATTATTTCATAATTGCCTTTTATGGTGAGCTCCACCGCATAATTCGATATACTTAAATGAAGTGTGGCACAAGACTTTTTTCGACTTAATTAAAAAGTTAAGAAATTATAAACGCAATGTCCTACGATAAACGCTCTAACCACCCTAACTTAGTGACGTGTACTACCGATTAGGTTTCCGCTATTATTGACGTACCCATTGCGTGATTGACTGTCAGAATTGAATGAATCATCCGGCCCCTCCGGCTCTCAAAGTCTCGAATTCCATTCCGCGCCATTCACGCTGTACTGCTGGTGCCCTGGAAACCCTGCGCTTCACTTGTATTCGTCGCGAAACAGGTGTGTTGTGGGGGAGTGAGGGCGGGGCGGAATGAGTGGGGTCGAAATGGAGAGCTGTGCCTCATTGGCCCAAAGTGTGATAGGAAAGAATTCACCCTTGAAACCAATAAATTATTTCTCGGCATTCGGAGAATTCTTTTTCTCTCTCGTCTCGAGAGAGAGAGGCAGGTTGGCTGCTACTGGCCCAGACTGTCTCGCTCTCTCTGTTGAGATTGAAGGAGGGGGGGGGGAAAGTCAGGGGAGGGAGTGAGGTCAAGAGGCGCGCATTTTGAGGGACACGGGGGCTGGCGATGTTGCGTGTAGGTGGCGGCCTTCCCGGGCATCGCGCGTGGGACTCCTCCGCCCAGCTGAGGTTGGTGAACGGGGTGAATAGGTGGAGGGCGGAAGGGAGGAGTGTGTCCCTCGTCGTCTGCCTGCACCACCACTCCGTTGGCGGAGGACGGAGAGGCGCGCGCTCCCGACCGTAGAAGGGAGACGGATGAGGAGGGCGGCCGCTCGGAGGAGAGGCGACGCCCACTCGCAGTCGCGGCCAAATGAGCCCAGGATGGTTCTTTTTTTTTAATATGGGCCTTATTTTACGATTCTACGGGCGAGATTTCGCCGTGGACGATGATTCTCCGGGCTATGCCAAAGGGCCGATCGCCCAATATCTGATTACGGCCTTAGTTACGGTTAGAGTCGCATTAAGCATCATGGTCATGGGTATAACTCTGACTCAGCCCAAAACTAGACATTTTGCTGCTGGCTTCGAGGTAATATTGTGTCTACAGTCACATCATCTGCCTAACGTAAGGTTAATCTACATCCATAAACCATCACTAGCTACCCCTTCACACACCATTGAGATGGGTTGCAGAGTAATACGTTGATGTAGATACTACCCTGCGATCCGCCGCAGATGTGTGTGGCCGAGATCGTTGG
>OY720632.1:32592403-32720578 GCA_963169105.1 Ceriagrion tenellum
AATATTGAATTTATAATGTATATATTTTCCTATGTTAAATATGTACAAATGGAAATGAAAGCGCCCTCTTATGTCCTAAGAAATGTATATGCCAAGAATAATTCCGTCATAGGAGATGACCTAAAAATTTATGACGAGCGCCATTATTCTCTAATCTGTCCCACTGCCAGGTTTATTTTGCTTTTTTAAATTAAGTTTAAATTCCTAACCGATCATACCATTTTATAATTTTCCCCGTCTTTTGGAAATTTTTCAGCCCCTTCGATTCTAAATGGATTGGGTTGTCTTTCGAGCGGGTTGTAATTGTAGGTGAAGGTATGTTCAAACCGGGGAACTAGAGAATCGACGGAATTCTCGTTGAACCAAAAAAATGGGAAAAATAAAAATTGTAGCAAAAGTAATGAAGAAATATTGTACATGAATATTATTACTAAATTCGCGTATAAACCGGTACCAGAACATTATATCATATTAGTTTTTTCTCTTGCATTACCAAACTGTAATTGTTTATAAAATGTGTAACTTTTTAATGAACTGCACGTGGATACTGAAATATATGAACAGTGAGTTATTAAAAGAAACGATAAAAATCACTCTTTTTACTAACTAAATAATATCAGGAAAGGATAACTCTTTGCAATTTTCCACCGAGAAATAGTGTAACATGTCGAATCAGGTCGCATTAAACATTTCTCGGCAGTAAAAGGCCTAGAGTTTATGTTTCGTCATGTGTAATGATATCAGGCCTGAGACAACATTAATAAAAAATAATAAATCTTTTATGCAGTTCTTGATTCTATTTATCTCCGATGGTAAAATAAAATCATCAAGGAAAATCCGGGAAATGAATCATAGCAGCCGTGTTTCAAAAGTATTGTGAAACGGGTCCGATCATTGCTTATGTTGTCGTTCATTTTTCTAGAGACTTCATTTGTGATTAGTATAAGATAAGAGTTGTAGAGGCATCATGGTCTCTATAATTATATCATTAACCCTGGCCTCGCATCATTACTGTGACAGTAATTCAGTTAAACATAGACGCTGCTTATTTATTCCCCAGAAAGATATAATCCTCGGAATATCTTGCTTCTCTTGACTGTTGCTGAACGCGTAGCTTTCTGTACTACCAATCCCACGGCAGAATATTGTCATGAAATCATTCTACTGCGAGTTAATTTGACGTTTTGGCTTTGATGAGCGAACGTATCTCTTATCCCCTTCAGTGGCGGCACATGGTGATTCTCACCATTGCAGTGGTCCAGTTTCTTTGCTGGGTTTACATTTCTGCATTGCATTGATAGGTATGGCAGATTCTGCATGCAGATGGCCATAAATCTCTATGACACTTGCCAATAAATGTGTTTATTTGGTAATCTGAGAATAAGCATTCAATTTTTTTGCTCCAAAATATTTGTCAATTGCTTCTGTTTAGCCTTCATTATTAGTAGGATGAGGATATGTTGGAAATGTCGTTAGGCAAACTTTGTAGAATTTATTTCAACATTTCTGACGAATCTTGAAAAAATATTGCTCTCTCATGGATAGTCCTTACTCATAATAGGTAAACTCACACCGGTCATTTTCCATTGGGTAGCAATAAAGTAATCAAGACATGGCTCGCTTCAGCTTAGAGAGCACAAAAGTGCTCGTACATTAGTGGTTTCATCCTG
Source organism: Ceriagrion tenellum (assembly GCA_963169105.1). NCBI lineage: Eukaryota > Metazoa > Arthropoda > Insecta > Odonata > Coenagrionidae > Ceriagrion > Ceriagrion tenellum. The sequence goes on from OY720632.1 coordinate 32,594,074, forward strand.
ATTTGGTTATCATATTTTGGATGTAATGTTGATGTAGACATTGCTGAGATCTCATGAAGCTAAGTTTGACCCTGTATTTCGTGGAGATACATAAATTTTACAACTCTATCCAGTAATGAATAATTTGAAGAATAGGTATGAGGACTAATTTAATGAGAAAAAAATCGATTGGACCGAAAATCGAACCACTGACTGTTGACTTGCCCGGGCAGACCCTTCGTTACTTAAGCTTTCTCGTTACGTAGTGATCAGCGCATTGGACCAGCTAGACAAAGGTCTGTGATTCGAGAACGGGTAAAGATAGTTTTTTTCTCGCGGTAATTTCCATTGACCAATTTAATAGTCGTAATATTCCTGGAGTGAATGTCCTCGGCGACCACTTCTATTGTTTTGTACTGTCTATCTAAACCTCCTTAATTTATGATTAGGATAGTTTATGTGTGGTAGTAACAAATACTTAGACGACAGCATTATTGGTCAAAGTGGTAAGAATTTATATTTACGTAGTTGAGAGTGATTTTTTAAATTATAGATATTGTTTAAGTGGGCTTCCAACTATGCGGAGACATAAAACGTAAGGTATTGATTGCATTTCTTGTTCCGATCTTTTAAAACGTCTAACATATCGATTGCCTATCGAAAATTGTAAGTAGCGACTGTGGTAAGAGAGGAATCGTTGGCGAGAGAAGGGGCATAGGATTAGGGGGAAAATAGTAAACTTGAATAGGTACATTTTCTCTATCATAGATAGGGGGGCGCGGTGCGATCCCTCCCCCCTTTTTCCCAATCGGAGTTTCCGTCTTTGGAACGCGGTAGAGTGGGGAGATGGGCTTGGACGAGGAGGGTCCACTTTTGGCGTTATTGTTTCGCGTGTGTACCATTTCGATCTCTTAACCCTTTCACTCTTCGCTTCCCCTTCGCCCTGACGCGGCGGGCGACCTTGGACGACGGAGTGGGCGGGAGACGGGGAGAAGGAACAGAGCGATGGGAGGAGGGGGAGATGTGATGCGGAGGCGACGGTCGCGCAGAGGGGCTGGGAGGGGTATCAAAGGGCACCCCGCGGGGAAATCTCTGCTTTTTGAAGGTGGCGGGTCAGCTCTCTTTCGTTCCTTATTCGGGGCCCCTTTGCCGCCCATGTAATTATTTTCTTGCTATTTACTTATAAGTATTCTTATTTAACCACCATTATGGCATATATACAGTTCGAATTTAGTTGCTCCTCCCTTATACAAATAAGAAATTGGAATTACTGGTCTCTTTAAGTACTGACGTTATTTAGAGTCGTGAGTCTGATTTTTAATTCACCATCCGAAGATAATTGTGGATAAAATGTCCTTGGCCAACCATTTTGTTTAAAATGAAAATATGAGTAACTGTACGTTTAGGCCGACTATTTACATGGGGTTTACGACGTGGTCGGGTATTCCATCAGCGCCGACGTTTCGATGGAAGACTTTTCCATCATCTTCAGGGTTATAGATAATAAATTATTCGACGGGGAAGCGTCAAATTCTTCCACTATATCCAGCTCCACTGCTCCCATAATTTGCCGTTCAGTGTTGCTGAAAATGGAACATTGCCTTCCTGCTTGTCAAATTAATCAGTCTGCTCGTAAAAGGGCGATGTCAAAATAAAGACTACTCTTTCGAAACCGACGAATGTCGGACATAAGTATCATTTGAATCAAACATATATGATTGTGGGCTATTAGTATAATGTGATTGCCTCCGTGACAATTCTGTGGAACAACGGGCGAAATTTTGGCACCAGTAAATGTGCTCTGTATGTAGTTGCATTTGAGTAAGCACGCTTGATTAATTTTCATGTATGTATCGATGTGACGTCAGATTGGAGTTCGGGAATCTCCAGTATCGAAAACAATGTCAGTTTGAACCACCTGTCCCCCACGATCTTCACTGAGAGGCTATGAAATCAGTTCGTTCCCGCCGGCCGAAAAGGCAAGCTGTCCTGAATTCCTTTCATTCGCACCTGTTATGCAGGATTACGTGGAGTGCGGTTTCTCCGCGTCTTTGAGAGCATATGGTCCAACATCGTGTTGAAGGCGTGCGGCGCGCGGTTCCCTTCCACAGCTAACGCATGTGAGATGATTTTCGCGTATGGAAAACTGTTTGACGATATCGTTTACTCTCATCTTCGACAAAGATTGTGATATAACGCATTATAACTTCACCTGAGACCTGGGTCTCTATGTTACCAGTCGTCTAGCATTTTTTCATGGATACCCCTTACGGAACGTTACAATTACTCTTTTAAGTTTCATATAGCGCATGACTTGTCTACCTGCAGCAGAATTTAATTTAGATGTTTTAAGTTTGTTTATTTGTACGCTTGCATTTGCTTTAGAATTTTTGTAAATTGGCTTTTATTCCTGAAAAACTATGGCCCTCCTCAGGCCTATGGTGTGATGGCCTTCGTCGTGCGTAATCGGCAAAATTACGTAAATGTGTTGTTGAAGTATTTGAAGCAGTCTTCAAACGAAAGAGATTGCTGGCAAGAAAAAGGCCGCACTCCGTTGGCGTTTAATCAGTCTTGTTTCCCACGCAAAAAGCCTTCTCTTCCTATGTCCATGGGTGTGGGACGCATAATTAAGGCGTATCCGTTGACCAGTGAATGCTGCATTCTTATTCCAAGGTTTTCTCTCTCAGTTGGAGTTCACTCTCTCCAAAGAACTCATACACAATAGTCTTGCGTTTGCTGTAATATTCTTGATTTCCTCGTTTTGGCTATCATTCCCGAATGAATAAGTTGTTTAGCCATGCCGAGTGCAGCGAGTATGGTGCTTTGATATTGAGAGTCTGTGATTATGAAGCCTAGTAAATCTCTTTGTTCTCGCCCATTGACTATTTTGACAAGGCGGGAGACATTATGAAATGTCTCCTGCCTTGTCAACCTGTGGATCCAACTCTGTATTGGTTGAATTGCGCTGTTGCTGCTCTTTGCTTTTATCGCGAGTGGAAAGTTGAAATAAGCGAGTTTGGTACGTTTTCATGGCCTAGACCTTTTGGCGTCATCATCAGAGTTCGATTAGGCTTTGTGTCTCAATTTTCCCCGTTCTGGAGAAATTAGAACTAACTAGCGGTTTCCTCTTCAAATAGTGTCCCCGCTGTAGTAGCCGAGCTCGCCTGCCGGTAATTATTCCCCGGCTATTATTACTACGCTATGAAAGGAAGATTAAGTAACCGATTAATAGACAGTACAAGGATGGAAACAGTTATTCAAGGCGAGTGGATTTGGAGGTCATTAACGAAGGTAGAATGCTGGGAAAGCGGCGAAGAGGGAGGAAAAGGTTCCTAATGTTAGGCGAGACGTAGGTGTATACTCAATCAGAGACTGATGAATATTGCTTTGATGAGGCGTTCAAATGACGGAAGCGAATCGTTTGCAGTAGTCTTCTATTTAAATATTTAATTTGACTATTTTCGATGTGACGTCGTCATCTTCAAGGCTTGAAGATGATATAGGGGCATCGAATGTTGTCAAATTAAATCTTGTTGCTGTGGAAAACGTGACTTACAAGACTTGGATTTGATGGAGTGACATCGTAGCTAGCCATATTTAATATTTTATTGTGGAAAACTACAAGTGTTTTGCTTCTGCTGTTTAGAAACGTTTCCACTTCAACTTACCTGAATCTGCATTTTAAGTCAGAGACGTTTAAAGATACACAATCGGAGTGGAATGTGTTCATGAAAACTCACCCTAACGGGTGGGTCGCCTCAAAAAGTGCGCGGCATTTGAGAAAGCAAGAAAGGCAATAGCTGGTTGTCTTCGTGGGCAATCGTTGAGTAATCTTTGATGTAGTCACGGCGCATGCGTACCCTTCGCCGTGAGCGTGCGTGTTGTGGGTGAGTGACTGCGGATCACGCTCGCATTCCGAGCGACGCGAAATTCTCACGCCCTACTCACTCGCACATATATTCTCTCTCTCTCTCTTTCTCTCTCTCTCTCTCTCTCTCTCTCTCTCCTCCCCCTCATCTCTCTTCTAGTCATTTAATCTTAAGTGTCTGCTCGCTTCCGTTCGAAGTGGACGAGTCTGGCAATAGAAAGATTTTCGTCGTCCTTCTCATTGTTGGCTGCATTCTAGAGGTATATTTTCACTTGCTACCGTGGAGAGATGTCGAGGATTTGCATTGAAATGTGGTAGATATCACGTAACCTGTTCACCCCTCACATCAAAACCCCATCCGCATATGCTATTTCAGCACCCTCAGTATAGGCTATTTGGGTCAATCGAAATCTGTGGGTGATTATCAAAATCAATTATTTCAGCGAGTCGGAGGGCATAGAACCCGAAGTTAATGATTACATTTCTTGTTCCGAACTTTTAAAATTTCTTATATATTGATCGCTTATTCAAAATTATAAACCCATGGCATTAAATGAATAAAATCTCGGAAGTAAGAGAAATGAGGTCTAATACTTAGGAGTTCAAAGCGTAAAATCTTTTAACTCCATATTCGATTTCATGTTTCGACTTTGCATTTGGTAATAACTCTCATATAATTACACTTGATTTTTGATTAAATTCTAACTAAAATATGTGTTTGTTTTAGGATGTGTGCTAATTGTTTCCTTATTTTAGCATTTGAGTGCCGGGTGTTGTAGTTGTCTCTTAGTGAAATATACTCAAGGAAAGTAATAAGAGTGATGTCAGCATTTCACTTCATCAGTCTGTGAATGCTGAGGTAATTGCGCGCTTGTTGTCTGTCGCTTATAGGCTAGGGCGACTCCCGGGAAAAATTTGGGAACACCCATCAAAACTCGAGCCAAGCTCAGTGATGCTTAAATTTTTTTGGTGGAGAGGGATTGGGTGTCTCCATTGTGGAGGGCCGCCGCCTACAAAAAATTGGAACACATATCATGTTGTCAAATTCACTCTTCTACTGTCCTGTTACGTAATTTCCCCGTGCACCGCGTGAAAGTATTGATGGTCTTCTAATTCAAGAGCCCCTTGTAGGATCGCAAACCATTCCACAGCAAAGTTGCGATATTGAGTAATCTTTGTGGATTTAAATATGGGCGTTTGTCCCTTTAACTAAAATCGCTACCATTCCGTGTATTCAATTGATCCTGGTAAATCGTTCTGATTTTACTTGTTGTATATATGCACGATTTTTTACTTCTTTGCAAAATTACTCTTTTGGTGCGAGCAAAGTTTAATTAACCTTTAGAGTGCCGGGGAGCGCTATCGCGCTCCTCCTGCAATGTCACTCTTAGATGCTGGTATTTCACTGATTGTTTACAGATGGCACCTAAATGCAGATTACAGATGCAGATGCAGGTTTTGTAAAAAAAATCGTCAAATAATATATTAAAAAGGTGAATCCACATATAATAAAGTTTTCCTTGAGTTTTTGAATATTTACCTTCTGTAAGTATATCCGCCGCGATGATTATGGGTTCGGGGGGAAATGAATCAGGGAGCAAGTCGGTAGCTTGTTTGACACAGACTTTATTCCACCTTCTGCATCTACACCGCACCTAGGTCCCCGCGAGACTCCTCGAGGCGCGCTACTCCCACACCCGCGCTCCCTCAGAGGGCATCACCACGGGACCACACCCCTTCCAACTCATTGGCCGCCAAGTGCTGACGCCATTCATCTTACCCATTTGCGACAATCTTAATATTCTTCTCTTCCTCGGTCCTTTATGGGAGATGAGATACTATAAAATAGTGCATGGCCTAATTTGCTCCTCTCTTCCTGTTTGGGCAATGGGAGGCGAGATAGTACACATTCTGAATGGCTCCTCTCTTCCTCTGTCCAGAAAGTACACCGCTCAGCATCGTCCCCATGCCCGGATGGTCTCTCGTCTCTCGTGCCTTCCTTATCATACTAACAATATACTTACACTTCACTTGTATTTGAGACATAATTTTTTTCCTAAACTACTGCAAAATCAGCAAAAATGCCTCGGCAATTTTAGCATAGTACCTAGAAAATCGGTTGGCACTCAAAGGGTTAATGACATTACTTTTTCTCGATTCTGTCACTAAAGGATAATCAAATGCCCTGTTTCCCAGGTCTTCGGGTACAGTCTTGAATTACGAACCTTTGACGATCCACGCGGTTTCCTCAGAGCTGCTCCTTTTTTTCGTGTTTAATGGTTTAAGCGTTGCGTGGCCGAGTTATTTCCATTGTGACTGTTATATTTAATTACCCGCCTACGGTACATGAATGGCAGAGAAACGCAGCCCTTTCGAGCGGACTGGTGGGAATCGGGGCGTAATTGGGGGGAAAGAACGAGCGAGCGTCGCCGTCTATTGGTGGTGTGCGTTGGATAGCGCATTATGAGTGTCGGAAAGAGACCCTTGTCTGCTCACGGGCCTATTCAAATGGAGCTAGAAACAGTGCCTGCGTTTCTCTAGCTCGTTTATAAACAGCAACGTTGGTGACATAGCTATTACCTACTGCAGAATAATAGTGTACAAATTTGATAAATCTTTGATTGATCATAGAAACTACGTGCAGTAGGATTAGGGGAGAAAAATGGTTTTATTACGTGAATTTGTATTTTATGAGTGGTGCCCTCTCCTGTAACCCTTGCATTGTTTTACGATATGTTTGCCTCGGAACTTTCAGGCTTAAATGTCGTCCAAGGTCATGTTTTCATGTCTTAATTTTTATGGTTCTGGAAAGGTGTAAAAGAAATTACTTTTTAATATCGCGGCTGCTGTTATTTAATTAACTTGCTTTATACAGCCTGTATCCTTAGTACTCCTTCCTAGATTTTTTAACGGAAATTGTGTTAGTTTCCAAGACATAACGAAGGAAGCACGCCGACTGCACATAAGCGTGGCTGACCTACCTTATGCAAGTTTCACTTGCAAAGTCAAGTTCATTTCTTCTCACTTTATTTCGTGACCTCCATCCGTGAGAAGTTGTATTTTATTTCTCGGTTCTCTATTGGTAAGTGTTCTCTACTTGATGGATCCGCTGTAAGTACGCAGTCAGTATTTTCTACTGCGTGTTTCAGGACTTATTTTTTCGAGGTTGAGGTTCGAAGGTGGGGCGTGAGAGAAGATCTCTCATTAGACTCGCTTTCCCCGTTCCACTTAATAGTTTCCAACGCCGATCGCGGTCCATTCTAAGTCGAACTTTGCTTGAGTCATTCATTGTCATTTGTTAATAATCCTCTGGTATCCTCTTTCGCAAGTCTCCAGGTCACTGGTCGTCGTGGAATCTCTTGCCGATGGAATCGTATTTGGAAGTTCCTGGGGAGTTGAAATCACAATTATTCTTCGTTATGGATCTGAATTTTCGATGTTTCAATCTCTTTTTGATGCACTAATAACCCTAAAGTATTCGGTTATATTTGTGTGAGATAGTTTCATTTCTAGTAATTTAAGATGTGAGATTTTAAAAATCCTTTTGGTGAAGCAGAAGCAACACCTGTCAATTATGCCTGGGAGATACACTTTACCATGCGTAGTTATTCGTCGACATAATGACGTGTGATTTTTTTCAATGCCGTCACACGAGGCTGGCTGCGATGCGCGCACCGCCACTGCGGTGACTTTTCCGAGTGAGTTTCCAGCCGCGTGACTCGACTGACCTAGCTGTCATCCAACCCCACGACTCTTATTTTAGAGCGTTGGAAATTTTTGGCGATGATGGGGTGTTCCAAACATCAAGATTCAACTCCTCCAGCGTTTTAGAAACGCGTGGCCTTCTGCCCAAAAGATTGGGCCCAACGTTATGGCTAGGATGGAAAAGGAAAGAGAACAGGCTAGGATGAAATCCTCTCCAGGCACGTATCCGTAATCTATCGACTCAGGTGAAGCGGGAACGTGTCCCCCCTGCGTAAATATCCCTGAGGAAGGTGGAAAATAATTGCTTGCCCTCTTACAGCGTCAATTTTGCGGAACGGAGCCTTGGATCACGAGGCAAATAGTGATGCCCGGTGAATGGAGAAATTTGCAAGTTGCAGTTTTCGTTTTTTATTTTATTATTTTTTATTGACATTTTTTGCTACGACTTCGTATGAAACCTTATGGAATCTCAGTTATTTTATGAATTATGCATATGTTACGTGATAAGTTGTTGATCAAGAAAGTTTCTTGAAACTTGGAAAAATTCTCTTCTCAATGGGACGCAGCCTTATCTATTTATTCCACTGTACCAAACACATTTTCCGAAATTTCGACGGCTCCGTAGAAGAATCGTAATCTTTCCGACTATTCGTCGTCTTGCGCTCGTCGAGGCACCCAAGAGCGCTTCAGGATTTCCCACGATTCACGTGCCGCGGGGACGACCTTTAAAGCGGGTGACGTGACGCTCGTATATATACGTAAACACCCAGTGAAGTAACCGATGCGCTTGACTGCAGCTCCGCCAACGGGAAGTCTGTGATTACCTATTTTCGTTTTCATCTCCCGCCTTTAAATTGTGCAGAGATAAGAGTGTTGGGGGGGCCCTCATGAGGGGGGAGGAGGGGGCCCCTCGTGGGTGGGAGTGGAGGCTCCAAGGGAAGGGTAAACAAGACCATATGTCGAGACTTTGTATCCAAGGTTTTTTCCACCTACTAGTGAGTTTTCTGAGAGCGCGGTTATTAGTTATCCCGACCGCCGCCTTCACGAGCTCGTCCTTGGCGTTGGGCTCACGTGGGCCGATGGTTCGGGCGTCATTCCTTTTTCTTTCGCTTCGAATCCGTGTGTGGGCAGCCCTCGCCACACACGAAAAGTGCTCTTCCATTGGATGCGTTCTTCTTCTCCTGACGTGCCCACGTGTGCGCTGACACACGCTTCATGCCCTTGTAAGGACTCGCGCTTCCAGCAGCAATCGCGTGGAAATTCCGGGCTGATGACCTTAGGCACGAGTTGGGCACTAATCCCATGAATATCTCAATTCGTAGAGCAAACTACGTACAGGTCATCGCGAACCCCTAGGTACACCTTATCCGCGACTATTGACATGCATCCACCCAGGTGCTCCTCAGTTAAGTATGCGTATTCCTTGTCGTTGGTCATCTGGCCTTTTTCACCCTTACCTGAGCACCTCTTCGCTGCGTGCAGCACTTTTAGAAGCGGTCATCTCGAGTTATCCTTGCCATTAAGTTTTTAAAACAGTGCACTTTGCAGTTAAAGTGACTTATTTAGTGATTGTTCACGGATTTTAGTATTCTTTGTGTTTTTGCCAATATTCTCGTTCTAGAGGGTAATGAGGTGTTATAGCAATTAGCTCCAGTGTCCTTCCTAAGGAGGGAGATGGAAACTTACAAACACTGTGCCTCCGTAAATGCTGGCTTCTTTATTGTCAAATAAAGGTAAAGTAAATAATTTTGCACTTCGATGAGCCTTTGTATATTTTGACAGGCTGCCATTTTTAGACGGGATCCATACGAAGCGGGGTTGATATCAGAGTTAAATCGCGTACAGCGAAGAGGAGCTAGGTTTGTGAAACGATGGTACGATAAGTTGGCTAGTGTGTCTGGACTGTTAGAAGAATTAGGATGGGAATCGCTATCACAGCGTAGATTAAACTATAGGCTTAACCTCCTAACTAAATTTCAGGAAAATAATTTCTCTGACGACGTAAAAAACATACTATTAACCCCCTCGTGCTACGGCAGATTAGATCGCGCCAATAAAATTAGAGCGCTAGATTGTAGAACCGATAGGTATAAAATGTCATTTTTTCGCGTACCATTCGGGACCATAACAGCTGTGATCGTCGTCATGAATAGTTCGAGTAGTGACAATAGGCTGACAGTAAATCTTTCTCTTTATATTCTCTACGTTCTTACTTATGCATGATGTAAATATTGATGTTCTTATTTATGCATGATATTTTGAATATGTAGTAGTAGTCTTTGTATCCCTTGCCTGTTGGAACGATGGACGATAGAATGTTTCTTGGTTATTAGATTTTTAATTGGCGCTTTGCATGTGTGGTACGCGGGTTTCAATGTAATTTCGGTGTTCTACCGTATCATTCATGCATGCCTGGTGTGGAAGCACTGCCTGCCACACACCCTTTGGGTGGCTTGCAAGGTATGACGTAGATGTAGATAGATGTAGACGCTTTGAATTTGGAGAATACACTCATCGCTCCCACATCTGAGGGCAGCAAAAAATGAGTCATCTCAGCTGTGAATAACTAATCCGTAACACATCCCTGTGAAATCCATCAGATTTTTCCTGTGAAAGTGTATTTTTGTATCTGTACGACCCTTGATGTTTGCTCTGCTTTAGGATATTAATTGCTGAGTAATGTTTCTATTTCGGATTTACACTAGCTTTTGAGTAGTATGAATTTGTCGTTTATTTGTTCTTAATTAAACTGAATTGTTGACCAACGTGAAGATTGCCGGTGCTACGCGGGTAATGAGCGTTTTTTTCGTTATTTTTTTCTTTTAATTTTAATTTTTCTCTTGTGGATTAATTGCTATCAGAAGGTAATTAGCCGTCGAGAAGTCTAACAATGGTAATTGCTGGAAGAGCTCGTATGCGCCGATAATTCTAAAAAGAGAAAGAAAAAAGTCTTCGAGAGAACGTGTGTGAAACGGAGGATGGCAGCGGGTAAAATATGCTTATCTTTTAGTATTTTCCGAAGTCAATGAGAAAAAATGACTAATGACACGAAAGTACGATGAATGAATAAATGCAGTGAATAGTGGGAAGAATGGATTGCGACGGTTTGTAAGTCACCTAGGGAATTTTCAGTACTCCCGTCGATGCATCCCGTCTGTCTATCACCGCCCTCATTCCATCGCCACTAAGCCTGTATTATTAGCGTGCATCCACCTAGGTGCTCCTCAGTTCAGTATGCGTATTCCTTGCCGTGGGTCATCTGACTCGCTGATGTCTATGAGGATGATTTACTTCTTTTGATCATCCCACTCCCCTCCCTTTCAGACCACTGCTTCGCGGACCCGCACCTTCAGTTTAAATCCCTCCTCCGGACTGTTTCTTATCAATCAGCCACGGTGCATTGACAAGACGAACGCTGCTGCCGGAATAGCGAGGCGGTCTCACTACTTTAACGCTTTGCTATTGGGAAACGAAGAATGCGGAACCGAAGATATGCTCCCGAGTCTCCCTCGCCACTCAGTTTTCCCCTCGCAGATGACTTGCACCTTCACTCATTTCGAATCGACCTCACCGCAATCGCGAAGCTTGTCAGCCGACAAGGGAATTAATTTATTTTCTGTGGATGAACGTGTTGGCGCAGACCATAAGAGTCAAATGTGTCTGCAAACCGTATCTCTGGAGTAAATGCTACTTCGCGTGAATTCTACCTTAAGGATTGTGTAGGCTTTTGTAGAAAGTGTTGATTTAGTCCAAAACATGGGCTTACTAAAATTGTGTACGAATCGTTAAGTCTAGCCCTGTTAGCAAGTCGAGGCTTCCTAAGAAAACTCGTTGAATCCGCGATCCCTGGTAACCTGGTCAGGTCAGACATAAGAATAACTAGCGCCGCAATTATACGGAAAGTTAACATGTGTATTGTCGAATACCAACTCATGCGTACAGTTGAACTCTCTCTCGCCGTTTAGCTCAATGATCATGGCGATTGTATTAGTTTCTTTATTTAATCAGCGTGAGTAGTTATTATTATGGATAAGCGTTATATTCGAATATTTTACCTATCGCTGCTTTTACCGGAGAGTTAAACTTTGATTGTACGGTTGTGGGACTACGATGGACGTATCGTCATGTCTAAGGATTAAAGAAGAGAGTATATGAAGTGTTTTTTATACGAAAAATGATCTACCTACTGTGGCCATCGCGTGCACTGAGGCAATTTTATGCAGCGATGCATTACTTCTATTGAAATTATTTCCATTTTGCATATAGGTAAATTATTTGAAATTTTTCGATTGATTTCCATACCGCTATAATTCCGATAATAGTATCTAAGTTTTCGGCGTTTTAACTGCTCAATTGATCCATTCAGTATTGCTGCATACGGATTTCAACGACTGTAATACTCATTATGCAATCATACTGTATGGTTACCACATTACGATTGCATAATTTATTATCTTCCTTAATCTTTGGCCTTGCAAATGTTTTTCTCATTTCCACGTACCGTGGCTATTTCCTTCTATCAAACCTAGGTGAGCGGAATTTGAGTACGGAGTACGCCTCTTTTTTTCGAGCTCTTAAAAAGCGCTGGAAAATTTTGCTCTATTTAGCTGTGAATTACTTTAGGCCTTGGGGTATCATCCACGTTTTTGGTGGTATTATGGGTCTGCATCGTAAAATTTGTATATACGCCGTACATATTTCACCTAATGATGATGTAAAAACATCGAAACCTAGGTCGCAGTAAAATATATTTCCGAGGATAATCGCAAATTTTTCATTTCTGCATCATGCATAAATTCCACTCAGTACTATCGCAGGAATCTTCAGATTTTATAATTACGATTGAATTCATTACACGTTGGATCGGTACTTCGGCTACAGTCCTACTCTCAATCCTTGGAGACTTCCCCCATCCTCTTCTCCTCAGTTACGAACTCATTCGGCTGGTAGGGAGTTTCCTGAATAGTCCTAGTGAGCCATCTCCTGCCCTCTGGAGAATGGCATTGGATTTGAATACCTTGATATTAAGTCAGTTTCCTTTCTCTACAGTCACCTTTTTTTGCCAGGGTACCCTGGAATCCAAAAAAGCTATTCTTGCTTGGGAATGGTGTTTCATAATATTCTAATTCAGGAGAGACTCAACATCGGCAATATCTTGAACGTTACATTACAACCTCGACAAATCTCGACTTGAAAATGGTGTTATTCGAATCTTTCGAAATTATGATCTGAAAATTACACTGTTTTCGAGGGTTAGGTATGCCTTATTGAATTGGGCACCAGATTTTTTTTGCATTATAATTTGAGGCAAGATCAAGTCCGCGTTCGCAAAAGATGTGTGGAGCCGAAAGCAAGTATCAGAATAGCCGGTGGGAAAGAACTTATCGTTAGTACTGCGAAGGGAGATTGTAGGCCGCCGAAGTTCCCTCTTCGTCTGCGGCGCGGGAGAGTTACCGGAGTAATGCTATCTCGACATTCCCACCTCTCTCAGAAATCGTGTTCATTCGTTTCATTGGAGCCCTACCCTCCCTCCCGATTCCGTCCTCAACCCCGTCCAGGGGTACGGCCAACCCCCCTCACTCCTTCCAAACCCTCCCTTCCGTCCGCCTTCCAACCCATCTCTCTCTCTCTCCCTCCCTCTCCCTCCCTTTCTCTCCCTCCCTCTCTCCACCCTCGGTCTCTTCTGCGTCACCTTCCAATTCAGTCCTTCCTTTCCTCCGAGAGACACGCCTCCCCCATCACCCTTTCCCCCACTGCCCCCTCAATCCCTCTACTCCAGCCCTCCCCCTCTCCCTCCTCCTCCTCTCTGCATCGCCTTCTTCCTTCTCCTCGCCAAACCTGTTCTACGCCATCGCGTTCCCGTCGACCCATCCTCGGTCCATCTGTCCGTTCCTCCGTCTACATCCCTCAGTGTGATACATTCCCACGTACCATCCCACGTGGGAAATGTGGAAATCATATGCGCACACGTCCCGTCGAGCTGCGGTGTGCTGAATAACCGCTCTGCCGCTCTTGAACTCCCACCTTCGCGTGATGTGCAGTGCGCGTATGAGTTCCCCCAACGACAAAGGGATCTCCATGGCTCACTCAGCCGATGAAGATGCTCAAAGTTTTCTACACAACTCCTCTACCTCAAGCCCCAATTACGTATGGTTTGTTTTTTAACATTCGGATGTTAAAGATGAACTTCAGATTCTTTCATGTTGATAAGTTACAGTTTGGAGATCAAATGAACGGAGACAATTGCCAATGAAGAAGTCTTACGAAGATTTGGAGAGAAACAATGTACGATAAAAACTCTTGAGAAGGAGGGATAATTTTTTGGGTTCATATTGATAATCAAACTCTTCTTGAAATCAGTATTGGAAGAAGAAAAAGACGGAAGGGTCAAAGTAAAGGCTATGCATGAATGAAACTGATGACAGGGCAGTGGAGAGCTACAGAAACCAATGTTCGGAATTAATCCTGCTGATGATGGTGGTGGGAGAAATTTACAATAATGGAAGGGATAATCCTGGTGTATTACGAATTCCCGGAGCAAGACAGCCACATGTTGTTACAACATTTTAATTGTGAAATGCTATCAGCGTCAATTTTTTTCCTAATTCATGCGTTGATCGAGAGCTAATAATTACCTAAGAGGAAAATAAAATCCTCTTTCATACATTCGGGCTTTCGCTTCATTCTTGGAATATCAGTAAAGAGAATGCTCCCAATTTGTTTATAGTAGTCTATTTATACGAGTGGTTGATTATCATTTTTATCAAATTGTGTTTATTTTTTGCTACTTCTACAAAAATACCCCATGTACATGACTTTCACGGCGAATTCATCATTGCACAAACAGTAGGCATCTGCAGCAGAAAGAGAGCTCCGTGATATAATACTTCCGAGTTGGGATAGGATTTACGTCTCTTCCTGAATTTTCGTTTTCGTTTACTCTTCCGCGATGGTAGACGTTTTGGCTGCAAGCCACGCCCGTTAAAGAGGACTCACTAGTGAGTCACTCACAGTTTTTCTGATTTTTGCTCTTGTTCACCGGGTTAATGGTCTTAGCTCCCCCCATATAGCCCGAAATTGGCCTGAGCGATCTTAAGTGTGGAATTATGACAATGTCCAGCGGTATCATTTATGGTATGTTCTAGCTCAGTCACCAAAATTTGACCATCTTTGTGCTCGACATGAATTCTCAGGGGTGGTCTGCCCTTGCTCCCCGGTTGTTGTTGAATCTGTCTGTAATTGGTAGACAGTAAGTGCGAAATCCTTTTTGCTATCTAGTCTCGTTCAGCTTAAGTGTTACTATTATGGTGTGTTGCTGTTGTCTGCGGTGAGTTCTGAGTTTCGGAAATGCGTAAATTGTGTGATGCTTGAGAAATATTCACCGTCTATGAAAACTGTGTTAGTTGTAAGCCTTTCAATGTTTCTCGGCGTCCTAATATTTTTTATTTTCTCCCGGAAACACGTCGCGGCGATTTAGAACTGCCCTACTCTTTCCACTATAAAGTGATGTAGTAAGAAACCTTGACTGCATTATTTCTCGGTAATCGATTTTGAGGATTAGGCGGATGCTATTGGAATATTAGGGGCTGGTGGCGAATTTATACACGAGGCATTGTATTGGTGAGAAAAGTGATAGTGAAATTTTTTTTCAATTCTGTCTCTATCCGGCATTTAAAAAAAAACGCCTAATGGTACATCACGAAATCGAAATATTTCATTTCATGAATACCTGTCGTGATTCCCCTTCGGTGGCGTTTCTCGATTTTCAGGTTTTGAAATCTGCGGCGAACATGGCGCCGAAATTCCGCTCCTACCCTCCCCTGCATCGTGTCCACCACCCGAGCGATCCCTAGAATGCCCCTAGGCGCGAACGTCGGGGTTTCACTTTCCCCAGATGGGAACTTCATTTTTGGGAATGAGGAGTGGGGTCGCACTCTCCAAAGCTCTCGCCCCTCTTCACGAATACCGACACCCTATTTCCCCACCTCCCGACACCCTCTTTCCCCACCTCCCGACACCCTCTTTCCCCTCCTCTTTCGCAATCGCCGCTCTTTCGGCACCGTTGATACATTCTTTATATTTTCTTTTATTTCTTCTTCCCCGGTCTCTCTCGGGATGTCATGTCATGGAGGACGAAAAGTTTGATGACGTGGTGAGGAATGCAACAACAGTGACGTTAATACACACCCATCATGCTGTTGAAGTGTGGTTGTATCAAGCGTGAGGATTATGGGAGGGGCGTAGTTGTTTTAATGAAATCTTGTCGTTCAGATTGTCGCGCCTCGGAAAGCCGAAACCTTCCCTCCCTTTTCCCAGACCAACTTGTTGCATTGACTTTGCCCATCGTTTTTCCGTTTCTCTCGCAGTTCATTAAGTTCATACCTCGCGCTGAATCTGTTCCTCTTTACTATTCTCTGTTTGAGCAATGGCATTTTTTTATCCATTGCCTTCCTTGCAAATTCCGACGATAGTCTATCTAGTGGACTCTGTCCAGTTTTTTTGTGCAATAGTTTTTTTGGACACCGGCCCTTGACATATATAGGAGAGCGGACATTCAATTCTCGAGAATAAGAGCTTCAAGCCCCTAAGTCCTTTCTTCCTATTTCAAGTGATCGTGTAATTATTTGAAGGATTTCGTTCTTATTTTCGGATATCAATTTTGAACATTTGATTAAGTTATCGCTTTCTGTAATGGCGCTTTCGACTGCCACTGAATATCGAATTATACTATTAGTTATTTCGAGACAGTATGTGCATAAGTAAAAGTAAAATCCAAAAATCGCGCGAAATCCAAAGGTCCGTGGTTCGATTCCCGGTCCAGTCGAATTTTTTCTGCTTGGAATCGGTCATCATTACATTTTCACACCACCATTGTGTTCGGCAATTTTATGTGTTCCTATCCACTTTCTTTCTACCTTTCTGTTTGAACCTTTATTTGTGTATTTGCCGCTGAGCGGTCTGAGTGAATGAACGAACGATTGTATGGCCTAAACGGCTCATTTCCTACTTGGGTTAGCGTACCCCGAAACGCCTGTTCTATATCTTTCACCACTGTCTGTGTGCTTGAGTTATTGTTTCATTTCACCTTCTGTGTGTGTCATTCTCTCTACCGGTGGGTGAAAAGCAGCCCTAGCGCCATCTGTTGGCCGCTCACGTGGGTCATGCCTTGGGGAGTTTTTGTTCATATGGCCGATTCCAGTGGTTTCTTAGTAGACTGGGTAGCTTGGTGGTCTGAGCATTGGACGCGAAATCCAAAGGTCCGTGGTTCGATTCCCGGTCCAGTCGAATTTTTTCTGCTTGGAATCGGCCATCTTTACATCTTCACACCACCGTTAATTTTATGTGTTCCTATCCACTTTCTTTATATGTGTATATAAATATATATATACATTATATATACATAAATATATACATGTATATATATACATATATGTACATATATTTATATATAAACTCTTACGCTTCATATAAAAAGAGATATGGAGAACGCACTTAAGGAACAGCGAAAAATCAAGAGGAAAATTCTCGGCCCAAAATTAACAGAAGAAGGGTATATGCTGCACTCCAGGAAAACTACGGAGAAGATGTCCAATCTAGCGGCGGATATCAGAAAAAGAAGACTGCAATTTTTCGGACATATCAATAGACTCCCACCGACAAGACTCATCAAAAAGGTCATCACATATTTACAAGGTGTCAAATCAACAATACCATGGTTGTCTCAAGTCAGAGGTGATCTAGAAAAAGCAAAAATAGACCATAAGGAAATTGAAAACAGAATCACCTACAGAAATAAGATACACCAGCGGAACGTAATGCCATACAACGAAGTCCCAAATAAACCAGGGACAAAAGGGACGGAAGAGAATCCACGGAGAAAGAATGAGGGAAGTGTGGAAGATAAAAAAGAAACTTAAAAATGAGTCATAATGCTTTGCGTGATCCAATTAAAAAAGGGTCCATACGCAACTAATAATATATATATATATATATATATATATATATATATATATATATATATATATATATATATGTATGAGAGAGGAGAGGGTGAGGGTGGGACGGTTGGTTTGGGGAGGAGGGTGTATCCCGCCTCCCGGCGCGTCCGAGCGAAGAGGAGGAAGTCACGGTGACCGCGTGACCATGTTGCCGCCTCCCCTCAGCGTGGTCTCATGGGAGGCCCCCCCCTGCCCCCATCCTCGCGGTGCCCTCTCCCTCTCCCCAGTAGCCAGTTGCCTTCTTCTTACCTCAGAGTGATCACAGATACCCCCCTCCACTTTCCCTTCTCCCGTCTCCGTCGCATTTCCACTCCTTCGCTCGTCTCCCTCGGTGTATCCTTAATTAGTATGTTTCTATCCGTAAACGCCCTTTGTAACTTTTGCTTCATTAATTATCTGCAATAAGTTTTCACTTATCTTAAATGGGAGAGACATTAACGGCACGGTTTAATTTCCACCTGTCTTCGTCATTTTGTACTCATTGTCTCGCACCCTGGCTGTCTTTCGAGCAGAGGTTCCCGATCTTTTTATGCTCCTCACCCCTAAAAAGTGTTAATACATTCTCGCAGCCATTAATCTCGCATCCCATTCTGTGACAAATATGTCTAAGAATGAAAATGAAAGTGATTAAAATAAATTTGTATGATCAATTTTTAATAATATGTAACCAAACAACGGAATATTACAGCAAATTAGAAGTTGAAAAAAACCCTGCTTAAATATACTTGCCCTTAATATTAGCAAAAAACTGAAATTTTATCGCGCACCCCTGGAATGCTATCAGTGCTCCTGGTTTGTAAATCCTGCTTTTGAGTTACTGATTGTTTTTTGTTTGCCGGACGTATCTGTTGGCCCGTATGTCCCTGGAATCCCGTTAGGGTGGGGTTTCTGGGCCTGTCATCAGGTTTTCCAGGGACCGGACCAACAGAACTTGACATACATCCATGCCCTAGGTGGCGAAAAACCCATCCAGGCGGGACTCGAACCCGCGACCCTCAGTTTAGCTGGCGAGGACCGCCGCCCCCGGGGCCGGTTGATCGTACACTTTTCCACGAGCCAACGTGTCACGGAAGGTTTCCCCATCCGCTTGCTTTGATGGCCCTCCTCTTTCTGGGGGATAATCGTAGGTGCTCTCCATCTTAGGGTCGCCTCGGGTGATGGAGGATCGTGGCTCCTCCCCTCTTTCGCCTCGAAGTGACGCCACCTCAAAGAGCCGGCTTAGACGCCGGGAGGCGGGAGGAAGGGTGTGGGGCGTCACGGGAAGTGATCCCCTAGGGGGTTGTGAGGGCGCTCCGGGAGGCGCACGCACGGGGCTCCGGTTCCACTCCCTCCCCTTGCACCTCCTCCCTCGTTTCTCATCCCATCGCATTCCCCTCCTTCTCTTACCTCCTCAGACACTGCCAAACACTGCAGTATTTCTTGCGTAGTCGTCCTTAGTTTCTGCTGAAGAACTCATACGCATATGGCATAATTCAATTAAGTGCTGAAATATTTTTCTCAAGTTAGAGGAATTGCTTCGTGAACTTGCGATTGCATTGATGGCAATTCTTTGTCATTAATTTGTTTTAGAATGCTTTCACAGTTAATAAAGTGAGTTAAGTTTGAAAGGAAGAGTTAGTTAGTTTCCAAATTCTCTTTAAGAATGTGGTTGGAGGCTGAGAGTTTCGTTGCTACGGGTCGCAGTGGAAGACAGTGTTTAAGCAGTGGTTCTCAACCTTCCTAATGCCGCGACCGTTAGATACAATTCCTCATATTGTGGTGAACCCCAGCCATAATATTATTTTCGCTACTACTTCATAAAACTATTGGAAATATGTGTTTTCCGATGGTCTTGGGCGTCCCGTTTGAAAGGGTCGTTCGACCCTCAAAGGGGTTGCGACCCACAGGTTGAGAACCGATGTTCTAAAGAAAGATAAACTCGAAGGTGCTGAGGTCGATTCCTCACAATTGGCCTGGCATATGCCAATCTCATCAAAAATATTTCGAATCTCGATGTTGATTAGATTACTGGAAATTTAGAGTTTATTTGGAAGTATTAAGATGTTCTTTTCCTTCTGTGGCCATAATAAAATTAAACTTAATTTTGTCTCCCGCAGGCTGTTGTCCTCTTTCATATTATTATATTGTTCTCTCACTCTCATATCTTAGTGCCACAATCCGCCTCAAGTATTATGATTTTCCACGTATCATTTCGTGTATGTACTATGTTTACTCTTTCCTGATGTTTTTTTACTTAAATAATTATATATAGTGTAGTATTATATTATTATTAGCTACTTTCGGCCCTGTTTGACCACGCGAAGTGCAAACTTTGAGGCGTTTTGTTGGTTATGCCTTTCTGTGCGCCCATCTCTTCCATTCTTTATGATTGGAAGAGAATGGCCTTTCTTCTTTCATCTGACCAGATGTTTCCTGCCCTCTGGCATTTTTATGGTTCGGCAACCATCCAATCGCTATTTTTTTGCGAAAATTTTTTCTATCCTGTTAAAAATAAAGCACCCGAATCTTTGTCCCTTTGACACTCCCTTGCTCCGATGCGCAGTGCCTATGTCTCCATCAACATTTCCCTGTGCAGGGCTTGCCACAATGGGGCGCTTTCCTCATGCCTTTGTTCCTGTGACTCTTACTTTGTGTCTCGCTGTCCGACTTTTGGTATGACGTCAAAAATGGAAGGCTGCTATTGAGAATTGTGCTCGTCCAACAGGGACCAGAGTAGGAAATTGACGGGTAATGATTGTTTTATTCATCCGCATTTGATAAGTGATGAATTAGGCCCGAATCGCGATCGAAGCGGAGTATTACACTTTTAACTGAGACTTTGAAAGTTACTAACTATTTAAGTCGCTGCATAAAGTTTCCTTGCGCCTCATGCTTCAATATCAATTCATTTTATTCCCGCTTTTGGAATGAGTGATCTCTAGTGTCCCCAGGAACTGTGAAGATATTTTGCTTCCAAATCCGAGGATGAGGTGTATAACTTATTCTGTGCCAACATTTGTTCCCACTGCGTCCTTCCTTCCACGAATCTTTTTGTTTATTGTCTCCTTCATCCCCCAGCATCCGTCAGTCCCTTATTTCCGTCCCACTCGGCGTTACGTTTGCTCAGTTTGGAGGAATTACTCGCTTTCTTGCTAAGGACGGCCTTGTGGACCTCCCCAACACCCCCGAACCTTCCTTATGTCATTTCTCATCACCACCCCCATCCCCTCTCCTCGCGCGTTCATTAGCCGTCAACCCGGCATGCGCGCTCTCGCCAGGGCCATTGCCTTCGGTGCGACTGTCATAAGGAGGTGCCTTCGGCCCTGGCGCCCGTTTGCGCTGCCGAGGGCGGGGGGAGGCGGGCAGAGGCTCCCCACCACCCCATCTCCGCACCCACTGAACCCAGTTCACGGGTGCTCTCTACCCGAGGGAGTGCGAATTTTACAACGAGGCAAGGCGTGCAGACTCCATCTGACAGCTCGCGATGTTCCACCGCGTTCCTTTCGACATGCGCCGGACGATATTGGAAAATGTCACCTCCGAAACACTCTGTGCGGTTGTCGTCACCTCGTGTCAGTCTGTGTCGTCAGTTTTCTATTTAATTTGTTGTCTTGCGGGAGTGAGACCGGAAAACGCGTGCATTTTAGAAGTCATTTTCGCCCGTGATGGACTGAAAGCGAAGCCCTAGTTTTCTTAGGCTCCTCTCTGCTTTCGCTGTTACCTTCTATTTTATGTATTTAGCGAGATATGCTGTTGCATGCCTATCGCCAAGGCATGTTTGGTGGTGACAAGCGGGAGTATATGCGGTTAATTATACGAGTGCGAGACGGACTAACTATTGCTAATTATTCAGAAACATCGACGCTGACGAGAGAAAAATAAGGTAGTGAAGCCGGAACAAGGTTCGAGACCTCCTGGTCACAGTTTCCGTGGGTAATGCTGAATGGATTGCTTTGCCGTTGATATTGGAAGTTCTCTTTTATAAATGATCGTTTGAACGGCCTTTAAAATGCATAAAGTTTATTGCTATCTCTAGCTTTAGCTTGCGATAGCCTCTTGCATACTTCCAGTCATTGATGTCTCTACGGAATGGATTTTCAAACACTAAAGGTGATCATATGGCAGTGACTCGGCGGTGCCGTGGAAGCGAATTAGGAATTAGCTATGATAACTAATCTCCACAAGAAGCCGTGCTTGTTATCGGGGGAAAGCACCATATGGTTGTTTGACCTCATTGCATTCATTTGGCCCGCACTCGGTGGCTCTGTCTGTGGAGGCATGTGTGTGCGAGGAGAAGAGGGTGTGCCTGAGTTTTATTGCCCTCGCCACATTTTTTCGGTGTTCATCGTGACGGTAGTTTCCATGTAGGTATCACAGCATTTCTTCATTTTCAGAGGCGCGGAAAAGATTAGGTTAGAGGATCGACGTGATTATTCGAACTTCATCACTATCAGCTAATTTGCGCGATGGCATAACGCAATGCCTGGATAGTCAGCTATTCTGACGTGGAAATGCTGTACGCGGGTGTGGTTCGGCCGTGGATGTCTTTTTTAAAATAAACGTGACTTGATGACTTGAGTGAGAACATTGTCGTCAGAAATCCTACGATTGTGTTCCTGATGACGATGGGCGAGTCGCTCGTCGAAACGTTGGAAGCTATGAAGAACCTGACCTGTGTGAAACTCGAGAGCTCTTCGTTCATTCTATCCGTCGGAAGAGCCTGCAGTCTTACGATTGTATTGATGAAAGCTGATGATTATCTTTCGTGTCCACCTTACCTATTTCGTTGCCTTTTTTGCTTATGACCTTAGACACCCCCAATCCTCGCCTTTTGTTTCCCTGATCACATTGGGATCGCATCGATTCGGAGCGGGGCGAGCGAAAATTGCGTGGGACTAGCCGTTGTCATTCAATCCCCCCTCCCTTTTTTTCTCTCCTGGACCCTTCGGCTCGTGCTTTGCCGCCGTGAAAGAGAGTGCTTCCTCATCTGGTGGGATGGATTATACAAATACGAATGGCATGTAGCGGGTAGACCAGGTCAAAGACGGATGATATTCTTATTCGCCTGCCGTCTCAATTTACTAATACTGCTCCGTCAAAGTGTTTGATAAGGAACGTATACGACATTTCGTATCGTTCGATACGAAAACCAGTTTCACCTACATCGGAAGTACCTTGACCTGGGACGGAAGACGTACGATGGACATTAAGCGAAGAATAGCTCCAACTAAGCAAGAATTCATGATTTGAAGGCGACTACTGTGCTCAAATGAGATTGGATTACGAGAGGGGGCAGTATGTGAAAACGTTTGTGTGGAGCGTTGCACTCTATGGATTAGAAGCATGAACCATTGGAAAAAAAATCACCAGAAGAGGCCTGAAGCTTTCTAAACCTAGTTTTGAAGGAGGATGCTGAAGATCAAATGGACGAAGGAAAAGAGAAATGAATTAGAATACAGGAAGAATATTGAAACTTCTACAGAAAAGAACCAGACGTGTTGGGCACGACCTGAGACTCAATGGCTTTATGAAGAATTGGATGGAAGGAAAAAATAGAGCGGAATGTCCCTAGAGGAAGACCTAGGGAGAACTACGTAGGACAAATAAAGAAGAAAGTACATTAGAACTACCAGAGAGCAAGGGAAATGGCATTGGTAAGGGAAGTACGGAGGGCTGCAGTCATCCAACCTTGGAATTGAGTGACCAATGATGACGGATACGAATTTAGTCAATCAGTATACTGTCAGTCGTGATTACCTACGCTAAAAATTATCCATATCATCAATTCAGAAGATTCGGGCGGTATTGCGTTAAATTTGTTCATAATGGATGGATGAAAAGGCATGCAATTTTCCACAAATAAAGATCAAATTTAATTTCGACTCTGGTTCCGATGCAGTGCATCATCATCTGGTGGGAAAATCATCCTTCCTTATCGCTGTCATTCCTCCACCCTTTCCCTCTCCTTGGCATGCAAGGAAGCTTTCCTTCTCACTTTCCTTCCTCATGATTGATGTAGGACATCGGAACCCGTGTCATCATTATGTTGGCCTTATTTGTGGAAGATAGCGTTACTTTCTATCCATCAATAAACCACATCGTTTGATTTTTTCAAAAGCATTGTGGTGACTGTGATTTTATACCCTTATTACTACCGATTAATTTGAATGGCATGTAATAATACCGATCTATTTACTGTGCTGATGAATTATTAAATTTTTTATTGACGCATATGAAGGAGCATCATGAAGGTCCACCTTCCAGTATTTTCACGGTCTCTGTGTCATTAACAAAGACGCACCTTAGAAAATCACCGTACTGAAACTACTCGGCATATTGAATAAATAGCAATAATATTACTGATATCATTAGCGTAAAAAATATTCTTTTATGGCATATAAGTCTAATGTGACTAGTTTGAGTGGGACACAATATGTGATGAGGAATAGTTAAGCAATTGGAAATACCCCGAATTAACTTGGCCAGCCGTGTTGTAAACGCGTTGAAAAAACACATTACCCTGCGCGTTGGGTGTAATTATAAGAGATGGGGGAAAAGAGGAAGTTTTGAACAACTGGAGAGATTATGAAGACTACGCGTACCAAGGTCGTACACTTGGCAGCAGAGCTTTGACTTGCTAGTTTTCATTCCTATATTTACACGGCGTAAATTTCGATTGCAGGACGATTTATTTAGGCGATTTAGGCCGTAGCATTGCGAAGGCAGTCTTTTTTTGTGCAATTGTTGTGTTCGTGCGCGTGTGCGCGCGATTGCTCGAGGATGAGACATTGCCGAGCGATGGGAGCGCGTTTCATCGTGGGAACTCGGCGCGTGGTTTGGCGCTGGAGCGGGGAAATATGTTTTTTCGCAATGTCCATGGCTGAATGCCAGCAGTTCGAGTGGTTGGAAATGCCGTTGTCGTCGATGCAAGTTGTTGCAGTCGTGCGCTTTAGTCGGTTGTAACTCGATGTGGACCATCTTTCCTGTGGCTGAAAAATAAGTCGGCCTAAATTCACTCCATGTTTATTTTTATATTCCAATTGACATTTAAATTTTTGAAGACCTTTCGTGACTTCGCTCCTCTGACACCGCGTAAATCGATGTCGATGCATAAGTGAACGAAGCCTTTTCTGATCAATTATTGAAAGCAAGTATGGAGCATAATGCGTATGACAGAATATTTAGAAGTATACATTTTCGTATTTCAGCATTTCGACCGAGTATTTGTTTTGTGCGTGTGTGCGTCCCTTTCATTTATAAATTGCTTAAATAGTATCTAGTTCATATGTATCAGTCCATTGCCAGTTCTGTTGCCCCATTTAAGTTTTAGTCGGTTTAAGACTGCAATAATTGGTCAGATTAAGGTGAATACCGGAAGGGATAATGCGGAAGAAAGTAATTTTATTTTACATTATCTTGAAAATAACCTTTAGGGGCTGCCATGTGAAGCATTTCAATAGGCAACAGCGGACAAGCTCACAATCTAGCCTGTGAAGGCGTAAATCCCACGTAGGCGGAATTTGAACCCACTACCCTGGGGCTAGCAGGCTCGGGCTTAACGCCGCCGCCACCGAAACAGGACAGATACTATACAGTCATTGTTGGAACCCTCCAGCCGTAATGCGGATCGTATTAGCAGATACCTCCTAATTATCGAAAGGCGTTGCCTCCAAGTAATCCCGTCGGAAGTCGCTTGGAATGTTTTCGAATGTCGGATCGGTTTATGAAAGTTATTTATTTTCTTAAATGCCTCATAGCCTTTATTCCCGTTGTATTTGAAGTAGTCCCGCGTTTTGTTCCCCCCCCCTTGCCTGCAGGAGCTTGTAGCGAATCAATCTCTACAACTGGTAAATCCGTTATTCCTGGGTTTGATTAATTTTGGTGACTTTGAGAATATTATATGCCAACAGCTTTGTTAATTTCAGTTTAAGAGTGGTTTATTCTTGAAATTGAGAATTCTAAGTATGCGAAGCCATTTTGATGAGAATTTTTAAAAATAGTAATCTATCTCTCCAGCAAATGTCGGGAGATAATACGTAACAAATGTAATCTTGGTGTGGTTGACATGAAATTGTACATTTGCTGGGACTAGCATCTCCTGAGTTGAAAGCCCCAGCTCCACTCTCACGTCGTTTGAGTACCCTCGAATGTACTCTTGTTCTCTATCTTTCTGTTGCCCCGTTTTGGTTTCCGGGAAAATGTATTAATATTCGGGGAACACATATTAGTGGGAACCCTTTAAATTGAGCGTCGCCTACCTCCATAGTATGTCTCCTCATGTATGTATGCTCACCAGTGCTGTCTCGGCTTTTCCTAAAAGAGACCCAGGTTGTCTATTTCCGTAAACAAAGGAAAGGCGTCTATTCACCCCACTGCTCTCCGCTGGTGTGTTGGATAAGTCCTGGACGTGACAGGAATGACAATCTCGACTGATAGCCCAAAATTCAGTTGAGATGTACTTAGCTGCCCTTATTCTGGGATAATGTGGTCAATATTTTACCTTAAACACGCTTCATGAATAATGCGGTATACAGGCATGATGTACATGCTGCGTTACTGTTGCTGCATTCTGAACATTGTTTCCAGTAGTGCCTGCGATTGATCAGTCGCCGTTTCCAGCCTCAAACGCAGTCAATTTTGAGCGAGAGGTTGGCATATTTTTTCTGTGCGTCGTGTGTAATCATTGTATTGTGTATGTTTACGCTACTCTATCCAAATTACTGAAGCGTGTGTGAATCTCGTTTGCAGAAATTACTGGCACTTCCTTTTAACTATAACTGGCAGTTCAGTGGTCATGGCAATTATAACGTACTGTTCTCATTCGTTTATTCTTGGCAGAAAACACTCATCTTGTCCTGTGAACATATTTTCAATGCTGGCAAGAATGTCTCGTATTTCATAGTGAAACGAGCATGCGTGCTAACTAGCTATCTCTTCACGGAACAGCATGAACAGAACATTGTTCCGTTAAGAAGGACGTTATTCCATCAAGTACCTAATATTTATTAGTTAATGGTAGTAGTCAGTGATTTTTCAAGTTAAAGATCTACATTCGAATCGACTTGACTCCCGTGATGCTAATTGTGGGTTAACATCCTAATCTTAGATTTTCTTCGATACTTTTGCCGGCGGGTGTACTTCAGATTCGCATGTGATAAGCTAAACATTTTAGCGTGCTGGAGTGATTAATGGGCAATTCCGAGGTGGCATAAAGATTTCTTTAATCCGTCCATTATAATATCCCGTTTGACGGGAATGCACCCAATGAGTTAGCAAAGGCAATACTGGCTGGGAATGCGAATCGCTTGACCGAAGAACCCAAGATGGAATGCACCCAAGGATGGAATGCCTTTGTTTACATCGTATGATCGTAAAAACATCGTTTAGTTTTCATTATATTCTTTGCCAAATCATTATATTCCATAGAATTATGGCATTTAAAATACTCTTTATTATGGTTTAAGTCATTAGGCGTGTTTTTTCCGCCGTAATAACTTTCCGTTGCTGTTTTGATGCACAATATGTAATGGTGGAACCGGCATTTTAACTCGTATCTGCTAATTCCCGTATACGTTTTAATAACTCTTATGTATTTACTTGCCAATTTTTACGTGTAATTTACATTGACTATTGTTTATTTCTTTTTTGTTTCTTAAATAGTTACAGCAAGTTAAGTCTTCCTACGTCATTGACTTCACAACATATTTGATTGCTGTATGAATCGCGTTCACTTCCGACATAGTAGAAATAAATGATGTATTTGCTTATTACACATTGTTTGACAATGGTTTGCTTTATTTGTGTAAACACATAGAAACTGGGTAATACTTACATACAATTAGTGTTCTGAAGAAAAAATAGTCAGCTGCGAGATAAGTGGTACATATTATTAAATTTGAGGATGTGTCGGAAACAAAGGCCACTTCTCACCACACCGAGATTAGATATTGTGCTTTCATCGTAGACGATATGTTGGTGAATCTGCACTTCCTAGTAACTTTTATATTTTGGTTTAACGTTCTAAATTGGACGGAGTATTCTCCGAAGTGAAAACTTACTTCAAAGAAGTCAAAACTTACTTCAAAGAGTATATCTACTGGGATATCCTCTAAAAGTGGAAATGAGGGTGCCTTCTATTATCATATGTTTGGTTTTCACTTGAGGGGGGATAAAAATAAATTTTAGAGGAAATAAGCTCTGGCAAACGGCACTTTGAATTTACTTGCATAATTTTCTTCTGATAGCTCATATATGAAGATAATAACTGCGTTTTTTAAATTCAAACTCAATCATTAGCATTTTATTGATAAAGCCTT
The DNA here is from genome assembly GCA_963169105.1 of Ceriagrion tenellum. Lineage (NCBI taxonomy): Eukaryota > Metazoa > Arthropoda > Insecta > Odonata > Coenagrionidae > Ceriagrion > Ceriagrion tenellum. Next base: position 32,621,919 of record OY720632.1, read on the forward strand.
AAAGGTGTAATTAATGTTAATGATGCGTTAATGAGTAATAAAGATTTTTTCTTTACCTTCATAATATACTCCTCAAGATGATCAGGAAGGTGGCGTGTTATCATGTTAAAGGGGTGGCACATTCCTTTAATGTAAGTTATAATATGAACAGCGGTTTTAAGTCTCGTGTTTTTTTAAAATAAAACGAGCGCATTTGTCGCACAGTTATAATAAGTTTGAGGGCATACAATTTGATTGAGTCATTCAGGTTATACCCAAGTTTTCTTGAGGGAAAATCGCGGTAAATCACGAACGCTCCATTACGCGGTTTACTTGTCCCACTAGAGTTCTTCCCTTTCCTCAGCATGTATTACTGTCTACTTCAAATTAAGGGAACCGATAAGTATCTGAATATGGTCGTATTAGCGTGGTAAAAAAATTTTCTAATTCCGAATAATTTTTAAAATGGCCCCTGAACGATGTTTCTGAAAACCTACTCCGTGCTGAAAACAACCAAATTCCTATCCGGAAGACAGGAAACGACGGTGAAACAAGTGGACCCAGAATGCTCAACGTCATGTCTCAATAGATAGATCCTTATTACCACGTGAATGGAATTATTAATGTATGTATAATTAACGCGCATGAACGGATTTACTAGTTCTTTGCATTAATTTTAAGACTTTGAACGTAGGTATACTCCGATCAAGGAACCTTAACGTGATTTCATGGTGACTCACGAATTTATAGGAGGTGTAGTGGAAATAGTTTTGAATTGTACTGTTGTATTTCTAAATATTTAATCATGTAGTAATGGACATTTAGCACCTTGTCAGCGAATTTATTGACGTCGAAAAACAATTGGAAAATCGCGTCGGCTGCTTCTCATCCATGATCGCGTCGCAACCACGTAACATCTGCCTCACTTTAGGCGTTAGTTGCCCAGTACCTTATCGGTTCATATGTTTGAATGTTCAACTTCGCTTTTACAGTGGACCGAGTATATTTGTTCCGTGGTGCTCAATTCGTATATTTTTCGGGGTTGTGCATGTTTTTTTGGACAGGACGAAGTATTGAATATGATAATCATCATAATTTTTGCTTAGCCTTTTTTAAACTATCTGGACAATGTTACAATATACCTTGTTTAAACTAAAAAAATTGTTAATCCAAAAATCTTCTCCTGAGGTAAACGACCCATCTTCGTGGATTCACTTAATATGTTCATACCCATACCTGTTGTGTTCATCTATTGGGTACGAGCTTTTGCCAATGGAAAAATAATGCCTAAGTAGTACAGACCCTACTGAAGTTATTGGACTCGATTACAGTGCCTCAGTGAGAGTCAATCTTTAGTATAAGTTTCAAGTCCTCTAAAAGAAATATCAAGGACACGTTCGTCTTCAGAAACCAAGGGTGTAATAAATGGATTTACCTGCCTCTTAGTTGTTCGGTAGATCGTGTTAAAGTCAATTCATCGGACAGTCGTGGAATCTTCTCAGGGCTATTCCTTGGGTTATCCCCTGACAAACTTACTTGTTTTCATTCGGACGAGACTTTCCAGATGCCTGGCGGCATTCCGGATGTGTGGATAAGCCGTACCTTCCGTGACGAAAATTTCGCTCTATGTCTTAGAAAACATGGTACTACTGTGTAGTAGTATCATGTTAGAAAAAAAAATGTGACTTTAATCCTCGTCTACTATCACGTGGTGTTTTTTTCAATTTACGCACGGTAATAATCGCCATCCCTTGAGTAGTTGGTATTTCAGGTGAACGACTTCGGTTCATGATGACTTGTATGAAAGTTTTCCGGGATTAAGGTCTCCTGACCAAACATGGTTCGGCGTCTTCGTGTGCCAGGTCGCTGCGAGGTCGCATTGGGCCTACCCACCCACGTCCCCCGCTCCACTCCTCTCATCCCTCCCTCTTCTCCCGCCCACTTCGTCCTCAACCCAGCCTTCCTTCGGGAAGTATAGGACTCCTTGGTCTTCCTCCCTTCCGGTTTCCGACCTTCCCCGCTCGTTCGGGACCTCCCTATCTCAAGATAACGATGGACCTCCGCTTGTGACTGTACTGCAACTTAAATATTTTTTATTTAGAGGATCATTATTATTGTTCACTGGCGGAAGATTACCCTGCTTATTTATTTTTTGACCCTTTTGTTTTTCCTTTTGTGGGCCACAGATGTGAAAAATGTACTGTAAGAGTTATTGCAAAGTCGTGGCAATAAAATCTCCCAGCCCTTGATTTGAAATTTGGTTATTTTAGAATGATTAACCTTAACAATTCTAAAAGTTTTTATGAATTTATTAACAGTGCTAGTAGTTCCTTAGTTTTGGGAGCTTCTATGGCTTAGTTCTTTTTGAAATCACAGCCTGCAATTTCCAGATAGGGGTAACAGCTCTTTGAAGGATTTGAAGGATCCCCTCCCTGAATGTGAGCTAAGTCGTATGATGATTTACTTAAATGATGAGGCATGATCCACTGTTTCCATCGTAGACTGGCTGTTGTTGTTCAGTTACTTATGTTAAGAAGCTTTAGGATAAAAAGGTTCAAATAATGTTTCCAAAGATGAGGAGTATCGAAAATACATGTATTTGAAATACATCTTTTCAATGCTTTTTTAATTTGTATCGATAATACTTATCATGAGAGTATTTTGTATAGAAAATACTATTGTCAAGTAGTTAGTATTTAGAAAATATGTACCTTGTCATAGAAAATGCAAGTTATGTTTCATGTGTGTCACAATAACCTTACTCTCTCTTCTCATTAAGTTCAAACAGCCAATGAAAAGGCTGGGATGAATATGATGAAGAAATACCCCCTTACTCCATTTCTGTAAATCCCATTCCCTCTTATACTCACTCCTAGAAAACATAGCTGATATAACTGTTTCTTGGTACTCTTTGGAAAACTAGTGTGGAGGTTTTGGCCAGTTGCAAAGGATAAAAGGCGAGATATGGCTTGTGACGTCATTCACCTACCTTCCAAGTAGTAGGCCCAACGGATATGGCCACTAACTGATACATAGTGGTTTTGGTGGTGGCAGAGGCCCTTTGTGCCAAGGTCACAAATTAGGAATATGTAATGTGATTTTATAATGAGAGACTCAACTGGAATTTATTGCACAAATGGTGTCTAGCATAGTAAATAATGCTTGTGATACCATGTCACTTCTTAGATATTGGTTACTTGTTGGACAACTAGAAATTAGTATTATTGCTTGATTTTTGTAAGTCTTCTAATTTTTTCTTACCTGTTATCAGTGGCATGCTCAGAAACTTTTTATTTTCAGCTGTTCTATTGTAGAGAATTATTGTATTTTATTAAGGATGCCTAACATCAACTAATTTGCCTAACATCAACTAATGCCAACATAAATCTCATTCACAATATTGATGTCAACTTCTAAATGGGAAGGAATGGACAAGATGAGTAGTATTGAGAATACATTTATTTGAAATACACATTTCAGATACTTAAGTACATGTATATTTTGGGCTGTCTGTTATAAGTATTATGAAGACCCTTGACTCAACAATAGCTCTCCTTGAATTCACTTTTTTTCTCCCTCAATGTATAATGTTGACATAACGTTTTCATTCTATCTTGGCAGTCAGGCAAAAGTGATAAACTGAGTGATTCATCTTCATAAGTGCTCCACTTTGACTAGATTACCATATCCTACAACCTAATTACATCAAAATAAATCCACGTAATTTTCATCTGATTCCAAGCAAAATTCCTTGTCATCCTTAGCTATATTTCTTAACTTTAGCCTTTGACTCTTGTTCTACATTTTGTAACTTATGTGTGAATATTTCACGAGTCATATTGTTTATGTCCCTCTATCTTTAACAAGTTGATACTTACCCATCGTGTCATTCCCTTTTGGGATTGGCTTAATCAAAGATTTTGTTGTTGCTGTTAGCCCTAGAAAGCCCTTGCCCTACTCTCTTCTTTAAAATTAATCCAAAAAATGCTGAATACATATATGAAGAAAATAATTAGTGTTTTTATTCACTTTCAGTTTCTACAAAATCTTGGGAAAGTAGACCGGACAGCAGATGACATATTTGATGAGCACCTTCAGAACTTCACACGGCAACAGAATGCAGCCAATAGGCTTCAAAAGGAATTTAATAATTATATTCGGTGTATACGAGGTACAGTATTCAAGCACGTCTCGTTTGTTCTTGTTGCTTGTCTTTTTTTCATGCCTGGAGCCATAAATCAAATCATAAAACTGAGTATTTGCAAGATTTTATGGTTTCTTTAAAGTCACTGCGGACTGTACCATGCTTTAACCCCTTAGTAGGTGCGTGGGCCACATAGGTGGCCCACAGTGTTTCATTTGTATGCCGTTTCGCATAGGATGGCATAATATACTTTTAAGTTTCAGTAGCTTCACATTATTATGTTCTCAAAAGTCTCACATGGTCGTTTGTGACAAATTGCTGCAGGGTTAGTAATAATAGTAATAAATAATTTTGTCCAAAAGACACTGTACAAAAATACAAGTATTAAGTAAGTGTATAGGACACGTCAAAAGAAATAATAATAAATGAGATAAAAAGAGATAAGGAGTACAGTTTAAGTTCCATGCCACATGAGATATTAATTAACACTGTAAAAACACCTCTCAACCAGGAAATAAAATACCCTTTTCTTAAACATGCTCAGTTTGTCCTCTAGTTTTATATCAGCTGGTAAGTTATTATAAAGTTTTGTACACATACTTCGAGGACTCTTAGAAGTTTAATGGAGCAAGAAGACATCACATGCATATCATATTTTAGCCTAGTATCATACGAATGGATTTGATTATTCTTCACAAAATCTGTGATATTTTTTTAACATAGATTACAGAATGATATACATAAACACATGGCAATAGCTCTAAACTCTTGAACAGTGGTCGGCAATGAGCTCTATAATGCACTTTACAGATAGTTCTTACAAACTTTTTTTGGATGACAAATACACTGTTTATAAAGGATGTAGATCCCAATAAGACTATTCCATAGAATAAACATGGGTAAAATAATCCATAGTGTAGGGTTTTCGTAATATCTAAGCTGACAGTGTGTTTCAAAATAGATAGCAAATAATATACAGAATTCAGTTTTTTGCATAGCTTTGTGGTATGCATATCCCACTTCAACACAAAATCAACATGCACCCCAAGGAATTTAACATTGTTCCCAACATTGAGATCGGCAAAGGTACAGGCAAGTCATTACTACCCTGTTCATTATTTATGGGTTGGAAATTTGTGATTTTTGGTTATTCAAAATTAAATAATTGCTATCGCACCAGCTTGTCATTTGTTGTTTTACCAATTTACCTAGTACCTAGTATTAAATAGCGTGTGAAAGGAAGCTAGCATGACTGGACGTGGCCCACGCGACTTTGTAACTTTTTTCTGCCGGCATTATTATATAATGTCATATTTTATTTATACATTATTATATCATAATCAGTTATATTAAAATTGTTGGATAGTTTTTTATAAATTTTGTCACAGTGGATGTTCAATGGTCAAAATATTTCACAACTTTTCAATGACGTTGGGTTTTGTTCCACTAATGACCGTAAATATGTTCTGTAGTGAAAGAACCTAAATAAACAATAGTTATTAGTCTAAATTTATTCTTTGTAAAAATATTTCACAAAAAAATTTAAAATTTTAGACAATACAAAAAAATTGAATTTGGGCCACCCTGGCGTGGCCCGTGTGCCCAATTATGTGACAAAATTTTACATGTCCACTGAAGGGTTAAAGGAGGAGTGTATGTAGTAATTTTTCAGGGGATATAGATCATGACTAGTATATTGAATTGATATTGCAGAGGAATCAAAATTTTTTAAAAGTATTGTGAAACATGGGTGTTGCCAAATTCATCCTAAAAATATGGCAAAATCTATTAATGTAAATGGGATTCAAGTTTTTCAGTTGCTCATGTATGTGAGTTTAATTCCTACAATATCAGCCAAAAAGCAATGTTTTGGTCACCAATGGCATGAAGGCAAAAAAACCAATGGAAGTGCGGGATTGATCACCTTGATTACTCCCTCCTCTTCCCATTCCCATATCCTTTTATCTATGACCCTGCCGTACAGGGATATTTGGTAATACTGATGAAAGCTTTCATGGTAGATAAAGTCCCCAAGTTGGTGGGCAAAGTCATAATATATCTTCTTCAGCCTATAACTGGATAAATAAACATCTTATTAAGTGTAAAAAGAGAAGGTTGGGAGGAGAATATCTAGGAATCATCTTCTACAAATGCCTCATGGGATGCATTCTCATCATGACTGTTCTTTACAGTTATGTCCTATAAAAGGTTTAATGGAAGTATTGGAACCCATCATTTTAGGTTTTTTTATTGAGAAGTTTAGTCTGTTTGAAATTGAAGATGTATCTTAGATATGGCATAAAAGTTAGTGGATGTATATTGTTGTGAGCGTGTCACATAAGTGGTGGCTCAGAGTGTTGTGTATGATTGTAGATAAAATAATAATAATTTTTATTCTGATTTAATTATTTTGTCTCATCTCATTACAGCCTGTCATGCAGCTAGCAAATCATTGTTTGACTCCCTAAATGAGATTTATGAAAGCAACTGGTCTGGACATGAACTTCTGTATGTGCAAGCTCAAAATGTAGAAATGCTCTGGCACGACTTCGGCCATAAGCTGGCAGACCAAGTACTCGTCCCACTCAACTCCTACCAAAGCCAGTTTCCTGAAATGAGGGTTAGTAAAAAAAGATTTTGACTTTCATTTTCATAGATAATGTGGGGACTCATAATATTGGTAATACTGCTTGCGATGGGCTACAAACATTAGGATCTCCATTGTTTTGAGTATTTCTTTGCTCTTTCTTTTCATGGTGTGTTTTCTATTCTGACTAAAATATTGGATTTTTCTTGTTTTTACCATCATAATAGAAAGCATCTCTAATTGAGGTTCACAACTTAAATGAATATTTTTGCTTTTCCCATGATTCATTGATGGTTCCAGATTATTTATTCTCAGATACATGTGACATTTATGCATGTTACCTAGCTGATCACCATTATCAGGGAGATTGAAAAGAAGTTCATTTTAGGGACCATAAATCATGATTACTTGCTCAGAGCATTTTATTGTGATATTTTGAGATGGCATCAGGGAAATATATTCAGTGTGACTCATTTTTGTATATTTTTATTTTGAAAAAAAAATATTTTTTTACACCTTAGCCTTAAAATACATTTTTTCTTACTATATATTTCTTTTGACCATTTTCTTGCTGTTTTTTGACAGTTAAGTATTGTATTGAGATTAGCTATAAACATAGCTCCTTTGCTACTCACTCAGCAATGGCAATATGCACTTAGTTTCAAAGAATGCTAGCTCATAGATTAACTATTTCCTGCTCAAGTTACTTTTTAAGGATGAATATGCTGATATGTTTTCATTCTGTAAAAAACAAACCTTGTTGTGAGCAAAACAAATGTTCTTATGATTCCTCCATTTCCTTGAAGTTTCTTGTTCTTTGTGGTGTAGTGAGCTTTATCTAAGCACTGTCTTATTTTATTTTTATTCCTTGACCATGCTTCACAACCCATCTTAATATGAAACTGCAGAAGAAAATCGAGAAGCGAGGTCGCAAATTGGTTGACTTTGACAGTCAGAGACACAACTTCCAGTCACTGCAGAGCAACCCAAAGAAGAGAGATGATATTAAGGTAGCCAAATCAAAAGAGATGTTGGAGGAAGCCAAGAGGACGTACGAGGTGCTCAACAGTGAACTGCATGATGAGCTGCCGGCCCTTTATGACTCCAGAGTGCTCTTCCTTGTCACAAATCTTCAGACTCTTTTCTCTGCTGAACAGGTCTTCCATGCTGAAACATCAAAGGTTTGTATTGTCATGTTGGGTTATCAGAAGATTCTTTGAAGGTTGAGAAACTTAAGTCATTGGATAAATGCCAAGGGCTGATACTAAGGGCTGAAGTGAAGCCAAAATGAATGTAGTCGTGCCATCAGCTTTGAATTGGTTATCCTCTCTCTAGACTTAAGGTTTTGAGGCAACAAAAGTTATAAGGGCATAACCAATTTTGTTACCATAAGAAATCATTGCTCAGGTGGTCTTCTTAAAACTGTGTTTATTTTACTGGTATAAAAATATTTGTCTTGCAAAGTAATTTTTATGGTACCTCATCTCTTCATACTTCTAATGTGCCAAAACCTATTGCTAATACAGTGAACAATTGTTTCACACAAAGCCCGTCTTGAAATTGTGTTCTTATGATGAATTACATTTTAAGTGTTCATTAATCTGAAAGCAAGGTTTTGATCATAATGATGATGACTGATCAATATCACAGGGCAGTTCTTGAAGTCAGCCATGGAAAAGGCTGTGATCAACTGAATTTGGTTCAGAAGAGGGTTTAAATAAACATTGATGAGGTGATATTTTTGTTGACTGACTGAATATGAACAGGATGTTAATTGAACTTTGTTTCAGTAGCTCACTGGTCTTAATTATTGCAGAGTAACTAATATAACAATGCATGCCCTAATATTAATTTACTGTCCAATAAAAAAGAAAATATCAAAGTATGCATAGCTTTTGACCGTAAAATACTGCTGTAGATTCCTGATGACATGTTAAAATCTTGAATAAAATTATTATTGAATAGTTGTTTGGCTAGAAGGACTTCATCTGCTACAAAAAATCACCTCTGGCCTTTGGCTGCCTTAGCACTCTATGCACTACTATTTATAACCTCATATTCAATGACTGATCAAGTAATTAGAAATCAGAAAGTTAATGTTGGTTGCAGTTTTCAAGTTTCTCCTTGGGAAATTAAGCCTAAATTAATGACTTAAGGGTTTGTTGTGCTTTTCATGTATGACTATGCTAGTATTCTGCACTTCTTTTTTTTTATCATTTAAAAGGTTTACTCTGAGTTAGAGGCAATTGTAGACAAGTTGGCTACCGACTGCCAGAGAGGTGCATATACTGTCAAGAAGAGTTCACCTACATCACCCAAGAAATCCCCAACCTCTCCGAATTCCACGTGAGTAATTTTTTTATTTTTCTTCCAATGTATACTGGAATATTAAATAACTCCTTATGTTGTGTTGGAGCGCATTTTCCTATCTTTATGAATTTCTTGTTTTCATTATTTTGGTGGTATTATTCTAGTGAGTTTGATAGTTGTATTGATGAAGCTTGGTTGGTTACACCATTCCAACTCACCAAGGAAACTGTGGTCTTGGGTTTGAATTTCACCTTTAGTTTGGTTGTCATGGATTACAGCCATAGTTGTAATATTATGACAAAACCTTTGCCAATAGAACATTACCTAAAATTCAGGGCGGCCATGGTCAACTGGGCATCATCTTTGACTATTACAATGGATATGTGACAACTCTCATAATGGACAGGCTTCTTTAAGTTAAGCTAGTTACACCATGTGAGGTAAAGAGCTGGGGATTTGTTTTTGCCTTTTGATTTGCCTGCTTCCATTAGGTTAATAGTTGGTGATCATGAGTTTCATGGTTAATGTTATTTTGATGCTCTCAGTTTGTACAGCAAGATGTGTAACCATTGTTTCTTTGCAGCATGTTTACATCATGTTTTTTTTGTTACCAAAAATTAACATTGATTTTTAAAATGATAACTCTTTCATCATCATGAAATTTCTGCAGTTCATGTAGCTTTTTCTACACATTTCACGATTCCAATACTTGCTCATATTTGACTCTTGACCTTCTTGTATAATGTCCAGGTACCCCTCACTTCATTGCTCTCCTTCTGTTATCTTCTTGTAACTACATCTGTCTTTTTGTTAGTAATGAAGACAACTCTCTTTCTTCAAATGTTTGTCAGTGCATATATCACTAGTCATTTCATTGAATACTGCTGCTACATATGGTATCCCTTGGCTGAGAAATGGTATTTTGTCAAATGGATTTATTGAAACTACTTTTTCTGCAATGAGTTACCACAAAGTTACTAGAGAGGGTATTTTGTCACATGATATATTAAATCATCTTATTTGTAGGTGTTTAAACAATTGCCATATTCAAATATAAATTCATAGCAGGGTGGCGATCGTCAGGGAAAATCTGGAATTGTCTGGGAATTTTGAATTTCTAGAAAGTCTGGGAATTCTTGTAACAGTCGGGGAGAAACTGGGATAGGAAATCCTCATTATATTTCTACCATTACGTTTATTGGCCAGTCTCTCCGGCCCCTTATTCCACCAACCATAACTACTGTCCGTTGCTGATGTGCATGGAATAAGCCCCATCAATTCATGGAACATCCAGTTGTGAATCTCAGTTATTTAGTTGTGAAAAAGGTGTACAGTGTATCCCTTTGGTATATCCTTCTTGCGATATTTGCCTGGTAGTGTGAAAATTCATGATCATAATGTATTATGCTCATCACAAGGAACCCGAGGCTATGTTGTTCGGAAAATTGTACCTTGTGTTTTATTTTAACTTGCCAGACTCAGCTCGTGCACACTAGCTTGTTGTAAATACATGCTTGCAGCTCTAAAAATACGAGACAATGATTATTAAAGTGGTGATACAAATTTGATCTCACATGTAAACTAAATCTTACGCAAGATCATCTTCAATTCCCATATCCCCCTTCATTAGACAGTAAGAAGAGCCATCCTCCCCTCCCAACCTTTTACAATCGATGTAATTATTGAATGACCCCTTTAGCTCCCCCTCAAAGCAATTTAGTCAGGTCTCAAACCACCTCAAATATGTTATTCCTGATAATGATGCTGCCGTTGCTAATTGCCTCCTGTCTTACCTAATTGCCTCGCAGTGGCATGCTTATGTTTTGTTTGTTCTTCCAAATATTTTTACATTCTTTGGTTCCCTCTTGCAATCAAGTTGTTAGCCTCTTATAACCACGTTAATCAAATTGTTATTCGTTTCTAATGGTCCCTTGTGCCACCTGATTTTGATCCAGTACAACTACTTGGCTTTGGTTTGTATTTTTAGCACACCTTAATGATACCTGTGCTGGAGTCCGCCAGTAAATTTGTCATTGATATTCCATTCAATACCTTTTCAGTAATCCTCAACTTCCCAGAACTACCACGATGCGCTACCTCTTTCTTGAAGAAATAGACATAGATAATTTGGAATTTTACTGAAGGAAACATGCACGGCCACAGAAACACAATACATGGCTGTGGAAGCAATATAAGCTCGCTCGCTCAGGCCACCCCAATGCTCACAATGGTTCAGGGGACTCACCGTAATGCAACACTGTTATATGCATAATTTAACCCTTTTGCTGCTGTGAACATAGCAGCTACGTTCGCCCGGCTGACTGCTGTGAACGTAGTTCCTATGTTCTGTTGGCAAGTGGTCATTCCTAACCACACCTCCAAACTTTCTCTTTTTCTGCGAATGCCATTTGCAGAGGTCATTGTTATACATTTACACTGTTTCATAAAAATTGGTCAAGACGTTATCTGGATGAGAGGTCCCAAACGAGAGACATACCTTCTGTGCCGATGTAGGTGACCGTTCACTCTTTCGCCACACAGGGGCTGGAACGTCTCTGTAGTTTGACCGCAGTGAAAGGGTTAATTGCCTGCCGTAGAAAAACCTTGTGTGTAGGGAAATGTTGTAATTTTGTAGACAATAACTCGGCCAATGCGACTGTGATGGCATGGCGAGGCAGTGGTAGATGGGGGAGGGGGTGGACAGATAGAAGATGGGGGAGCAGTGCTACTTTAGGGACAGATCGTTGGAGAATCTGCGCTCTACTATTAGTGCTCTTCAGAAGTATATTTTATTATGTGTTTAAAGTGTACAGTTTATTGAAGAAGCCTCATCAAATATTTCTAGATGAGTAGCATTATAAAATTATTTACTATAAAAGCTGGTTTTGATAGTTGTTGTAACATTTGTAACTTATTATGTATTATTTGTAACTTAAGATAAGTATTTTATTGCCCAACACTAATTGAGGGTAAAAATATGTATTAAGAGTGTGTATAATTTGGATGAGAGTTTAACTTATGAAGGGTAATATATTTTTTCATAAGGGTGTACTTGTAGCTTTTTAAGTAATGATTTCAGCTTTTAGCATATTCTGAGTTTTGACGAAAATTTAATTCAGCAGAAATAAAATATTACATTAGTAGATGACCTTTTGGCGATCGGTCAGGGAAATTGATAAATCCATCAAGGAAAAGTCAGGGAAATGTCAGGGAATTTAAAAATTGTATATCAGTAGAATGGGTGGTCTGGCATCATCGGGGGCCCTCGGCTGGAAATGAATTTGGGGCCCCATATTTTATTGGTGAATGGCAAGGCCGTAACTAGAAAAATGTTTGGGTGGGTACATTGGGGGGGGGGGGCGGGGGGTGGTTGTTTCACGAAAGGAAGCACTGTTATCTATGCTATTTGGACACCAGAAGAACTCGCAAACAAAATATGTTTTTCTTTATTGTGAAATAAAAATGATATATGATGTACGGATAGGTATTTATAAACATTTAATGTGGGTCTGTAAGAGGCAGCGCGACAAACTGGTTTCCAAATACCGGCTCGTCTACTGTTCCCTCGATAAATGAATTGGACTATTCATAATTACACAATATGGAGACTATTTTTCTAATTGGTATCAAAAATCAATCAAGCAGGCGTAAATAGCACTGTGTTGAGAGGGTGGAGACATTTTAAATAGCAAAACAATCTCGCAAGTTGTGGCACATGCGACACGCCCTCTCTCTTGCTACCACTGCTTTTCCGAATTAGAGTGTGCCAATCAACTGTGTCCACGATTATATTAAACATCCACGAAAATTATTATTTTATTATGCGTCCACACCACATTACTGGAACATCAGAATATTTTTTTTGTAATGCAGGCCCAATAGCCTACTTGTGATTTCGGGCCTAGCGTAAAGTAGGAATTTTTATCAAATCTTGAACGTTATGTTCATTATGAAAACCTAATTATTCATATATATCAGGTAAAAAGAGCACTAAGGAATAGTTCTCAACTAGGTGTAATAATTTAATTGATTATATGAACTGTACTGACAGTACATTTTGTCATTGATTACAGTAAAAAAACAGACATTAGGATAAATTATTCAAGAAATAATAAACAAATGATCCACGCAATTACATAGCTAATTGGTAGATTAGTATAATATCTTATCCGCATACAGTCACGATTGTCCCGTGTGCAAATGCGGAATGCTGAATTGCACTTAATTATGGTGAAATAAATAAAGTTATGAATTGGAATGGATTTTTTCCACGCATTTCGAAAGTAATATTGAAAATACAGAATATGCATTATTTAAGACACATAAATATAGGAAATAACGGAAATGATACAATTTTATTTGTAAGTCATCAGATTAAATGATCATGAAGAAAGTGAGCCGAGATGCTCCCATGGCCACCAAGCAATATATGGGATTCCAGCGCCTCAATCATGTTGTCTTAAATAAAAGTAGTTACATTTTCACTACTGACTACGCATTTGTGTAACTGCATTTCCTTATAAATTGATTTCATCCCTTTGGGGAACATTCTTTTATTACCACTGCTTCCATATAATGCCACTGAAAAAACAATTTTCAAACATTTAAAAAGTAAAAATTGTTTTTACCTGAAAGCTGACAAAGGGAATCAATGCATCATTCTTGACAAAGAAGATTACTTTCAAAAAGTCAATTTCTTACTGTCTAACAGGCCTTATAATGAAGTTAAAAAGAACCCAATTAATAAACTGACTTTACAGTTCAAATCCGTCCTTAAAGATTGCACTGTCCTCAATGACAATAAATTGAAGTTTAAACTTTGTGTAGCCAATCCTACTCTGCCAAGAATGTATTGCCTTCCTAAAGTCCATAAAATCAACTGCCCAATGAGACCCATTGTTTCTGGAATTGATTCTCCCACATTCCTTCTATCCAAATGGTTAGTTTCCCAGTGTACAAGCCTCGATTTTAAAAGCCCCTATTCCATTAAAAATAATATTTTTTTCATTTAAAAGACTGAAAATTACAATTTCCTCAAGGGTGAAATAATGGTCTCATTTGATGTAACAAATCTGTTTTTTTAGTGTACCCGTTGACATTGCTATCCAAGCATCAGAGGATTGGTTGAAGTCACTTTCTTTGGACTCAAAAACAATCGGGGAGTACATTAGACTCACCAATTTGGTCATGAAGCAAAATTATTTTTCTTTCCAAGGTAAATTCTTCAAACAAGATTTTGGAACCGCCATGGCCAACTCGCTTTCACCCTTTCTAGCCAATGTCTTTATGACTCACTTTGAGAACCTTTTCAAAGAAAAATTCACTTACTTCCCCTCTGTGTACTTAGGCTACGTGGACGACATTTTTGCTGTTTTTGGTACGACTAAATGTAGCCTAGATTATTTTGTCAGTAATCTCAACAGCCTGTTTCCATCCATCAAATTTACTGTGGAAATAGAAAAAGAAAACCGTCTTCCTTTCCTTGATCTCACCCTTACTATATCTGGAGACAAAATAACTTTTGACATTTATCAGAAACAAACACACACCACTAACTACATCCACAATCTTTCTTTTGACCATCCCAACCATAAACTGGCCGTCTACCGCTCTCTTGTCCATAGACTTTATATTGTCCCTCTAGAAAGATCGGCATTTAATAAAGAATTGAATTTTATAAAATAAATAGCTAAACGAAACAGTTTTTGAGAGTCAATAGTTGATAACAGTCAAGAAGTACAAATTCAAACATCTGATTTCTAACTCCACCACATACAAGAAAGATGAAGCTGAGAAGTACGTGAAATTGCCTTATTATTCCCGTTTAACGAAAGGGATCGATAAAATATTCAATTCAGTTAAAACTGAAATTTCCAATTCTAACCAATACAAACTTAGAAACCTCTTGGGAAAAGCTGAAGATAAAATTCCGGCAGTGGAAAAATCAGGCATTTATCAAATCGACTGTAACACTTGCCATTTAGCTTACATTGGACAGACATGACATACGTTAATAACCAGATTCAAAGAACTTCAATTGAGCAAAGGATTCAAAGAACTAAGAACACTATTCTCACTACAGAAATAACAATCCCGAAAAGTCTGGCATAGTTAATAACCAGGCATCTTTAGTAGGGTCCCAATTAGCCTTGCTAAGGATCCCAGGTTATAACTCAATGCATCCTTAGCGGGGTCCCATTAGCCCTTGTGAAGGATCCTATCTGGGTTGTGTGAGTGCGTCTGTGTTGGTCACTGGCGTGGAAGTAACCCTCCCGTAAACCACCATAGGAGGGTATTCTGGTGGAGAGGCTGGGGTTGGTCTCAGCTGTGGAAGTCCCATCCCGGCAAACCAACACAGCAAATTCCTTCTTTCGGGTTTTCCGCCGCGTTGGTACATGTTGGGGACGATATTTCGCCGGCTGTCCTGCTGGCTTCCTCAGGTCCATGTGACCCAACATGGACCCAACATGGTCACATGGACCTGAGGAAGCCAGCAGGACAGCCGGCGAAATGTCGTCCCCAACATGTACCAACGCGGCGGAAAACCCGAAAGAAGGAATCAACCTCCATCAAAGCCCCGCGGAAGCCTTCAACAGAACAACACAGCAAAGTTCATGATTTTTGACAAGTGGTGCCAATTGTTAACGGCCATTGAAGACTCTATTTTTTGTTATAAGAAATGATTTTTTTGTTTTGCTAGTATACTTCACACTCATTCTCCACATTTGAGCTCGTAGAAAACCTTGACGCCATATTTTTTGGAAATATAGTTTTGTTTTTAACTATTTAATTTTACTAATTCATAAAAAACTTAAACATATTATGTCCACATAGAGAACACGTTCTTTCATCAGCATGAATTTCAACATCTATTGTCAACTTGTAGTTGAGAGTATACATGTATGTCGGTTGGAGATTTTAAAACATATTTTCTTTTCTTTTTTGGCAGAATGAACTCCACTCCTTCATCTCCATTGGCAGGTGAGTCATTTGAGCTGAATTATTTCAGTCTCTCATCATTTATGATATGGTAGGAAAGCTAGCATTCAGCAGAATTCTTTTGACACTTCACTTGTGATAACACCGATTTTACTACCCGAATTCCCATATATGCTGGACTTTTGCTGTACATACACATTCATTTGGTGTGAAAGAATTCCTTTTTCATTTATCTTCCTCTGTCTCTCATAATATGTTGTGAGTGTATGATAGCTGAAAATGATTCATCAAGTTTGGCTTTTCTCAAAGTACCAATATGTGGTTATTATCATTCAATCAATTGAGTTTTTCTTTGTTTGACTTTGGCAGACTTATTTTCACAGGGAGTGTGCTTTTTTTCCAGTACTCCTGTGATATTCTTGTCTGTAGTTTTAAGACTAAATTTTTATTAACCAGTAACATAATTTTTATATACCCTTAATTCAATATTTGAGTATTGGGGAGTGTAATTCTCAGTGCACATACATAAAAATTAAATTACTTTGCTAGATATGTATCTTTACCAAACAATAATGATGTGAATGAAACAGAATGTGTTTTACTTCATGTCTCATTGCTTCACATAAAAGTTGAGTGGCATTTCCTCTCTGGCCGCTTTCCTCTTGAATAACCATGATGCCCATCATACTCTTTCCTTTTCCATTAAGCATGTGTACATTACCTGTACCCTTCGTTTGGATTCTCATCACTGTTTGAATAATTTGCAAAATGATTTTAGTGGTTATAAATATGCATAATTTAGCTTCATGACCTTAATATTCTATTCATTTTATCATTAATTAATGATTTCCTCTGAAATGGTTAACATTTTTTATCTTAAGAGTATGTGTGCGCACAGGAAGATCTCTTTGTTGATTTTTGAATGCAGACATTGTCAAGCACCAACTTGTCTTTGTTGTGCTTTTCCAGAATCAGAATGGATGTGCATAGTAAAAGTTTTTTTATTTTTTCCATCAGTTTCTTACCATGCCTGTAAATATTTCAAAATTTTTATTGATAAACTTATACTATCAGGAAACCCTTCAGCTAGTACTTTTTTTTAAAGATATAATTTAATATGTAGCATATAGGCATGCTCATGTCCCATTGTAATTGCACTCCAATCATTTATATCATGTTATTCAACAGATCAGCGGATTTGGAATGGACTTAAGGCCCCCATGCACATGAAAGGTTTGCTATAGTCCTAGATAAGAAGTTAATATTGATGAGCTGTGATGTTGATGCATGCATTTGTGGCTTGCCCAATCTGTTTGACTGTGACATTATCCGTCACTGTCTTAAGATTCCATATGTTACTGCTCCTCACATGCATACTCTCCTCTTTACTTTTTCATATGCATCCATGTTCATCATCCCTTTGTGGTTGCTCTCCCTTCTCAAAATACCTTAAATATCCCAGGCCAGCTGTACCTCAACATCCCTCCAGCCCCCAGTAAGTAGTACATTGATTTCATCACTTCATAACCTGCACTTGTGATATTCTTTCATTCTCACATTACATCAGTGAAGTTTATAGCTCTAATGGAATGTTGTGGCTCATCTCATCAAGTTTGTGTGTGTGTTGTGTTGAGGTAAAATGGTTTGTAATGTTCAAGGTAGCTCCCCAATACTTAGTGTATGTGCTACTATTGTGAAGTACTAGTTTTCCTGAGATGACTTTAAGATAATGTAAACCATTAATTTTAACTCTTAGTATTAGCATTGCTAAAACAAGTTTACCATTTGAATACAGTAGATTCTGGTTAATTTGGACAAATTGGAACTGGTGCATATTGCCCCTATTAATGGCAGTCCTATTCATTCAAAATTTCCTGGAAATATAAGTACATAAGAATGGAAATGGCAGAAAGTAGACTAAATTAGGGTTTGGATGCATAAGTGTCAATTGATATATTATTAATAAATTTGCGAGAATAATTGCATTGTGAAAATTTTTCATGAATTCTTTTAGTCCAGCTGAAAATATTTCTTTCAGCCTCAGGTGATTCTGGATGGATTCCATCAATGAATTTCTGTTAAAACTATGACTGGTGTATTAGATACAACTAGGTGATTTCCAAAGATTTCATTTGCTTAGAAACATGAGAGTAATTACAGTGTAACTCGCTACTCTTAATTGGAGGAAATTGTCCAACGTATCCTGCACAGAGTTGGCACAGACATTTGATGATTATAATGAATTTCCTCTATTGCCTTCTTGCATAAAGTAGCATCATAACCTGTCAATAAACTACCTGGCATCCTGAGAACCTGAGCTGTACTCAGGATGTCTCCACCTCCATAACTTTCCTCACCTTTAACTTCTCTTTCTTTGCCTGTACCTGTCACATTAGAACATCGCCGAACTAAAATGCGATCCGTCACATTTTGTCTGTTAAGTTCTGCATAACTGTAACTAAGGATGCCATTTGGCATATTTGGATATACAGGCCTGTTTCATCAGTACTGTTAATGTCATCTGTGCAGATATTCTAGTGTAAGGTGGGCAGTTAGTTAAGATTTTCACTGCTGTGCTCCCACAACATCGGCATATTTTTTTGCCATTGAGCTTTCATGACTTTAATTTCATTTCTGCTCTTCCATTGGGACAACCAACCATCTGTTGGCTTAAAATTAACATGGCCATGTTTTTAAGCTAGCTCCTCCGACTTCTTTTTCTACATTGGACCACTGATGCAACACTTGCAATGTTCACTTACAATCGAAAGCCATTGATTTAAGGCATCCTCAACATCAGGATCCTTAACTTTATGTATGTATTTTTATGAAAGCTTGTTTTCCATTGTTTCTCTCCCAGTCCATGCAACGTTCCCTGCTGTAGCAATCGAGCTATCATAGATCTTGACATCCTGGTTATCTCTGCCAAACAGCAATGGCTGGTTTGGGTGGATGATCTTTAACTTAGCCCATTATAGGAATTATTTCAAGCTTAAAATGATCCTTATGTGGCATGTTACTTAGGAGAAGAAACACTTCCTGTACTATCAGCACTAAAAATATTTTTACCTTCCAAAATCATTGATTATATCAACCATTCGATCCTACTGGACATCAACCAGAAAACCTTTGAAATCCACCCTTACTTTTTCTCAGACCCTCAATGCCATCACATCTTTAAACCAAGTCACAACTGATCCTCCTTTCCTTTACCCATCCTTCCTCAAACATGTATCTCTTGACCCATTACTAACAGCCCAACCTACTCCTCCAGAGTCCACTTATAAAAGACATTGTCTCCTGGAATAAGCCCAGTGGGTATAAAACTTCAGCGTGGCTTGGGAGTGTAGAGTCAATACCACCAATGCATGGCCCAATTGAATGGCATGCTGTCCCACTTAAGCAGAGATAGCTCAGGAATATTCTTCAATTGGGTTCTTTTCTTTGAGATTTGTCCTAAATTGAGGACTGCTCCAAATAACGGGAATCTACTGTAATTATTTTGTGATTTTCTCCCTACTCTCACTTAACATTTTATATTCATCACTGATGACTTTGATTAATTAAAATGTCTTAATAATCTATTATATGACCTCCCGCTAATTGACAATCATTAATTTTTCTTCTTCCTGACCAACAATGAAGCATGTTTTATGTTAGTGTGATTTGGTTAACCATAATGTGCTGTGGCTGTCGGTGTTTGCAGCATCCCCAACAAAGATGGAGATGGAGTTGAACAATAAATCAGAAGCAACTGCTCCAGAAGAGGATGGGTTGGGTGAGGAGAGCAGAAAGCCTGTTGTTAGTGGGAAGGTTGAAGCAGTGGAGAGTTCAAGCATAAATACACCCAATGGTAATGCTAAACCATCATCAGCAACAAACAGTGACCCAAAAATTGCAAAAGACACATACGAAGTACCAGCTGGTGAGTATATCTGTTACTCATGGGACATAATTAAAGCACTGAGCCACAGCCATCTCTCTCTTACTTTCTCTCTCTTTCTGTTGCATGTATATTTGGTGTCTTTGGTGAAATTGCGAGAACCATGCTAATTACTGACTTAACATCAGCATGATTCCCTGCTTTATTTTTATTTTGCCGTAACAGTTTGCCAGCTTTTTTTTCTGGCTGAGTTATTTACTTCTCACTTTTCAAGACACTCTGCTCTTAATGCATTGCGGTTATTGGCTGGTTTGGAGATCCAAAGTCTTAAAGGGATTTGATCCAAGGAGCTTACAGTTTGGTATAAATCAATGGGTCAGTGTTATTGAGGGGTAGATGCCATAAGAAGCAGTAGAATAGTCTCATCCTTGGTTGCAGATTTCATGCCATACGTGTGATTGTTGGATGATGCAAATGGCATACTACTCTTTCTGTTTTCAATTTTTTTTGTAAATGCAGCTAAGACCTGCTCTGTTAAGGCAATCTTTCTTGTGTAACTATTCTATTCTAATTCTTAACTCTTTTTAGATTTTAGAAAATTTTCAGGAAGTGTGCATATTCAGTGTTTTTAGTGCTCTCATAGAATAAAATTATTTCTCAAATTGGTAACATAATGGAAGTATGATATTGGTGTTTTAAGCTTAATTTAGATGTACTCATGTTATTTTTTTGGTGGCTCCTGTATTAGTTTCTTAGAGTTGCATGTGCCAGAATATTATTGAAATTCAGTTTATAAAATATAAATTCTGAAAGGGATCATTTATTAAGTTAAGTGCCTTCTTTACATTTCATATAATAATATAGGTAATAATGTATACATGATTTTCAAATGCTATGTGAAGGAAACTTAATTAACATAATTTTTATAGGAAAAAATTTCTTTTAGCATAACTACTATTTTTACAAATAAATCATATGCTCTCGGCAGTATTTTTTTCTTGGAATAATTCAAATCATGCTTTGTAGACCCATGTAATGAATTTGGATGTTAAGGGAAAAATATACCATTTGATTCAATTTCTCTCACCATTCTCCAAACCATTATCTCCTGGTGTAAATAAATGTAGGCATAATGCCTTTGGGCCTGGGAAATTTTTCCTCTCGTTATTTCAGTGTTTCCCACCTTTCCCCATATTATGCATTTTCTTATTACTCCCATTAAGTCTACTCCCTCTTTTAGTCTACTCAATGTATGTGCTAAAGGCATACAGCAATGATAATGGGTGTCTTTGGAGAAGCGTCCTCTTAATTGCTGGGGCTGCCAGAAACTGGTGTGTCAGTCCATCTTATGGCTATAATAATAATAATGATTTATTTGTCCAAAGATCACATTTTCACATGATATAAGACACGTCAAGATGATGTATGTACAATCAAAATACAATAACAAAAACATGGAGCAAATGGCAAGAATGTCATTTTAAGCACAAGGAGCACAATACAGATAATCATTCACATATCAAAAAGTCAGGTTGATTTGTCATGTAAATATTCATTTACAGGGTAAAACAATTTCTCCTGAAGGAAACTTTGAACATTAAGTTTAAAAGCACCCAATGATTTTATGTTTTTTATCCTATAGGGCAGTTTGTTAAATAGTTTGATGCCTGTTTCTTTAGGGCCAGAGCTGGATGCACTAGTCCTAACACTACCTTGATGGAGATCTTTTGATCTTCGAGTCTCATGGCAATGGAAATCAGCATTTTTAGAGAATTTGGACAGATAGATATATACACTAGGGAAAGGAAGAATGTTTAATTTTGCAAAGATGGGTCTGGATGGGGAGCAATATGGCTTTTTAGAAATAATCCTGACTAATCTTTTCTGTAATTTGAAAATTTTCACTGCATGCGTGGATGAACCCCAAAGTATTATGTTATATGTCATGCGAGAAAAAAAGATACCATAATAGAGAACTAATAGGACATCTGAACTAACTGAACTACGTAAAGTTCTCACAAGATAATACACCGAGCTAAGTTTTTTCATGAGTGTGTCAATATGAAGTTCCCAAGAGAGGTTGTCACTGAGGTGCACACCAAGAAATTTTGTTGAGTTAACCTGCTCAATATTATTATTGTTGAACTTAACAATAAAGTTATTTTCAAATTTTTTATGAGAAAATATTACCAACTGAGATTTTTGGGTGTTAAGGCAGAGGTGATTTTCTTTACACCAGGTATATAATTTATTTGAAATAGCTTTGGCATTATCAGTCAATGTAGGGTAAGTAGATGATGAGAGAAGGAAGTTAGTGTCATCAGCATAAAGAAGTAAATTTGAACTAGTTGTGTCAGTGACATGGTGAGCCAAATCATTTATATAGATTAAGAACAAAATAGGACCAAGTATTGAACCTTGAGGAACCCCTAGTGAACTGTGAGCTACATTTGAGTGGTAGTATGCACCATTGGCAAAGAGAGAGACAAAATTAGTTCTATTAAGAAGGTAAGATTCTAGCCATTTGAAAGGTATACCTCTAATACCCAGGGTGTAAATTTTTATGAGGAGGCGATGTTGATTAACCAAATCAAAAACCTTAGAGAAGTCGAAAAAGATACCTAAGGTTTTCTGCTTGTTGTCAAGTGAGCTGAGGATGAAGTCTATAGCTTCATAAATTGCAGTGGTTGTAGATCTACCCTTCCTAAAACTATGCTGGTTTGGAATGAGTAGTGAATTTTTTTCCAAGAAGGAAAGTACTACAAGATGGAAAATAGTACAAGCCTAGTAGCGAAAACCATTTCAAACACCTTAGCCAGTGTGTTCTGCAATGTAATGGGTATTGTAACGGGATAATTATTAATGTCATTAGGACTTCCTTTATTTTTATAAATAGGTACTATTTTAGAGTGCTTCAGAGCAGAGGGGAACACACCTTGTGATAATGATTCATTAATTAAATATAGCAAAGGTTTCTTTACAAGTTCATAAACACTGAGAATTACATAACCGGGCAAGTCATGAGGACCAGTACAATGTTTTTTACCAAGTTTTGAAATGATCTTGTTCAATTCATGGTCAGTGCATGGTTGAACAAAAAACGACACTATAGAGGATGTAGCAGTTACTGGGAATGTATCTGTGTGTGTTAGTGGAGAGGGTTCAATTGTAAACTGTTGGTTAGAGATGTTACTTAATTCATCA
The DNA here is from genome assembly GCA_963169105.1 of Ceriagrion tenellum. NCBI lineage: Eukaryota > Metazoa > Arthropoda > Insecta > Odonata > Coenagrionidae > Ceriagrion > Ceriagrion tenellum. Next base: position 32,644,965 of record OY720632.1, read on the forward strand.
TAACTTCCTATTGACTTATTTACTAATTTTGTTACATCTGGTAGAATGTGCTTTGAAGATTTCTTGGCATAAGTGTTTATAATTTCCCAGGAGGTTTTGGATTTACTGCTGGAAGAGGCAATTTTATTGTCATTATATGTTTTTTTTGCCTGTGTTAGACTCTTTTTGTAATATTTTTAAAATATTTTGTATTCCTCAATGGCTTCAACACAGTTGGAGTATCTGCTAGCTATTCCAAGGGCTTTGAGATAGGAAGACATATGTCTAATTTCCTTAGTAATCCAAGGTTTTCTTTCATGTTTACATTTATCCTTAGTAATAACTAGGGGGAACGCAATATTAAACCAGTGCAAAAGATGATCATGGAAGGTTTGAAAACTTTCATCAAGAGTAATCGTTTGATACACAGTATGCCAATCAATGGAAGCAATCTTATTTTTAAAATAACACATTGTAGTCACAAAAATCTCGTTTGTAAACGAAACTAATATTAGGAGAGTGGAATTGAAATTTTGACAACAGGGGCAAATGATCAGATATATCACAATCAAGGACAGCAGTGTCAAAATACATTACATCAACATTGGATATAACATTATCAATCAAAGATCTGGTATTACTTGTAATACGAGTAGGTTCAGAACAGACCCCAAGATGGAGGTTATAAGAGTTTAGTAAACACATAAAAGCTATCTTTTGTTTTGACACTTAAAGAATGTTATGATAAAAAAACTGAATGTAACCTAACTGCCTCTTTAACCATGACTTTCATTAGGAAATATCTGGAGTTAAGGGCATGTTAGCTCAGTCCGAGTTGATCTTGGTCACATTTGCAGGTTAGCTCTTTCAGTGAATTCAAACTTTTAGTCTTGTTACACAGCTTACTTTTTTCTTCTTTTTTTTAACTTTTAAATTTATGCCTATCACAGTTGAAAGGAAGGCTAGTATTCAATCTCACTCATTGTTAGCCTTTTCAAATATCTTGGGAGATGAGAGATAGACCTAAAATATGTATGGTTGGTGGAGACAAAGATATAGAGCTTGTGACTTTCACAGAGCTAGCTACAATTTAGGCATTCCTGATTTTAGTGAGCCGATGGCTGGCATAACAATTCAACGTGATGGAATAATTAAACATCTGCGTTCAATTAAAAGTAACAAGTCCCCAGGTCCAGAAGGAATACCTGCATGTGTGCTTAAGGAGTTAGTGCCACAGATTGCACCATTCTTAGAAATTATATATGACAAATCATTATCCGAAGGTAAGGTGCCCCAAGACTGGAAAATAGCCAACGTCACTCCAATATTCAAAAAAGAAAATAAAAGTGACCCAGGAAATTACCGGCCTATATCGCTAACATCACTTTTATACAAGTTCCTTGAGCACATTGTCATTAGTAACATTACGACATTCCTGGATAATCGTAACATCTTCATGGCAGTCATCACGGCTTCCGTAAGGGCAGGTCCTGCGAAACACAGCTTGCGCTCTTCCTTCATGATATCCTAAAATCAGGTGAATCGAAAAAGCAAGTTAATACGATATTCTTTGATTTCAAGAAGGCATGACAAGTTTCCACACAAAAACCTCTTATGTAAATTGCAATTATGTGGAGTTCATAGAAAAATAGTGAATTGGATAAGTGACTTTCTCAGTGATCAAAAACAAAAATTAATTATTGATGGTTTTAGCTCTGATATGGTCGAAGTCACATCCGGTGTTCCTCAAGGAAGTGTATTCGGCCCTCTTTTATTCATTATTTATATTAATTATCTAAGTTCTAGAGTTAGCAGTAAATTAAGATTATTTGCAGACGATATAGTTATCTACCATGAAATGAGTGAAGATGCAGACTTTGAAGCTCTGTCATTGGACCATGTCAACATTCATTTGTTGTGCCAGGAGTGGGGGTTAGAATTAAATATCAGCAAATGCACCACAGTCCACTTCCTGCAAAGTTCATCACAAAAATGCCATTCCTATACTGTGGGTAGAGGAAACATAAAATCTTCAAATATAGTAAAATATCTTTGAACTACCTTAACTTCTAATATGTGGTGGGCATTACACATACAAAACATGTGTGGCACAGCATTAAAGAAACTAGGTTTTGTAAAGCGTATAATAGGAAGGCCCTCAGATGAGAAAGTCAAAGAGAGATGCTACTTCACTCTGGTTAGGTCACACCTCTAATACGCCACGAGCATTTGGGACCCTGGTCAAATAGATTTAACCAAAAAAATTAATGAAATACAAAGGAAAGCATCACGCTTCGTAAAAAACTGCTACGAGCATACATATAGTGTCTCACAACTTTTAGAGGGATTAAGGTGGGAGCCCCTAGAGACTCTGAGGCTACACGCTAAGCTTGGGTTGCTTGATGAATTCAGAACTGATATTTTTCAGAGCGACATAGAGAATATTATCATGACTCCTCACTACATCTCTAGGTCTGACAGATGCGAAAAAAAGAGAGATACACTGCCAAACAGGTACTAAAACTCGTTCTTTCCCCGAACAATAAGCGACGACAATAAAAATATAGCTCCACTGAATACACACCTATAATTCATGTCACCATTTGCAACCAATCTCCAAAAATCTCCAAAAAAATCTCCAAAAAACTTACACCTTTACACAGCTGGTGACCTAACCTCCCCTGCCACATTGACACTGACCCTGTACACTGACCCAGCTTCCCATGCGGTGGCTCACGGGGTATTCTGTAGATGTAGATGTAATCTTCTGGTAATTCATTTTCTGTCAGAATATTTTTGGCTGGACTTCATGAATCTTCCAAGTCTTTATTTCCTTTTTTTGGTCTGTACTGAACTATACTATTTATTGTTCTCCACTATTTATTGTATTTCCACCTTTCTCAATCTACTCTCAACCTTCCCTTCTCAATCTCTTCCCTTTTTCATAATTTATCCCTTATCCATTTCCTCAATGATCTACCCTGTTATTATTGAAAATATATTTGGCTTTGTTAGCACCTCATAGGGATTTTCAATTGACGATTGACAGTTGGTGTTTTAGATGGCATGATGGGCTAGAAAAAATTGAAACTCGTCTTTTACACTCATGCAAAGAAAATTGGGCAAAAAAAGACTGTTATTATACAATTTATGTGTCAATTCCATTGCAGAACTGTTGCTTTAGCATTTTTTATTATTATCATTCAATAAATGATCCCTTTCAGGTTTATGGTATTGGCCATCATATGAGAATGAGAGAATGAAGGGTTAGAGTCTGGTTGATGAAGACTTTGTGATTGGTTGGGCTGGAAAGAGTAGAATTTTTGTGAAAATTCAATAATATTCACCAGTATTTGGTACCAAAAGATATAATGAAGAATAGTTAGAGGTGAAAAACTTGGTTCCTTAGAAAATAACTCAATGCATCAATTACTGTTATTCATATGGGTAACTTCAAGTTGGTCACTGATAACATGTCAAGCTTCTTTCTTTGGAGTATATGATACTTATGTGGTGAGCTATATTACACAGTTGATAAAATTGAAATAATGGCTAATTTTTCAGATAATTGTGGAAGAACCTCATGCTCATACTGATTGATTATAATTCTTTTAATGTCACTGCAGTGTCTTTAAAATCGTAGCTCTTGGTGAGATTTTCCATTTCTTATTTGCCATGATGCATACTTAATAGTCATGGAGTTTGTATGGTGGTCCTTTCACTGGGTACCTGGTGGAAGTCTTTCATCTTAAATTTATGTCACTGCTCTCTCAATCTTCAAAACGCTTCATATTTAAATCAAGTTTGAAGTTCTCTGGAGGGGATTTTAATGGGAGAGTATTTTCTTCATTAAAATTTTCACTTTAATTGCAAGCTAAGAAGCATTAACTTCTTTGTCGATAGTAATACTCTGCAGTCAGGAGACTTATTCATTTATAATAGTTTATGTATGAATCATTAATGTGATAATTTACTGTTATTTCAGGTAATAGGCATCTTTTTATAATCATTTGTATATGCAAGTATTTCTGTCTCAAGAAAATTCAAGTAACAAAATTGGTGGAAGTAAATTTGTCATGTTACTGAGATCACATTTATGACTTATATCTTTATCTACCTGAAGAGAACTTTTGTTTGTTCATAATTAGTAATTTGGAAGTATGTGTCCCGAAAAGTTTTTTAAAAATTGATTAGATGATCAAAATATGCATGGTATGAAAATTGGTTAAAAATCGTCTCAATTATCCTATAGCAATTTTAGACAAAAAACAAGTTTCTCGACCTTTATGTTCAGTTTTTGTCTCTGAATAAACTAAATTTGCAAAGTGAAAAAACTATTCTAATGTAAGGATTCATATGTTGCATCTGAAAATCTTTTGACTGCTTCTGAAAAGTACACATATTTTGAGATAATTGTAGAGAAAGCCTTGATTTGAAAAGTCTTTGGAATCTGCTGCTCCAATTCCAGTATCAAAAAATTGACCTCTATTTATGTTATAATTTAATTTTGGCTGAGAACTCTTTAAAATATGGATTTGAAATGTGGTGCAAAATATTTTTCGAATTGCCTCAGATTACATCATGTGGGAAAAATGAAACAATGGCTCGACTATTGCTTGCACAATTTATGTGCTCTTTACATGTTACATCTTGGTCGGTCACTGATGAAGTTGGCCATACATTAAGAGAAAATGACTTTAATTAAGGGGGAATAATACTCTAAAGTGATGTCCAAGTAAAGTCTAATATTGATATTTGTAAGTCTGATCTAAAGAAATAATAAATTCCAAGTTCTATCAGAGGAATTGCGCTTGGTGTTTGAAGAAGTGCTTTTGTTTGGGCTGATGAAATTGTTCACAGTATTTCCATCAGATTTCCTTCATGTGAACTAGATGTAAATAATAAAATTATCCATAACCCTTAAAAACTGTCAGGTTCCCAATTTTCTTGTTTTCTCTTCATATTGGAATTAACCCCATTTCTTGCCCATTGGCAATTGCTTTTAGTTAGGCCTGAAACTGCAATCTACACAATTATTATCAGCATCACTTCCAAGCGTACATTGTCAAACATTACTGAGCCCATGTCAGTCAAGCTTAGCACAAAGGGATCTTGCTAATAACAAGGTGGATTTTTACAGCAATCATAATATAAATGAGCTTATGGAGCAGCCAGTTCACCATCTCTTTGGCATTATTATGGAAACTATGCTAATTAAAGTAATAAATTTTGTCTTCTTATCAAACTGTGTTGTGCACTTTTCTTGTGAGTGAGCTGTATGCTTATTTCATTTAAGATGAGGTAGGTCATACACTATTTATGACCAAACTGTTTAGGCATTTCAACTTGAAGTTTTGGAATCATTTTTTTGGGTAGTCCAATGTAGCGATGCCAACAATATATTCAAAACATCCAAACAGTAAGACAGAAAATGATTCATGGCCTAGTTTTTCCATAGTTCCAGTTACTCCCATTCCTTAGGCTATTTAACTAGAAATTTTAGCATTCTATGGTAGTTTATTTCTTAAAATTGTTAGCTATAAATTGATGAAAAATGGTATGTAACCTAGCTCATGTTTCCTTCTCTATGGAGCTCTTGGTAAATAATATTTTTATTTATTGGAAAAGTGATTGATGATAATAGTTATCAAGGGGGAAACTGATACTGATTACATCCTTTGATTTTAGGTGCCACCACAGACAATCTGCCTCCAGGTGTGCTCTACAGAGTTAAGGCAACTTACAAATACACACGGGAAGATGTTGACGAGCTTTCATTTGAAGTAGGAGAAATAATTCGAGTAGTGGAATATGATGACCTTGAAGAGCAGGTAAGTCCTTAGGCTGGCATGTTTGTGCATTGCTTTCCTTATTCTAGTGCTGCTATTTTAAGTAAACAAGTATATTAGTAAGTGGTACTATTTTAAGCTCAGGTCTTTAATAATAGTGTTCCCCCACATTTTATGGTAAAAGTTTGTGACTCATGTCTGTGATTTTGTCTATATGTCAAAGTATATTCAGTCAGCATTCCAAAGTTGTGCTAGTAAAAAATACTGATGTTGGTTCAGTTCTTTAAAAAGTTTCATTAATTTCTGGAAGAAATTCTTCCCAAGGGATATAAATCACCTATTGTAAGAATAAAATGATATTCTATCATATTTTATGATGTAAAAAGTAAAATTACTGATGAGCCTATTAAAATTACTGCATTACTTCAAATTTAAGTCAATTCGAATATAAGTCACCTTTTTGAGTAGAAAATATGGACTGAAATTCATGAATGTAGTGTGGGTCAAGGTGAAAGAATTGCTTAGTCTCCTTGTTTTGTGATTTGAAAAAACCTAACCCATGAAGTCACAAGTATGAATATTGAAAAAAGGGAAACTTTGAAAAAAAAAAAGAAAGATAATCTTTCAACAAATTTATCCATTGTATGTTTAGCTTTGCAAAATTTGTCATGTAGATGTTTACTGCTTATTTTGACTTGAATGTCAGTATATTTGTATGATGAGGCAGTTGCATGATCATTGTCATCTTGACGGAGGGTATCATAATCTTACTCACCAATCACAATATGTATTGCGTCTGTAGTGTAGGCAGTATGACAGGAGGTGGAGCTGGAGGAAAAATAGTAGGATAAAGATGAGAGTTTTAATGTATGCTTGTGAGATAAAATGTTGCCATGATGTAAAGTATTAACTATCAATTAACGATCACTATACAAGTACCTATTGTGTAATTAGAAAGACATTGGAATGGTGGTGAAAGCTATTTTTCTGGGGATTTTTTATACCATCCGAGTGTTTTTTTGTGAGATCAGAACCAGAAAAGAGGTCAGTTCGTTTTTGAATTAGTTAGATATGAAGTTCAGAGAGAGATTCTGTCCAGGACGCAAGATAGTCATTGATGAGTCCGTTGTAGGTTTCAAGGGTTAGGTGCGCTTCATCTCATACAATACCAAAAAGTCCACCAAATGGGGGATTCGTATCTATGTTCTCATAGATTCCCGATGTTGCTACACCTATTCTTTTGTTCCTTACTTTGGTTTTGTAATAATTGACTCCCTTGCTAGATCTGATGTGCCATTTACCTCCAAAATTGTACTAGAACTGTATGGCAGATTGAAGCAATCTCTTTCTGAAGCTCAAGGATTCCATGTATTTACTGATAGGTTCTACACAAGCGCAACACTTGCTAAGGAGTTGCTAAAATATAAGTGCCACTTCACAGGGACTCTGATGCCCAACAGGAAAGACAACCTAGCCCTAATAAAAAAAACCCAGGCTGAAAAAAGGAGAGTTGGTTGCCTATAGACACAAGGACACATTACTCCTGTCATGGAAGGACAAAAGAGTGGTTACGTTGCTAAGCACCTGGGACACTTCTGAAATGGAGATAGTGGAAAGGAGGGTACGAGGTAGTAGTAAAATCCAGAGAGTAGTCAAACCAAAAGTCGTTGTGAACTACACCAAATTTATGGGTGGCGTGGACACTGCCGATCACTATACAAGTACCTATTGTGTTATTAGAAAGACATTGGAATGGTGGCGAAAGCTATTTTTCTGGGGCTTAGAAGTTAGTGCAGTAAATTTGTACATTTTATACAAGGAGTGCAACAAAATAAAAGTTGAAAAGTATAATTCACATGTGAAGATCATTAGGGAGTTAGTTGCAGAACTTGTTGGGGACTACAGGATGGGTGGTACAACTCCCAGGGGCCGACCAAAACCTTCAGACCCTATACAGCAGTTGAATGGAAAACTGTATATCATCATGCCACACCCTAAAAAAAAACATAAGGACTGTGTGGTTTGTTCCAAAAGAAAAGTTGCCGGAGGAAGAAGAGAGACAATTTACTTTTGTGAAACATGTGAAAACAAACCAGGGCTTCATGTGGGAGAATGTTTTAGAAAATACCATTGTTTGGAAAAATTTAGAGATTAATAAGTATATATGTAGCTTATTACTGAATCTAGAAGTCAAATATGTCAAATAAACACTTTCATTTAGAAAGATATTGAATTTAATTTTGAAAACTGTTCTCATCCTTAAATTCAGGGATATTTAAAAATTAAATTCCGAGTGCATAGGGTTAAAAGTTACTGGTGACATTTTCTGTGTTCATGTAATCCCATGCTAAGTGAATCACATGCATCCATCCATCTTCCTCACCTCTGCTCATAAGGTGGCCAGCCTCTTGTGTACCAGCAGTTCACGTCTTTTATATTTTTTCTTGAAGCATCAGATGATGCCTTACAAGGGGCTGAAGGTATCTCATCGTGTGTGCTGGGAATAATTCAACTCAAATGTATCATAAGTAACATGTATTGATGGGATGAGCAGCACAGTGGTCAGCAAAAATAAAATTTTCCTGTTGATGCCACCCAATTTTGCATTAACCCACGCTGAAAGATTTCAAAAATTGATTTAGTCAATCATGCTGCCAGTTTAGGTTTGTATTGACTAGGAAAGGTTTTAATTTTCTTAAAAACCTCTGGTGTTTCAATGTTCTCATCAGAGGTGGTGGCATCAGCTGGTCATTTCCACTCTCATAGCAGCATATGAGAACTGTCCTTATTCAATTTTCCTCCATGGCATTTTTCTCCTTCAAATGCATATGTTCGATCAGGTAATAAGTTAAAAAATTAACCAGTTTGATCAGCATTGTAAACATCATTGGGACTGTAACCTTCAAGCAGCTTTGGCAAGATAGTTTTCTTCTAGCTTTCTACAACATCAAGGTTGGCAATGGCTGCCTCACCACGAACACACCTTTAAGCTAATCCATGTCTGTTTTTGAAACCATCGATCCAACCATTGGAGGCATGGAAATTTTCAATGCTCATATTTGCAGCCAAATGAAATGCATGTTCTCGGTTGTGGAACAATCAAATGGCACATGGGAACTTCATGCTTGTTTGCACCATTTCAGTGGAACAATTTCTAATTCTGGAAATATCCCATCAGAAATGCACTTTTGCTTTTTGTCAGTGACCACTTTTCGTCAGTGATAATCGTGCAAAAAGTGGAAGCAGGAACATTCAACCTTCACATCAATTCTAATCATTTTATGTGTGGATTTCCGTCTACTTCTTTCAGAATTTTAATTTTTTCTGCAGTTGTAATCTGCTTCATAATTGGTTTACTTTCCATTTTAACTGTCCTTTCAATCACAACAACACAACAATATGAACAACTGTCTGCTCGAGATGTACCTTCCCACTAATGGGCCACCAAATGTTTTACGTCATATCACAAAATTAGTGAAATGCATATGGATAAGTAATAAAATGCCAGTGGTTGATATTTAATAAATTAACTTTGAAGTTTCATTTGTTTCCATGACTTAAAATGTATTAGAAAAGGACCTCAGGGTTGCCTTTCTGCAAGTTATTGAACATAGTTACTAAGAAAGCACCGCCTGTATCTAGAATGGAGTAACCAAAAATTTTTACCTGTATTTTATCCTGTATTTGACAATGAGAAATCAACGTTCTTAGGAGAAATGTTCCTATCACATTCTGCTGTATTTTTCAACACCTGTTCATAGCTAAGGGTTAGATTGTTAGTTGGGGGAGCCTTCGTCTGGAGTTCGGGCACCTAGACTTTTAGTGGTCCATTGTGCCAACCCCATTTTAACCTGCCTGCTACATGCAGACAGGGGACAAGAGCGCCACGGTGAAGGTATAAATGGTCACCCGTCCAACCCTCGTCCAGGTCCAACATTGCTCAACTTCAGTAATCTTACAGGAACTGGTGTTTCAATGAGGCTAGGCCCTTGCCCTAGCTAAGGGTTAGTAGTTGTTTGGGTTAAAGTGGGTATTAGATAGGCATTACTAGATGTAACATTATATTCAATGATGCTGCAAGTGGTTCATGTGCAGAGAACCCTTACAACCTTCCCATGCCCCTTTCTCAGAGCTTAAGCATGCATGAAAGTGCTAGTTTATTGCCTTATTTCATATGTTTGAGTCAAGTAACCAAAAATATATTTTTAGATTTGGGTAGATTAAGTTTTGAACCTTTGACAATTGTATACCCCAACCAAAATTTACTTGTCAAACACCACTATTTTTGCCCTGCAAAAGCTGTGAAATTTTATCATATAGTTGTATCATGACTTCACCAATATTAGGTCTGGTTCTTTCTGGGAACAAAGTAGTTATTTTGCTATTAGCATGGAACGAATTTTTACAAATCAAATAAAATTAAACTTGATTGAGAGCGTGACATAACTGTCTATGTAACCAGAAATTATGGGGTCATTCCATGTTCAGTTCTAGCTGTTGTTCTTGAAAATTGCTCCACTGGATTATCTTGGATTTTGATGAAATTTTTTTAGTTGAGTTCCACATTTGCTCAAATATCGTGTAAATTTTCATGCTCATTGGGGGAATACTTTGGGTGATGTAGCTGTTTGTGTTACCCTATGTCACAACCATCTGCACGAGGACTGTGAAGTTTTGACATCTTAGAATCCAAATATTTCCGTAAATTTTGTTTCAATGCCTTCCTCCTTTAATAATATTTCAAGGATTCATTCCATCTGCATCTGCCCCACCCAAAAAAATGCCAAGCTCATGCTACTAAGTGTAGAAAAAAATCTATTGGAGAAGACAATATGCAATTTGGATGCTAAGAACTGCTGGTAGCAATATAATTGAAATCGTCCTGTGAAGAAGCAATTAAGAGGCACTTGTAAGAAACACACTAGAATTGGGATCAAAGCAAATATTTGTAGTCATTGATGGTGGGATTAGCAAAAACAAAATTGTGTTGATTGGTTTTGCTAAAAACTTTCTCAGTGCCATATATTGCTTAGAGGTTTCATTGGGAAATTTACAGGCAGCATCACATCCATTAGTTACTCATTATGTCAACAAAGTGAGCACTTTGTATGATGTTAACTGCTTGAGCTCCTTCTGTATGTGTTATATTTTTTTCTTGAAGATGGCTAAAATGGTTTTTATCAAATGATGGGATGTATCAAATTCGGGCAAGAAAATAGGGTTGAAAAATACCTTATACTTGGAAAATTTAGAACATTATGGCATGACAGTGGATAACATAATGATGACATAAAGATGATGACAACCTGAGTTTTCCATTAGGTCATTCCATGTCAAGTAGTCCAGGGGTCAGTCATCTCAGATTTTTATGAAATTTTGTGAGTGTAGTCCCACATATCCCATTAAATTTTGTTAAATTGTACATCCAAAGGTGGAATACTTCTGGAGATATAGCCACTTGTGTTACCCTGAGTTACAACTATGCAAGCAAGATGACTGCAAAGTTTTGAGTATATTTTGTGAAAAAAATATACTCAGCTATTTTGCACAGCTTTTTGTGCTCAATTTATTGAAAAATAATATTCACTTATTGCAACCATAGTAGATGAGTTGCAGGGAAATTGGCCAAAAATATTAGTTCACAAAAAAATCAAATTTTAGCTCACTATAACTCTATAATTATTCAATAAATAAGACATTATGTCAACAATATGTCCATATATTACCTTTTGACTGCATAATATCAAACCCATAGCTTTCCTTATAAGTTGGAAAATCATGTCTGAAGAAGACTTGAAAAAAGGTCAAGCATAAGGTTTTTTTGCAACCCATGTGAAAAATACTCTAGAATCTCCTTCAAGCTGACCTCATAAGAAAGAGCATGTTTTAAAGTCTCTATAAACGGGAGTTATACTAACTAACACAGGCACACCATGGGGAAGCAAGAGATCTATAGGTTAGATTGCCCCAGTTGTGACGTAAGTGATACCATTAATGCCTTCTTTTACAACAATGCAATTTGAAAGTCATGGCTAACACAAGGGCATCAATAACAACAGGTAATACAAGAAATAAGTACTCGGTGATCAACCATCACTTGGTAACAGAATTATTATGTATTTATAAAGTGAAACCATCATAAATGCTACATCACAAATAAACCCATACAATTAGATATAAAAAATTTACTAGAATTTAATTTTGAAATGTACTGAGTTATCAGGATGGTGCCTTCACCATTGATGTTATTCGCTGGTGTGGCATTGTTATTAGCGTTGAAGTTATTGAATTTCTTTCTATGCATTATTTATAACTTGAAAAGGATTTTCTGGTGGTAGTAGAACTTTTAAGCCTCTTTGCTTTGTGACTCTGGACAATGCTACGCACAATAGTCCATGTATAAACACTGCTGTTAAAGAGTATATACCAACTAATTAAAATGTTTGTCAGTGCTTTGTCAGCTTTTGGTAAACTTTTATCATTTGATGCTTTTCCACCACTCATAAGGCCCATGTAAAAAATGTTCTAAATTGGAGCAGTTGAACAACTATATCATTACCATTTATTAACTTCAAGGGCTATTGTTATTCTAAATGTCTTCATAGGGTGTCCTTCTACAATGGTTATAATCAAAGATCATCAAGCCATGGGTGAGGTTGAGTGTGTGCTCTGTTTTGCCCTGTTTCAATAATCGCTCAATTATCTTGAACAAGTTGGGAGTGTTAATTGGGGAGTGGCTGTATTGGTCAAATCTTTTCAAAGTTGTTCACCACCACTCTTTGCTGCCTTAACATTATGTTCAATATTTCCATCATGCTATGCTTGATTTGGCCAACAAAATGTTCACCATTCATGTTTAAACTTCAATAAGTAATCAAATTTTTCCTGATTTTAGGTCCTCTCCAACTTCTTCATCTTATCTAGTAAATAAGGCTCTCTGCTAGCACATTCATAATGGTTGTAATACCTTCATTAAATGCAAATTTAAATTTTTATGAATATATCAAAACTTATAGTAACCTCTTTTGCAAGTAATTTTTAAAATATCAAAAAGTTCAAAGAACTGATGACCTGGCCATACCGTAACCTTAACAGTGTCAACTGCTGGTGGTAATACGGTTGTATGAAAATCTTTATGAATATATCAAAACTTATAGTAACCTCTTTTGCAAGTAATTTTTAAAATATCAAAAAGTTCAAAGAACTGATGACCTGGCCATATAGTAACCTCAACAGTGTCAACTGCTGGTAGTAATACGGTTGTATGAAAATCTCAGTGGAAAAAAACATAATTATATGTGTGGTACCTTTGAGGACACCTCATTCCTTTAAGCCTCCAAGAAATTCTCTGTAGAAGGGGACGAATGGGTAATAATTGGTTAGAGCACTCGGTGCAAAATTGAGGGGTCTAGGTTTGTATCCCTGTCCAGGCAAATGATTCTTCCATGGTGAATTTCTCACAGCTTTGTAATTTTTAAATGATGATTTTTAACTTGGGAACATAATACTGTGTCTGGAACTTAAGGGGTGGATGCTTGGAGGACATTTATATTAGATAATAGAATAAATTAGTTTCTGCCTGCTTGGAATCATGAATTTTGTATCCACTATTTGTCATTTCATTGCATCTGAATGGGTCTTCAACATTCTCTGGAATAGGGTGGTTGGGTCATAGTTTGTTTTGTAAATAATGCTGTAGACGTTGAAACCGGTAGACAGCATTAAAACATAGTGGAACTGTACAACGTTTTTATGAGTTATTCCTTCTCGTCGTTCCACTATACAGGTAATACCACAATCTATTGATTTGATTCATTCTTTCTTATTGGCGGTTATATTTTTTTCCTGATATGGTGTAATCATTTTAAATATGATGAAAGGTAAATTATAGAGGCAATGTATACAGGTAATCTCTGGACTTTTGTGTCAGTACTGTGCATCTATTAAAATATTTTACTACCTATTCTCTATGTTAAGAAGCTATCAAAACTATGGTCGCACTGTATAAATCGATAAATAGCTTTACTCCTTGTTGATTCCCATTGAAGACATTATAGTTGGACTACTAATGCATCAATTGCCTTGTCTCAAATCTTTCCAGGAGGAGGGGTGGCTGATGGGTATCAAAGAGAGCAACGGAGAAAAGGGAATGTTCCCAGCCAATTTCACGCGTCCAATCTGAGGATGAGGGGGAGTGGTAGAAGAGAGGAGGAGAGGGTGGGAGGAAGGAGGATGATAACGAGGAGGGGGTAAGGTGTGGGCAATCATCAAGAGGAGGGAGGAGGAGAGCCGAAGGCTGTGGAGTTGACAGGAGAAACGTTAGAGGGGCTGGATTCGAGTGCCGATGCCCTGGTATCCACTCACTGGGCACAGAGTCTCAGTGGTTCCAATGCTGTGGCAGAGTGTATGGATAGATCTTTGTGAGAGGGCTCAACGTTTGAGTAGGGAGGGGAGTGTGTGGTCTCGCTAGACTCTTGATATTTTACTCGAGTACCGCATGCTCGACGCTCTCTGCTCAGTCTGAAGTGTTTAGGTCATCCTGTTCTGCAGTATTAAAGGAGGTACTAGCACACCATGTTACTGCTGAAGTTGGCCTTGGATCATCATTCTGAAGATAAATATTGTGGAATTTGAAGGATACAGTGTAGAAAGTTTGATTATTTTTGAGTGGTGGAATTTGTGGTAATATCATATTCTGGTATTTTCATGTCTTGCACTTCAGCTGAGGCTCTCTGATGGAAAGGAATCACTTTTCAAGTGATTGCAATGCATTTTCACTCAGAATTATAGGGCAAAAGAGAATGCAGAAGACAGTCGTCATCCTCCCTCCTTCACTGAAACAATCCCACTCCACACGTGCTCACCCCCCTAATCATGATTCCACTCCCCACTTGCCATTTCCTCGAAAAATTTGTCAATTCGTCAACTCCTAATGCCTCACAAGTGCCTGTAATGTAATGAGTAATGAAATACACGCATGCACAGGTAAGCCTGTATGTCATCTAGGTGATATCATATGTGTATAAATGAAAAATTCATTGGTCGTGGGCAGTGGTATTTCTAAATTTGCTCATTTTTTCTTCGAGCGAGCCTATATTTTCCGTCCCCTACACCATCCCTCAAATGACATTTGTTGTGTCATTAGTTGATTCAGAGGGTCTGGCAGAGGGATTGTCAATTTTTAAAAATGTGCTAATGAATTGTATAAAAAAATTCAAAATATTTCTTATGAAGTAGATATTTCTACTAATTTATTTACAATCTCAATCTCTGAGACTGATATTTTGTAACATCTTAATGAATCTAAAAATACTCATAATTGTAACCAAGTGAATATCTTTTTAAACAATATGTAGTGTTTCAGGATTGCTACAGACAGCTGCAGGTATATACAATGTCATTGAGTTTGGGTGAGCCTCTAGTTATCCACTGTTCTCTTTGCTAAATGGATTGTTTATTCTTTTTGTATTAGATATTCCACCAGTTTGAGGAAAAATGTTGATTTGTTTGTTGTTATTATATTTCATAGCCTTTACTTGTTCCCTTTCCCATTTTACAATACCATTTAAATATTTGACTTTTGTGGAGTTATGTATGTGTGTGCCACATCCCTACTTATAAAAATTGCTCATAATACTTGGCGTAGTATTGGAAATATACTTGTACAGTTTTCTGTACTTGTTTTAATTTAATTTATAATTTCCTCTGCCCATTACCTCTTTTTTGTTCAAATCATATCTGCTTCTCATCCATTTTCCCCATATACTGCATTGCGCTTTTCTTCCAGACTATTCTCCTGCATTGCACAGAACTCCATCAGGATTATTCATTCATCTGGGACAGTTTTTTTTGTTCTGTGTTGGCTGCTGTTTTAACTGTCCTGCTTTTGGGTTTTAAACTTTCCATGCAACTGTGAAAATATGAGAAATTTATGTGATAACATGCGATGGAAAATCCCAAATATTGTCAATTGCTATCCTCTTGAGAGTATAAAATGTGTACTCTGATTTAAAGTACGTTGTTTGTATTGAATAGAATTCTGTTGCAAGGTGCTTGGGAAGTGCTGGTTTTTATATCCTAGTCATATGTTGAGAAGAACTATTGCCGATATCAATAGTGGGAATCTCATGCCTCCTTTTAAGCTTATGTTATCTTGCGATCAGTCCTTACCCTAGAAGAAAATTTTTCATAAGAAACTTTGAATACTAAAAATGAAAAAATGTTTTAATACTTTTCTATGCTATCTGGACGTAAGAGATATTTTATGTTCATTGATTAAAATGTTATTTTGTTTTAGTTACTTCTTTTTAAGGATTAGAAACAAATACTAATGCCATTAACTATATGAACATTGAATTTTATGAAACTTTTTTCTTCAATTGTATATTAATTTTTATCTCATCCAAATATCTTTTCATTTTAAGCATCTATAGACTCAAATGTAGCATATGACATCAAAGAAATACAGACTTGAACATTTTATTGCATTTTGTGTTATATTTCCCGAACAGCAGATTAAGTATTAGGGTGTGAAGTACTTTTCTTTAGATAAAAAACTAAATGCTTAAGTTATCTCATTTCATCAAAAATGTACATTTAAATGATAGAAGTGTGATAAATTTTACCTAACTCGGTGGCATTGTGTGTTTTTAGTGTTCAATGCATGCAATCCACTATCCTATCAAATGGAGAACAGAAATGCTTTTACATTCAAATGTCAGATATGTGCATTGCATTGCAAAAATACACTTGTTTATTCATTTTAAGGAAGTTGGATCAGCTTGAACCCCTAATATTTTCTTTATAGAGGTTTTACTCTATTGGTCTCTTGTGAGATGAAGAAATTTTCCTGTGTATTTATTTTCTTGTTTTACCTTTTAATACTTGGGGGTGAAAAATGCAAGTTTCTCGAAACCAAGATTTTTCCTGCACAACACCTTGTATGGTTGACTGTTTATAAATACAATTTCTAAATTTGATAGTCAAAATATAACGAGCTGAGATTTTATACACAAATAAAAAAATTTTATATCTTTTCAGAAAATGGTTGTCATGGTATTATTGCCATTACAGCTAGAAAAATTACCATGGTTTGGGAATGGTGTAATTTGAACTTACGATATCAGCTGATGTAATTTGATTATCATAAGTCTTCCCCTAAAGTAGAGCAGTAAAATACTCCCAGGCATTATGGACTATTTTACGAGGTACAACAGATTAACCAGCCTTTAGAATGTATGTTTTTATGTGAGTGGTCCATAATTCAAAGAATTGGCAGCCAAGTGTTTACTCTAAATGAGCTCACAAAAATATTAAAAATAATTAATTGACTAGGTTTTATAGACTGAGACTGGATTATGCCAATTTCACATTTTTAGGTGTGTGGAAGTGGTGATATGTCTTCGGAATAATTTTATTGTGTGAGTTGATACTAAAATGTGCCTATATACTGATTCTCAGGCATCTATTTTTTTTCTTATCCTCGTTTATAACATTGACCCTAGTTAATTTTATTCCTGTAAAGTGCAATCCTCGGAACGATTTACTGCTCTGACCAGAACATTTATATTAAACCATGTAAAATATGTCAATATAGTATATATGCATATAAATATATTTTTAAGGAACTCAGTTGATTTCTTTCTTTTTTTAGAAGGAATATTGAATGATCAAATGTCAGTTTTGTTATTGCTCTCACTCTAAATTTGGGCTTCATTTTGAAAGTATGTTGTGTATCATATATGGAAAGACGATGATGAAAAGTTATATTTTCATGTGTGTCTGAGAGTGTTTGTGTTCCCTGCCATCCATCACACATCAAATCACACACTCAATGAACAGTCTCTCTCATGTGAGAGATGTATGTAATTACATATAGTAAATAAAGCGTAGCACTATTGTGTATGGAAGTTGATTTGTAATAAAGAGGGATTTCAGTTTTATTAGATTTCTCTTCTAATCATTTCATTGTTTAAATGAGGGGTATGGAGACAATTAGATCAATAGGAAACTTTCAACTCTCTTCCATCAAAAGAAACCATTGTATTTCATTGTGTAGTTCATCATTGAAGCTAGCTCATGCCCTGAAGCAGGTGTGGTACATATTTTTTGGAGGGAAACTCCCAATGGATATTTATGGAATGTTTAAGAAATTAAGGAAAGATTAGTTTGATGTTTAAGTGCCATGCCATTAAAAATCACCAATAATGCACATCAGTGTTGTTTTACAGATGTGAGTAGTATCTTCATAATATTTGATTATATTCCATTCCTTTCATTAACAATTGCTGCATTTTGAAAATCAAGGTATTTTGAAGAACACAATAATTGTCCAGCCAATGATGTGGTACTAGTATGTATTCAGTCAGCACCGATACACTATAACCAGTATATTATGAAATTTAAGCCACTCATTAAGAGGTGAATTTTTTTTTATAAAATTTGCTTGAAAACAGTATTAATATGCTAGTTACAGTATTTTGAAGGTATGGCTTTGCCTTGGCAGCATAATTTCCAGCTCTATTTTGTTTACAATTCAATTGTGAGGAGTAACCTAAAGTATGTATCCTCAATAATATTCATAGTGCACATGAAGAAATTATAAAAAAGAAGTAGTTTAGAGGAAGCCATTGACTATATTCAAGGAACTGGATCTAGGAGGTAAAGCACAAATACATGTGAACACACAAGAAGTAGAATGAATAAGTAAAATGAAATGTTATATGACATCTGTAAAACAAGAAAGGGCAGAGCAGAAAGGATGAAAAACTTGTGTTAACACATTTGCTGAGTATTTTTTGAGTAATCACCTTGCCCTGAGTGAATATTTAATCGAAATTTCCTTTTTTTTAAACAATGTCTTTCATCTAAAAATCATATTCATGAAGAAAACTAGGAATTTTACATAATTGGGCATATTTTTTAAATATAAACTAATTAAATTTTTAAAAAGGATTAACTTATTATGGAAATTATATAATAAAACTGCATGAGACTGGCAAATAAATATCTTACTGACCTAAGCCCATCTAAGAAGAGACAGGAATCACTGCATATTTATGTCAGTGGGTTATAGAGTGGGGAGACTTGTCTCCCAGTGAAAGGTTTATACTGGTTGTATTGCCATGAGTAGTGTACAAAGATATTCCCATGAGAGGTTATTTCATCCAGAGTAAAGGAAGTAGATTCCTGTCCAAAATTTAGAAAATGTGATGAGAAGATTGAGAATTGTTAAGGTGGCAAGGCATTGAACTGCAAGGTACTGGAGGATGATGAAAAATTATACCAATGCTAAAAGTATACTTAGTTATAGCAATGAGACTTATGAGGAAGGGAGTCTCAGCAAATTGATGAAGCTTTCTCAGAGTCCGAATTTTCTCATGGGTTTGAATGGAAATGCCACCTAGATCAGTTGATGAAAAACTTAAAAGTAGGTTGGTAATCATGCAAGTGAGAAAGTATGCTATTTCTGAGGGTGAAATAAAAATATCGCTCGGAAAGTCCATGGCTATAATTGTCGCCAATTAAAAGTGGAGATGAATGAAAACGAGCTAGTTTCATCTATCCAAGGTGTTGTCCTAAAGCCCCTTTTACACGGGGCATGTAATTTCAAAATCTATTGTACTTACGAATGTGCAATTCAAATTGCATCACTTAAAGCAGTGAATTGCAAAAATGCATGAACGCAAGATGGCAAAATAGCCCCAGCTCCGTTCAATTGTTACTAAACGCCAGATTGAGAAAAAAATGCTGTTTAGAATTGTGCAAGTTCGTGCCCCATGTAAAACGGTCTTAACTTCAGTAAGTAGAAGAGTGGGCGTATGCAACCCGCATTACAGATGCATCGAATTAATATTGCCCTCTAATGGTTAAAACAAACAAAGCTCTCGTCGAAAAAAGTGAGCTGCGTATAATATTTACGTAATAATAGCTAGAATTTGCTTTCTAATTCACTTATCTCGTCAACTTTCCTGCCTAGTGATTTTGTCACACCTAAAACGCGGAAGTGAGCCTATGCAACCCGCTCTGCAATTAAGTGAAAATTTTTTTTCGCGCGTTAATAATAATAATTATTTTTTTTTACTTCCAGCGATCAGGTTATTGATATAGGACATTTTATGCAGTATAGGTATATAATTCTATTGCTAAATGTTATCACTGATGTATTCGACCGTACTATAGTAACTATCTATATGTATAGATCGAAAACAAAGCAATCTCCTATTGACAAGTTATACTATAGTATAACTCGTCAAAGAGAGATTGCTTTGTTACTACTATACTATAGTATAACTTGTCAAGGAGAGATTGCTTTGTTCTAGACTTAAACGAAGAAGCTCTGTGAATATTTTTCAATTCACGTGGTACTACATCAAAAAGACTTGAGTCTCACTGAATTTGAGCCAAGTGAAGTAGTTTCTGTACGTTACTAGTTCTAGATTTTTCGGAAAGGTGCACGGAAACCATCGTCGATCGTGGCTGTTCTAATAAGCACATTGATCCTATATTTCACATGGCGCAGATTTTACATCCCAAGTCATTCATATGTGCCAAAATATCCCTCCACCATTAAATCTCCGCCCGATGATAGACGATACACGTACTTGATGTCTTTTGAGGTGGTGGAGAAGTTCCTCTGATGCTGTGTGCGTTTCCAGCCTGGGAGCCTTAACGTCCCAACTCGCTGAAGTATCAAGGCTAATTATGTAGCTTTATCATCGACTTGTATATATACGGATACCTGAAAGGGGTCGTAAGCCCAGCTGAAATTCGCTGGTTAATATTTATTCAGAGATGAATAACTTGATGTAAAAACCAAAGGATTGCCGGGAAGAAAATGCATTGTCAAATGAGTGCAATGGGTCGTCGTCTTGAGGGGGTGCTTTGGTAGAATTTTTTTTGTTGTACATGTTTTTTTATAGTTCATACGGGCCACAAGAGTTATTTGACCAAAAATGAAGTTGTCGGATAAATTTAACATAATATCCATTTTGTTAGGGCTAGCTTATAAATTTTATCACCATAGTAGCGGTGATTTAATTTTAAGAAATTTACCTGATCAAGCAATGTTGACAATAAGAGTTCGTTTCTTTACTGTTCGCGCATTACGTAAACAATTATCATCGTGACCGCGATCGCAGCCGTCGCAATCGTCATAACAGTTACGTATAGCATTTTCTTTTCCCTCTCTGTTAATCACCATAATTTGGATATTTCCGCTGTAAGTAACGTTTTTGTTTATTTTAAGCTCTAATGTATTGTATGACAAGTCCAATTGAGTTTTTAATTAATACCTTTCAATGGAAGGCTAATATTATTGAAGGTTATATGCTACTTCTCATGTCATTTCATCCCAAGTTTACCTTGAAGAGTGTCATGTGTTTGCTACAGAAGCCAGTGCTTTTTGCGAACGGTCATTATGCCCCAGCATATGCAAACTTGCTGTTGCTGCCAGTGCTGCAAGTGCAGAGCTAGATGGTCAGAACCTTCTTTCAGAACAGTTAGAGGCCGAAACGGCAACGTGAGAGTTTCAGAGGAAGAGCTGAACGATCGAAGAGAAAAACCAAACCTTGATAATGCTTCGCAATCTGTGATCGATTCACGTAAGAATGTTACTACCGCTGAAGCGTGTTCTGCATCTTCCCATTTTTCTCCCAAGAAGCCACCCCGTGCCAAACGAAGGCCGCCGAATTTACGGTATTCTAGCGACAGCGAAGATAATGGAAATGAAGAATACGGGCATAATCTACCCCCGAACAACATTCGTATTCGAGGTGAACATCATGTTAGAGGACATAGGATTAAGAAGAAAAATGATCCGATGTGCGTCGACGAGAAGACCATGAGGGAGATGGTGAGCAAAGGGTACGATTATATGATGCGTTTTTTGTCATTAGTCAAGTAGCAGTCATATATTGAAAGAAGGCATAGATTTCCTCAGATAATGTTTCACAAATAAAGCTTTTATTTTTTTCGTTTAAAATTTTCATGTAACTTTTCACTTTCCTGACGCAAGGCTCACATGTATATAAAGTAAAGATATTGCACAAAGAATGACAATTATATTTTGTTCTGTGTATTACACCTATAGAATTGTTTATGTAGCTGAATTATTAACCAATTTATGACGAATGGCCTCCAAGCTAAAGTTAGTAATTTTATTAAAATACCGCGGTTGATTTTCTCATTGACCATTGGGGAAATGCTTGAATCACCTTTGCAAAAATCCTCCTGGATAAGCGAACTAGGCGTTGAGGAGGAATGCTTAGTTTTCTTAAATCCCCCCAGAATTGTATTAAAATTAGGAGCACTGGGTAACGTAGTTGTTTCCGAATTGGCACAGCCAGCCAAAAGTTCGTGGTTTGCTTCCCACCTCAGATGGACTTTTTCCCCAGGCAAATTATCCTTATTTCATCCCCACATTCCACAGAGGTTAAAATCCTCACGCAAAAGACCTGCGAGAAATTAATAAAATGTACTTATTTTTCCTTAACCACACAGTTGCAACTGAGGGTTTCCAGCGAAATGCTAAACGAGTCATCATCTTGGCAGCGTCAAGAAAGGTTACAGAAGCGCCTGGAGCGAATTGGAGCGCTAATTACTGCCACTATGGTGTATAGTGATGCCTTGGATCTCGCGTTTCGGGCAGGATATCGTGTACGACGCCTCTTGCATGCTGATACTCGCGAGTCCCTCGAAGGAATTGAGGAGCTTTCGAATCAGAAGTCAGGAAGTCCAAGGCTGTCGCATGAGCGTGAGGAGATTCATGAAAAGTTGCTAAAAATTATGGACGTAAGTCTTGAAAATTATTTGCTAATTGATTTGTTTCACTTGTCGCGTTTACTTTATGATTATTGGGACATTCAGAAAATAACAAAGAGTTTTTAACATCATGGATCGTTCTTTGTGTGTGTAAAAATTATTCATGAGTCGGTATTTATCAATCTGGCATCATGCATTGAGAATTGTATTCATGCCTATCATGCAGATTTTACGGTCTTGTATAGCCTCTCTCTGGCTAGACGCCTCTTCACGCACCGACGCACCGCTACTACTTCCCCTTTTCCATTTACCTAACCTCTTGAAATGCAAGGTTCCTTCAGCAAGGATGAACAAACATGACAAGACCCCAAGTATAAACATAGTGAGGGTTGACACAATGATTTAATGAGCCTTCTACGGTCGGTATCTGATTGGATTTGACCTGCCTAGGATCATGAGGACAGTCCAAATCCGATTTGCACTTCCAGGCACCATTACGGCAGTCTGTATTTCGCAAGTTATGCATGAACGCCGACTACTGTTAATAGTGCTGAGCCCCTATATTCTTAATGATTGATGCTATAACATTTTAGGGGTTAGCTCCGTTGTTTCCAAACTCAAGCGGTCCGTGTCTATCTAGAAGAATAAAGCAATAACCAAACTCCCCTTGACGTTGACTACTTGAGACGGACTGTATTTCCACGAAAAGTCTCTTTTGTCTTCCTGCTTTCTACCTTCCTTCATTGCTTTCTACCGGTGGAAGTGCTCGGATTGTGATTCTAGATATTTTGAACTCTTTGCTGTTAATTTTCACACTGATCTTGGACTTGGAAATTTGACTCCTCTCAGATTCATTCCGAGCGGGATTATTTCGTTTAGGTCCGAGAAAGAGTGAATCTTGGTTGCAATAGAGTTCCATTCCAAGGCAAACCCCTACGCGGAGACTTTGGAAATCAACCTCAGAGTTGGTTATTTTCTGTAATTTTTACTAGAATTTGCCATGCCTTAAGATACTAGTTTTGTCCCCGATACGGGTCAAATTATCCCAATCAAGTGGAACTATCGAATTCCCGCCCTCACAGTACAAAACTGAATCGGACTCGGATGCCAGTACCAGCCACAAGAAATGCTCGAACGCCCATAAGTGCCAGCAGAAAGTATACTCCTCGCGAGAGATCGACGCGGCTCTGGAGCTTCCCCCGGCTTTGGTGCAGGTGATGTCCGTCCACCGATCCAGGAGGAAAGACTTCCTCATGGCTTCGAACAGGCTGGAGGCTCTCCTGGTGGATACGAGACGCCTTACGCTCTCCCAGCTCCGAAGTCTGGAGCAGCAGTACAGTGACGTCGCGTGTGGGCTTAACAGAAGTGGGGAGTTGTTAGAGGAGCATTTACCCAGTGCCCTCATGAGGTAAGCACCATTGTGCCAATGAGGCTTGTTTGTTCTGTCTCTCCGCGATTAAAAGTCGTTTGAAATTGTCTACTGATATCTTCGATGATAGGATGGGAGCCGTTTTCTTATGGCATATCGTCTACATTTAATATAACTTATATACAAATTAGCTCAAGAAATAAGTATCAGCAATTTTTTTTTATTTCCCACTGATTCACTCATTGAAATATACTCGAGAATGTATTCAACTTTGGACTACCATCGTTTTTTGTGTTTTTCCACTCACTATGGCTTCTATCTGCAATTATGCCAAGGAGAACCTTCTTTTACCTAGATATTTTCCTTTTTTATTCGAGAATAGCAAAGATAAAACAAAAGTACTCATGGCTGAGGCAAACTATTTTGCTTAATGTACTGATGATTAACTGTTACCACTCATTGCGTTATGAATACGTATGACACTTTAATTAATATTAAGATAATTTTCATTCATAATTGAAATAAAATACTAGTAATTCTATAACATTTTATAAGACTCACAAGCGCGAAAGAGTAGTTTATATGTATAATCATGCAACATCCGGAGAGTAATTTCCTTGTATCAATATTTTATCTCTTCCATGGCTAAAAACGGTATGTTACGGTTAAGGTTATATTGGACTCTAGGTCATTTTCAGACTGCGTCAGTGATTTTTTTCTGGTGAAGTCGTGGATTGAAGTAAAAGAGATCTAAAAAAAGAAGTAAGTGGTCCTAGAAAACAAATCGTATCTATTCTCCGTCAACATCTCCTTCAAGGAATGCCGAGAGCCGAGTGACCGTGAGGCACAGTCGGTAAACTGTGAGATCACCAAAGCCGGCATAAATTCTAACAAGAAGGGTGTGCGGAAATTCCGAAAAAAAATCGCCCGCCTTTCCTGGGAAAAATTGCCGGAACCCTTAATATAGGACAGCCGGAACCCTTAATATGGGATTTCTGCCGCGTTTCCCACACGTGTTTTGCTCCCACTGTAATCTTCCAATTTTTCTTTATTGTGAACCACATAGGTATGTAGAGCTTCATGATAATCTGAGTTATTGTCTTGAGAGCCACAGAAGGTCGTTTTGATCCTACGTAGATGCGCATCACTCTATTAGCCGTCGTTCACCATCTGCTGCTGTCCATTCCTCAGGATCACGCTGAGCCAGCTTTTGAGTGATGCACCCACAGGCAATTCCTCGAGCCATGTCGAGCGAGTATTTCTGATGTGTGCTGATGAGTGGCGAATCCAGGTCAGGGTCTGGCAGATCAAGACCAATCGTCTGAAATTTTACCACAGGCAGCTGAACACAAGTCCTCAGTTGGCGGCCTATCGGCCCACAATAGCTATTTGGTCCAGTCGTCGGCCCGTCAAATATTTCGATTTTATGTCGAAATACGATTTTGTTTGCATGCAGCTGACACACAGAACGCTGTAAGGCACGTCCTAGACGGATCTCAATAATAAATATGGCGCCTCCCTTCCATCCGGTGATCGTAGGGCACCCATCACAACCGATGCAGCGTAAGAGAGACGTGTCGATATCAGTGTCTTCGACTAAGTCAAGGACAGTGTTGCCGAGGCATCCTGCATTTCCTGTTTCAAGGGACGAATGTCCCACATAAACCTCACTGGGCTGGGCGAGAACTACTACATGCTCTTCGGTGGCAGTCATAATGCGCACTTTATTGTTGCTGAACAATTCCTTGACTTTCGTTTTGTCTTTTCTCCCATCGAAGTACAAGGCTATTAACTGTTGGCCTCTTATCTTCTGTAGAAGAGGTCTCTTATCTCTGGACAAAAAGCTGCAAAATTTCGAACACAAGCCCCTTACAGTAAACGATGTAGTGCGTTGATGTGAGTTCATAGGCGGGGCATAGAGGGAATGGGTGCAGGAGGAAGGTTGCAGGGAGTTTTCCTAGTAGGCAGGGAAGGAAATCATGAGAACTAACTTGCCCATACGAGCGTGTCAAACTACAACAGTTATATCTTATAAATCAATGAAGTAGTACTCACAAATCATTGATGAAGCTATTTTCTTAGTTTTCCACGTTTAGTTGCATTTTTAGGACATTTACGACAAAATCCCGTGTCCTCTGGTAATTACCTACACAATTAATGACAAAGCTGACGCAGGTTAGACCGACAAAATGTCCGCATCGTGTCGTTTAGAGCCGGGGAAAAAAAAAATCGTGAAAATAAGGTGTGTGTTGCGGGTTGCCTGTCCTCACGAAAACCTGCCGCGGCGGCACCGCTAGAAGTCATCCTTTCGGAATATAATTTTACGGCTGTTCCTCGGGTAGGACGGGCTACATTTTGCCGTTAGTCGAACTTAGAATTTCGGAAAAAGTTTTTTCATGACCACTAATGTACACAGAATATCGTGTTTTAGCGGTGATTATTCTATGGATGCGAGATAAAATATAATTTTGATCTGTCGGGAGCTGATATCATAGTTGCTTCTCCTTGCAACAGATTGAGGTCACTTACATTACATCGCAGCTGCAACATAAGTTGAATAATTGAACGATTTGGCTTACGTCGAAAAATTAGGTTTTTGTACATAGCTTTCACATTTTAAATAGTGATCAATATTTGCAGGAGAACCTCGACGTTGTCTACTGTCATCCAAGGATTGTGGAAACAACTGACGGAATTTGCAGATGAGGTAAAGAAAATGCTAATAATTTCCGGCGAATTATGCAAAGGTTGATTAGCATCAACTCAAATTTTGGATATTTACATATGGAGAAAAGAGCAAGAGAAAAGTATTTTAGAACAATCCTATTGTGAATCGCAATCTTGCTTAATAAAATGAAATTTAATACTCCCGCTAGTTTTCATTTCAACGTGTTTGACTATAAAAAACCTCTTTCAAATAAGAAGCCCAAGATCCAAGATCTCCAAGATGTTCCCTAGTATGTAGTTTCCATTTCCGCCGCTATCACGTATTGGGCGCAACTGCTAGAAGTATTCCGACGATTTCAACGGATCCATGTGCATACATTTCCAAGAGTTTGCACTACGTAAAATAGATGGCATAGTAGTTCAATGCTGTAAAGGCTTTTGTGAGACACATTTTGGCTCCAAATTATGAAATTGTCTGTAGAGGTTAGAGTTTTCCTAAATTTATATTAAGCGTCAAAAGGCTCGACCCAAAGCCAATTTTCCGACGGTTTGACGGACGGCTACGGTTGTTTGTGGTAGGTTTTTGTAAATTATTTTGTTTTTAGAACCTGTAAATACTGCAGTTTTTTTGTTTTTGCCTAATATGCCTTATGCATTGCATGGCTTAAGAAGAGAAACCTAGCTAAACTCGTCGTGTGTGGGCTGAAGAAGCGAGGTTTCTTTTTTAAATAAAATTTTTAATCATCGGACACAGTTTCTTCAATAGGATGTAGGAATCAGCAAAAGTAAACGGACGCTTGTTGAGCACGGGATGTTCGAGAGGTGGGTGTTCCATCGATATCACGTGTCCTAGCACAGGAGAAAGGGGATGGCCATTAGCTTTGCCGAGTAAGAGCACTTGGGCGGCCTCCTTTCGGAACGTGCTGCGCCGCGGCAGAGGAAAAATGTTTGAAAAGTGTTGCGCTTGTTGCTCACGTCAAGTCAAAGGGCGTAAGAAGGGATTGTTTTAGCGTCGAGTAATAAGTGCGAGCAACCAGGTGTATATAGGACAGGATTCGATCGCTAAAGGGAGGTCGGCAATGGAAATTCTTCGCTATGTCGATCGCGGCAGTGTCGTAGGATGCGGAAGGTGGCGTGATGCTTCCTTGGCCGAGAACGACAGAATAGAATAAAATAATTACGTATTCGGAGGGGTGAGGGATGGCCATGACGTGGGAGTGTGTGGGGAGGACCCCGCAAACCCATGCATATAATGGAGAGGAGGAGGAAACCTTGCATTCTTTCATCACCCACTTTTTTTAGCGTAGCGGGCAGAAGAAATCCTATTTGCGGGATCCCCGTCACTCTCACGCGAGGGCCAGTATCTAATCCTTGGGCTCGCAGAGGGTGCTTGGGTGTGAGAGAGGCTGGTGCTGGTGCCCTCCTCGGCCTCTCACATACGCACGCGCACATAGCGTACGAGGATTCGGCACAAACCATACTCTCGATTTCCTCGGCCCGTCTCTCGACTAATAACAATTCCATTATCTCTCCCGACCGCACCCTGCCTCATATCCCTGCAGTCCTATTTCGCAGTCCTCGGCCACAATTTTGTTCTGCCCCCTACCTCGACCCAATTTCCACCCTTTTGCACGACTCCAGTGAGAGGGACAAGTCAGGGGTGGCCTAATCAGGATCTCGTTTTCTTTGCCAGTGTCGTTGGACTTAATGTGTCCCCCCTGCCCTCGTTCAACCATTGCGCTCAATCGATGGCCATCGATTAGTTTTGCACAAAGAAAAAAGCACGCGGAATAGCCATAGCACTCTATGTAGGTAATCTAATGGGCGTCCATCTAAATCAGACCCATTACGGCATCATCAATACACGCTCGAAACGGGCATGAAATAATGGAACCATTACCGTGGCTCCGTAGAAGATCTCTGTTTTTTTCTTATTTTCCTAATAACCCTCCTTAGACCAAGAAAGCACCTGCAGATTATCTTTTTTTTTAATTATCTATCTTTTTTACCAGGTGATCGCGGACTTGAATTTCTCAATCTGCAATTTGATTTTATCAGCTGCACTAGCCATCTTTGTTGCAAGGTGGTAGGCTCATATTCCACCTCTCTTTCAGTCCTTTACGTTTAGCAGTATATCGGCACTGTAAAGGATCAACAAGGTGTCACCAGCTATAAATTTCAGTAACCTACAAAGAGTAGGTGGCTGGACAAATTCCAAAATTATGAAAGAAATATGCTACTAAGTAAGTGATACATTAAGCAAGTGACTAAGTAGATGCTATAGGTTAAATAATAATGAGGACTATAAATTCGTGTGCTAATAGCAAAAAACTGCCTAGAACTTAAATACTAAAGATAAAAACCTAAAAGTGAATTATTGTTCTCTCTAATAATGCACTGGGAAACTGAAAAATATTTCAAACTGAAGATGCACACGGCAAAACTAAAAATGCAAAGCTGAGGATGCAAACGGAGAACATGTTGGACTGGAATATCGTAGTTATGATATATTACATTTACTCTCTTTTTTATCTTTAAAAATAGGTTAAATTATATGGGTACGTAGAATTAAAGTTGGATTTTACTTTTTGAGTGTGACGGTTGATTCATTCTCGGAGAACTCGCGAAAGTCTTACTTTCATCTGTTAACATTAGCACTATGGAACCATTACCGTGGATCCGTAGAAGATCTCTGTTTTTTTCTTATTTTCCTAATAACCCTCCTTAGACCAAGAAAGCACCTGCAGATTATCTTTGTTTTAAATTATCTATCTTTTTTACCAGGTGATCGCGGACTTGAATTTCCCAATCTGCAATTTGATTTTATCAGCTGCACTAGCCATCTTTGTTGCAAGGTGGTAGGCTCATATTCCACCTCTCTTAACCTACTCCTAACCAACCTTAGTCACCCGTGATATCCGCTGCTATAAAGTTTCTATATTTTTTGCTGGAGAAGAAGTTTCCTTCGACCCCTTACAAAAGGCGAGAACCTAAAGAATTCGACATCCTTTTACCTTTAATACGTCTCTATTTCCGAGCACAACTAATATTTTGACATTTTAAGAATCTTTATCGAGGAGCAACGCAATACTAGTTGCTATTTGAGATAGGTCTATGGCGGCGACCGAATGCGTGGACCAATTGAATCATTGGGTGTGAGGGTACGCAGCGGATATTAGGTTGGTTGACAGGGGTGGAGAGAAGCATCGCGTCAAGGTTTTACTGATTCCAAAAAATGGTACCAAGGCTCCTATTAAGTACATAACTTTTTATACGACGCCCAGGTATTTACATCGCTGGGTTGTGCGCGTGTTGGTCTCCATAGCCCTTATGGTGAAAATTTATGACGTTCATGGGCGCTTAATTCTCAATTAATAAACCTTTAATTCAGCCTTTGAGTAATTTGGTGGTATAGTTTGGGTTTGAGGATTATCTCATTTACCACACACCCCTTCTAGATCATAAGTACCTACACGGCGATTCGTTGAATTTATCATTTAAAGATACTAATAATCTCTCAAAATTCTTATTCACCGGTTGTGAATAAGCTAATGGCTTTTATCTCTCTTTTGATGATATTAAATCAATACGTTAGGCGATTGCAAAAACAATGGCTGGAACCACACTTTTTGCTTTTATGAGGAAAATATGGGTATTGGGGTTTCGATTCCGGAAACTTCTCTCTTGTGCCAAACTGTCTAACATCAGGTAAGGAGAAATTCAAGTTTCTAATTAACGCTTAAACACTCACTTCCTCACTGAACATTTTGCGAGTGTCGTACCCTGAGTCGGGACGATTAAAAAATATAGCCGGAAAATATTCGAACTTAGCGTGGTAAAAATCATCAATTTCATACTCGGCCGCGACTGATTATATGCACCCGGAGGCATAATGCGATAAACACTGCGATTCGGGCTCTGGGTGCTTGGTCGTCGCGTCACGAGGGAGAACATTCATTGGGGGGTGGGACTATGGTGGGGTTTTGGGGGGGAGGGGCCAGGGAAAGACGCCTACCGCGGCGAGACGAGAGGATTGTGAAAGGAGGTCGGGCCGAGGGCGACGGGAGGCGGAAGAAGGGGCGTGCGCCAAGTGTCCCACCGACCCGTACGGAGAGCATGCGGAGCCATCGAAAGGCGGAAGGCTTATTTGGGAAAATTCGTTTATTGAAAAAATAATTCATTAGAGCCCCTCGTCCGTGTGTGTGTGTGGTTGCGCCGAAAAGGAGGAGCGAGTGGACATGGTGGGGGAGCGAGGGATGTTGGGCTTATTGTGGGTCAGGGTCGTGCGGCAGGGGATGGCTTCGCTCCTTTCCCTCTCCTTGGTCTTTCTTCTTCTCCAAGAAAACCCCTACCCACCCCCTTGTGCCCTCCCACCGCCCTGATCTCCGCGGAGGGAGATCCCTTGCTTCCCACCCCATATGGCAGTTGGATACCCCGTGGTTTGGTTGTGGAGGCACCGGAGGGGACCATCCCCGTCGAGGAATCCACTGGGTCCATATAGGGATGGGCGTACATTCCGCGAAGTCTGGGTCGAGGAGAGACGGACGAAGGAGGACGAGGGGGAGAGGACATATAGACTGAAGAGAAATGTTACAAAACAGTAGAAATAAACAATTTTTAAAATAAATCGAACTATCGTGAGTTGGTCGAATTCTTTTGGGATTAGCATTTATACTCCTTTCAGGTGACAGTTTTCTCAAAAATATTTTTTAACGATTTCGAGATTATTGCGCATGAAATTCAATTACATCCAGACAATGTGATACTTCTCCTATGAAACATTGAATGAACCACCTAATCCCCTCCATCTGTTGATCCCTTATCGAATCACGTTGTGAATACTTTATCAGCACCATTAACCAACACTGTTATCTCCAAATATCCAAGGGCCCCGTTTTCACTCCGTCCCTGAGGTCGTGGAAGACTTGTCAATTCCTGGGCATAGTTTGTTGAGCTTGGGCGGGATCAAAGTGACTTGCCGATGGAGTTCAGGGGGAGATATTGTAGTGCCATCCTTGAGAAAAAAGGCAAAGGAAGGGTAATGTCTTTTTTCAAAATATATTGATTGAGTGCTTCAACAATGATGCTGATACTTTAAAAGAAAAAAAATGCAAACAAATTTCTACCAACTCTTGAGATAACTTTCAACTCATATAATAGATACTTTTTCTTTAATAATACTTAAAATGTTGTATCTCGTATTGTAGCTAAATGGATTCCGGACCAACTACGCTTCCAGCAAATCCATCACCGCGATTACCGCCGTTCACTGAATACAGACTCCGTTTAAAGGGCCGAATGTCTTCACCTGCGCAAATAAGTCTTCATTTTTTGATGAAGAAATCACTTCTGTCGGTCTCTGGTTTCATAATGAGATTTTTAAACCTTAAAAATAATGCCTAAGAGAATAAACTCAGACCAGTGGTACAAGATATGTTTAGTACTTCGTTTTATTATGAGTGAACTCAATAATTTCCACCATGTGAAGCCGGAAACTGTCTTATACAGACCAGTGGTTTATGAAAATATAAGTCATGCAAATGAGTGCTGCGAATAACTTAAAGCCTATTACAAAACCCATGATTATAGTTTGGGTTAACTATAAATAAGGGGACCAATTTCAATGAAGGAAAAAATGGCCAAAGGAAATGAATGCTTACATGTATATTTCCTTATCTGTTCAAATCAATGCTATTGACATGGGAAACCTTTCATGGTTTCTTAGCTCGTGATTTGTTGGGAGTCTTGGAATAAACGTTTTGATTTGGTAACTGGTGCGACAGCAAAAAAAAAGATGGCTGAGAAAAGACGGATCGAATTTCTAGGGCCGATAGTCCATGATCCATGCGGGTTCAGGGTTTGGGGGATAGGTAATGGGTGCCCACCGCTGCATGTTTCAACCCCTCCCCGTAAGCATTCCCCCATCCATCCTCTGCGGAATTGCCATAATCCTCTCAGGACTCATTCGCTTGTACCTCTTCCACTCACACACACACACACACAAGACGGGGAGGGTAGGAGGGGGGGTGCTGACGGGTAGGGGCGCTCCTATTCCATCCCCGGCGCCTCCGATCGCCACACTCTGGCCCCGCATATCCCCTTCGGCGCTCGAAAAGTGTGGCACAGCTACGGATGAACTTTCTGGACAGTTCCATAGCGGGCGCCGACGCCGTTGGTCGCTCTGAAGACTAAAAAGGTGGGTAGCTCTGGAAAATAGTATTGAGCCCTATTGCTCATTA
This sequence comes from Ceriagrion tenellum, assembly GCA_963169105.1. Lineage (NCBI taxonomy): Eukaryota > Metazoa > Arthropoda > Insecta > Odonata > Coenagrionidae > Ceriagrion > Ceriagrion tenellum. Next base: position 32,677,769 of record OY720632.1, read on the forward strand.
GATTGATGGTTGTGTTTGGGTGGATTAGGTTCGCCTCTGGAGACGTCCATAGGAACGTATCATGGACTGAAATGATAGTCTTTTACTGTGACGAGTGCAATGAGTGTCCTCAGAAGACGGCTTGAATTCTCTGCTTCGGAATGTTCCACTATTCTTCATCCAGAAAGAACCACCGACAGAAAATATTTGAGGCAAAAAGGTTTATGTAATATCGGGGACACCTAGGTACCAACGTAGGCTGATGGTAGTGGTGAATGCAGTTAAGGTTGATTGCATGAGGAGACATGATTCCTGTGTCGCTGGATCCCATTGCTGCCATTTGAAAAATTCAAGGGCAACAGTTTTTCTGTTCTTCGGTGGAACTGATTCGACTGACGTCGCATTCGCATCCGGAATAAGAAGAGATGAACCCATTCTGAGGTTTCTCATTTTGTGTTATTCGAGCTGTGGCATGTCCTGTTTTCTACCAACAATCGATCCCTCCAGTCTTCCCTTGGAACTCACTTCTAAGTTTCGAGGCATTTTTCAACGTGGTGATAAACAATATCGGCGCCATTGTCCGTCCGTTCGCTGATTAACCAAATTACTGCCTCTCTGATGACCCCGATGAAAACGGAATGCCAAGTTCAATTTAGAAGAGGCTTGATAAGGCAACCCAGTGTGGGAGTGTGTAAGGAGGAAAGTAAGGCCCTGGAATCTTTATCGTGATGTAATTGCCTTTTCGGTTGTGAGCGGATATTGGAGAGCACTGCCTTAATTCGGCTGTGTATTACGGGGTAAAGGTTTTGGCTATTAAAATTACATTGAAGAGGAGTGCAAATTTGTGTTTTACATATTTTTTTCTTCCATGGGTAAGTACATAAACTTGCAAAAGTGAGGTAAAATAAACAGTGAAGCCTTTGGCTGAAAGGAGAGATGCGAGCAGGACATGATCATTCCGTCATACACTTAGATCTTCTTCGTCATCCGAGCTAAAATATGTTCTCATTCTCTCTCTCGCTCATCGTAATTGACCAATAAAGACATAAAAAAGAACGATGTTTCATGTGAATTCAAGCGATTACTACATGAATGTGGAGGGAAATGAAGAGTTGGAGACTGGAAATAAACATTAGGATGATGACGGAGTATTACTTCCATGTCTTAAAATCGTAATTGCTAACAGCTTTCCGACTGGAACTTCATCACATTTCCAGACTAGCAGAATTACCTCCATAATGCAGGAACGTCTACTATTCAGCCCTTCGAAATCTGACGGCTGCTTTTCTATGTCCGTAGTTACGCGGACCAAAAAAGAGCAAATGTATATTTAAAACAATTTGTTTTAAATTGTGATGAAAAACTGAATCGGTGGTGATTGCTATTTAAAATTCGAGTAGGAATAACATCTGACCTCTAGTTTTTAGATGATGCAGTAACATCTAATGAAGGGCTTAACTATCAAGATAGCGTGGAAATAACGACTGACAGGTAATTCCTGCTTATGATTATAAAAATATTATTCCTGGAGCTAATCTGACCGGAAAACAAATGCTTGATAGGTCCTTTAATTATTAGTATGAAATGAAAAAGTTTGGTCAATTTATTGTAATGGACGATTTTCTACTTTCTTGTGTCCTGCAAAAGAAAGTGATTTGTCCCGGGAAAACATACATCAACCGACCATGCGACCAACCAACTCCATGTATGGTGAGGTGTTATTTTAAATGGTTTTTATAAAAATGTTAAAAGTAAAATAAGCAGAATTGCAAGGCTGTATAGCTTACATTAGGGAGTCTCGAATTTTCATGGTCCTGTAAATTTCTATTTTTAGCATTATCATCATGGCACATGTCAGTTGAGCTTGAAAAAGTATGTCTAATACCATCCAGTAATCCATTTGGAAGTAATATTATGACGCATTACATTATTTTCCACGTAAGCAAACTTGATGGTTGACAGGTTTATCATTCAGTTTTTCAAGTTGAATTTAAAGTGGTTTAAGATACTCAGTTAACATGACAACATTAGAGTAGTACGATACGTACTTGTCATACTTCTAAATTTTTAAGGCAGATTGTACATATAAACGATAGGTACAAATTTTCCTATCTTTTCAAATTATTTTCTTTCATTTGGCGTTATCGATTCGGAGAGAGGCATGCCTCGAGCCTTAGCAATTCAAATCATCGCGGTCTTTTGCTGTTAGTCGACTATTTCCTTCCCGTTGCATGATGGGATTAAAAACCACAGTGACGCCATCTTGAAGATAGGCGGGTGCAGACTGTGAAAACGTGCTTTCTTTAATTTTGTGTCCTTGTTTTTGGATATAAGTGCAACTATTTACCTCATAGATGTTTCTACCAGTAAGTAATTATCAGTAATTACAGTTATTTCGACCTATTAAGTACCAAATAGACGTCGAAATCGCCTAAATGTGGGCTGCTCCAACCTTTGTCTTCCCCCCTGGCGGTACACCATTTGTTCTCTATTTTAATCTTATTAATAAACACGTGCACGCAGTAGCCATTGGCTTCCTGAATCGAATTAATATAATGAGATTATTGGTCTGTGACGTGACCATGCCTTAGGCTGTGAGCTTAAATTTCCGGTGGAAAATACTCGAGATAGGAAAGGGTACAGAAGACGTATTGCGTCGTCTGTACCACACCCAGTGAGGGAGGGAAAGCATATCCTCTCCGTTCAAGATATAAGTGTGCGTGTGTGAATGTGTGTGTGTATGTGGGATATCAAAGGCAAAGCAGTGAATATTGAAATTTCTTTTTTCATAGGAGTGAGTCTTGTGTAAGGAGCCGAAAGTTTATTTATCACCATCAACACGGCATCGAAAACGGCTCGGTACAGATAATATTGGCTGAGCAACCCTCCGAAGTAATTAACATGGCGTGCTGCCTCTCAGAAGAAGCGAAAGAGCAAAAGAGGATAAATCAAGAAATAGAAAGGCAACTTCGGAGGGACAAACGAGATGCAAGAAGAGAACTTAAATTGTTATTATTGGGTGAGTGTAACCTATATTAGTAGACATCTTGTATTTTGAAAATCATTTGGAAAACCGGTACTAACAAACGTCAAAAGGTCTTCCATAATTATTGTGTGTTTTAATGGTATATCGGTTTGCAGGTATTATATTTGATATAATCATTAACTATTCATAATCCGTAATTGAACTCTATTTCTTATTTTGTTTGAGATTGACCGTAGCCCTTAGTTGGAACGAGAACAACATTACATAGTGATGTCCCCGTTTAAAGGTCGAGCTCCCAACAGATGATGTTTCTCAATTTTTGGTTTGTTGATATTTTATGCGGTGTATCAATCTAATTCAATAGCGTCAGAAGGATAGCCGGTCGTGAAATGATTAATTTCATTCTGTATCAATTGCATTTCATGAACGTCGTTCATGTTTGATGCAGTTGTGTATATCTTTTGATAGGTTATTAATTTCAGTTTTCGTTTTGCTAGAAAGTTGCTGTCGACTGAGTGACGCGACGTAATGCTTTATCTATTTTAAATATTATTAATTGGTATAAAATTAAATGCTGCTTTCTTCTAAATCATTTCCGTAATTGAATTACCCGTGATAATCCTTTCTTCGAGATATTTTAATTATTGATTAATTGCTGGGTATTGACTTTTTGAGGGACTAATACACCCTTGGGAACCATGCATTTACTTGGAGCAGCACCACAGGTCGTCGTTACAATGTTATGAACTCCTGTAGAGATTATAATTACCCTGAACGGAGGTTGACTTGGCAGTGTTGGTCCATTAGTGTACTATTTGTGCGTTAATAGTATCCTTATGAAACTGATCGTAGCCCAGACTGTTATGTTTCGTAGGGGAGAATGTTTAGCAGTGTGTTCTCTCTCGAAGATCATAGACAAATTCTTTTTGTTGTGTGAATACTGGATAATTTGAAGTTTTTGAATGCAGTTATTTTGCCTAGAAATATAACAGTTTTCAGCGTTAGTGTACCCTACGCCATTTTTGCTCAGTATTTAGACTGTAATTCCTCAAAAAAATGATAGTGAGACTGCATGTAATATCGATGACCTGCTTACTCACAAATAATATATACTCTTATTATCCTTCTTTTTTGTGCACATCAAGGTTTTGTTTTAATTTGGTAGAATTTTACATGATATTAGTGCAATCATGGTGCGTGAAGGCCAATCTATAGACCGATTATTTTCTTGATATTTTGTATTATTATCTGTACATTTGCTTAATGCTGTGCGCTATTGGGTTTCAAGATAGAATTCCGTTTTACTATGATTGCTCCTTCATCATTTCTGTTATATGTTCGTTCGGTGTGCATTTTACAGGATTATTTCATGTAGGTCTAGGTTCATGTTCTCCTTTTCAACTTTTACTCATTATAACTTTTTTTTGTTAAGGTTGTTAGAAAGGGCGTATCGAGATGTATGTGACTGTGTCTGGGTCATCTGTAGTTTGAGGCACATTCCAATATACATTACAAGTTGTAAGGCTTCAATTGTGTGCGTGTGGGTGATGCGGCTACCCTTTCGAACTGGGGCCTTACCGACCGTACCCTCACATGTCAATGCTAGGAGCCCGTAGAAGTGTCTCGTCTGCTCCCCCATCAAATCTCGCCCATCGCGAAACCCCCATGCTAAGCCTGTTACTGCAATTGTTTATAAGCGCACATTCAAGAACAGCGCCATCCAATCGACCCCCACGAACATCAGATCACCTATTCTGTGCTTAGCTAGTTATTCGATAATTGATTGTTCGAGTGAATCTCCGTGTGTAGGAAAATTCGGGCGTCGTCCTTGCTCACCGAAGGTCCGAGTTTGATTTTATGTGGAGATTTCGCGTGTATTTTGTACTAATTTTTCAGCCCTCTCCCCTTGCACACTTCACCCAAGCATACTCATGGACAATGGATTGGACCTAGCCGTCATTCCCACTGGGGATAGGTGAACCTTGCAGGCCAATACGCAGTGCTTGTTTCACAACGGTTACCCCGACGGCGGGCCTTGTCTGAATTTTACCCCAATCCACGCCCCCTACTCTTCCCTTCATTTGGCAGAAATTTCGACTCGTCTGATAGCGATTTCCAACACGAGTTCCTCAGAGCAGTCAGGTGATAATTGAAGGAAAAGAAGGGCAATGGCAAGTGGCGGTTTCATGCGGACGACTGGCCATTTAGGGTTCTTCTCAGCCCCGTGCAAGTGTGCTTGGCTCGTTCGGGGGGCGGAGGGGCATTGTCAGATAGGGGGGCGTTTGCTTGCACCCCGGTTAGTGTGTGTGTGTGAGCTCTCGTTCACGAGGCGGTGAATCACTGTTTCCTCGCGATGTGCGCGAGGAGGAGGAAGCTTGCTCTTTTGTGGGGAGGCCCACAAGAAAGGGGTGAAGGGTATATGGTTGTCGGCAGGGGGGGCAGAGGGCCGAGAGGGTGGGGCGGGCGTGGATTTCTCCCCGCCGCGGTTGCGCGACCGGCATGCGCCTGTGCAGTGGATTCATTAATGCCGTGTGGGGAGGGGGCGTGCTTCCCCCTCGGCCTACCAGTCCACTCCGCCCTTCCCCTCAAACTACCAAATGGTGGCCCTCCTCGCGTCGTGCTCGCTTACCGATTGATATGTGATAGATAGGAGGCGAGAAAAGTTGCGATACGGCCTTCTTCGCTCTCGAGCAGGACATTTTATCGTCGTCGAGTGTGTTAAGGAGAATAGTTGAGGGGGCATATTGTCAGCGTCATATTTGTCGGTATTTGGACCCGCACCAGTCCAATAATTCTATGCATTGTTGTGATATTTATCAGCACACGAGTGGTGAAAGGTCGTGGGTTGGTCACTTTTATATCGTGGTCAACTCATGTGTCTCACATCTTTTAGTTTTATCTAGTGCTTGAGAAGAGTTATTCTAATTTTTTTGCATTTTGTCATTTGCTTTGTTTTCTCCACCATGCATTAATTTCCCATGCCGTGTAGTTCCCATGTAAGTACATGTCGCCCTGGATGGTAAAAATGTATTCTACCCTTATTGATATATACATGTACCCTTTGAAAGATGTTCACCTACCTTACCCCCTGCCATGCATCGAGATGCTCAAAGGCATAAATTCTGTCATTATGCTGCTGTTCTTTGTGATACGCAATAGCCTTAGCTTTTCCTGGACCAAAGTAGAAGTGTTATTTCAGCAGACCTTGTAGTAATAATCAAAATACCCTCTTGTTTGCTGTGCTTTTTTGAGCATTACTCCCTGGGTGATTATGTAGCCATAATGATTCTGGTATCATTTTAAAAATCTAGTTCACCAAAGATCAGGTCTGCCATAGTTTCCTTCAAGTGAAAATGAAATGTTTGTTGTATTTAAAATTTCAAGCAAATCGGGATTCTTTGTTTCACTAAAAGCTATTTTTATTAATAGTCAATTTTCAGAAGATTTTATGGGACTACGCAGGGGAAGGTGGCAAAATTAGAGTTTCCTGTGTCAATACTTGTCTGCCTTTTATTCAGATATATCCTTGGACATTCCATATTATGATAGGTTGTCCTCTAGGGCTATGACCATTTGTTTCACTTCTCCTTGATGACATTTTTTACCTATGCCTCATGAGACCTCTTTAATTGTTACATTCTCTTAACTACTGCAACAGATTTTGTTTTAAAAGTACTTATTATCTTTGATGACTGAGTTATCTTTTTGGGAGTATAAGCTCTTACCTCCTTCCCATCCCAGGTTCTCTTGTTCATAGTTGTTAAACTATAATTTTTGTGTTACTAATGTGCATGAAAATTAACACACCTTGACGGAAATCTTCTCATCTCCCTCTCCTCATTCCGCTCTTCCAGCAGATGTTGAAATGGCGCCAGTTTTAATGTGTATTTTGTTGAACCCTTATTACCCTAAGCTTGCTCATGTATGAATTTATGCATTTCATCATTGCTGATACAGCGTTATACAAGGCTAACAGTTGACTCACTGATCATAAATTCACAGTTCATCATCAAGACCTTACTTGCAACACCAGCTGTAATAATGCTGATGAGTTCATAACATTTATTAATTCGTATTTTAATGGAGGATGTTGGTTTCCAATGAAAGATACTTACACTATGTACTAGATACATAGTCTCTAAATACATTATAATAATTGAGTCAATTTTTCCTTTATTATTACGTACATCCCTGCCTCTAATCCAGCTTGTGAACATTATTTCATTATAAAACCAAGTTGTGTATCATTTCCATCCATTGGTTCCAGGGCCTCACAGCCATACTATAGGTAGATATCATACCCCAGGATTTCACCATCATTTTAGTCCTTTGGATACCATGGGTAATTCTGAACTGTGGGTTGACATTTCCTGGGTATTTCATTGAGCTATTAGTGGGATATTTTCCTGAGAATATTATCAAAGGTAATAAAATTGAAATGTGAATTATTTCACAGATAAGTGTCTCTGGGAGCAATGGTCTACTGGGTGAAGATAGCGGGAATGTTGGACCTGAAGGGGTTAAGGAATAAAAGGGATTTTCCATTTGCATAAGTCTGCGTTGATCAGATTTTATGTATGTGGGGAATTTGAAATCGTATTTTGTAAAATTACCAGTATGTGGTATATTTGTGGTACTTCCTTGGGGGAAAATTGTAGGTCACACAAATGTGTGTATTCTCACACTTATTCTCAAAAAAGCATATATTTACATGGGAATTGCCTATTTTGCTTGGGGAAACACTTTCTTTACCGTAGCTTTCTGTCAGTGAGGTTAAATGGGAATACTCTTTAGGCCAAAATTGCTAGGTGAACGTAACAATTTTAATAATGCGACCCGGGTTTCGACACTTCGTGTCATCTTCAGGTCTTACAAAGTTTTATTTAAGTTACTATGAATTACTTCCTCAAAGTCAAGCCTGGAACCATTTCCTTTGTAACAATTTTGTTTGGTTTTCTATTACTTTTGTGCCTCTATCTATTTACATTGGGGTAAATGTATTGATTGTTCATATATTTTTTAATTTTTCTAGTGAGCTTATGATAATAGTTTTAATTTAATAACACTTTTTGTGTCTTCTCTTTGAAAGTAATTAGATGCTCTATTGGCTCCTTAGAATTGGAAAGTGCTGATGTTACTGTTCTATTTGTTATAAGCATGAGTGTGTCCTTAACTTTTCATAGCCAATTACCAAATCAGGAAAGAATGTTTTATCCACCGATGTTGGTGTCGGATAGGTCCTTGAAACGATTACCTTTTATTTAGGTGTTGATAGCATTTATGCAACTTGTTTTTGCATTTTAATTATTATTTTACATCCAATTTGTGCCCTGTGTTACATCAGCTAATCAAGGTAATATCTGCTGCAGCTGATGAAGTGACTTTATAGTGCATTCTTAACCTATAGGTAATACTATTGCTTTGGATCTCATAATCTCAAGATGGAAATCTAACTTAGAGTAGATTAAGGAATTGTTTTGGTATATTTTCTGTTATTTATTGTGTATTATGTATTGGAATCATTTTATTCTGATGCCCTTCCTCAATGGTGACAGGCATTGTTTTAATGGAAGATGCATTTCTGTATCATGTAATACACATATTTCTCTCTCAAGAATCCATGTGGCTGTCTTAATGGGGAAGTGTTCTTTATTGTTGGATTAGGGTATGAATGAAACTTTACATTGTAACGTGGCCCAATATAATGAACAAGTCCTGATGTCTGATGCAATGCCTGTTTGATTTTGCTTCATGTTATTCCCATAGTCCAAGGTGAAGTTCTATTTTTTCAGCACATTTCCATTATTAAACTAACAGCAATAAAATGTCAGTATTGTATGGGTTCAGGTTTCGGTGCAGTCATATCACTATATACTGTCCCTGGGTATGACCCATAACTGATGATAAATATCAGGGGAAACATTATTGACCGATGGCACCTGGGGATACAATATTGCGAATGGGCTACTGGCTCCTGGTATCCTAGGAAGATGAATATTGTGATTTTCCTTCATTAGTTGAAATGTGTGCAATGTTGGTCAGTGGTTTTGGATTGGATTTAGGCGTGGTCCCACAATTGTTTCTCAAGTTACCCTATTTAGGGTTTTTCATTATTTTCGAAGAGATGGTCTTATTCCTTTTTCTTTTATTCCTCTTTTTTTATTCCAGTTTGCTCTCTTCTTTGAAGACTCTCAGAGTCAATCCTTTTGAACAGTATAGTGACAATCGCACAATTTTTAGAGGAATTTTGCGTTTCTATCGAATCAGAAATAGTCTCGTATCTCATTGAGTGCCACAGGCTAACTACCCTTGGATGCATTGCTGGAAATGATTAGGAACTCTTGTCATTAAACTCAAGCTGTGATATTTGGGAACCAACTCTTCTTAGGTGACCAAGAGTGGGATAAGGGAAAGAAACCACCACCCGCTATTTGTCTGCCTTCGGGTAACTGTCCTTGCCCCTCTGTTCCTCATTGTGGGTTTCTCCATCTCATTTCACGTTCATAAATGAGTGTTTTCAATTACCAGTTCTGCTATGTTTTTGTTGGTAGTGAAGAATTTATTTAAGTCCTCCCGCATTTATATACCTACATTTCCGAGAGTTTGTTTGTTTCCGAGCATTTGTGGAGGAAGCGTAATGCTCTCTGGGCTGATGAGGGGGGTTCACCCACTGCCCTCGCCGTGAGAGCCGCGGCGGGGCCGAGTCCACTAGCTGTTCAAGTGCTCCTTCTAAATCTGCTTGCGACTCTTTACAGCGTGGAAATGGAAACGTTTTGTTCATTCCTGAGGAGAGGAGCCGATAGCTTCCGCGTTTCCTTCGAGTAACTTTCGCAAAGTTACGTGTTTTGGCTGTTGGTCGATGATGCAACCAACAGTACAGATTGGTGACGAATCGTCAGCGAGGAGTCTTCTAACTTTCGAGTTCCTTGCCATCGCGTTACCTTCCTCCGGATAGCGAGGCAAATGGAAAAAGTGTAGTTTTCGACCCGCATTTTTACTTTGTCTCCGTTTCTTTTACAGCATGCCATGCGTCTCTATGCTGCCCTACCTGACGAGTCGAAAGAAGACAATCCAATAATTCTCTTCGCCGTGTCCTTCGTTTTTTATGTTTTCTCGGGATTTTCCTCCATTCCCGTGACTGGTCGTTTTCTTTGGGAAGGAGCACTTAGCGGTGAAACACGCTGCCACGTGGGCTTTTAAGTTAATTCGAGCGGTTTTTGAATTTTTGCATATCGAAGGCTCTTTAGTGGTTTGGCCTTGCATGTAACATTTTGTTAAAATGGGTTTTTCGTTGCTAAAGTTAGGGATAGTCAGTCGTTAACAATTTTTCACCCCCCCCATCCTCTCGTCAGTGCATTATGATATTATTTATCACTTCACTAAGGGCAATTGATGGCGTTAGTGGTATTTAAAGGTTTCATTCTAATGTCATCGCTGATGATGGAAACGTGTTTGTCATCGTCTCTAGTTCGTCTCACCTACTCCATGCTCTCATATCGCGATCTGTTTCCCCCACCCCACCCCTATGCTTATGTAACCATGCGGTGTGTCTCTGAGTACCGTCGTCTTATGGTGGGGCTGGCTGCCTATTCCCTGTGGACGCTCCGCCCTTTCCTATATCCGTATTTGCTATCGGACTTAACGTGGAAACAAATAATTGATTTTGGAAAATCGGCCTCGGGTCGATGTCGAGATTTGCCAGTTTCGAGTTGTTCAGGTTTTGGGATTTATCATCATTAATGCAATAGTGCGCTGGCTATCCAAATTACCCATCAAGTTTTCTCAGGGGAAGCAAAATGTACATATTTAATGGCCGGAATATCTTTCGTGTGTACCCTATTCCTCTCAGTGGCGTTAGTTTGATTCTCTCCGTTTGATCTTTGAGCCCGGTACGACCTCATATTTTTCCTGTTGGCATGCCTTGTTATGAATGTAAAATGCCTGGTTAGTGACACTTTGTCAAACATCTCTGAATGCATTTGTAATTAAATGAATCTCAAGGGCATCTACAAGACTAGTTGATAGATGATGCCTGTTGGAACAGATCATATGTCCCTTTCCCGAAATAATTGTCATCAAGAATTTTGAGATTAATGTTTAACATTTTGATACGAAAAAGTTATTCGCTGGGAAGTATTTTAGAATTGGCGAATGATCGAGATGAAATCGACTGACCACTTGCTGATATATGAGAGCCGTTCGAGGGTAACAGTTTTTGTACACGGAGCATGTTTTAAATCTCGTTATTCTAGGCTCACGTGGCAATTTGATTCCTTTCTCCGGTACCTGTGTGATAATTATCTGGGTGTAATTGTGGCAGCTTCACAAGCGTGGTGTCTGTCACTTCCTCCTAAGCGGTTACCCAACGAATTATCCAGAGATTCCTATCCCTCGGCTCTCTGTAAATAAATATTACATCATTGATGAATGACAAGTGAGTTATTGTGGAAGAAGTCTGGTTTTTTTAAACGGGGATGAAATGCGATTCTATTTCTCCTTCACTAGAATACAGCTTTGATTTCTGGCCTTACACTCAGAATTCCTAAAATATACTATTCGGTTCCTTATCCCTCGTTGCTTCTCACCCATTTTTTCAATGGATGTGCCCTTCTGTTGGCGTTTTTCTTTTATCTCCGCATTATTTACTCGTTCAGAGATCTGAGAATCAGATGCTAAAATGCATTGCTTCTGCAGGTAACGCGTTAATCGGAGGAATCCATTGAATGAAAAATACGTTGGTGAAATCTGCGCCTTATTTAGTTTAAACAAATCCATCATTCGTAATCTACAATATGCTAGAGATTTGTTTATCTCTTTTCGTGAAGGATATTTTATTGGCATTTTAATGCAAGTGTATGCTGTTTTCATTTACGGGGAATATTGGTTATTTGCTATGCACGAAAAATTATTTTCTAGTTCCTCAAAAGTCTTAAAAGTATGTAGTGGTTAATTTGCTGTGGTAGCATTGTTCAAAGAGGAAGAGATCCTAAACATGTCTAATGCGGCAGCACATATATGTCGTTCTTGTTGAAATCGCATTTCAATGGAAGGTATTTCTAACCTTGATAGTTTACGGCCGGTTATTTAGGTTTGTGAAATTCATAGAGGAGTTATTTCCAGAAATTTATTTTACCTATTTACCTTACGCGTTTTTGTGTAGCGGAGATCGACCGGAGAGTCTCCTAGAAGTTGCAGCCCTCTTGCTATGTTCGACGTACTCAACATAAACCGGGCGAGTAGCGCGAAGAGATGGCGTGAGTCTTGCATAATTCGGGTGATGAACACTATTCTTCCACAGGATCGTGAATTTTCATCGAATGGTAGTATTGTTCGCATAATTGGTCGTCCATCGAGTCGGCGGCTCTGTGAATCCATCCTCGTTAATGGTGTGGATGGATCGGGAATTTTCTTGCCCGAGGGAAGGTAAAGCAGCGGGAAATTGATCGAGCGGTCGTGGTTTCCATGGCACGACGAAGCGCTTCGAAGTAGGGGCCTGCGTGCGCGCGGGGGACGGACGGGGCCGGCCGGCGGCCGACCGATGCCTCTCCGATGTGTGTCCCCTCGGAGGCGGCGGCGGCGCGCAGAGGGCGAGAGGGGGCAGGGAGAGCGGGCGGGCGCATCGGCGGCGGCGGCGGGGCAACTTGCGTGAGAACTAGCGCCCGAGAGCGCCCGCTCCTTCCCAACAGTCCGGGGTGGGCGTGGTCACGCCCTTCGCGGAGTCAATGGCCCACCCCTCGCTCCCCCTCCGCGCCACCCCCTTTCATTTGCACTCCCACGCTCAACCCCAACCATCACCCTCCCACCTTCCCGCCCCGTATATCTCTCTTTCTCTGCCGGGAGGGGGAGGGGTCAGGTGAGCAGCTCTGTTGAAGGGGGGCAGTTTGCCCTTTATTCTTCCCTTTTAAACGGTGGCTGGATCGCGCGATCTCTCGTCTCGAATTCATTGACCGCCGTTTCATTTCTTTCGCTCCGTTTTTCGCGCTATTAAGAAGCTGTGCCTTCACTCTCCCCCCCGTGACTTCCTCGTCGCCACCGTACCCCGTGAACTTGTTGCACCCTCTTCGCGCACATTTCATCGGCTCAGTGCCGTCGAAAATCTCATCGGACTTTCCTTCACGCCAAACCGTCCACGGCATCTGTCGCACTCGGCTCCCGTACCCTCTCTTCTTAGCTTATTCGAGCTCTCTGCATTTGAGACAGTCGAGGTATGCTTTGCGTGTACTTTTGGAAGAATGCATAATTTGGAGAATCGTATTATTTACCTCATTGTGGGATCCAGATAGCTGAAACTGGGTAGTATTTTAAGGCCGTAATTTTTTTCGGTTATTTGCTCGGAATGATTTACCTGTAGAACAAGAGTGAATGGTGGTTTTGGTACAGATGAATATTTTAATGTTCTTCCATTCGTGTCTCTCTCCTGGGTGGCCAATAAGTAACAATTGAGTGAATGTGGTAACTATTATCTTCGGTTGGGGTTTAATATAGATGATGAATTGAGGAAAACAGGCGCTGAGGTAATAACCGTGTCATGAATGTTTGGGCTTATGAGGATGGCAAGGGGTGAATACATTCTTGGTCAAAACATCAACACATATTCTGAGCTATTTCATGCTGAATTATAACCCAAATCTCGCTATTGCCCAGCACCTTACAGTTTTAGTCTGAGAATAACGGGCAGTATTTAGGTCAAACAAATAACCATCGTTGGAAACGCTGAAATTTGAACCTTTCGTAGTTGAAAAATGAAATTTTGATAAATTAGTTATTCTTGGGTAAACATTATTTCTGTCTTAATGTTGCATCAGAACAGTTTTTTACCGCTCGGCTATGTACATCCACCGTTAGTAGTTCGATAAGCCCTTTAATGTGTAGTGTTGTTCTCGCTCATATTTCTAGGATGTTCACGATAGTCGTTTACGAAACTCGGTTCCAATGGAGTCTGCCCTATGTAATCAATAAGATTTCTGGTGACACTCGCATTCCATCTCTAGATAATTCTTATCTAAACTTTCCGTATTGTAATAACGTGAAGTAAGAGTTCTCAATGCGTACATATTCCTCGTAAGAGCTCGTTTGTTGGATATACTGTTCATTGAGTAGCGGGAGAGCTATATTTCTTTTCTTGGGGGTAAATCTCAGACGTTTATTGTCTTGAAGTTATATAGGAAAACCCTGTGATAGTTCGACTACACATTTTTAACATCGTATCGTTTCTTCATCGCGTGCCCTCCTCTACATGAGTATCGCGTTTATTTCTTTTTTCACCTCCGAGGAAATCGAAAATCTCGTCTCCGTCTTATCCTCTCGCAATGGCGAGCTTGGTGCGGAGAGCGGGATTTTGGACCCTAAGCAACTAATACATCGGATACACGTGCAATAAACAATGTCCTCGAGCAGGCATTTGATCCCCTCCTCTGTCTGCCTCCGAATCTTGAGCTGTCCGAAAAGCTCGTTGCCCATCGAGCTCACCCGGCCGAGAAGTATTTTCTAAAAATATTTTGCTACGGACGTGACCTTGGTTTCGGATTTTTTCATTTGCAATTTCAAATTATCTTTCACGAGTAACATCCTCTGCTATCAGCCTGTCTCTTTAGAAACCGTTTTGTTGGCGGTAAAAACCGAAGATTTGTATGAAAAAGGAAAGGTTTCTAAAGACTGCCCTCTCGTGTTACTCTGAGTAAGCTTGTCTCTTTTGTCTCTCTATCGCGTGATTTCTTTCTACCCTTTATTGTGTGATTTTCTGTGGCGTTTGGTTTGGAGCGAATTTCATCTTGTACAGATTTTCGTGAAACTTTGTATACGTCTACTTCTTAGTAATATGTACGGACAAAAGTGAAAAAAATGCTATTTTAGTGCTATTTTAACGCGCAGCGTAGTGGTACATTACATGTATTTCTAAACAATTCGATCTTGTGTGTACTGATTTTCCCATAGACGATATGTAGCACGTTTCATCTCCTTATATTGGTTCATTTGGTTGGTTTCATGTAATCATAATCGAAGGCATCATGCCGAGTAAAAATCACGTATTTACATTCGGTTTTCGCGTACATGTCGTATTGCGAGCCGTAAACCCAAGTCTTAACAATGCTTGCATTACTACGACAATTTGAAAATATTATTCTTGCTTAATATATATGAATTCACGTATGGTAAATTATACCGTGTAAAGAGAAGTATGTAACGGAATTGTACTCTTGAGATTTTTTATAGTTACTTAGAGAGTTATGATAATATGCACTCAACGGCTCACAATTGCCGCTCCAGCCACATTTAAAATGCCTTCGGTCATTTTGATTTGTGCGTTTTGTTTTTTATGCATTCTTCCTAGTAGTTATCTTACCGCAAGGGATTCATAGCAATGAGGCTGCGTTCTTGATTTATTGCCAGTGTTTCCCTTAACATTGGCCCTCGAATCTTTTGATAGGGCGTACGTTTCGCTGGGTAAGCGTATCGAATGTGCCAACGGGGTAAAGTGGTGCTCGCATTGAGTGTGCTTGAATAGGTTTTGGAGTCCTCACATGAGAGCCTCTTCATCTTCACGTAAATTTCTTGCATTTCTTTAAAATATAGTATAGACGAGGTGTACGATGGGTCAGTCCATGAGAAATGTATGTCATTAAAAAAGAAAGGGGCTCTTGAAAATTGAACCTTGATTTTCTTTAGTAAATAAGCTAATTGTGTCTTGAATTCATGTCTGTTGGATTCGGCCCAAAAGCACTTTATTATAAAGGTTTCCTGGGAGCGCAGAAGATCGTGATAAGCTTGTGGTTCGATAACGACAAATTCATTCGGGAAATCCTAATATCGGTGGAATCTCCTAATGAGGCGCTAGATTTGCATAATAACAATCAGAACGTACTTATTAGAGTTGATATACCGATTTATAATACAGATCTGCCGATGGATACGGAACGAGATATTAGCAAGAGGGTGACGTTCAAAAGTACAAGACTTAGTGATGAAAAAGAGGACGGTCCCAGAATCCTGCATCCTCAATTGCTACGATATGCTTTCCCTGTCTCATCTTTCAACTGATTCGCGGTCGTGAAAGCTATTCAGAAGTGGCAATTCAATTGGGATGTAGCTGATAAAACTCTACACGTCAATGGCGCTCATTTGAATTCGCCCTGCCTGAGTGGATCCTTCGTGCTGGACCATTCTTCGAGTCCACCTTAGAGGACTGACCTAGGATGAGGGGTCGCTGATTGTTATCTACTTATCGCTTCACGAGTTCCCGTTTTTGCATCTTCCGTCACTCCCTAGGCCTCACTGTCGTCGCCTAGCGCGGATATGTAAAAAAGGAGAGATCTACGGGTCTCAACAAAACAATACGGATGCAATCGCGTTGCATGCGCTCGAAGCGTGTGCGTGCGGTCGGGATGGATGGAGAGGGGAGCGGAGGATGGGAGGGGAGAGGAGGAAGATCCGGCCGGTGGGTGCAGGCACGGATCACCGCTACTCACTTTCCAAATGACGCGTCATCGGTATTCTCGGAGGCATTCATTCTGGCCGCCGCCGCCGCGGGGCGCCCCTTACATCTCCCTCCCCCTACTTCGTTCTACCGAGTTCTCCCGCGTTGCGTTATGTGCAGCGGTCAGGAGCTTGGTGTGTTGTCGAGACTCGACCGGTTCATTGCCGCGGATACATGCGTATCGTAACACTTCGGATTCTCCCGAGAGAGCGAGCCGTTCGGAGCCACTCGCTAATTTTACACCAGGAAACTCCTTGACTGTGCCCTCGGCCCCTCCCTTCTTTTTCCCCATCGCATTTCTGGAAGAATCGAGCGGAATATAGAGGAAGTAACCTTACGTAAAATGTAAGGCGCCTAGGGAACCGAACGCGGCGAAGCCTTAAGCGGAGAAAGATATCTCGTCTCTATCACTAGGTATACTGCTGCTAGAAAAACATATTTGTCGACCCATGGAATCAACGATGCTGGACTAACATTTAGTTCGTATTGGGATCTGTTTCGGAAACTATCAACATTTTTCTACTGTCTAAGTTGTTAGGTATTTCGGCTGTTGCAAATATTGTAGCCTTTTTTACGAGCAGGTTACTTTAACGAATGAGTGTAACCTATTATTTCAGTTAACGTTTGATGCAGTCAATGTATCTATTTTCGGTGTTGGTGTTTTAGCACACTTAAAATTTGGAATTTTTTGTTTAATTTATCCTCTGTGACCTAATTGCTAATACCCCAGCTGAAAAAGTTTTATCCTGACGTATGCATAGATGTAATACGTATGCGAGGCAATGGCCCAATTATTTTTTAACTTCGTAACGTTCATGACAAAATGCCGTAGTATATACGCTAGCTTAATGCTCATCGATATTGTGATAAATTCGTATTACATCAGACTGTCAATAACTTCAAAAGTGCCTGTGGGAGAATGTATTGATTTCGGATTTTTCTCAGAGTGACTATTTAACCTGTGATTATTAAATAAGGCCCCTGGGTGGGTTTATTTTGTTTCTCGAAGATTTTTTTTAAATTTATCAGTTAGTAAATCGCATTTGTTGCACACAAAATTAAAGTTCTAGGATAACTCACGTTGTCCTCCCGGGGTGATGTATGCGGTAAGTCGTATATTTTTCCTCGCACCTTGTAAGTGTAGATATAATTATTGAATGCACTAGGGTATTTGTCGCATTCCTTTCTTGAGTAAAGGAGCCGAGGACGAATAGCTCCCCGAAGAAAGGACGTCCGCCCACATTTCATCGACGCTGGACACCCTGAGACACTCGCGGGGACGACGCGTGGGAGCAAATACGCCCCCTCACGTCTCCTCTCCATGCGGCGGCGCCCACACTTCCTATCGTCTCTCTCATCTCTCTCTCCCCCACCCCCCAAATCGCTCTATTCCCCACTTGGCACGCTACGATGAAGACCATTTGGATTTTATCCCTCGGGATCGATTATGATGCAGGTTTGTAGCGTTGTGTCCCCATGTGCGCCTCATTGTTTTTATCTTTCTACCTCTTTTTAATTGAATGGCAGAAGTAAAAGTTACGTTTTCGGTGGGTGGCTAAGAGAGGTTTCTAAGTAAATAATAATGAGGAAGGCAAGCTAATTAATTGATGGTTTCCGGCGTAACTTTGTGGAATTTACTAGACATATTGAAAAATGGAATTTACTAGACATATTGAAAAACAAAGTTCTAGTAAATTTTTTCAATATGGCAAGCTAATTACTTATTGGCATTGTAGAAAGATAAATACATGCCCATATAATATCCATCTTAAAATGGATTCTTCCACGAAACACATCGCCGTCCGGAAATTTTTGGCAGCCTCAAGAGGTGGATGGTGCTCTCCTTAGAATTAAAGTGGTGGTTTTTTTTTCCTCTCATGGTGCCCTGTTACAATTTCAGAGGATCTTTATTCATTCTATCCACGTTATCTGACCGTTCCCTTTTGATGGAAATCGAAAATACTGGTCCATGGAGATAACTCGTGTTGGATCACATAATGAAAAGTGTTAACACCCAAGTTTGCCATTCACCGTTTTGTCGTGGGTGTGGCAGAAAAATGCTATGTGTAGCCTTTTCGGCTGTAATAGCTAGGTAGCCATCGACTCATTTGTAGAAGTGTGTCCAAGACGAAGCATACGTTCGTTCCATATTCTATTAATGCGTTCTCTTGAACCTTAATTTGCTTATCCTCTGCTAATAACTTTTCGTGCCTGACTTTACCGTTTTGAATGCCTTTGGGAAGAAGTTGGGTAAGTGTAGGCTATCTGTTATAAAATGAACCCTGTCTTGTATCCTAAATGTTCTTCATAGTCTTGCTCAGTGGTAGATGGAATAAACCATTGCTATATGTGGCCATGTGACAGTTGCTCTTCCTCGGCTGACATTAGTTCATCTTTCAGCAGCTCTTCAATCGATATGTTCTGTTCCTTGGGGTAATTTTTTTATATGCTCCTGTGTGCTCGGTGCTTTGTCTGTTATGATGTGTTCTGTGTTCTTTTGAGGCATTTGTGTTGGTCCTGGGTTGCTTGTTAACATCCCAGCATGTGCCAGCAGTCTGACCTAATGCTATTTTCAGGTCGCAGGGTTGCTTTTTTGTAGATCTCTTTGGGTGATCAGCGGTAAATACTGCTGAGTCCTCTGTGAATGACAGGCCCACCCGTCTCTTTCAGTTGACCATCTTGATAATTTAACTGATTTATTACGATTATTAACTTAACATTTTGACTCTGCTCTCTCCTTTTTTCATAGTCCTCCCGGCGGCTTCATTCCACCTGCGGGTAAAGCTCATTGAACGCCACTGAATGGCAACGAAATTCGCTCTGTAAACGGAGTGAAGATATCATTATGTATTATTCTGTTGCCGTTTTTCGTATCACCTAGTTTCTCATTCTGGTTGGAAGTTTTTTTTTCTTTGCAGATCATGACATCATCATAGGTCATATCATAGGTCTTCACATTTTGCGGCATGTGGTGTCACTTCGTTAGGATTTTTCTACATCAACGGCTTTTGGCTCAAAATAATGAATCTTTCTATTCCGAATACTGAACTTAATTGTCGTTAGATTGGTTAGTTTTGATCCCTCGTTTGATATTGTTTAGGCGACGAAAGTGCGGTTCTAAAGGGAAAGATTTAAAAAATGCTTTCTGTAGCGTTACATTTCAGGTGATAAGTTCTGTCTTCACTCCTACTTCAGATGATTTGAAATTTTGTCTTCCTTTGCATCTTAAATGTTGATTAATGCGTGAAATTCCGCTTGGAAATTTGGATGGGAATGGCGACCCCTTGATAGTCGAATGGATGGTGTTTCGCTGCCTACCCTGAATCTCGGCTTCAGATTTGCTGGGAAAATTTTTGGTTACGTCCATTAGTATCCATGTTTTGTGATATTTTTTAGCTACAATGTCCGTTTAGAAAGCCTCTTAGAGGCTGTAGAAAGAAACTTGTTCTATACCCTGTTTTGAAAACCTAAAGGTGACCGCGCACCTCGACCTCGCACGGTAGGTTACGGATTTTTACCGGGCTTGTCAGTCCAGCTGTTCTTTCCAAAACCGACCGTGTGTGGGGTCACTCACTCCAGGCACGATGGTCCTTCACGCCAAGAATGATGGTACCGCCCGGTTGTGCATTCCTGGAAGGACTGGTACCCGCAAATTGTATCCTTTTAAGCCGGCTAATGTGGCGATTTGCCGTAGTTGGTCTGACATTCTAGACGTTTAGTCTTGACAGTCTAGTTCTCTTGAAGCGTTCACAATGCATTACTTCACGTACCAGGTCTTCCACAAGCCTCCAGAAAGTGAACTCGGTAGAATTTATGACGGTTTTGGCCTGACACGTGAGTACCGAATTCCTTGCCAGCCCGGAAAGACACGCCCGGCATTAATCCATAACTGACCGTGTATGGGCACCTTTACACGCCCTAGCATTTGGGCTACTTGGTGAGCTTGGTTGGCAATCAAACCACTACTCGGGTTGAAGACGTTCGTTGGTAATGGCGTTAATTCATCTTTCTGATTTCTTCATGCTTCTTAATATTATTTTCGATGTGCCTGTGGTCAAGATGAGCGGAAATGTTTGGTTTTTTTGATATTGATACCGGAACAAAATGAAGGAAGACAAGCCTAGAAGTTTTGTATGAGCATGTTACCATGCAAGTTGCGATTTGAGCGTGTGGTTGTGGAGAACTGCATTGCATTGGGTAAAGGAAATGGGGGGAGGAAAGGGGAAGGGCGCTGTGGACGTGGGACCTGTATGAGGCCTTGAGGTAACGGTATGTTCAAATGTTTTATTGAGAGTGAGGTGCTGGACAAGTGGGGAAATATAAGGAAAAATGGGGATTTTTGACGCCGTGGTGGAAAGCAGAAAATGCGCATTGAGCCCTAGTGGGAGATAATATAGGGTCGAGTGCGTGCCGTGAGGAGGTCGAAGTTTTCACTGAAGATCCCACGAGTTAGGCGGGAGAATCAATAGCGTGGACTATCGATATCCATTAATAGGATATTGATGATCAGGCAATCAGCGTTCGCGTTGTCATCGTCACTTTTTAAAACTTAGTTGTCGACTCTAGACTATGCTCTCTTTTTGTCCCGCCGCGGCTGCGAATGGGAGGGATGCGCTTCGCGGAAGACTGGGGTAGGGTCTCATTGCCAGTGGCCGCGGTCGGAATCCCCCGGCCGGCGGCGTGGCCTACGCCCACGGGCTTTCGGACCGCACTTGCTCCTCTGTAGATATTGTAAGTATATGTAATCTCCCCTTTTCTCTTTCCTCGCCGAACAATTTCGCACCATTACACGCGTACCCGAGCCGGTGAGCGAACGCGTGCTCTCTTATTCGTGCACCAGATGCGTGCGTGGGTCGCCTTGCCATCGGTCGTCGACCTCTGCCTCTTGGCCCTCCCCTCGTATGCTGTGTCCTTCTCCCCTTCGCTGCCGCCGCCCTCTCCCCTCGTGATCGGCGCCTCTTGTAAGCTGACCTCCGGAGGAGAGGAACGTGGCCTTCTGCGGGGAGTCTGAATTTTTCATAAGGTCGCGAATTTCATCTTGGTGGAGAGAACGAATGTTCTTGGGCCTACAGCTCAGCGCGACGGCCGGTGATTAAACCTGCAAGGTTGACAGCCGCACATACTTTCCGTACGCCACGTCACACTGGAAACGTTGCGCTGAGTGCCAATATTTTCGTTGCTGAATACTCTAGCCCCAAGTCAATTCCTCATTGTTTGTCGGTTGGTGGACGTAATCGTTGAAATCAAACGCGCAAGTCTCCGGGAATAGGAATTTCCTTCAGTTTCCCACTTACTTTCTTAACTCTCGCTTAAAGAGGAAGGATAAAGTCTGTATTCACTAAATGCATAGACTACCAGCTGAGTGAAGATTAAAGAATATTATGAAATCTTCGCTAATGTGTGCTCATCATGTTATTCTGTCATCAATCAACTTGCTTTGTAGCCTCAATATGTGCAAAGGAAATCCACTGTGAATTTAGTCTTTAACATTAATTGTGTTTTTTTTGCTGCTGGTGGAGATTACGCGGCACTAATCCCAAGTTGTGTCATCCAATTTGTCAAGGTAGTGGACGCTTCGCCTCCTAGCTTCACTTAGGAACCTTACCTTAAAAATCAAACAGCGTTGAGGTGGACGCTCCCCTGGAAGGATATCGTTGAAAATCGTTTTACGTACATTTTGGGTCAACTCATCGTTGCTCATTCAACCCCGTCCTATTCATATCACCCTCTTTGGTACATTTTTGCCACCTTTCATGTACTTCCCCAATGGGAATGGGAATAATTTCCCGTGTTGATTGTGTTTTGGTTATCCTCGATAATGTTTCAGCTTCACTGATGGGGGTAGAATTCTCTGTTGAAGGGATTGTTCGTGTGGTGGTTAGCAGTGACAGAGATCTTCCTGAGGAACTACGTATGGTACTTGTGTCGGGCGCCTAAAGTGCAGTACTCCATCAGTCGATTGTAGTCCCCTTGGCTCCTCCGTTAAGAGCGGGCTAATGCTGTCATCGAGTTCCTCTACACACACCCTCACCTTCCACAGCCTTATCTATCAGCCCTATCATTCTACCCACTTATCTTCAGATGCGCATACGACCTTAGTTGTCATTGGCTTACCCGAATAACCTACGGTATAATACACACGGTAAATATTTGTCGTATACATGTTTTGTTTATTAATGCTACTGTTTGTATATTGAGCATGTTATAAGGGCGAAATAATGCTGTTTATTATTTCGCTGGCTTAGATTTTACAGTTTGTGTTATGTGAAGATAAAATAAAGAAAAGTGTTATTTAAGTGGGAGGAATAAAATTATGAAATTTAATGAGTACTGCATGCCTTTAAGATCTTTGTTTCATCCTGCTCCCTTCCCTAGCACTAGGAATGATGCGTGAAATTGGTTTACCGCGTGGAACCTCCACACGTTGACATAACTAGGTAACGTTCCGTGTATACTTTAATGCATGGGTATAGGTATAGCAGTCGTTGTTACATTATGCGGGATGAATTCGTTGATTGGACTGGCTTTGAGGTAATCGTGTGATAAACAATCCAGAAATGGGCAATTTGGTATTGAAAATGCCTTTATTGTCTAATGATGATAACTTCTAACTTTGTTTTTGAAGAACATTGTCATAAGTTATAATCATTATGTTAAAAAAATTCCACAAAGTTACGCTCGAAACCACCAATTAATTTCTTGTCTCTTTAATTGCGCCGATATTGGTGTTGTAAATCAAGCGCTTAATTCTTGTTCGCCTACTGTGCTTGGTTTCATTAAGCGCAGTATATCACGGAGAAAGTGAAATTTTTGAACCTGTCGATTTGACCAGTAATGGGTATCGAGACTGGTATTACTGCGGATTACTCATAATTTTCATCGTAGCCCATAATATGTTTCCCTCTTAACTGAAATACAGTCGCCTACTAATATAATTAATTACGTATGGTTAATGATATGGTTCTGCCTTTTTCTCTCTTCCGATCACCACCCATGTTATCTCCTTGCTCGGACTTTATCAGCGCTTACAGGTGTTACCAACTTCCTGTTAAAACCTGTGAAATCTGTAATGTCCTCTGTCTCCTTACTGCGATTTTATACGGGGCTATAAGTAACTTGTATACTAGAGAATCAGGAGCCCATTACATATTTCATGCTTTCCGCGGTTGTACGGAAGCGATTTTACGTGGATCTTTTGGAACATATTATTTAATTTCTTGCAAAGCCGCTATTATTAGATCCGTTGTAGCGTTTTTACCTTTCTTCTCAATTATTTTGTTTCGTTGCGGTGTCGTTGTCATGAGGGGCTGTCTGGAGGATCCTAATTCTCCATACTCATTCAGAAGTTATCTGGGAGAATGCGCCATTGATCAAGTTTATGATCTGATCTCAGCTGTTATTAAATACTACCGCATTTTATAAGAACTCTCTTGCCTGGTTCCGGTAGGTTCTCCATGGTAGTTCTCTTGGGGGGGGGGGGGGGAGAACGGCGGAGTGTAGCGGCCTTATTTGCGTAAATACATTCAACCTACTCAGATGCATCTCGACATGTAGCTTTTTCTATTATTAGATAATGTCATGTCGTGCGTGTTCTGTTGCGTGCATTTCTGTTGCATGTTCTACGTATTAGGAGACGAAGAAATCTGAATGCCCTTAAAATGAGGCGTACAATTTTCTTTTTTGAGAAATCGTTCTCGTTCAGGCATTCGAATAATTTTAATTCTTTATTTTGGTGGGTTGCCCATCTTCTATTTTTTATCATCTAAAAATTTTGGAGTGCATAGGTTATTTCCGAAATGTGCTTTTTCCACAAGTTTCAGCATTCGAAAATTCTCACTGGTCGTTGGGATTCCCAATGTAGTCGATTTAATGCTGTTAATTTACGTTTTTTGACTTGAAGCATTTGTTCTCAAACTGAGTAAGTAAACCATCTGCTTACTACCATGATAGCCGCCGCATGGGCGTGTGGCAGGGGGTGTTAGGTCACCAGTTGTATAAAGATGTAAGGTTTTGGGAGGTGAAATGGTGACGTGTATTATTGGAGTGTATTTAGTGGAGCTGTTTTTAGAGTGGTCGCTTATTGTGCGCGGAAATAAACGAGTTTTGTACTTATCTGTTCAGCAATGTTTCTCTCTAATTTTATCGCTTCTGTCAGTCCTAGAGATGCAGTGAGGCGTCATGATAATATTCTGTATGTCGCTCTGAAACACACCAGTTCTGCATTTCTCAAACTAACTAAGCCTAGCGTGTAGCCTCCGAGTCTCTAGGGGCTTCCTTATTAATCCCTCTAAAAGTTGTGAGACTCTATATGTTCGCTGGTAGCAGTTTTTAACGAAGCGTGATGCTTTTCTTTGAATGTATTAATTTTTTTGGTTAAATATGTATGACCAGATGCTCGCGGCATATTCGAGGTGTGGCTTAACCAGAACGAAGTAGCATCTCTCGTTGACTTTTTCTCCTGAGGACCTTCCTATTATACTCTTAACAAAACCTAGTTTCTTTAATTCTGTGCCGCATATGCTTTGTATGTGTGCTCCTCACTATATATCTGAAGTTAAGGTAATTCCAAGATATTTTACTGTATCTGAAGATTTTGTTTACTCCTCCCACAGTAAGATATAGCATTTGTGTGATAACTTTCGCAGGAAGTGGACTGTGGTGCATTTACTAATATTTAATTCTAAACCCCACTCCTGGCACCACGAGTGAACGTATCTAAGGTCCGATTACAGAACTTCGATGACCATGTGTTGGCGATCCCAACGAATTGTGTTTCCTTAATCTTTATCGTGGCTTGGTTATAACTCGTTAGACTTTAACCTTTGATCGTAAAGTCGTTCGTACTCGCAGTCTCTGCCTGGCCTATTCTGAAGCGTAACCTTAAATGTGGATGTATCAAATTTATCAACTTCCTTTGTCGGGCAAAGGCTAAATGAAAACATCTATTCGAAGCTTGGGCCGCGTCTGTCGGGTGATAACGTTCTGCTACTCCGCAGGAAAGGGTTTTCTTCGAATAAGTGCCATTAGCCTCGGGGAGACCTTGTCGGATACTGAGCGAAATTTGTACTGTAGAATTATTCTGGCAACTGTTAGTCTTTATGGCTGGTATAAGTTATCTTGAGAGTCAACCTTTATTGTAGAAAGCCCGAACCTGTGAATGATGCTAGCTAGTTTATATGCTCGTCACTCTGTAGGGGGTGTATTAATTATCATGTACTAAGCATTCGTTTATTTTTTTTACTTCTACCTTTTTTCTGCTGTGCTCTTATTGAATTATATAACGTCTTGCTCTCTCTGTTTTTAGTTCCTTAATTTTTTTTCAGGCTTAGTTGCGTTTTATATTCATTTTTAGCGTTTCATATTTGTTTTATATTATTCATGTTCATTAGCTGATACAATTTCTTAAAATTATCGATTAATTTTATTAACAAAAAATGTACTCTATGTTAGTGTGTGGCAACCGAGATAGCAAGGAATTGGCGTCGGGAAATAAAGCTAATACTTGTCTGGGCTTATCCCGCTTGCTTGAAGTAAAAACAAAGTATTTGTATCCATTTTTATAATTTCGGTTCCTCGTAAACGGTGCTGTTTTTACACTGCAAGTGATGCACAATTTTTTCTCTCCCTTCTATGTTTTACGAAAGTATTTGCGTGATTTTAAGGTAGAATCACTCATTCAGTAACTGAGAAAGTGATTCGGTTGATTGCCCTGACAACTTTCCTTTATTCGTCCTCTAATCGTTCTATTGTACTCTTATGCCTAGACGACTCCCTGATGGAGAAATACAACGTAATGACGTACTAAGGATCGGTACAATTGTTATTCTACGCTTCCCTTTCAACCTCAAGAGGTTGAGGATTTTCATTTAGTTTTCTTGAACAACTTTTCAATAGTTCGGTACGATAAATTTGCAAATCCCTCGTAAAATTAGATCGTTAAGATTTTTTATAACATCCGATGGTCTAAAAGCCAGTGAGTTAATTTTTTTAGGTGTCGAATAACAAGAATACTCTAGGTATATTTTTATTGAAAAAAACTTAGTAAATGTCCTCTATTCCTTTATTTTACCGTGCTAGCTTTTGGCTGTCATTGCCTTTATTAAGGTAGAGAATGGCAATGTTTGCCGCACCGAGGTCGGTTAAATTAACTTATGGCGGAAATTAACAAATTATTTTTTTGATAATGTCATCAGTCACTGTTTTCCTCCAGTTGTCGCCTGTAACTTTAAAGTTAATGAGATTTCGTGGTTTTTCGCCATTTTGAGCGATGTATATCCACCCCCACTTTCACCTCAGTTAACGTCCATTATTCATAATTTTAATTATCTTAATTAATACTCTCGTCTTTGTTGTCTGATTCTCTTAGATGCATCTACACCATTAACTGTCATTGCGATGGTGATAAAACAGTTCCTGCTATCGTTGTGTGTTCACGAGACTCTTAGTGGAAGACGCCTCAGGAGCGAGATTGATTTGTAGTGTTGTTTATATTTATGAAGCTATGGAAGCAGTTAATAGACTAGTAATGGAAGTATTAAAATTCCAGTTAATCGACGTGGGGTAAAATTCTTTCTTAATCTTACTATCACAATCTTGAAAAAGCTACTCTTGCCTCGAGTAAATTGCATGTCTCCTCGAATTAGTGGGGTCTCGTCAAGAGCGGACGCGCACTTCTACCCTTGTGTCGTCTCTCCTGTTTCAGGTGTCCCTGGACCCGATTTTAGCTGTAATTTGTATTTCATCGCATTTTCCTCTTTCCAAACATTTCTTTTAGGTTTTCCCTTGGCTATAATTGGCATTGAATGCGTAAAACTTGAGGCCAGTTTGTCAAATTGGAGCTGGAGATATTGCGACCCAAGTATCAAACCAGAGCCATTTATTGCATTTACGTAATGCGTGACTTGGCGTAGACCTCAAATCACGTCGCAAACGCCTTCCCATCGCTGATTTCCCTTGATCTATTCGCCCGCCCCTTATTGCGTGATATGAAGGCAAGGGAAAATTGTCTGTTTCCATCTCTTATACATCATCTGCCTAACTGATTCTCATGTATCGGGGTTGGGGGAAACTGGAAAATTGGAACC
This sequence comes from Ceriagrion tenellum, assembly GCA_963169105.1. NCBI lineage: Eukaryota > Metazoa > Arthropoda > Insecta > Odonata > Coenagrionidae > Ceriagrion > Ceriagrion tenellum. The sequence continues at coordinate 32,705,292 of OY720632.1, forward strand.
CTCCCACCCACCGCGTACAAAACAAAGCTTTTTCAAATATTGGAACTTCACTTCGTGCGCCCGAATGACTAAATGTTTTGACATATTCTGAAATCTCTTTCTGCTTTATCTTCCATTTAATTAATGAAATGAATGTATTATTTTGCATTATCTTTAGGACTACTGCTGGTTACGCCAAAGTTCGGAATTCATTCTGTGAAACTCAAACTACAATCGGTGCGCTATTGTTGTGGTGATTGGCCGGCAAGCCAGACGCACGTGGGAAAACAAAATCTGTCGTCTCATGGCTCCATTGGAAAGCAGATGGGGATGTGGAAGCTGGATTTACTTAATGAATGTTAACACACAATTGTGCTTGTTTTGATTTGGTGGCTGATGCATTCGTGTGATTCGTTGAAGAGGAGAGTATGTGTGCACCTTACGGTTGAGAATAGTAGAGGCGTATGATACGTCAGTTTATGGGTAGGTTTTGTTTTAGGGGTACTCTCGATTTTCTATAAAGTATTTCTGTGACTTTAATTTGAGTAGTTAAATCAGTGTAATGGTAGAGCGCCTATTAAGGTTAAAGCTATCTGAAAATATCGTCGTTGTATATACATTACCACATTTGACTCATGAAAACCGTATACCGCTTGATTTCCGAGTCCTCGTTGCTATATCTAATTGTCGCCTCCATTTAGTGTGGAAAATCTATCTTACCGTTCTAGAATCGGTTCTCATGGGTTCAGGGACGATTCCGATAGTGTAACTTTGAAAGCCTTAAAAACAGCTTCTTGTGACTATTGTCATGCATCCGTGATTGCATCCGTGTTGTCAGCGAGCATTTTTCACCAGCTGTTTATATTTGTGAATTCATGTGTTTGGTGGGTCCCAGCCCCGGTAAGGTTCCTTGTAAACCATGTGTGCGCATGAGTGTGAACCTTGTGGGTCATTATTTCCAACAAGCTGTAGCGATTGAGTGATTCTGCTTTGTTTCCCTCCCCTTAGTTTCGTACAGTCTCTCTTTTGTTTGTACTAATCCTTCCATTTTGATCGCCCCGCCTCCCCTCTCAATGGTCTCTCCAAGGTTATTGCCATTGGGATCCATCTTCTTTCCATTGCTGATATGACCGTTGATAGGTTCTTATAATTCATTATGACATCCGTGTCATCTGTATCGGGCAAATATCACTGACATAAGTTACCGACGTTAGTTGTAACATCATTTTAAACTCACAGGTCCTAACAAACTGCCAAAGAGATTGAATCCTTCACAAATTGCATATTCCCTATTGAATATTGCATATTGCAAATTCATTTCCCCTGCCACCCTAGGAAAGAAATAATTTTCACGCTGTGATATCACGCTTTAAAAAATTGCTTGATCGATTTCTGGGGACTTTCCCTTGTATTTTCCTCGCTAGTAGTTCCTAAAGAATCCATTATCTCAGGATATGTTCGCGGCATTGTGATCTTCTCTTCTTTTGAATTTTACCACTCCTCTCCTCTCTCAAGTTTGAAAAGAATTCGTTCTTTTATGATCCATTTTTCAAGTTGTCCACGCTTCTGCACGAGGAAGTTCCATAGCCCACACGAGTGTTTACTTGTACTATTTCCACGCCCCATCTTGTTTCAGCATTCAGCCTTTCCTTCAACATGAACGCCTTCTTTTCTTACTTTCCTTGGTACATACTTCTTCCATCCACCGTCATATTCGCATAAACGAGAGTAATCCTGTACTTTTTCGTCATTGAACAATATGATTCACTTCAGGAACATGGAAACAGTAAGCGCATTCGGTCTACCACTTGTTCGTATTCGTTTGTGTTCTTAAATAGATCTTATTTCCTTAACGTTGACACAGTCAAATTTCACGTTGAAATTTTTTTGCCAAAGCTAAAGCCCAAGTGTATGTGCCTGCCAATGGTGTTGATCGTAAGCGCATGCTCTTTTGTCGAGTACTGCAGCATTATTGCTGGACCGGAAGTTATCCGTAGCTGCTTATGTAGTAGAATTCTGGCTTCTTCTTTAGCTAAATTTTTATTTTTCGAGATATCCTGTTTGTGTACAATTAAAATTCAACTGACGGTGATTGTGAAAAAAAATTATTAACTTAGACGTTGACTTACTTCGCTGCCATCCCTCTCAGCAGGTCGCACGAGTGATTGATGCAAACAATTTATTTGTTATTATTTCTGCCGTTTGACTCACCCAAAGTATGAAATATTCCCGTAATACTTGTTAATTTTTGTTAATAATATTATTATTAATTTTACGAAATCTTCCATTCAGTTGATCAAATCTAAGATATCCCGTTAATTGGTGTTTCTCGGTGCTTCAAATTGTTTGGTTGTATTTTGTATTTAATGGGGAAATCATCTTAGCTTTGTTACATTCCTTCTTCTCCGCTTTGCCTTGTCACGACGTTATTAGGAACCAACCTTATGTTTCATATTTAGAGGTATTGTTACTTCTAAGCACCTCACTCATCGTACGGAAAGTTGAGGGTAATGCGTCGTGGGGTAAGGGGCTGTCCATAATCCACCTATACACCAATCGCGGGGGGGGGGGGGGATCGGAGGGCGGAGGGATGTCTACCTAGACGATGGTCGTAGTAAATGACAGCTTATAGATTATCATAGCTACAAGAGTAGCTTTTCTTGTACTTACCTTACCCTTAAATTAAAAATAGTCAATGACAATCAATTAATAACCCGTTTCACAGCTTTTTCTGCAAAAAAAGAAAAGTGTTCGTGGACAACAGGGGGGAAGGGGAGGGGGGTCCGGACGAAGTCTACTAGTGTCCACGATGGGGGTGGGGGGATCAGAAAGTGGCCTATTTTTGTCTACGTGGATAATGGACAGCCCCTAAGGTGCGCGTGGATCCCCTGTAGATCTGGAAATCCCTGATGCTTATGGGATGCGTACTGCGTCCTCTAGTTAGCTGATTTATTATTGTACCGTTTAGCCGCCATATTGTACAATGGCCCAAATTAAATCCTTCTTAGACTCGTGATATCCGATTCTGACGCATATAGTCTCATTCGTTAATTCCCTCTGAAGGCCCCCTCTGAAAGAGCCGAACATTTTTGTTTATGTTTTCCTGAAGCCCTCCAACCTGAGGGCTGAATGAAGTGTGATAATCATGCATAATTCTTCGGGTGATACTTCCTGGTGTGGAATTGTTGATCACAGTGATTTTACCCAATAATTATGAATTTTACCGCAGGAGGAATACTCGAGCGTTTTTAGTTCCTGACTAAGATGGAGTGCATCTGGAAATTTATGAAGAATATCATTTGTAGACTTAGGTGGGAATAAAACGGTTAGCTTACTGGCGAGTTAAGGGGAGAGCTGCAGCCAAACGATCTTCGGACTGATGTCTGCTGATGGTGATAATTTTATCAGTGAGGAATAAAGGGACCCAATTGTCTAGCTTAGGTTTATACATTTCAAAGCGAAATGACTGCTCGTCGTAGTGTGTCTGTAGAGGATAAAGCTTGTCTGCAGTCTAACAACAAGTGGAATTTTCAAAGTTAATAACTATCTCCTTACTCTTCACTGTCTAAATTAATTATCATAAAAGTATTTGTCCACCACTGAAATCTGCCTAGAAAATATCACAAGACGTGATATCAGAGTAATTTGTTTCTTTTCTGAAACAACAAACTATCGATTTCAGCGTTTATAGTGGGAAGAACAAGGTTGTTGAAGTAATTTACTCAGTGTAACTCGGTACGTAAACAGGGAGTTATGTTCTCAGTTGGAAATAGAGGAGGGAAAACATACTACACAAAGACGTTTGCAAGCTGATTGCGATGAATTTTGACTGGCTCCCTTTTGCTGCCTCCTATGACGACTTTGGGATGTATTCAATGCCGCACTCAATTGAGGAATTTGATGCTAGCTGCTCAATGAAAGGCAAATCCTTAGGATTGTCGAGAAATCATATTTTTGGTTGTTATCGCACCGATATGGAATTGTTTGGTTGTTTGGAACCAATATCAATAAAATTAAAAAATACGCGAAACATTTATTGTAGAACATCCTTCAAAATAAGTTTGCTAATACATTTAATGCTTATCATAAGATAAAAATATGTTTACATATACTGGTTGTATCTTATAAATGTAGTAAATAATTCCATCGTGAGCAGTCATCAATCTGAAGTTTGGCCTTCTGCAACCCTCCTCTCCCAACCCCATGATCGGCCAGTCGTGTTTTTCCGTCATAGGTATTCATTTTTCCGTTGCTTTTAATTTGCATGGTGTATTCCATCCTTGGTGTTCTTCGATTATTCATTCCATTTCTTTTTCTGTTGTCGTTTTCCAGAGACTGTTGTACCGTAGAACGTATCCATTAAGTTTGTATCTTTTACTTTTCCGATTGTTTATTTTACATCCCTCTTTATCTCTTTTAAAGACTTATTATCCGTGATCCTTCCCGTCTTGATTTTCTTCCTTCGTTACCTGTATTCGTATGTTTCCTGTCTTCATTTTTATTCTGCTTATTATCGGACTAGCTTTATTGCTATGTAAGAGAAAACGAAATTTCAGTGAAGCGCCTCTATACTACCAAACTTATGCTGCTGAGTGCTAGTTGACTTTTCTTGCGGTAGTATGCCACTTGTGCTTGCGCCAATGTGCTTCGCTCTATCTTTGTCTTCTTCCATCAAATGAAAGAAGACTTCCCCGGTTGCAAAGTTTTTCTATTCGTTGCAGTTTTTGTGGTCCTAGTCTTGTTGTGACTTACTCATCTACATTGCTTCCTCCAACTGTAATTTTGGCTGTATTTACGTATTTATATAAGATTAGTTCTATTTAGTCTTTCCATTTAGCTAGCACACCCATCAGATCTTACTTCTCTGTAAGCATTTCACTGACAGCAGCATAGCGTCGTTTCTGATGTTGATTGTTTCTCCTCGCTCCTCTATATTTATCTTAGATTTTTCTTTTTTTATTTCGTTAATCGTATTTTCGATGTAGACAAACGTGTCATAAAATGGCACAGTAATCTTCTTATATTGTTGCCAAATTTTTGTTCCCATCCGAATTTTGAAATGCCGTCTCCTGGTCGATGAAGCCCATGTCCATGTGTAGTTGTAGTAATTTAGTGTGTTTCTATTGCTATGGTCGTTTCGCAAATACTGTCTGCCTCTTGCACACATGGACAGCTGCTCTTCCGACTGCTGAGAGAACCACATATTTCGAATTCCAGCCGAGTCTCTGTGCTTGAGCTGGTCTTCTCGAATTCTATTTGACAAGTTTCTGGGCTAAAATCGTTTCTCTTATTCCCAGCCTTTCCTGAAATCGAATTGTTCTTGTTTCGCGAACTCTGGGGTCCTCTTTTCCGTATTGTAGATAATTCTGTTCAAAATCTGAGACTCATGTGCAAGTCTTAATTGTTCTCAAGTCATCGCATCTCTTGGCCCTTGACTTCTGTGGGTTAGGGATGATTAAAATCCTTTTTAAGTTTATGGTACTTATCCCAGTTAAGTAAATATCAAATATTAGTTTTTAAAGCTTGGTTAAGGCTATCCTATTACCTACTCGACAAACTCCTTTGAATTGACTGTAATGGTGTCAAAATTATACTAGAAAAATGGTCCGAAATTACACAGATTAAATCTCCCTGTGAAATTCGAAAAAAATGAAACTTAGTTAATGAATTGGGGAGCTGACACCTAAGCCACATTTCTAACTCGAATTCTTTATTAAGTTCTTAGAAATCATTGATTTATGACCATGTTGTGTCGTACTCTTCAATTAGTACTTCTCATTGTGCAATCGTTTAGTTCGATTTTGGCTGCACAGCATACGAACGTGCTTTCGAATTGATTTAGAACCTTTGGTTTGGTCGACTAGGATCCTTCCCACTTTCCTAATTTGGCTTGCCGTTAGTGAAAAGCATTTAGGTAGACATGGAATGGACTTGGAAGATCCTGCCATCGGTTTCTAATCTGCCTATCCCGTTACCATGCTAAACTGTGGTGAAATGCATGACAGTGTATTCCCTATGTTATGCGCAAAATCGGGTGGTATTTCTTTGTTGATGATTTACTATAGGCAATCAATGAACTGGGCTTGGAAATTGAATGCCGCCAATTCACATTGTGCTTGTCACCGCATTTCTGAATAACAGATAAATCACAGTCGTAATCTTAGGATATAAGTGTCGGCGACGGGAAACTCACTGGAATACGAGCTAAATCTTGAAAGCTGTTGTACTGATTGCATTTGAATGTTCTTCAAAATAATTTGTCTTCTAAAAAATCTTAGTATTTGGCTCGTGAAATAATTCATCGATCACTTCCATTTATGGACTAATTTGTCTTGAAACTGAAAATTACCTCTGAAAAATTTCCTTTGGAGGTTACCAAGTCGTGAATTTAAAATGTGTGAAAACAAAGTGTACATTAGGCCCCATAATCAACGTCAGGATAGCTAAAATATTTTAGCGCGAGTACTTCTCCTTGTAAGAAACAGAATGGATAAGGTTTCTGAAGTGTGTTATATTATTAGCTCGCTTCAATTAGGCTGTTTGCTGATGCAGGAAATACTTGAACGATGGTCCGTCCTTAGCAACCGTGAGTTTACCGTGGTGAGAATCATCTGCCGAGAATTTAATTCTCTGCTTTTTCTGGGTGGAATTTAACGATGACGACATTTTTCCTGAGAATAAATCGAAGGTCACCTGTGTAACTATTCCTTGAATATTACTAGCGGACTTGTTTTGTGCTACAGGAACACCGTGGGTTTACAAAGGAAACTAGTTAGGTTTCATAACTTCAGATCTGAAAAATTTTACGTGTTAGCGTTTAAAATACTTAAGTCATTAATCTACGAATCTTGATGCTCCATATAATAGCAACTGCACACCACCATAGAGGTGCCTTACTGTGATTTATTGATGTATAAATCACTTTATAATGACCTTTATTCTTCGAAGGATTGCCTCATAGTTTTCCTGAGTTGACTTCTTCCTCATTCAATTTCTTTCGCTGCATTTTATTTCAAGTCGCGTCAAGAATGACGGACATTCGCCTGACTGACACTTCCATTTGTTTTGAAAACTGAATATCTACTTTTTAAATTTGTAAAGTGCGGACCAATACCCCTCAGATTTACGAAAAATAGGTGCAAATATTTTGATATAAAGTCTCTAAAAAGTTTGAGTTATTTTCGTTTCTTTTGATGCAAAAGTTTAGTTATTATTAGAAGTGAGATTTCAGAAATAAGTTTTAGTGGAAGTTTGTAATCTGATGTGGGCGCTTAACCTCGCACGCTGTTAGGCGAGGGTACGAGTTTTGAGGCACTCCTCAAATAGCTACTTTAGTAACGGTAATTTTATGAAAATGCGTCCGCCGCATTGTCTATTTAAAAAATTGGTGATGCTTTACTCATCCCCTTGAAGTCTTCATCTTTATTCAATAAATAATGTTTATCGTAAAGACTAAAATATCATATTTCTTAGTTATCATGTGGGTAATTAAATGATTAATTGATACTCCCGGTTTTCCTAAGCCTTGCAGTAAATTTTATCTGTTAGTTCTTGCAGGTACTTTCACAGCTAAGCATCCGCAGTCATCTTGACACCTTATGACACTCATTTTTTTATCTTATACGTTTTCTTTTGCGTTTCTATTGAAAAATTGCATGAAAAAACTCAACGGTATGGAAGAGGGCCCAATTACGCTTCGATACATCAGGAAACGTTACGGAGTAGAATACCTTAGACAAGAAAATAACGTGTGTATATGTATAATGTCATTCTTTATCCTCGATCTGTCCTCTCAACGTCAAGTGCCCTACTAGTAGGCATATACTATTAGCGAAATTTCGTCCTCAGTTCCCTTGAAAAGGGCGAAGTGCAGAGCGCTTGGCTTTTCTACAGACCGCGTCTAGGTTCAAATTAGTCGGTGCATTAAATCAGTTACTTTTGATGGATCTCGTAGCACCGAAAGAATTATTTTTTACCCTTTCAGAAGGAATTAATTATTATTTACTCCGGAGCAGTAATCAACTCTTCCCTTAAAAATGGCCAAATATATGGTAAATCTGTGGTGCGCGGCAAACACTTGGTGGATCACCACGGGTCCTTGAAGGACCGGTTGAGAAACACTGTGGTAGACAGCACCCAGATGAACCTAAGTTATCCTGACGATCTTTTTACAATTTTCGCACCCCTGATGGGCATCAGGCTGAATGGTGATTCAATGTTATTAAAGTGATATGAATGAAACGTTCCATGTCCTATTTTTTTTGGATAAGTCCGTCCGTTAACAAAAATAAAAAAATAAGAAAAAGTATCCAAAAAAAGTAATTAAAATGTTCTATTTAACAGAAGTGGTGAAGATTGCTGTTAAAACCAGGAACGTCCCAATTTTCGAATTACGTTCTGGTATTATTTATACGTGTTCCCCGAGACTTCAGTCTCCGATGGAAATAGTTGTGTGATGCGCTGATATCTCTGATGCAACTTCGAGGGCATATTTGTCATTATTTTTCCCGTTTTTCGTGGGTCACCCATTTGCCTCTAGCTGACCTCACCATTAACCGATAACCCCAGTCTGACAGCGGTATACTTGCTTAGCGATTCGGCCACCATTTGTCTTGCTGGATCATGTGTTTTTAAGGATTATGATACGGATTATTTCGAAGGTAATACATATACCCGTCCCTCCTTTCATTGCGACTTATTATATCGATATTCACCACATCAGTTAAAATGGGAACCGAAAAACAGGGACGTTAACGTTCCAAGAATACTGAGTTGCAAGGTATTCTGTTATCGGATATAAGCGCTATTTGAATATTCTTCAAAAAATATAATTTCTTCGGCCAGGCACAATAAACTGCCAGACTTATATTAGTTATATTTTTCTTAATGGCCGTTGTGGCTTAATGATCGTTCGTTGGAATATCTTGTAGCCGCCGTCCATGTTTAATTCTCTACCGAACTTTTCTTTTGGCTGTCATGCTTTTAACACGTATCAATAAAGTTAGTTTTCATGTCAGCGTCCTCCATGAAGTATTCTCTTCACTCAGACGTTAAGGTATTTCAGTCGTGAACCTGATAATCCGTCATGTTCAATTGATGTCACCGCATTTCTCTTGTTTCCAATAATCATTCCTCTGCAATTGTCAATGTTCATTCCTTGGTCTCGAGATAGTCAAATCCGTTTCGGTTTCTACTTTCTCGCGGTTATTATGCCCCTAATCTGATTTCTCTCTTTATCCTCGCCAAATATGAGACTTCTTCGCTGCTTTCTCTCGCTCTGTCAATCATTAGTGACCCGTCACTTTGTTACCAAAATATTTACATTTATTTGCATCCTCTCCGTTGAAATATATGGAGATGGCCTACGTCATCAAAATGAAGCCTAATAATCGATATTGCAACCATTTTGTTTAACCCTGTTCTTTCCGTACTGTGGATAGTACGACGGAGTGGACGAATTAGCGGATGTAAAGCAAGAACATTGACCATCTGTTTGAAATCTAAGTCAAGTAACTCTTAGCTGCTCAGTGCTATGGATTCTACTCAGTTTTTCAATAGTTTTCTTCGGAAATGCGGATGATTTTTAATGGGAATAAATAAATAAAATAGGTACGTTAGGAGAATCTACAGTAAAGAAGTAAGTGCATGCTGATTTATAGTAAGTTATCGATGGAAGACAGTAAAATTGCAAAATTTGTGCGTTAGCCCGCAAGCGCAATAGGAAAATTAGGGTTAGCGTGCCTTCACCACATACCTCAGTGGTCCTCTCCTATTCCCAACCTTTCATATCATTCCCCATAGTTTAAATTACTTGCGGAGTAACGACTTTACCAGCTGAAGTCATGAACTGCTATGAAAATAAATTTTACACTTATCTTTTCCACTAGAACTTAGCGCGCAGAAATACCATTTACAAATAGAATTTGTAGAATATAGAGCACATTAATAACATAAACGGTTCTAGGAATTGCCATCGTCACTGTCGAGCCGCTGATAAATGTTCGTTAAGCATGTGATGTGACGCTATGAAATCCACCTGGTCATCAAAACTTAGGCCGAAACTGAGCACCAGACCCTGTGCCGATCTCTTGTTGTAGTTCTCCCATTGTATTTGAACTGATCACGATTATGGCTAATTATAACGGAGCGTGGAAATTAAGGTGGTCGGAGCGATTTTCGTTTGTATTCAGATTTGCGTGAAACTTTGCATGCGTACACTTATTAGTGATATGTATAGATAAAAGACAGAAAATTGCATGTTACCGATTTTATTTCTTGGCAATTTAATGCTATTTTAACGCGTGGCCTAATGGTACTTGACAAATATTTCGATATAATTCGATTATTTATGTATAGATTTTACCACAAACGCTACGTAATACGTTTTATAGCATAATAACATTCGCTAACAATTATAAAGGTATCATGTCGAGTAAAAGTACGTAGTTACGTATGATTATCGCTTAAATTTCGAATTTCGCGCCATGAACCAAGCCATAGCAACGCTGTGATCAAGGCGAAAATTAAAATATTTATCTTGTATCATTTATATTTACTTACGTTATTTCAAGTTTGGTTATATTCACCGTATAAGCAGATGTCTTTAAGTATAGTGTGGTCCAAGAATTGTATTTTCGACTTGCTTGAAAAGTTATTTAAGTGTATACTCATTAACTCGTGATTACCGCTCCAGCCACCTAATAGGAAATAGGTAAAGTTGTTCCATCGTGTGATCCTTCCCATCGAGAACCATGTCAGCAAGAATGACGGAAAATAGCTAGTGCAGTTTGAAAATCAATTGAAGACCTTATCTCAGGGACCTTAAAGGGTCGGGGTGTGATTGACCGATTATGAGAGATTGAAGGTCTTCCAAACTGTCGATGGATTCATGTAGTGTAAATACGAGAATTCCCTTACACGTACGAACGTGAAATCCGGAAAGTAAACCTTGCCTACTGACAATTTTACACGTAGATATTTTCACTTTTTAATATTAAAATTCCATTGAGATGTGTAAGGAGTGTGTCCACCGATGATAACTTGTGAACTATATCTTAACCTTATTTTTCACTGAAGATATAATTGGGTAACGTAATTGCTCAATATTTTGGGACGATTTGGTCTCTTTCACGCGTTGACGTCTCTTGCGACACGCTTTTTGATTCATTAACATTTTTGTTATTTATTATTTCCTAAACTTATTATCCTTGAGAAATATATTACCGTTGCATTAATTCTCTTAGTACTTTCATCGATCACCGAGCTGATGCATGAGGGCCGTGTTCCAATTCTTAGCGGCCACTCCCTCTCTTCCTTACACGAAGCTCTCTTTGGTTTCAAGTGTTAACTGTGGTCTGACTCAGCGGTGATTGTTCCTCTTAGAAACCACCATGAATAGCTCTGTAGGCATTAAAATCTCAGCCCAAATACAGCTGATCACACCCAATCTCCTCTGAAAAAATTACGCACGCTCATTAGCGTCTACCATCGGAAAATTAGGGGGCTTGAATCGGTGAAAATACGTAAACATTGTGTTTGCGAACTTTCGCCGTAGTCGGATAGGTGAAACACCCATTTAACGAAATACGTTTGCGTCCTAAGCTTAGACTTTTCTGTTAGCGTGCATTCGCGGTTTTTGCCGAGATGAAAACTCGGGAAATGGTTTTCATTATTTTTACATAAAACTTCATCTTTCTCGTCAGTATGTACTTTTTATCGTGACATATTGTGCGGCGTTTAATAAATTTGTTAGAACTTTTATTTTCATGAACGGTAATCAATATCATGTTTATGGCCTACTTCCTCTCTTACTTACCCTATCTGACCTTACAGCTTTAATGTCCAACTTAAAAAGGTATTTGTGAATAAATCATGAGTTTTGATGTTTGGGAAAAAAGAAATTTTCTTGTAACCTCGTAGATGACTGGAAACTGCGTTTGTGTACCCAAAGAAACAGCGTTGTAAGTGTAAACTGAGTTTATAAATGTTGTTACCATTTATATTTCCGTCTTGTTTGATATATGAGAAGTGAATTTGTACTTCCAAAGCGGTTAATTTGAAGCTGATTTTGAGGTGGTCTCATCTTTGGTCCGTTTGAAACTTAAGTCGAGTTTATACGATGCATGTACTCGCGCAAGTACCTGGCTAGACGGATGCGTGCACGTATGCTCGTAATTAGAACTGGGCTATTTAGTGGCCACGCATTCATGCATTTGCGCGATTTTGAGTGTTTACACTATTCAATTTTGATGGTGAATACGTTCATGCATCACTCGCGCTTGCACATACGTCATGTGAACACGGCTTTAGAAACATGTTATCCATCTTCGAGAGACGGCTCTCGTACCGACCGTCTTAGCCAGTTCGTCAAGTGACAACCTGGCACACTATCAAGTTTGAATCGACGTCACATCAACGAAGTATGGATACAGTGGATGGATTCAAATGCCTGGGCTCCAGGACTCATTTCTCGGGTATCTGGGCATTATCTTCAGACCTATCGTATGGAAAACATGTGGAACATAAGCGGCCGGTGAATAGTGAGGACCTCGGACTGAAGTAAAAGAGATGGGCTATCTCCCGTTAGATACGTCTCGAGTTCACCGAAAGTATCTGGAATCCGGAACAGAAAGTTTAATCCACGAACTCAGGTTAATACAGAGGAATGGCGCGCGTTTTGCTGACTACAGCCTCGAGCGAAAAGAATATGTGGCAAACCGATGGAGAGGATTTGTGGGGGAAAGAGGCGAATGTTACTCCTCAGCACCAAGTTTCTGGACTACTTCAGGTCTGGAATGTCAAGCCAATAGGCGAATGTTATCTACCCCTATGCTACATTTGTATGGCTAAAATAAGCGACGATATAATAGATATCCTCCGTCTACACTAGAGGAATTGGAGTAATTTCGTTCTAAATACATTAACGGCCGTATTTATATGTTTCAGCTAAAACGTGCTATCGCAACGCGTTAGTCAGGCGACTAACTAGTCGGCTACTAAGAGTACTTTGTCGTATACTAAAAATGGTAATCATTGATCCCTCCCTGGAGGCTACTAGGAGCCACTAACTTAGTAAGTTACTATTGCCAGTATCGTAGTGGAGCGTATAATTTTTGGTCGCGACACCCCAGAAAACAACGAAGCAACGCTTTGCAACACTGTCGCAGGATTCCGTGTTCCTCATTTCGTACGCCGTGAATTAATCATTCTCATTCGATATATGCCAATTAAAGCAATAAATGAAAAGCCATTGTTATTTATTACAAAAGAAATGAATAGGTATATACTCATTCCATAGCGTGGGAAAATTTTAGTGGCTATTTACTTCGAAATGTGTTTGTAATCTAATTGTAATGGTTGTGTGGTATTAGTATCGTATCGTATGGTATTAGTTCAAGAATCAAACTCATTTCACTCCTAAATTCCTTTAATTTATAAATCACAGCCAAATGTAAATTCACATGCACTCACAAGAAATAAAAATGCAGTCGCTATCCAATGGGGACATCTCTGTAATATTTAGTTTCTTCGTTCATCCGTTTCATCAATGAGTAAAGGTTAAAATAATTGGAAACAGACAACCTAGAAAGAGTACCTATGTAGGGAATACATAAAGTAATATTCATTCTACAATGGCATTCGATTTTAAGTCCCAAATTTGCACATTACTTAGATTTGTCGTCAAAACACTTACTTATCTTTCATAATCGTTTATCTCTTCTGTAGAGAAAAATCCAGAATAACATGCTGGTTATGCCCTCTTTTTTCCGCACGTAGTATTACACCACAAGTTTCCTCATATACTTCATTAATAGTCACTATAATCATTTGGCCTAACAGCAGCTTTACTGCATCGAACTGTAACTAGTTCCTCGCAATCACACCAAATAAAGTATCGGTTGCAATCAAATATTAGAAGATCTTGCTTAAAGGTATTCGCTGTGCCATTAGTGAAAAACACTCAATCAGAAAATATCTGACGTAAGTAAATTACTAATAACTGTCATTGACACTGAAAATGTTACATTTTTCACATTCTCGGATTAATTATTCACTTTGTAAAGGATAAATGAGCATGCACACGATACAGCAGACAATGACAGAGTTTAATCCGAGTACCGATGTGTATCTTCACGAATCCTTTTTGGACATTAAATTTAACAGAACTGGTATCACATATCCATCAAGGAAAACAAAACACCATATAAGTTGCTATTAACTGCTGAAGCTCAGCGAGAAGACCATTAATGAACCATGACAACGCTATATAGCCTAAACGAAATATGAATTTATGACGGAATTTTAACAGGCCATCGCTCTAATGTAAACAGATATGCAAGTTTAATCATTACAAATTCAAAAACCTTGGAACTCAGCAAGAAAGCAACTGTACGTCTTTTTAGAAGTAAAAGACGCATTTATTTCTTCGAAAACACAAGGGTAATGCTCGAGTCAATTACTGTGAAGCACCTCACTTGATGCAATTGTCGCAACTAATATGCACATGTAAATTGTTAACGCGGCTTCCTTCTCTACGCATTCTTCATAAAAGCGCTCTATGATCTCTTCGCTTCATAAAAGGCTGTATGGTGGTTGCGGTCATATTATTTCACAAGTGAACAGGTCTATGGCCCGTAGATTAAAAAAAAATTAAATTGACATCCTGAAAAAGTCATTACACACTTATGGATTTATGCATATTATGCTGTGTTGTGTAGTACTGATTAAATGAGATGAAAAAGTGTTGGTAAGCACCTTCCGATGCTCGAAATCATAGTATACTCGTCACTAACTCTTTCACTTTGGTTGAATGGAGCACTCATGAGGCACAACTGTGTACCAAACATGGTATCGCAGACTAAGGGCAAACTATTAATACGTTGAGTTTGATGCAGCAGAAATACTAAACACCACATCTGCAAAATTTGAGGAAAGCAATTCCACCAGTATCTTCGGTATTTTCGCCTTATATTTCCGTTGTGGCTTTACGAGGTCGCTTGTGACAGACCGCTTAGTTTAGTTTAATACCGCCTCAAAACCAGGCGGGAGCGTGTTTAAGAACCAGCCACTAAAACAGTTGCACACTTAGCGCCTCTAAGCGTAGTCGCGGTCTATGAATACCATTTTGCTAGTGGGCAGTCGGTTAGGGCGCTACTCAGCCGATAGTGTCCTAAAAAGCAATCTATGAATATGGCTGTTAATGATTACTGCCAAAATAAAACGATCCACTAATTTCACAGCATATATTACTTCTCGTCCCTATTCTCTTCGTACTTCTTTGCCATTGCCCATCCCTCTCACGACCACTC